>OZ025292.1:149866947-150504037 GCA_964019185.1 Maratus speculifer | reverse complement strand
GTTGTTGAGATGAAAATTTTCGAAATCTACCTCCGCCTAGAGGCCCATGCCGAAAGGGATTTTTTTTTTCTAGAAAACTTGTATGACAATAAATTAAAAAAGTTTTTTTAAGGGACTTCTCTCTTGCCTTTCCCGCATGTTTTTTAAAAGCGTCTTTTTTTTCTTCTAATCTAACAACTGTAAAGAAAACCTTTGTGGAAATTAATTTGTAACAAATAGCTTTTTCCATCATATATTAGTGTTTTTTGTGTCTAAAAAAATACTAGAAATGTTAGTAAGGCGTCTCTTTGATATTTTCTTAATTAATAGATTGTTATTACATCCACTAGGATATCCGCAGGAAAGAAAGGGGAACTTTAATTGTTGTATCATATTATCTTATTGTTTTTCGCTGGCTGTTGCTGATACATAGCATTTTGACAGAAAATTTAACTTATTTCTGTTTAGTTTGTTTAAAGTATAATAACATTAGAAACTCATCATGTTGAAGCTTTTTGTAACGTTACTTCTCATAGTTAAAGGTACGTTCTTGATTAAATGTCGGACTAATATTCTATTTTGATTACAAACATCAGTTATTTTAAATTTCTCATTCATCTAAAATTTACATGTCTGAAATTACATATAATTAATTTCGATTTATTTTTGATCACCTATATTTGAATAGTTTGGTATCATATGACTTTTTTCAGAAAATGATGTTTGTGTTTCAAACATGTATAATTCCTATAAATAAAATAGTAATATTAAGTAATTAAATAGAGAATTTTTAAAAACGAAACCTGTATTCATTTAGGAACAAATGTTTTAAACAGTAATTTCGAGAAGAAACGTAAAAGTTAATTTTATAAAGCAATACATTTTCTCGGTAATAATAACATAGACAGTGACAACACCTGACGAATAAATGTTGCCTTCACAACAAGTTTTAAACCATCTAAATACCGCATGTTTTCAATTTTTACATCCCTTAACAGAGATTTAATATGCAATTTGTTCGAACAATTATCTCAGTTTATTGATTTTTATGATTTTTAAGATAATTCTCAAGCAATAATTTTTAGTAAATCTGCTTCTATCACGTCCTGCCTGATTATTGGAGATAAATTTAATTGCGTTTGAAATATTTTTTTAAGAGTTAATAATTTGTTTTTGTGTGATATTTCAAAACAAAATTATACATTCAAAACAAAAATTTTCATTAACAGACAAAATTACAAATTAATGTAAATAAACAAAAACACAAGAGCATTAATCGAACTATGCCTTTAAGTAGTCCGGGACACAAAATTCTTCAAATTTTATAAAGAAAATTTTTGCTTTAAAGCTTTCTCTCTTTTTTAGGCTTAAAAGATGTTTAAATCATGTTTCTATATTAATAAAAAGAGGAAATATTAATTTTTCGCTTTGGTTTGTTTTTAAAATCTAGGTATGAAACAATGGTTGTCGTAGAAATAACTTCTTAAAAAAAAATGCTTTTTTTTTACAATTTCTTGGATTTATATTGTTATAACTCAGAAATCGTTGAATATAAATGCTTCAAACTTGGAATATGTCTTTTCTATCAATTTACTATTATTTTCATTTAGGAAATTTGATAAAAAATTTGTTTTCGAAACAAATGATTTTTTTTAATAAAAATTACATTTTTTTAAATTCAGATTTTTATTTTAAATATTTTATTTTTAAATAAATATTTTTAAAAATACTAGAATAAGAATTAAATATAGTTTTTTTCATTTATTTATTATCTAGAAATATTATTTTGAGATATAACGATTTTAAATTTCCTCGCTTTTTTGATAAATTTTAAATTTATTTTAAAAATTATTTGAAGTTTTATCAGCGATTTTATTTACAAACGATATGGTTAACAATCACAAAAAAAAATAAAAATTTTGACTTAATAAATAAAAAGTATTTTAAAATAAAAAACCGGGCATCCTTAAATTAGTGAAAATATTAGAAGTTAAAATGCCACTGCAGCTGTGAAACCTTTAGAGATTGCTTCAACTGTTAATCTCTATCTTTCTGTTAATCTGAAAGTATTGCTTTTGTTAAATTTCGAAACGTTATTTAAATACTTAATTCAGTTTTTTCATATAAAAATGCTTTTATTGTTGTTAGTGAGAAATCTGAAAGAATTATATTAAATGTAAAAAAAAAAAAAAAAAGAATAAACGTCCAAGTGCGAGTATTACTCGCTCTCAGAGAGTTCCGCACAATAAATATTTGAATTGTTAACTGTATTATTGAAAAAAAATCATTGCAATAAAAAATAGTAAAACATTGTAAAAGACTACATAGCATGTGGTTGAGTATAGCTATGTATACTAAAAAAGTATGAATAAATATGTTTCATTTCATACAAAATGAGCAAAAATTTAACATAACAAAAAAGTCCAGGACCCAAGTTAATTGATTTTGGCAAAATTCTATTCACTGATTCAGTTTATTTTTAAATAGATATATGCTAAATTCGTTGAAAGAATAAAAATATCTTAATCTAAGTTTATAATCAATAAATTTAAAGATAATAATCAAAATTAAAATTACAATCATGTAGACAAAATTTCGATTTTATGTCAACATATAGTGCAAGTTTTGATACTTAAATAAACAACTCTGCATTTTCTCAAAAACAAATATGATCTACTTATATGCTCAATTTCATTAAAATACATGATGTGTCAGCCACAGCTGATTTGCTCATTTTGTATAGAAACACCCGTATACCATAAAATTTCAAAACCATGTGAAGCCTAAATGACATCAAATGTTGCTATTCTATGTAATTATTGTTTAAAATATAGCATTGTTATAATTTCATAGACTTTTTTATGAGAGTGTTTTAGCACATAATTAACTAGGTTCTTTTTAAAACCCGTATACAAATTTAACCGTAAAGTATATTTGGTGATTAATCATCTTTTTCGGGCGATTGAAAAAATATTTAAAGTTCGTTTAAGAAAGACAGTACGGAAAAGAGAATATTAATTTAACAGCTATATATTATTACAAAATATAAAGAAAATGCGTTGATACATACTATATCAAATTTAATATTATGTTATACAAAGTGTTTTTAAGCTTTTTTAAGGAAATAAAGATTGTTATACTTCCTCTATGCTCAAAAATTAACATTGAAGGCAGTTCGCAAATTACTTAATCACTCAGTTTATAGGATGTCTCATAAAATTTCGAATCTAGATTATCATTCAAATTTTTAGAATAATGACGATAGCAAGTTTAATTACATTTGCTTGCTTGAAATTTAATTATGTGTCATTAAAGGCTACAATTGCAGTATATTGTGTTCAATGATATCGTACATGATGTCTTCTACACTGGTGTAAAAAATTAATAGAATTTTTGTATTTGATCTACGATCTCGAGAACTACAGGACAGAATTTAATAAAATTAAATGTGAACATAGGTTGATATAATACAAATAAAATAAACATTCAACAGTTATAGATACACATGTTCGTTCGCAATACTCATGAGAATCTGAAGGTCTGATACAGCCGTTGAAGAATAAACAAAAGAAATGGGTTTAAAAGGGGTATGGTCCCCTCTTACAGCTATACAGGCCACGCAGCATGATGTCATACTGGAAATATGGCAGTTTATCAGTGTCTGTGGCAATTGGTTCATTCAGCTCTTTCAGCAATGCTTTTTTCAGATCCTGGATGGTTCTTGCATGGGTTTCGTGAGTTGCAAAGCCCTCCCCATAGCGTCCCAGACATTCTCTATAGGATTGAGGTCTGGAGACCTGGCTGTCGAATTCATTCGGTGAATATCCTCACTGTCGAGAAATTCGTCGATGAAAAGAGCTGTATGTGGTTTCGCTTTATCGTCCTATAAGGTAAGCTCGGGGCCCACTGCACCCCGGAAAATGCAAACATAGAGCTCCAAGACCTCATCCATATAACTCACACCATTCACAGAGACATTATCGAAGAAATGCAGAGGTGTGCGTCCGACCAACATGATGCACATACCAGACCATTACACCACTACCGCCATAATTGTTGATTTTGCGGCCATTGGAGGATAGGTAGTGGGGTCCCTGGCTCTTTCCAAATGAAAGTACGGCACGAATCAGTATTTAGGCTTAAACGGCACGAGTCGGTGAACAGAACGGTCGCCCATTGCTCCATACTCCAATCACTATGCTGTCTGCACCATGCTAATCGGATTCTCCTGTTCGTAGATGTTAGCCGGACACAAACAGTCAGTTTTCTGGCAGATAATCCTGTCTAATTAAGTCTTTTGGAAACATTCACTCTTTTTTACATGGGTCCCTGTGCTGAATACAATTCCCGGGCGAACTAAGATGCTGTAGCCCCTCTGTTGCGCCTCACTAAAAAAGACAAATAGCAATCTTCTCTGGCCATCGTGGCTCTTGGATGACATTGTCCAGACTTTCTCTCGATGAATCTAGTATTCTGGAACTGTTTCCATAGGTTACACAGGAGGCTGAACGCTAAATTATACTCTTTGCATAGCTGGAATTGCGATTGGTCTGTTTTTAGGCTCCCCACAATGCGTCACTTCATTCCATAATCTAATCGTTGCTGGTTACTCCTTTTTACTGTTCCGATGTGAATTTAACCTATTGCTGAAAGATAACACCAAGAAATTCGCCCAAGTGTCTCAGCGAACACAATTCATTCTATCCTCAACACGCTTATAAAGTTTCTTTTTCAGCTTTCTCCGTCTATACATACGTGCACGCTTACGTATTTTCCGTACAAGATTTGCATTTTTATCTAGAAACAATAATTCTTTCCTCAAATTCAGTTCTTTTCATGCAATTCGATAAAATATGCAAATTCTCTTAATTTATTTCACCAGTGTAACTTTTGAAATATAGGACGCTAAACTATGTTCTTTTTAGACTCGAATTGCGATAATATCCATTCTTTGTTATGGTATTGTCACATTTCACATAAATCAAAAGGCATTTAAAACGATCTTTTCATCTTCAATGACAACACACGTGATGTTTACTAATTTTAGGTAGATTTCGTATGAAATACTACCTATTGCGGTCGCTCCTATGTTGGAATTTCTGAAAGCTGTTTGCTGATCTACGCTGATCATGACCTCTAGACTCCAAAATTACCATCTTTAAAAAAGTTTATCTATCGGCCTATATCACTTTTTTGAGGACACGATAACTTCTCCAATTATGCTCATATCTCTTTCAAACTGATACAAAAAATCAAGGGACATAAAATCTCGGTCAAGTTCGTTAATGGGCAAAATCGGACCAAAGGGGTGGAAATAGGGAGAGTTTTTGTGAAAACCGATAAAACGCAATAACTTCTTAAAAAATCCCTGTCGGCTTGGTCTATAGACGGAGGTAGATTTCGAAGATTGCTCATTTCAACAACAAAAAATAAAATATGATTAGGGATAAATCCAGTTTAACAATTTCCTTTGGCCGCTTTTGAAATTTTTTTAATTTATTTTTATGCAAGAACTGGTTTTTATTAAAAACATCTTAAGCGAAATTCGGCTCAAATGCCCATTTTGACAACATATTTTGAAATATATTCTCTACTTTATTATTAGAAAATCGACCAATACGCAAATTATATAGTTCCTAAATAACAAAAAACTGTCAATTGAATGTTTTTGAGAGTAAAATCGAATTTAAAAATGAGTCATAAAATAACCAGTTTGTTATTTGAATACATCCTCAATTCTTAAATCATGATCGCTTTGGGAAATTTTGTGCAAAGTGCTCTCTTTGACTACTTTAAAAAAATATATATTTAACCTTTATCAAAAAACTGACCAATATGGCATATTACACAGTTCCTAAATAAGAAATAACTGTCAATGGAATGCGTTTGAAAGCAAAATTGAATTTAAAAATCAGTCATAAAATAACCAATTTGTTATTTTAATACATCCTCAATTCTTAAATCATGATCGCTTTGGGAAATTTTGTGCGAAGTGCCTATTTTGGCAGCCTTTTTTTAAAATATATTCTGCCTTTATCAAAAACTGGCCAATACGTCACATTATACAGTTCCTATATAAGAGGACCTGTATATTGAATGCGTTTGAGAACAAAAATGGATTTAAAAATGACTCAGAAAAAATGCAATTTGTCATACTTCCTCAAGTTTTCAGTCACCATCACTTTGGGAAATTCTCTTCAAAATACCGTTTTGGGCAGTCTTTTTTCTTTTAATTTCTGCTTTTATCAAAAAACATGTTAATACGTCACATTATATAGCTCCTAAATAGGAAGACCTGCCATTTGGATGCGTTTAAAATCAAAAGTGAATTTAAAAATGATTCAGAATATAAGCAGTTTGATTTGAGTTTTCTTTATCAAACTCCTATTTTTGTTTAATTTATTTTTGCTATAAGAATTAGTCCTATGAAAAACTAGTTAGTATAAAAGTCGTAGATATTATTGAGACGTTGTAAAATAAATTTAATTATATTTGATTGCTTAAGAATTGACAAAGCTACGGACTTTTTTCTTTTTCCACCCCCTTTTTCTTTTCGTTTTAAATTTTTTTATCGGTAAAAGTTGTTCCTATCAAAAACTTGTAAATACGAAAGTTTTAGATAATTTTGAGAACATTTATAAAAATTTAGTTGGATTTGATATCTAAAAAATTGACAAAGTTATAATTTTTTTCTCCCAATAACCATGTATTTTTCACCCCTTGAGCCAATTTTTAACTTTATCAAAAATCTGTCTGGCCCATTTTTAGAAGTAATATAAACTTTAAACTGAGTCGATATCTATTTCGATTTAGAAGTTATCGCGTTTTTTCTTTTTTCACAAAAACCCTCCTAACTTTCACCTCTTTGGTCCGATTTTGCCCATCAACGAACTTAACCCAGATTTTATGCCAAGTTTGAAGAAGATCTGAGCATAATTATGGAATTTATCGTGTCCAGAAGAAAGTGATATACACTGATAGATAGATAGATAGATAGATAGATAGATAGATGTATAAACTTTTTTACTAATGGTAGTTTTGGGGTCTACGGGTCGTGATCGGTGTAGATCTGCAAAAAATTTTCAGAAATTCCAACATGGGAACGATCGCAGTAGGCAGTATTTCATACGGAATCTACCTAATAAAATAGATATCGAATCAGTTTATTCCACTTCTAAGGAATATGCCAAATGTTTATGCATGATAGATATGTCATAAAATTGAAAATGGGCTCAAGAATTGAAAAACTGGGTTTTGGGGAGAAAAAAAAATCATTACTTCGTCAATTTCAAAAATATCAAATCCGATTAAATTTATTTTACATTTACTCAATAACATCTATAACTTTTATATTCACAAGTTTTTTTTTATAAGACCAATTCTTATAGCAAAAATAAATTAAAGAAAAGTACGAGTTCAAGAAAAAATCGCAAATCAAAACTGATTATATGATAACACATTTTTTAATTCAATTTTGATTTTAAACGCTTCTAAATGGGAGGTTCTCTTATTTAGGAGCTATATAATGTGACGTACTGACCAGTTTTTCGATGAAAGCAGAATTTCATATATATTTCAAATATATATTGAGAATATATAAAATTGAATTTGAAATATATTTCAATGTTTGAAATATATTTCAAAAAGAGCTGCCAAAAAAGGCATTTTGAATTGAATTTCCCTAAGAGATTGTGATTGAAAAAATACGGAATTACTCCAATAACAAATTGCTTATTTTGTGACCCATTTTTAAAACCATTTTTGCTCTCAAACGCATTTAATTGATAGGTTCTCTTATTTAGAAACTGTATAATGTGCCGTATTGGTCCGTTTTTCGATAAAGGCCGAATATAGCCATTTTGAACAAAATTTCCCAAAGCGATCGTGATGATGCGAAGATTTGAGGATGTATTCAAATAACACATTGCTTAAATACTGACTCATTTTTAAAACCATTTTTGCTCTTAAATGCATTCCTTTGGCAGTTTTTCTTATTTAGGGACTATATAATTTACCATATTGGTCAATGTTTTCATAAAGTTAGAATATATTTTTTAAAAATGCTGTCAAATTGGATATTTGAGCCAAATTTAGCTTAAGATGATTCTGATAAAACCTGCTCTTACAGAAAAATGAAATTAAAATTTATTCAGTCGTGGCTAAATAAAAGTGTTAAATTGGGATTTTCTCTAATTACATTTTATTTTTTTGTTGAAAAGAGCACTAAAGAAATCTACCTCCGCCTATAGGCCAAGCCGACAGGGATTTTTTAAATTATGGACGGTAAACTATGCACTGTTTAGACGTGAATGGCGATGATATCCAGTTCTTGTTTTGATATTCTCACATTTCACATAAATGAAAAGACAGTTGAAACCGTACGCGATGTTTTACAATTATTTGATTATGGGACGACAAACTATGTACTATTTGAATGCGAATGGCGATAATATTCTGTCCTTGTCATTACATTGTCACATTTCACTCAGTCAAAGGGCAATTGAAAAAACTAACAAATATCTTCTTGAATGAAAAAGTTATTTTGGTGGTCCAATTAGCAATCACACAACATATTTACTGCATTCATAGCTACTACTTACCTTTAATGTTTAACTGAGGTATGGTTCAAATTAGCTGTTCTTTAATTTTTTATGTATTCTTATAGGAATAACTGCATCTGGTATCTGCAGTAATCGTTGCAGTACTCGTGATTTAGGTATAGAGAAATTTCCTGAGACAAATGAAGATTTGCAAAAAATCTGCAAGTAGGTATAAAAATTCTTACGTATTGAAAAACTCGATTGAAAAAAAATATATACATTTCTGTATAGGGTAGATGTGTCAGTAATGAGCCACCTTCCGGTAATGGGGCACCTCGCACTTTTTGGTTTATAAAAAAATAATAAATAATAGTTAAGCTTTTATTATTTTTTTCTGAACTCTACTTTGCATGCTTTATAAGCTGGATTAATGTTTTACACTTTTCGTCAAAACAATTAGGAAGCAGAAAATAAAGTTTCACAGTTTTTCTGTTTTTCACTGAAAATCTTAATGAACATGCTAAGAGCAGACTTTACTTACTTAGTTTTATATCTTTTTTATTTTTCCGTAAAAATTGAATGTTTTTGTTTGGTTAGCAATATAAAACACTGAATTTAATATATCAATGGCTATTTACAAAATTTTATTTATTTTTAAGATTTTAGGTGGGGTGGTCCATTACTGGATTGCTTATTTCGTGATTTGCCAGTAATGGGCCACCCAAGTGACCAATACTAAAAGTGTAATTTCAGTAGTGATAAAATATTTTGATTTAACTGAAAACTAAATAAACAAATTTAATACTTAAATTTTACTTACTAGAATTTAATAAAGACAATTCCTTTATAAATACAGTCAAGTCTCTGTATAACGAAACTCCATTCATCGAATTTCTCTATATAACGAATTTTTAGTAGGAATGTTCCCCTTTTCCCATGATTACATTAAAAAAAATCCCTTTCGGCATGGCCTATAGGCGGAGGTAGATTTCGAAAAGTTTTCATCTCAAAAAAAAAAAAAAAAAAAAAAAAAAAAAAAAAAAAAAAAAAAAATGCCTATCTCTACTTAAATGCCCATTTTGGCAATATATTTTGAATTATATTCTTACTTTATTTAAAAAATTGACCAATATGCTCATTATATAGTTCCTAAATAACAAAAAACTGTTAATTAAATTCGTTTGACAGCAAAATTGAATTTAAAAATGAGTCATAAAATAACCAATTTATTATTTTAATACATCCACAATTCTTTAATCAAGATCGCTTTGAGAAATTTTGTGCGACGTGCCCACTTTGACAGATTTTTTTAAATATATATTTAGCCTTTATCAAAAATCTGACCAATACGGCACATTACACAGTTCCTAAATAACAAATAATTGTCAATTGAATGCGTTTGAGAGCAAAATTGAATTTAAAAATGAGTCATAAAATAAACAATTTGTTATTTGAATACAACCTCAATTCTTTTATCATGATCGCTTTGGGAATTTTTTTTGCGAAGTGCTTACTTTGACAGCTTTTAAAATATACATATTCACCCTTTATCAAAAAATCGAAGAATACGCACATTATATAGTTCCTAAGTAACAAAAAACTGTCAATTGAATGCGCGTCAGAGCAAAATTGGTTTTAAAAATGAGTCATAAAATAACCAATTTGTTATTTGAATACCCACAGTTCATTAATCATCTCGCTTTGGGAAATTTTTTGCGAAGTGCCCATTTTGGCAGCCTTTTTTGAAATATATTCTGCCTTTATCAAAAAACTGGCCACTCCGTCACATTATATAGTTCCTAAATAAGAGAACCTGTAAATTGGATGCGTTTGAGAACAAAAAAAGATTTAAAAATGACTCGGTAAAAACGCAATTTCTTAAATTTCCTCAAATTTTAATCACGATAACTTCGTGAAATTCTGTTCAAAATACCCTTTTTGGCAGCCTTTTAAAAAATATATTCTGCCTTTATCAAAAAACTGGCCAATACGTCAAGTTATAAGGTTCCTAAATAATAGGACCTGTAAATTGGATGGGTTTGAGAACAAAAATTAATTTAAAAATGACTCATGAAAAACGCAATTTGTTATACTTAATGAATTTTTTAATGATGAAAACTTCGGGAAATCTGTTCAAAATACCTCTTTTGGCAGCCTTTTTAAAAATATATTCTGCCTTTATCAAAAAATTGGCCAATAAGTCGCATTATATAGTTGCTAAATAAGAGGATCTGTCATTTGGATGCGTTTAAAATCAAAAATGAATTTTAAAATGAGTCAGAATATAAGCAGTTTGGATTTAAGGTTTTTTCTCCAACTCCTATTTTTGTTTAATTTATTTTTGCTATAAGAATTGGTTCTATGAAAAACTTGTCAATATAAAAGTTGTAGATATTATTCTGAAGATGTAAAATAAATTTAATTAGATTTAATTGCTTAAGAATTGAGTAAGTTATGGGTTTTTTTCTTTTTCCTCCCCCCTTTTTCTTTTCGTTTTTAATTTTTTTCATCGGTAAAAATTGGTCCTATCAAAAACTTGTAAATACAAAAGTTTTAGATAATATTGAGTACATTTATATAAAATTTAGTTGGATTTGATATCTTGAGAATTGACGAAGTTATGATTTTTTTTCTCCCAAAAACCATGTTTTTTTCGCCCCTTGAGCCCATTTTTAACTTTATCAAAAATCTGTCACGCATAAACTTTTTCCTCATCTTTTAGAAGTAATATAAACTTTAAACCGATTCGATATCTATTTTAATTAAAAAGTTATCGCATTTTTTCTGTTTTCACAAAAACCCTCCTAACTTTGACCCCCTTGGTCCGATTTTGCCCATTAACGAACTTAACCGAGATTTTATGCCCCTTGATTTTATGTAAAAGTTTGATGAAGATCTGAGCATAATTATGGAAGTTATCGTGTCTAGAAGAAAGTGATATACACCGATAGATAGATAGATAGATAGATAGATAGATAGATAGATAGATATATATATAAACTTTTTTACTGATGGTAGTTTTGGGGTCTAGGAGTCATGATTCGTGTAGATCCGCAAAAATTTTTCAGAAATTCCAACATGGGAGACAATGCAATAGGTAGTATTTCATACGAAATCTACCTAATATTTCATACGAAATCTACCTAACAGTCTCTATATAGCGAAATATCTATCTCCATATAACGAATATTTTCATAAAATGTTCTTTATTCAGTTGTAAAAAAATACTTCGAAATCACATGAAATCAAATTTCCATCTCTTATTCCTAATTTATCGTTCAGTGCTGAGTTTTTTTTATATTACTCCTCTGCTTGAATTTTCTTGTTCCTTAAGTCCAACAAATTCATCAACCCCCTCCTTTCACACACCTTTCAACATCCTTCTCAAAACAGTGTTAATTGAATGGTTATACATATAAGAACGGGATCAATGGGAGTAATTAAAGAAAAAACAATTTACAATTGCTTCGAAAAGGCCGAATTTTGTATACAAGAGGATAATGTGGATTCTGAGGAAGAAGAAGATGCGACTTATGCAGACATAAAAAGAACAAGTTGGAAATTGCACGTGAACGTAGCAAATGAGGTGCGTTCGTACGATAACGAAGTTTTAAAAATATTCAGATCTTGCTTTTATAGTAAATAGTACTTCGGATACAGTACATTGGTTGAAATTCTGTAAATATACAGGAATAGTAATTCTTATTACACCTCAGCAACGTATATCTTATTCATAAAATGTGAAATAGTTGAATATAATTAAAACACGTACCAAACCATGTTTCCCCGTATAGCATTATATAGTGGAATACTTTTGTGTAGCCCTGTAATTTAATAATAAAAATTCTTTGCGTCACAGATTGTACAGAATGCATATTTTAGTATATATTTCATAGATTCATGCCAATTCTATTATGTTCGAATGAGTGTAACATCATTAAAATGCATTTGAAACTGCTTCCCCATTGACCGTAATGTAACGGAATCCTTTTGATTGTCCCTGTAATTCATCTATGCATCCGATTTTCATAACATTTGAAATGACTCGACAAAATTACGCAATAATTATATGTTTTAAATTTCAAATGATTAAAATGCATTTAAAACTTTTTTCCCTATTGACCGTAATGTAACGGAATCCTTTTGAATGTCCCTATAATTGATCTATCCATCCGATTTTCATAAAATTTGAAACGATTCAACAAAATTATATAATAACTATGTATTTTAAATTTCAAACGATTCGGTTGGATAGTTTTCCGTTGTTATATGCGGACAGACAAACGGACAGATAGACAGACTGTCAGACAAACGGACAGATAGATGGACAGACAGACGGACTGAACGACAATTATAGGTGCTACCTATTTACATAATTACGAACGCACCTAAAAATAATTATCTGTTATTTTTTGTAGGGTGGCCCATTACTGGAACATAGACGGTCCATTACTGGAACATAGGTGGCCCATTACTGGGCATTTGGGTGTTTAGACATATTTCTATTATTTAAAATGAAATTTTTATTTCTATTGGGAAATGTAACTGTGGGATTAGTTAAATATTGTTGAAAGATTAATCTAATATGAAAAAAATTGGAATACAATAATTATAACTATTAATAAAAAATTATTTTTTAGAGAAATTCCTTAAGGTGGCCCATTACTGGCACATCTACCCTACATTTGATGTTTGACATTTTACATTTTCTCTAACTTCAAATTCAGTACAGGCTCTCTATAACTCTTAATGGAATGGATTTTTACTTTAAAAAGTAGAATTCCCTGACAGTTACGGATGACCGTCTAATAAACTTTACGTTTTTTGTAATGTCAAACCCTAGTGACCGACAGCCTAAAATATGATATAAATCTAAAATATTTACATTGGTTTAAGTAATTACTAAAAATTTATTTCAAATTTGTATAACATCATGTTTTACACAATCAGTCACCGGCGATTGATGTGGCCTAAATGAAAGTTCAGTGTTTGTCACCGTGCACGCAATGTGTTAATTTACATCTTTTTCAAGAAAAATGAGTAAAGTTAAATAGATTATCACTTTTTAGCACTTTCCAACAAAGTTGAAAAGTGCTTATGCATTCGGTTTGTCTGGCCGTCTGTCCGTCTGGCCGGATGGCCGTCTGTCCGTCTGGCCGGATGTCCGTCTGTCCGCGCTCTAACTCCCGTAAATATACTCGGATTGCTATGAAATTTTTATACCTTATTGAGGTTTACCCTAGCATGAACCCTAATGAAAATGAAGTATCTACCATGATTAGTTTATCTACAGAGAGAATCAAAAGTTTCCCATTACATTGCGGCCTATGGGGAAAATCGTTAATATACTCGGATTGCCATGGAATTTTAGGACGTTATTGACGTTTACCCTAGCACAAGTCCTATCGGAAATGAAGTTTCTACCATGATTAGTTTATCTACAGGGCAAATCAAAAGTTTCCTATTACACTACGGGGTATGGGGAAAAATCGTTTCAAAGGAATTTTAAAGATGTCATACCCTGTCAAACATATTAAAATATGCATTCTATAAAATATAAGTTGAAAATGTAGCTATTATTCATTTACAGGGCCACACAAAAGAATTCCAACAATATGGTAAATGGGGGAATTGTGTGTGACATATTTTAAATACATTAAGCTTTTTCATGTAAAATAAAATTGATATATGTCTCTGAAGCTTAATATAAATTATACGCTACAGTCTTGCATAATATGAAGCACATAGCATTTGCAGAGCCATACAAAAGATTTCAAATAGTATATTCTTTCCGAAGTACCGTATATGTGTCCGATGATGGCTGATGGACGGATGAAATGCATTTTAATTATGATATTCGCGTTTATATTTCGCTAAATATATGCACATTATATGGTGTGTATAAATGTTATAGTTGATATACAGGGCTACCCAAAAGAGCTCACCAACGTTACTGAATATGAGCGTAAATTATTTAAACGTGGTTCTTAAATAAGCTATGCATTTTTACGCTGAGCTGCATTCAATTAACTGAGAAATGTTTGCAGAATATAGATAAAGGGATTTACAGGGCCACGTAAAGAATTCAGTACATGGACGCCTATGAATGATGATTTATGAGAATGTTATTTCAGTTGTTTTAAAAGTGTTTTAGTTTACAATAAATTTTACCCTAATGCTGACGCATAATAATGGTACAATGTAAACTACAGGGCTGAACAAAAGTATTCAAGTATGTTTCCATCTAATAGTATGAAGAACTGAAAAAGAAATTTCAAGCTACTGGGTATTTTCTTGCTAAGCTAAATTTTCCCATTATATGAACTGACATATGAGAAACAGGGCTGTTCTAATGTACTGGATTACATATTTGGGTATATTTGGCTATACACTATTATTTCCCTAAATAACAAAGTTTTGTTAAAGATTTCATTAAGTGTTGGAAAGTGCTTCATAATCTATGCTTCACGCATGATTTTTCTTACTTGTTAACACTTTCCAACAGAGTTGAAAAGTGTTTTTGCATCCGGTTTTTTTTTGCCGTCTGTCCGTCTGTCCGCGCTTTAACTCCCGTAAATATCCTCGGATTGCTATGAAATTTTTATATGTTATTGATGTTTACCGTAGCACGAACCCTATTGAAAATGAAGTTTCTACTATGATTAATTTATTCACAAGGATACTCAAAAGTTTTCCGATTCATTACGGCCAATTGGAAAAATCGTTTAAAGTGAATTTTAAAGATGTTACACCCTGTCAAACTTATTCAAATTTACATGCGTTCGCAAAGTGCACTAAAATACGCATTATTTAAAGTATGCAGTCAAAATAATAGCTATTATTCATTTGCAGGGCCACTTAAAAGAATTAAATAACACAATAATAAAGGGGGAATTGTTTGCGACATATTTTAATAACGTAAAACGATTTCAAGTATCATAAAATTGATATACGCCGTTGAGACTTAATATTTAACGCATAATATGAAGTGGATAGCATTTACTGGGTCACACAAAATATTTCAACTCTTATATTTTGATCCGAAGTACTGTTTATTATCGATGATAGCTGACGGATGGTTGAAATGCATTTTCAGTTATAATAAGCGCTTTTAAATTTTACCAAATTTTTTGCATATTATATGGTGTATATAAATGTTATAGTTGATATAAAGGGTTATACAACAGAGCTCATAAGGGTTACTGAATATGAGATCAATTAACTTAAAGTTGGTTTTTAAGTAAGTTATGCATTTTTACGTTGAATTGCTTTCAGTTTACTAAGAAATGTTTGTAGAATATAGATTAAATGTGATATGCATGGTCACGCAAAGAATTAGCTACATGGTCACACATAGATGATAATTTTAGAAAATGTGATTTAAGTAGTTTTAAGAGTGTGTTTGTTTGAACTACATTTTAACAAAATAATGGCGTGTAAAAAAGGTACTAGGTAAATTTGCTAGGTAGGCTGAAGTGTATTGAAGTGTTTTCCATCTAAAAATAAAGTGCGGTAAGAGAAATTTCAATCAGTTAGGCATTTTCTCGCTAAACTAAATTTTCCCATCATATAACATATATACAGGGTGTTTCAACGAAGTGCGGACAAATTGTAAGGGGTGATAGAAGGCATGATGAAAAACATTAGGACACAGGAAACCATGGGGCGCAATCGTCTTCTGTAGGAGCCAGGGGACATCAAAGTTTAGCGTCCAAATGATCAAGCGATGATAAAACACGGAAAAAAAGGTCGATTCATTTCCAGTTTTCGCTGTAAACTTTGTTTATATCGAAAGTTTGTCCAAAAAATTTTTTAAAGGAAACTGTCAAAAAATGACGGTAGAGGGCGCTGTAGACTTTGGAGTACGAACAACTACGTTTCAATGATTTCTTTTTTATTCTGTTAACAGTTTTCTAAAGATTGGACCTTAACCTAAATTTTGAGTACAAAATTAGAATAATCCCAAACGGTTAAGATGTTCAAATTGAGCTGTGAAAAAGGGGGGGGGTTAAAACGATCATAATCAATGAGCAAAGTAATCGATTTTGTTGCGGTTTGAGTGCAGGTCATTCCCTTAGTAATTGATTTATTCAAAATGACGTACAGTTTTGGTGCCCTCATTTTTAGAGACAGGGCACCACCGATAATTTTCCGACATTTTATCGACATTATCCCTGGGTGTTTTACTAACAGACCAGAATACTTGCAGGAAGTGTTAGGGATGTAAAAACTACTTGTAATCGCATGGGAATGTAATGTTGGAAATGCTTTGTTTGCGAGTTATGGTTAAAAGAAACGGAAAAAATAGCAACAGAAAGAAGCAGAAAATCAGCAAAAGGTGAATGTGATACAAAGCATTTTATTGTAAGGTTTTACTGCAAAAGGCGATTGCAAAACGTTCTTCAAACTTTGGAGTAATGAACAACCAGTATTTTTTGACGGGATATTTGTAGTTATTATGAATGTTTAGCAAAGTTTGAACATTCACTTAAATGTTTATCTAAAAATCGGAATCGTCCAGAATGAATAAGTAGCGAAATTTCACGTATGTATTGAATTGCTTTTTTTTTTACACTTAGGTGGTACGGGCAGCACAAAACCCAAAGAAATGACACGAACAGGATTAGAATACATTTATTATTCTAAGTACAGCCAAAACAAGGCTTAAACAACTTAAAGAGACGTTATCATCAAAGTAAGTGCTCAAAATTCCGACCCCCCCGTACAATTTCCAACATTACATTCCCATGCGATTACAAGTAGTTTTTAGATCCCTAACACTTCCTGCAAGTATGCTGGTCTGTTAGTAAAACACCCAGGGATAATGTCGATGAAATGTCGGAAAAGTATCGGCGGCGCCCTGTATCTAAAAATGAGGGCACCAAAACTGTACGTCATTTTGAATAAATCAATTACTAAGGGCACAATTACCTGCACTCAAACCGCTGCAAAATCGATTACTTTGCTCATTGATTATGAGCGTTTTAACCCTCCCCCCTTGTTCACAGCTCAATTTGCACATCTTAACCGTTTGGGATGATTCCAATTTTGTACTCAAAATTTAAGTTAAGGTCCAATCTTTAGAAAACTGTTAACAGAATAAAAAGGAAATCAGTAAAACGTAGTTGTTCGTACTCCAAAGTCTACAGAGCCCTCTACCGTCATTTTTTGACAGTTCCCTTTAAAAAATTTTTTGGACAAACTTTCGATATAAACAAAGTTTACAGCGAAAACTGGAAATGAATCGACCTTTTTTCCGTGTTTTATAATCGCTTGATCTTTTGGACGCTAAACTTTGATGTCCCCTAGCTCCTACAGAAGACGTTTGCACCCCATGGTTTCCTATGTCCTAATGTTTGTCATCATGCCTTCTATCACCCCTTACAATTTGTCCGCACTTCGCTGAAACACCCTGTATATTAACCGACGGACTGCTCAAAAGTATTTGAATAGATATTTGGTTATTGACAGTAGCATCTTATTTCGCTTAGTAAGAAAGTTTTGTTAAAGAATTCAGGAAGCGTTGGAAAGTGTTTCATAATCTATGCTTAACGCATGATTTTTCTTACTTTTTATTATTTTGTTTTAATTTTTAATATTTTTGACAGTCTGTTTGACACCCATTCAGAGTTTTTTCTTTTTTAATTCGAAATTCTAAAATTATACCGAAATTTCTGGATGTAGAGTTATGTTTAAAATTTAGGTAATTAAGAATTTTCAGCCATAAAATAAAGCAAAATTATATGTAATAGAGACTAGAATAGAGACTAATAGTCTGATATATTTCATTATTTTGATTATTTTTTTCTTTCATATCAAAGACCTTATATTGAATATATAGAATGCGAAGTTCAAAAAGAGGAGATATGTCACAAGCATGATCCAAGAGCACTTCAGATGGGATACAGAATTTTTGCTACTGTACGTGAATCTTGTTCTGAAGATACTCTTCTTCATGCAGGTGAAAATATACAGAATTTTATTCCATTTTAAAATAAAAAGATTAATGTTTCATTAAATTTATTGCTATTATGTGTACGAGGTGGAACCCGTCGAAATTCGACGAAAGAAAATGTTTAAGACAGAACTGTTTCATTGATGTATAATAAATCTGCAAAATTAGTTACAGTAAAAAATGCATTTTGATTGGTCAGTCTAATTCTCAAACAAATATTATTTTAAGCTAAAGTTAACAAAATACTATGAAACTCAATTATGCAAATTATTAAACGGAATAAAACGGAAATTCACCGGATTTTATAACAGGCGATATTTTTGAAATAGTATACGCATTTTAATTTTTTTCTTTTTTCAATTTTACAGGAAAATGGTGGGATTCTGTTGCCACAATTACAAAACTGGCTCTAAAATTATATAAAAAATAATATTTTAAAAATAAATTTAGATACAGCTTTCAAACAAATTGCATTTAAAAGTACATTGCTCTTTCTATACCGACGGTATAAAATTTTGAAATGTACGATGTTTATAAGTGTAAAATTTGCAGTAGCAAAAGCTGCAAAACCGAAATTGCACGGAAAAACGTTGCGCATTTTAATTTCAATCGTTTATTTTAAGAGAAAATGGTGTTATTATGTTGCCACGAATATAAAAGTGGTACTTAAAACTATAAAAAAATAATATCTGAACAATAAATCGAGATACAGCTTTCAAACAAATTGCATTTAAAAGTGCATTTTTTTCTCAATCCGACGGTGTAAAAATTTAAAATGTGAGATGTTTAAAAGTGTAAAATTTACAGTAGCCAAAAATTGCAAAACCGAAATTGTAGGGGGGGAATGTTGCCATTCGCAAAATGACGTATGCGTTACGCACAGATACGTTTGGCCTTTATAATATAGATAAGCAATTTTGGATAAGGTATGACAAGTTCCTTAGAGCAATTCATGATTTTTCAATAAAGGAATAAAACAATTTAATAAAATTAATCAATAAAATTTTATTAAAACAAGGACAAAAGACAATGAAAAAGGGATTGATGGCTAAGTTCGCAAAGTCTTCTTTTTTTTCTATAAGAACTATAGATTTCAATAAAGGAATATTGAAAACTTTTAAAATTCTGAATTTTCCTGCTACTTTTCATTTGGCACTTAGGGCTTTCTCAGCTGCACATATCCTACATATGTGAAAACACAAAATTAGTTTGAAATTATAAATATTTGTGAGCTGTGTCAGCGATTTTATTTAGCTAAATTTAGATTAGTTCAACATACGCATTTGTTCCGTTTTCCACATAATGAGTAGCACGTTTTAAATGTTACTTATTCCATTTAACTATATATTAATTATTATAAATTTATACTTGCGTGAACTGCATATGTACATTTGAATTATTGTGTCCCATGAGGAACTAAAAAAAGAAAATATAAAAGGTTTTCGTAATGATTTATAACTTTTATTTAATGGTCTGTTGTGTTTTGAAATAACTTAACTAAACAAATTTATCTTTAAAATTAAATTGCTCAATAAAATAAAAAAATGCATTTAATACATTATACTAGAAACAGTTTTAACCTTTTTTTTCTGAAAATTTAACTAAAAAATAACGCTTCACAAGGGTATTTCGAAAGACTAATAGGACGAAATCTAAAAAATATCGCACCGATCAGTTTTCATTTTTAGCATTAATTTGCTTAGCATTCACTCTGCAAAGACAACTAAGAATTTGATCAGACATTCAGTTAATCTATGTGAAATAAAACAAATCCACCTACTTTCTCATAATTATACAAATAAGACAAATAGACGCAAGAAAAGAGAACGCGAGGAAAATAAACATACACAATTCAGAAAATATGTGATTTCGAAAGGTATCATAATTCAGATTTTAAAAAAATCATTTTCATTATTGTAAAACATTTGAAAATACGAATGGAGGAAGGTATTCCAATAAAAAAAAGTTATATTTAAAAAAAATTGAGAAAAAAGTCTTTTGTTGTCAGTCATGTTGCCTTAATTTTATTCCAGGAAACTTATTCAAAGCGTTCAAGGGTAGTACTAACCAGTTTCATGAAAACCTATTAAGATTTCATAATTAAATATAAAATTATTAAAAGTATTGAAATTATCAAATGTAAAAAATTCAGATGTTAAAACAATAGTTTTGATATCTTAAAACAATAACCAATTTTAATTTCTAAATTTTCATATTTCATAAATTTTTCGATATACCTTCAAGCATAATATAAAAGAAAAATATGCCATCTAATATTTTTTACACATGTCTTTAATTATTTACTCGCCGAGCATATATTAAGCAAGAAAATAAATAGCCTACAGTAGATAGAAAAATTACGTACGTAGGAAGGGTGAAAAACTTTAGAGACAAAGAAAGCGCAATATATATATATTATTTTATAAGATTATAAAAGCTATGTTATTACTTTCCACAATTTATTAAATAATTTCATGACGTATTGTCATTTTAACGCAAACAAAATGTTGTGGTGAATTAGTTATAGGTGAATATTGTGGTTAGCTCTTACGGCCTTACATTTTCCACGGGCTTAAAATTTTATTTCGAGGACCTCAGTTTATCACCGATTAGGATATCATTAAGAAAGATTTTTAAGTGGTATAAAGCTCAAAATTAATAATTCTACACTTTATCCATCTAAAAGATTGGTTTAGAAATAAACAGCGGAGAAAAATTAACTAAATCTATTATATGCCATTAGTGTATTTTTAATTAAAAAACTTTCACAGAAATCCGCGAAACTCTCTCCTAGAGCATGCAAATACAACTGAAAATAAATTTCAATGTTTTTTAAATGTGGCTGCTAGAACCTTTGAATAGATCTCGCCCCTGATGCTCTCCGATCATATCCAATATACTCTGTTTATTTATTTAGGTATGACTTTAAGAAAAAAAAAATCATAGAAAAATGTCAGAATAAGAGAAATCGGATGAATCTGTCTTCTGCATTTAGGAACTCATACTCAGTTATTATAGCCCAAGAGCTGACAGCACAAAGGTATAAGGTATCGAGTACAAGTAAAAAAACATTTATTTTATGGAAGATTAGTAATACAGGAATCTAATGATCCATGTCTGCCGGAAGTTAAAATCTGCACTGTAAAAATTGAAGACACAAATTGGGTTGAAGGATTTCTGGATCTAGTAATTTTCCTGAAATGGTACAGTAAGGATTCCAAAATGGTAGAGTATTGTTCCCAAAATAGATAACCCAAAATGATTCAAAACAGAGCAGATCTTTATTAAAATTAAATTAATCAAAATTTCTGAGGTATAATGTATATACTATCTAAGATATTTTAATTGTTTTAATGTCATTAAAAATCAGACTTATTTAAAACGATTTTGTGCTACAAACTGAACTTTCTAAATTGGAACAATTCTGTATCCAAAAATCTTTCAACCCAATTTGGGTATTTTGTTTTTACTGTGTGCACAGTTCAAAAATTAATACCACCAGTGGTTTATTCATAGGTTTATCATTATTTTTGCCGTACAATAATTTCATACCTTTAATTGTACGTCAAACACAATAGTTATCTTACGTGTAAATCACTAGTGGTATTGATTTTTGGCTTATGCACCATTTCACTTCCGGCAGATATGGATCATTAAATTCCTCTAAAATTTTTTTTCTTGTGCTCGACATCTGAGGTTTTTGTGCTATCGGCTCTTGGACTGTAATGAGGAATCTTTAGCCGCAAGGTTTTCATTAAAGTATCTGCACACCTTCGGAAGTGATCTTTTGAAATTTTTGAAATTTTCTTTTTTTATCTATTTTATATTAACTTTTACTTTAAAACTTTGAAAAAAAAAAATAATAAAAATTTATCTATACCCAGAAGTATTTTTAAGAGAAAAATAGTCAAAATTATGTCAAAAATTGACGTGTCCGGAAAATTTGATAACTCAAAAATAAAACAGTGTATTGACATTTTGTAAATTGCATAATAAACAGAATAACTTTCTCTTGGACTTAGACTACATACATTATAATCGCATCTCTATCTGAAATGAAATGGTTTAGTTAAACTACTAATGTAATGAAAAATTCGCGAAGTTTGCTATTTATACCAGTGTAAATATAAAACTATTTAATGTAAGGTACCCTGGGGTAATAACGCCACGTTAAGGTTCTACCAATTTTCACGGCTCAGTTTTAGATTGTGTTTTTCAAACAAATGTATGATTTGATACAGCAACTCATTGACTATCTATATAAAAAAATAATTTAACAGATATGTATTCATAAAATATAATGGCTTGATTTCTTGACCAGTGCTATTTGGCGTTATTACCCACCTATATGGGTAATAACGCCATGCAAACAAAACTATGAAATAAGATGGAATAATTGCATGTAGATTGCCCAATTCTAAAAATGCAAGCTCTACAAACTTAGAAATTGACAAACTGCATTCTAAGCTATTGAAAATGCTCAATTTTTTGCGAAAATGTAAGAAAAATAAAGGTGTGGTGTGGGGGGCAGGATGAGGCAAAAGAATATCAGACAGTGAGCTTCTTTTTGCTTAAAAAGGACCGCTTAAATAGAACTTTAGAAACATTGCACAGTTTTAACTGTGTTTATTTGAGTCAGTATTTAGGATGTAGCTCGGACACTGTAGGGAATCAACCGGGGTATTAAAGCCAAGGATTGGCGTTATTACCCCGTTCTAGTTATTGCGCTATACATTTTAAATTACAAATTTTCTCGAGAAGATATCCAAAATCTTCAGCAACATTTTGAAAGTCCATGAAATGTACTACAAATTTATGTAATTAACAAAGTATTTCCGGATAAAAAAAATAGTCTTCACATCAAAAAACGTATCTCGCAAATTTTAGATCAAACGTTAATTTTAGTTGCTTTTAAAAACAATAAGACCTAAAAATGAAACAAATTAACTTGAAGCTGTTTTTTGCGGTTTATATGACTCAAATCAACTCAAGCACACGGGTGTCATTTACCAGATTATTTCATAATTATGCATAATATTAGCCCTTGGCGTGATTACCCCGCCTGGCGTTATTACGCCAGACCACCTTATTATCATGAGTGTAGTCAGTTATCTCAAAAGACACTTGTAATAGAAGTACAAAAAATTTTGAGATATTTCATGCACAGTTTTTTTAGGATGTTTTTCATGGAATTAAAATATGAAAAACTTCATTTTGAGAAAAAGCTAAAAATAACTTTAAAACACAGTTCAAAAACTGTATTAGACGTAATTTTAAACGGCTGTAATTCGGAATCTATTATACATACAAACAAAATTTCAACAGTTTCGATAGATGAAAGATTTAATTTCAATGTTATTGTAAAAATGAAAAATCGATATTTTGATGGAAAATTACGTTTTAAAGGGGTTTAAAGGGGATAACTTAACATATAAAAACAACCTATAATTATTTTGTTGTTATTTCTTTCTAGATTTTTTGAGACTAGCTTTTCAGAAATCATCTTTGTGAGATGAGTATATAAATTGTTTTATTCCAAAAGCGTAAATGCGTTGATATAGTGGATGTAGTATGTGCAAAAAATTCTAATGTGCCAATTCAATTGTAGCACTCGCTCTGGTGTGATTCTGCACTTTTTAAGTGTCCCTCAAATCAAATCAGAAAAACTATGAGTACGATGGTATTTTTATTTCATGTTCATTTAATATTATATATTAATTAAACTTCATTAATTAATAAAATAACTTAATTATTCAGACCATGACATATTGGCCATAACACTTTCTTTTGTTTATTACAGCTGTCGTGGACAACTTGAAATGTATAGGCAATCTTATTGATCAAAATGGCAGAGAATGTGGTAGGCGTGAAACACAATCGGATAGCGTTCAGCAGATTGCCGAAGCTCTAAATGAAGAAGGATTAGTATCTCTTGCTGAAAATGGAAATGTTACCAACGGTTTATACCTTTGTCTGTATGTATCTACTGTAAAATTTTAATATTTCAAAGCTTCATTGCATCTATAATATTTTTTAATATAACTATTTAGATATGTTTTCTGCGGTATAAACGTATAATTCAATTGGAATAATATGCAGTGTGCATGGATGAACAAATCTAAACAGTTATTCTATTTCAATAAGCATACATTTTGTACATAAATATATAAACGAAAGCAAATTTTTGTGAAAAAAATGTTTCGGAATGTAATACTCAAAATATAATTTATAAGCACTAAATAATATGAAAATATAATTTCTAAAGTATTTTTACAGAAAAACAGATCCCAATTTTGGAGAAATTCATTAATAACGCATAAATAATTAATTTTATATAGCAAAAATCATGACAAACATTTGATTACATTTTAACCTTCTTGTCACCTTGAGCCTCATAGGAGGCCCCTACTCCAAATTGCAATATCTTAAAGACCGAAAAGACGGATTCTTTAACTTTTTCGTTTAGAAATATCATTTAACTATTTAGAATACATAGGAGGATTCTAAATACTTGCATTTATCATACTTAGATGTCAGTACTAGATAATTTCGACTATTATCTAAAATTATTGATTTATTGTTTTAGAAGAGAATTTGAACTAATTTTTTGAGTTGCTTAAATTTTTTGCGAGGAAAAAAGTTTTATTATAGTTTAACCTTCCCTTATAGTTTCACCTTTTTCAATCATTTATAATGCACATAACTGCACACTCTTCCCTTTTTTCACAGGTGATTTAATTTTTTTAATCCGCCATTGTATGTAGCCTGTGTTTATGTTTGTTTATTGAACAACATACATCTGACTTGTGTGCTCGACATGAAGCCTGCTTATAAGCCATCGTCAATATACAGGGACGAGATAGCACACAAGGAAATATTACAACACAAGATAAGTACAACCAGGAGCTCCACACAAAGAGTGTGTGCAATGGAGCCAGTGGGATTCGAACCCACAACCTCACGATCAGCGGCGTGATGTCTTAACCACTCAGCCACGGAGGCCCATGTAGCCTGTGTAAAGTGGATAGATTGTGTGTACATTGTATATTATTCTAAAGATCTTTAGCTTTACTTAACTGCAGTTTGATCTGCTAGAAATAACGTATTATTAAATAACACTTCACATGGTCATTATCCATACAAGATACTTTATTGGAATTCTGACCCTGTATGTCAGTTTTAGGTACTGCAAACATCATATAAAATTCTCAAAGCGTTCTCAGATGTGAATCAAAAATCACTTCTTTTAAAACAATAACTACCCAAATCAGTAATGTTGCATATTTATTTGTATATAATGCGCACATTTTGCTAAATAATTCCATGATTCCATGCACATACATATTCGTAAAGAGTTGTACTATTATACAAAAATTAAATAATTAGATGCATTTTAGCATGTTGTATTAATTTATTGTGACATATTGTTATAAATGTTACATTTGTATATAAAAATATATATAACAATAAATTTGTATGTAACAATATATTGCAATACATTGGCATATTTATTAGCTCACATGCTATCATAGCCTGAGAGCTTATGTGCCCGTCCGTTCTGTATGTATGTGCGTATGTGCGTAACGCGATAACTCATGATAAAAATATCGGATCCACTTGAAATTTTGTATATAGGTATATCCTGATAAGGCGCTTCCCTGATTAGTTTTTGGAGTTCATTCGATATGTATAAGAGAGGGAACGGGGGGCTCATGCCCCCCGTTAGTTGATATAAATGGGATTTTCATGCAGAATTAAGTTTTCAAAATTTAGATTAGGATCATTCTGATGAGGCGATTCCGTGACTGTTATTAGGTGTTCATTGAATAAGTATAAATAGGGGGAACAGGGGTTCTAATCCCCCCCCGTTAGTTGATATAAATGGGATTTTCATGCAGAATTAAGTTTTCGTTCAAAATTTAGATTAGGATCATTCTGATGAGGCGATTCCGTGGCTGTTATTAGGTGTTCATTGAATAAGTATAAATAGGGGGAACAGGGGTTCTAATGCCCCCCCCCCGTTAGTTGATATAAATGGGATTTTCATGCAGAATTAAGTTTTCGTTCAAAATTTAGATTAGGATCATTCTGATGAGGCGATTCCGTGACTGCTATTAGGTGTTCATTGAATAAGTATAAATAGGGGCAACAGGGGTTCTAATGCCTCCCCCCCCTCTTAATTTATATAAATAGGTTTTTCAAGCAGAATTTTCAGATTTCGTTCAAATCTCTGAATCGTTTTGGAAGTTTAATGGTTAAGTATAAAAGAAGGGGATAACTCCTTTTAAATTATATAAATGCTAAATGGGTTTTTATTAAGAATTATCTAATTTGCTCTGAATTTTGGATATAGATTTTTTATATGATAAAGCATGTCTTTGATAGTATAGGAGGTTCAATGATTAAGTATAAAAAAAGAGGAAAGGGGAGAGCTGTTTCCCCTTCTTAATTTTTTTTTCGAACGGAATTAACCCTTGAAAATATAAGGCTTTAATGTACAATTAGTATTTGTAGCCTGTGAGCTCAATGCCATCAGTTTAACTGGGCAGTATTCTTTATTTATTTTTATATGCAATACATATATTTCTTCTTGCATTTTCTATGTACATGAACGTTGAAAGCAATAAATATTATTAAAATGAATTATATTTGTAGAATAATGTTAATTTGAATAACCTTCTATTGCTGTGAAACCTGCAGTTTAGTATACGGATATATCAGTTTGCGACAATGAGAATGACATTTTGATAATTCTGTCGTAATGAAATGTTTAATTGAAATCTCTACATATAATTTTCTCTCTTTTAAATCCTGAGGTTTAAAGATCTTTTTTATTATGGTATACGACAATGTATAAAGTCGATTTTTATGCCATCATATTCTAGAATATATATCATCAACACAGATAAGTTTTATTGTGATGAAAGATGTAGTCATTAAAATAGCCTTTAGACATTTATAAACAATGTAACATTACTCTTAATTATAGTGAAAATATTTTCAAATCAATCAATGATGCTATGAATATTATTTATTCTCATAGTTACTTGAGATTGAATATCTAATATAAAGGAGTTTTGACCCACTTTTCATTTTTTCTATTTAAAAGAATTCCAGAGTTTTGCCAATAAGTGGCAGTTAAATTTACTGAAATGCTCTAATACTCCTTTTTTCATGAAAGTAATTGAACTAATCATAGAAAAATCAACTACAAAGAATTTTCTACTTAAAAAACGTATTTTAATAAATATAATGCATACAGGGCGAGTCATAAATATCGAAACAATAGACTATCTATTTAAATATTGCCCCCAGAAATCTCTAGAATCCTAAAAAAGGTGAAATTTTCTATCAGATAATTTGCAATTCCATGGGGGTTCTATTTGAATCATTGGTTTCATTACATTTTTATACGGACACTGTAGGGCAAAATTCCCAATTAGAAAATTATTCTTTATCCATTCCTAAATTAAACAACAAAAAAAAATCATCTTTCTATCTGAAAACTTCACAAAGATATTAAAATCCAAAATTCTCCAAAATTCCTGACTTACACCACTTTTCCCTGCCTCTAAATGGTGATTTCTTGACTGAATTTCAACGCTAAATAGGGAACATTTACAAATTGCACTTTAATAAAAAATGATTTAAGATAGCACTTTTTCTTTGGACATAACATACCAGCGTATATATTTTACGCTAACTTTGTATGAAAATATGCTAGTGACATCTGCACTAGAGGTCTGCACGGGTTGAAATATCTAGGTCCGGTCCCGAATTTTTCCATTGGGAAAAAATTTGGCCCGGCGTGGAAAAATATTAAATCATAACCCGATCCGGCCTAGAAAATTTGAAATCATACCCCGGCTCAGCCGTGAATTTCTACATAGATTTTTACTTCGGTGTGGTTAAAAAATTTTTCGTATGGATAAGTTCTGACCAAAAATACTTATTATAGCTTTTCACTTTCCATATGGAAAGCTTTATAATATTAAAAAATAGCCAAAGTCTGTGATATATTTATTTCATCAATGAATCTCTATTTATATGTAAATATTCCACTTATATTTTATATCGTTAATCCATATTCGATGTCAGGGTTCGCACAGATCTACCACTAAAATTTTACAGTATTTTCAATGTCTTTCACTACAGAAAAATATTGCAAAAATTGAGAATCGAGCAGTTGGTTGCGAATTCTGTTCCTTAAAAATTAAATATAAATTTTCTTTAATTAATAGTGGTGGCAGAGTCCTTACAAAATATAAGGAGTGTGCGAACCCTGGATGTGTTGGAGACGATGGTTGTTGGTACAATAAAACCTTTTAAGGCGGAATCTTATAGGAAAGAAAAAAAGTTATAGGCAAAAGCCCTACTTAGGAGGTGTCTAAATGGAATTTCTTTTTTTCTCAGGTATTATTATATTTATTTTTTATGGATCAAACAAATTTTCCGTTTAAGACAGAATTCCGCCATAGACCGATTTTTTTCACTGAATTTATTGTATTTAAATTGCCTTTGAATAGGTTAATCTTAAAAAAAATAAATTTTAAAGGGTTTTTTTTTTTTTTTTTTTTTTTTTTTTTGTAAAATAAAAGCGATTTCAAAATCTATGTGTTTTTCTGAAAATATTGATTGAGCCAAATTTTACTTTTTTATGCACGTATTAGGTCAGTCAGACAGTGATTTGAATACGGATTGTGTAGAGACCGGGATTGAAAATTTCATCCAGTGCAGACCTGGGGAGAAGGAAGCAGTCCCATCTGTATGAAAAGTACGTTAGACCCGTCCAGGGCCCAGAATACAGAAGTTTTTAACAGCCTCTCCAGGACGGTAAAAATCCTGAAGTTGTGAGAGCCAAATTTATAAAAAAGATTTAATCCGCATCTTAGAAAAAGCATCGTTTTAAAAAACTGACGGACATTTAAACAGTACTCATAGAAGATGGAAATAAGAAAAGTTAAATTCGGTTGGAAGTTTGAACTATAGAAGGGAAATACATTACACTTTAAATTTTTTAAAAAGTTTTAAACATTTTATTAGGGGAGACAAACATTATTAAAAATTTTAAATTCGTTCTTCTTTATGGAAAGTTTTTTCCCCACTATTTATCGTCTTTAAATCATTAAAAGTCTAGAAGTGTTGAAGAAAAAAGTGCAAAAATATGAAACATGTCATTTTTTATTCTTTTAAATTAGTTTTGTTTTGCCAAATTTGGAAAAAAAATATTTACTTTTGAAAATATGTTTTTTTTAATTATATCATTTTTAAATGAATATTTTTAATAGTTTTAAAATTAATATTAAAGAAAAAAACCATAGAACAACACTAAAATTAGATTTTCATCTTTAATGAAATGGAAAGAAATTAAAATCCGATAAATAATGTATCTAGTTATAACGATTTGAAATTATTCCATTTAAATTAGTTTTTTTAATTAGTTTTAGAAATTTTTATAAATTTTATGAAAAATTTTAGGATATGATTTTCTATATGGCTAAGCATCACAAAAAAGAAAAAATAATTTCAATTCTAACTCAAAAGATAGATTTTTCTACATGTTTCCTTAGAGCTGTTAAAGTAACATTGTTTCTTGAATGGCGCACGTTTCAATTTGTGTCTAATCCCTTAAAACCTGATGAATTATTTAACCAACTATAACTCTGCGAATTTTGAAGGTATGGAGATGCAATTTTTTGTGTCTAATTCAGGACTGGAAAAGGAAAGTTTTCCTAATTGGAATTTTTATCCTACAGGGGCCACATAAAAATTTAATTTTCGTAATTTTTCAAATAGACCCCCCATGGAATTGCATTTTATCTGATCGAAAATTTCACCTTTTTTTATGAATTCTTGAAACTGTAAGTATGGGTCTAGGGTCAATATTTAAGGAGATAGCCTATTGTTTCGATATTTATGACTCACCTTGTATAAGTAAAAATGTATAAGTAATATATCATAGAAATTTCAGTAAAAATGCTTTAAGTAATGAAGAACTATTGAGCTTTCACTCCAGGTATAAAGCTGAGGAGTAAATTAGGCTAAGTATAACCATGTGCTATACTGCAAAAAGAGGCTTGACCAAATCAATATTAGAGAAAGCTGACTAGATGGTCAAAGCTTTCTCAGTTAGGTGTTTTTATACTTTAGTATACTTTAATTATTTACTATACATAATGAAGGTTAATGGTTATATTTCTAAAGTAGCGTAAATTTATTCTATAAAGCTACAGTAAATTGGGATGATAGAAAGGAAAATGTTTTAACAACTTGGGGAAGAGCGGCACGTATACATGCCCCAAAAAGGCGTAAGAATTCTCGTTTACCCAACCAGTAAAATTTTAGTGCAAAATTTGCCTTATTTAATCGAAGCTTTTTCTCCATTTAATATGGCACAAATTTCCGTTTTTTAAAACCGATGAGAAAACATTAAAAATTTCGTAAAAGTCTCCCCTTGCAAAGGGGTTAAATTGATTAAAAGAAACCGTGAAAAACTCATATCGAAGCAAGAAGAAAATTGATAAAATATAAACTTGAAAAATTTAGGAACTTTTTATTTTTAATTAAATTGTAACCATAGTAGGTAAATAGAAAGAATGTAAAAAAAGAAGAAACTATGAAAGCAACAGACTTAAGAAATGTTAAATGATCATGAGTAAAATATCTCCTATAAAAGTACATACAGGACTCCCACTTGGTCCATGTTTTGAACACCACTTTTACTTAACAAAAATTTTGTTTATAAATTTCATCGAAAAATGCCAGGAGGAATGTTTTCCTTGGAATTGTTGCAGAAATATATCACGAATTTTTTTCAAAAAAATTTATTTGTTTTCAAAATGGTTAGCCATTGGGAGCCCTGTACATAGCACTGATCAACACACTTTTGGATGTTTTGTAGACGAATTTCACCAAGATAAATACAATCAGATGAAGCCAAACTATGTAACAACTAGTGTTGCTAGGTCGAGTTTCACATAAAGCGGTTGTTTCAAACGCATTTTTTTTTCATGACTTGGATTTTGTCTAAGCAGATTTGTGGACGCATCACTTTTTTCCAAATAACTTTTAATAATAACTAAACTATTTAGCATAAAACTATTCTGGTCTTTTTAAGCTGATTTTATTTCCCTTAATAAATTTTTCAATCTAAATTAAAGAGAGTCAAACCTCCCATATATGAAAAATCTTGACCCACATTTTTTGTTTAATTATTAAAATCAATCATTCTTCAAGTTTCTTATATACACTTATATTGCAATTTTATAACTGAATATATATCGAATAAAATGATATATGAAACTTTAATCTAATGTACAATATTTAAAATTTTAAATTCTCTTCGTAAAAACTGATCAACCCTCTCTGTTTCCCCCATATATTATGTTTAACTAAAACTTATTACTAAATTTAGAACTGTATGCGAGTATACAGACAAAGCCATCTCAAGCAGCTTTAAATAAACAGAATAAATATGAATTTAATCATTTATAATAAAACAGATTCAAAATTATATTTTTTTCGATAATCAGATTAGATTTATCGAATTTAGATACATATATTACATCCAATTAATATATATTTTTCTGTTTTATCAAGAGGCCTGATGAACTTCTATGCATGCCAATCCTTGGTGATTGAAAAGGCATGTGGAACTGTTGCTATGGAAGCCTTTGTTGAAATAGTGCAGAAAGTAAGACCATTTGGAATGCTATATTTTGAAAGTTGTGACGAAGAATACACTCTTTTACCAGCAGTCATTCGTGTTCGTAAAGAGGAAGAAGAAAAAGAACTCAGTGTTTCTGCATTTTTCAGAAAAAGGAAGTAATGCAAAAAAAAAAAAAAAAAAAAAAAAAAAAAAAAATACAAGCAACCAATTATTTGTTTTAAATATGAACTTGGACTGGATATCAAAAGTAATTGAACTAAATAAAAAGGAAGAATTGTGTGTATCTCAACCAACAATATTGTTTTTGATATTTGCGAAGATGTATAGTAGTATATTTATTAGGTAATTTAACAATAATAAAATATCTCAAACTTAAATGGTATTTTAATAATTATCTTAATTACACAAAGTGATTTATTAATGATGTGTGTTATGTTGATGATTTATTTTATTTTATTTTGCATTCTTAAAAAAGAATCTGAAATTGAAAAAAATAAAAATGTATAACTTTTTAAAAATATGAAAAATTTCTTTAAAAAAATCACACATAAGGAATTACATCCTTAACATACCCTTATCTTGCTATTTTGAAATTCTTTATAACAATCCCCTAATCTTTTCTTGTGTTTCGACTACATCCATACTTTATTAGAATAAATAGCCAATGTTCTTTTCTTGCACTTTGATAAAAAAAATTATTTAGTTCCTTTTCTTTCTAGTTTTATTGAAAAAAAACTTTACTTGTATAAAAAATTTAAGAGAGGACACTGACATGGTATTATGTTCTATTAAATTTATTATAAACTGTTATTTTATTTATTTATTTATTTATTTTTTATAGACACAGAAAAGATACGAAAATTAAATTATTATTAAAAAATGACGAATAATTATTATGCAATACACAGACGGATTTAATAGGGGTATTGAATTTTTTCTGTTGTATTTAATACTAAAGTGAAAGGTTTGGTTGGGCATATACAAAAATTAAGACTTTGTACATTGGAAACTTTTCTGCAACTAAAAAAAATTATATTAAAGAATTAAAAAAAAAAAATTTTCAAACAAGGTCATTTCCATTCAATTCCATGTCACTATTGAATGAAAAGATATTCAAACAGTTGCAGTGCATCTGAAACCGATGCATATCAGAGAGAGCGTTAGCTGGATAATATGAATCATTTTGAAAGTTTTCTTAACTGAGTTTTTAGTAGGTACTTTTTGTTATATTTATTATGTAGGTGCGAGTCATGTCATGTTGAAAAGTTTTTAGCATTAGCAATCAGTAAGCTTTATTGTTTCAGTGTTCCAAAGAAGGCCATAACGAGTCATATCTTTAAAATCCGAACACATACACGAAACAGATTTCATAGTGAGATTACTAGTTTGGCCTTTAAAAAAAAATTTGAGGTATTTCTAATTCATAAAAGGAATTATGATCATAATTTTTTTCATTATTTAATGACAGCCATTTTTTGTTTATACATAAAGTGAAAATCATTCTTTTGATATTTGCTGTAAGAATACAAAATTTTTTGTGTATTTTACTATGATCAAAAAACAATATTTTTAGCTACTGATAACAAATCGACTGTAAAAATCTTCGGCCACGAGAAAATTACAGCCACGCATGTATTTTTATCCTTATTATTGTTGTAATTATTGAAATGGAATAACAATAGATGACGATAAATCCCACTTCCCAATCTAGATATTCTTTTAGAATAACTTGAAAAGTTATTACCATTAAGCAATAATAAATTTTAACACAATTAAACAATAATGACTTATTATTCAACCTAATAATGCATTTTTTAGTGTTTTTGATATAATGTGAGCTTTAGCATTTACTTAATTACAATAAAAAATATCGTAAAATCCGGCGTATATTACTTTTAGGTACACTGGCCATGCACCGTGCACCATTTCTTCAAATAATATTGAAATAAATATATTTATCATAATATTTTTTAAATTTTTTGTCATTTTTTTTTCAAATTGACAAGCAATACACAGATATTAGAAGGTGACAAAATATTTACAAAAGGATGCCAAAGCGTCATAACGGTCTAGATATAATAAGTTTGTTCAAAGTCATTTAAGAAATGTAAAATGTCTAAAAATATACAGGGTGTCCAACGAATAAGACCCCGATTTTAAAGTTGGATTTCTCAAGAACGAAGATCGATTGAATTATGTAGTAAACGGTTTATTTATTAGATAAGCTATAAAAAATTTATGCAGAAGTTTCAAACGGTGAATATTTTGAAAAGGTTGTGTTCTAATTGCAAATATTGCTTGTTTTGAATTTTTCTTGTTTTAAATTGCTTGCAGAAAAGTTGTTTTGCGTGTAATGCTACATATTAAAGATTTTTTAATTAAATTTTTGAAATTTCAAAATTCAAAAAATTTAATTCCAAAAATCGTAAAAATATGTCACTGCACGCCGAAAGAATCGTTGTCTGTAAGCAATGTAAAACTGAAAAAATGTCAAGTCAAGCATTTTTTGCAGTCAGAACGCAATCTTTTCAAAATATTCACCGTTCGAAACTTCTGCATATACAGCTTACCTAATAAACAAACCGTTTACCGCATAATTCTACAGTTCTTCTTTCATGAGAAATCCAATTTTAAAATCAGGGTCTTATTCGTTGGACACCCTGTATACGGAACAGAATATGATTACAAACCGTTCATATTCGTGTATAATTCGACATCTAAATTCTAGACAAAAATAATATTTCATATTAATATTAGGTAGATTTCGTATGAAATATTAGGTAGATTTCGTATGAAATACTACCTATTGCATTGTCTCCCATGTTGGAATTTCTGAAAAATTTTTGCGGATCTACACGAATCATGACTCCTAGACCCCAAAACTACCATCAGTAAAAAAGTTTATATATATATATATCTATCTATCTATCTATCTATCTATCTATCTATCTATCGGTGTATATCACTTTCTTCTAGACACGATAACTTCCATAATTATGCTCAGATCTTCATCAAACTTTTACATAAAATCAAGGGGCATAAAATCTCGGTTAAGTTCGTTAATGGGCAAAATCGGACCAAGGGGGTCAAAGTTAGGAGGGTTTTTGTGAAAACAGAAAAAATGCGATAACTTTTTAATTAAAATAGATATCGAATCGGTTTAAAGTTTATATTACTTCTAAAAGATGAGGAAAAAGTTTATGCGTGACAGATTTTTGATAAAGTTAAAAATGGGCTCAAGGGGCGAAAAAAACATGGTTTTTGGGAGAAAAAAAATCATAACTTCGTCAATTCTCAAGATATCAAATCCAACTAAATTTTATATAAATGTACTCAATATTATCTAAAACTTTTGTATTTACAAGTTTTTGATAGGACCAATTTTTACCGATGAAAAAAATTAAAAACGAAAAGAAAAAGGGGGGAGGAAAAAGAAAAAAACCCATAACTTACTCAATTCTTAAGCAATTAAATCTAATTAAATTTATTTTACATCTTCAGAATAATATCTACAACTTTTATATTGACAAGTTTTTCATAGAACCAATTCTTATAGCAAAAATAAATTAAACAAAAATAGGAGTTGGAGAAAAAACCTTAAATCCAAACTGCTTATATTCTGACTCATTTTAAAATTCATTTTTGATTTTAAACGCATCCAAATGACAGATCCTCTTATTTAGCAACTATATAATGCGACTTATTGGCCAATTTTTTGATAAAGGCAGAATATATTTTTAAAAAGGCTGCCAAAAGAGGTATTTTGAACAGATTTCCCGAAGTTTTCATCATTAAAAAATTCATTAAGTATAACAAATTGCGTTTTTCATGAGTCATTTTTAAATTAATTTTTGTTCTCAAACCCATCCAATTTACAGGTCCTATTATTTAGGAACCTTATAACTTGACGTATTGGCCAGTTTTTTGATAAAGGCAGAATATATTTTTTAAAAGGCTGCCAAAAAGGGTATTTTGAACAGAATTTCACGAAGTTATCGTGATTAAAATTTGAGGAAATTTAAGAAATTGCGTTTTTACCGAGTCATTTTTAAATCTTTTTTTGTTCTCAAACGCATCCAATTTACAGGTTCTCTTATTTAGGAACTATATAATGTGACGGAGTGGCCAGTTTTTTGATAAAGGCAGAATATATTTCAAAAAAGGCTGCCAAAATGGGCACTTCGCAAAAAATTTCCCAAAGCGAGATGATTAATGAACTGTGGGTATTCAAATAACAAATTGGTTATTTTATGACTCATTTTTAAAACCAATTTTGCTCTGACGCGCATTCAATTGACAGTTTTTTGTTACTTAGGAACTATATAATGTGCGTATTCTTCGATTTTTTGATAAAGGGTGAATATATATATTTTAAAAGCTGTCAAAGTAAGCACTTCGCAAAAAAATTTCCCAAAGCGATCATGATAAAAGAATTGAGGTTGTATTCAAATAACAAATTGTTTATTTTATGACTCATTTTTAAATTCAATTTTGCTCTCAAACGCATTCAATTGACAATTATTTGTTATTTAGGAACTGTGTAATGTGCCGTATTGGTCAGATTTTTGATAAAGGCTAAATATATATTTAAAAAAATCTGTCAAAGTGGGCACGTCGCACAAAATTTCTCAAAGCGATCTTGATTAAAGAATTGTGGATGTATTAAAATAATAAATTGGTTATTTTATGACTCATTTTTAAATTCAATTTTGCTGTCAAACGAATTTAATTAACAGTTTTTTGTTATTTAGGAACTATATAATGAGCATATTGGTCAATTTTTTAAATAAAGTAAGAATATAATTCAAAATATATTGCCAAAATGGGCATTTAAGTAGAGATAGGCATTTTTTTTTTTTTGAGATGAAAACTTTTCGAAATCTACCTCCGCCTATAGGCCATGCCGAAAGGGATTTTTTTCTTCCAGCTGTACTTATCTTATTCAATATCAGTGAATTACTTATATGTTTGAGACAAAGATAACTTTTTATAAATAATGATTTGTAGCCTATTATTCCTCCTTAATTTGGGATCGACATATAAACGATTATATACGATAATTATGAACCAGAGTGATAGTGAGGGGAAGATGAAGCAAAATCAAACATTGTACCTTAAGGTATAACAGAAGACGAATATGACGAATTTTAAAAATGCGCGTTGTACATCGAACTTTATGGAATAAAATATTTTAAGAATGCAGAACATCCTGCAGAAAACCATAATGCTATTATTATTCGTTGCAAGTTAACAAGTTTTTTATACAATTTATGAGAATATCCATGTGTATTTTCAAAGTAAAATGAAACTAAATAAATTTCAACACCATATAAAATTGATATCTCTTTTTTGTCTAATTTATGCAGATATTCGGTACAATCTTGAAGTGGATGTGCTCTACTTTGTTGAAATGTATGTGAGAATGTGAGTTTCTGAACTCTTCTTATCCCGAAAATGAAGTTTTGGGCAATCACAAAAATTCTCTGACTGCGTCCATTGGTTTCATTCTAAACTATGATTTTATTCCGACAAAGTAACGCAAAATATTAGTTTATTTCCATATTTTAGTACTTTTTCTATGATGTTCACCAATGCAATAGATTGATAGGCATAATAATAGTCATAAGGCGAGTTTTGAAACTCATTTCCTCATATACACCGTTAAAAATCTTGTCCTAGTTTGAACCAAATTTTGGTGCTCATTAGCTGCTACAGTAAGATGGTGAAAATTTGAACCAATATTCGGAGCTCCTGTTGAAGCATATTTCCAATGGTTGGACCGAGGTTGGAATAGGAAGCTCTAAATGTTGGTTTAAAATTTCACCATCTTATGGAGGCAGCTACTCAGTACCAAAATTTGGTTCAAACTAGAGAAAAATTTGTAACAATGTAAACACTCTTCTTGTTTTTCTTTATCTTTTTCTTTTTTATAGCAATAAATAAAAAAGTTATTTTACTTAATGTTCTTTTAATAATCAATAAAAATGCAAAAATGTATGACAAATATTTTTCAATTAAATTTTTAAGCATTGCAAAAAAGTACATTGAAACTACCATATAGAGATTCCAAGAAACACGTTTCGCAGTTCAGAGGACTCTAGAATCTGTTAAGTTGCTCCAAATAAAATAAAGTTTTTAATATTGGTAATTAAGATGACACATTTGGCACAATTTTTTTTATATATAAAGATTTATTATGATAATTCACCAATAGAAAGCTGTGTAACACAAATTGCATTTATTTGCATATATTGAAAGTGTGAAACATCAACAGCGTTAGATCATATATCTATTAGCATTATTCTTTGGTGGAGAAAAAAGCGGATTTTGAACAAGCTAGTTGTTTCTATGCACATCATACCTACACTGCAAGAAAAAGCGCTATTGGTAAAATCATTTTGTCAGAATCAACAGAACTCCGTTCCAGCTTTAAAAAAATCCCCTGTATGAAACAGATACAAAGAGTTAGAGATGCAATGTCTGCGTTTACTCTAAGCAAGATGATAAAGAAATTTGAAATAATTAAACAACTTAGCATTTTTTAAGGTTGTGGGAAAAAGGAAATCCAGCGCTCTAGCATGAAAAATACCGCTACGGCGGTGCTTGAAACACGTAATCAGATTCTGCATGGCAGTATGAGTGCGGCAGTTGTTTACCGTACATTGGATACCCGTATTCTATGATACAGAAAATCTTACATAGGATTTTGTAGTTCTATAGGCCAGTTTTACTTTTTAAATTTTATTTATTATTTATAAATCGAATTACACGTTTAATATGCATTAAAGCGAAGCGCATCAACGTACTTCGGTATTTTTTCTTCGTCAGTTGAATTACTTGTAGCTAATATTTTATCTCATTTGGACCAAAAGAACGCATTCTAAAGCCCTCGGAAATTGGCAATTTGCTGACTTTTATACAAAGATAGGGTGATTTAGAATAGGTTTTAAAGACTACTATTCCTCCTTCTCTAATAATATAAACATACTTCCAATTGCAAAAAACATATAAACTAAGCATAGAATTAAATGTGGCATTTATATACAAAAGGCTGTATGCATTTACAAAATAATATTTCAATGTTATATTTCTGTTTCTTTTTTCTACAGCTTATATTTAAGTAAATAAGTTTCCCTGAACCTAAGATGGATTTCAAAATATCCAATTCTTTTAAATAAAATTTTTACCAAATTATTTAAATTCTAATTTTATTATTTTTCGCTTTTTTAATCTAAAAAACGTTTTTAATATCCTGGATTACGTTATTTCCTATTTAGATAAGACCCGTTAAGGTTGCAAACGAATCGCGCAAAATAGCTGTGATATCTTTTACTAATTAACAAATCATTAACTCATCCTGGGCTAGGATTTCCGCAGGAAAGAAACAAAACTGTTAGTACGAATATCATCTTGGAAGACAGTTGTTGATGCCTTTGTTATTTAAAAAAGAATTTTAAGTTATTTCTGTTGCGTTATTTGAAAATAATAATATTTTCGATTCATCATGCTTTATCTTTTCGTAACTCTACTTTTGATAGCCAAAGGTAAGTTTTATTTATGTCAAAATATTATTGAATTTTGATTGTTTTTATTCTTTTTGTTTTACAATTCTTCTGGGACATTTGACTTAGGTGTTAATAATGTTTATAAATACTATCCTTTTTTAATGAATTTATGCCAAATTTTATAAATGTCGACTTACTCGTGTAGAAAATTTATTTTATAGATATACCGCAATCTTCTATTTGAAGACTTCAGAAGCCAAGAGGTACAATTGATAAAAGTTCGATTTGGATGAAATAGAGTTGAACGATAATTGACGGTAAATATGTACATAAAAAAATAATTGACTGAATTGAAATAAAAAAAACAAGCGCTTGTTTCATTTTGATCTTTAATCTCTTATTTCAATAACTGTAAAAAATGTAGTATTTAAATTTTTAATTAATTAATATTTATTATTATTCTGCAAAATTGGTAATCTCTATACCGCAGCGAATAATTAGAAAATCACTTTTATATCGTTACATAATATTTCTAGATCGCCTGTTCACTTAGTTCATTTTTTAAAAAAAATTGTCACTTAGACCCATTGGCTTCTGAGGTCCTTATTTCTTTCGGGCAAAAATTAAAGTATCGTCCCTAAAAATAACATTATGTTGCATAAGCCAGCCGTAAAAGGAAGCAGATGTACGGTTATTTAGTGAAAACCTTTATTGCATTTTTTTAAATTTCTAAATGTCACACATTTTAAATTTTCACATCTTCGTAAAGGAGAAAAAATGTACTTTTAACTGTAATTTGTTTGAAAACTGTATCGCAATTTATCTTTGAGATAAAAAATTTCTGGAGTTTTAATGCCATTTTTAAAATGCTGGCAAATGAAGTACTCCATTTCAGTAGAATGTAAAGGGAAAATAGTTGGAAAGTAGTAGATTACAATATGTTTTTGGTGCCATTTTCTTATAACAATTTTTAAGAACATGCAATTAAAATATGTCCTACTTTGAAAATATATAAATGAATGATTTCTGACAAAACATCTAAATAACTATGTTTAGTTTTAAGTATTCTTCGTATTGATGTCACAAACAAATGAAGACATGTGAATAACTGCGTAGCCATTTTTTTAATTTATGACATTTTTTAGCTTATTTTTTTTGCTGGGTTTGTGTATTATTTAGCGATATTGGCGTTATATGCATATTTTCCTACACGTGTTATTTAGAATTGAATCAAAATGCGGTATTTTACAAAACATACAAAAATTATTAAAAACAAAAGTTTTACAAACATTTATCATTATAAAACGTTATATATATATTATAAAACATTAGTGACCCTTAGTTTAAGAAAGTATTTGTTTGAGAGTTACACAAAGCTTTAAAAGACGCATTTTTTATTCTAACAAGTTTTGTAGATTTATTATGAATTAATGAAACAGATTTTCCTAAACATTTTCTCTTTATATTCAATCTTTACTACTGATATGTAAAATTGTTCTTATACAATACAATTGCTGTTCTGCTATCCCGTCAACCCCTTTCATACAGAAAACCATCGCCAAAATATAAAATTTAACGTCTAAATTGTTTGGTCATCGAATCACAGTTACTTGACATCAGAATGAGTTACGCAGGTTTTTTATATCATTAGGTTACTATTTATTCGAAATTTATCTGCAATGACAATTTTTTTACTGACTTATTAAATATTTCGCTAATTGAAATAACAATTGCACTCTGAAGCGTCGACACCATGATATATGAAATGAGAAAAAAAGCTTTAAAACATGTTTCATTGCATAGTTACGTACAACATATCAGTTTTAACTCACATAACAAAAATTCACAAGCTGAGAGGGATAATTGAGAAATATAATGTTAACTATCAAGTAACCAAGAAGTGCGGTTTTCGATAGGAGTTAGGTTTCTAACGTAAATGTGATCCTACAGATTCTGATCAAACCATAATTGTACATTCTCTCCAAATCTCATTTAGTAGAAATTAGTTCAGCACATCTCACGTTTCGCTGTTTTGTAGGAAATATAATTTTTAAAAGAACATGCCATTCATATGGGGATTTTTAGACCAATTTCGTTCTAAACGTTCGAATTAGGAATCAAAGCTGCATAGGCTAGTAGACGAATATGCTTCGTATTTCAAGAAGCTTCGGTGAGAGAACATATCGCTCAAAAATGGTTCGGTCGATTTTCGCATGAAGACAACAGCAATGAAGACAGGCCTGTGTTTAGTGGACATCAAAGTGTTTAGCTAAATGAAGTAATTAAGCAGAATATTTAACAAACCTGGTAGGATCTTCCATACAGGTTCTGAGTATTTAACGAACTCATCTAATTGCATCTGTTTAACCCTGGGATGACGTGGAGACCTAGAAAGTGGACTTCTCATGTTCTGTCCGAGAGATAAAAGCTCCAACGGTTGAACACCTGCTTATTCTAGTTGTCGCGCGACATCAAAACTTTTTTCCTCGATCAAATATTGGCATGGGATAAAATGGATCATGTATGATAACTGGAAGAGAAATCATCATTGATTGGCTTCTAGTTTTGTCTCACTGGCCGCCAAACGAGATGTTTATGAAATAAAAGATAATCCTGTGTGTTTGATAGACCAGTGCTGTTAATGTTCATTATGCATACTTAACAAGCAGAAACACCATCACAGACCGACATATATTCGTCTGAGTTGCAAAAGATTTCAGCTGCTTTGTTCCCAAAAGCATTTAACAATGGTCATCTGGAAAGGACTTTACCTCGTTCATGATAATGCCGGACTTTATATGGCCCAAGCGACAAAGGCGTGATCAAAGCACTTTTCTGGAAAGTTTTTCTTATCCATCTTATTTCTCGGACATCTGTCCATTGAACTATTACCTGTTTTTGGTCATGCATAACCAGGGTTCGTATGGGTACCATTATTATCCATGTCAAATACCAGAATCCTTTTTATAAATCAAGTTCAAAACTTTTTTTTTTTTTTTGAAGTAAGTTTTTTTATTTTTTATAAGAAAATATTGCTGTCGAAGAATTTCCAGGTCTGAAAACTCCACAAACTGTACGAGCCCTGAAAACCATTTGGTCTGTGTGTGTGTGTGTGTGTGTGTGTGTGTGTGTGTATTTTGTCGGCGATTATCTACGCTATGGAACACAGGCCCTATGGGGTGGGTTGCCCTCCGTGGGGGTCTTTCAAGGGAACCTAACACGTATTTACGCAAGGTTCGAAGAAAACCACGGAAAACTTCGAACGGTTAGGCCGACGGTCGCAATTGGGTTCGAACCCAGCACTTACCGTCTACCAGTTTCAGGTCAGAACCTCTCGGCCACTGGTGGGGCCGAAAACCATTTGGATTAGCAGTTTTAAATGCAAGACAATGTCACACACGATATAATATAATTTTTGAAGTTTTAAAAAATATTTTTTTCGTTTCGAAAAAGTCATTTATAAGCTAGTGTCTCATTCGGAACATGGTGATTATTTTGAAGAAAAAAGATATATGCTTAAGGCATTTGTGGGTATTTTTATATGTATGATAAAAACTGCACGAATTTAGATTTAGCACAAATTTTTTTTTGGTTACTGTTAAACTATGCAAATGTTCAAGTTTATTTTTCCTCGGTTTCCATAAATATTATCTAAAATATATTGCCTAATATTATTGATAGTTGACACTTTAATGAGAAGAACTTTTTAATTTTTTTCCCTTTGAGATTCCAATTTCAAAATTCTTTCATTTTTTATTGATTATTGGAATTTGGTGCACAGCTTGGTGATATTTTGGTTTTTATAGAAAGTTTGATGGGATAGTGAAGAAGTACCATAATTTATAACGTGCATTTTAACTTTTTTTTCTCAGTCACAGCATCAGAGGAAATAGGAATCACAGCATCAGATATATGCAACAAAACTTGCAACCGTCATGATTCAACTTTCTTGAATTTTCCTGAAACAATGGAAGAGCTTCAAAAATTTTGTGAGTAAGTGTAAAGATTTTTTTTATTTTCTATTTTTTTTCTGACCTCAGCATTGGAAAAATAAATAAAATTTGTCTCAGTTAAATTTTTTTTTAGAAAGATGCATTCATATTTTATTCGCCATTATTACAGTAAAACTTTAAAATTCATTTGAACAATTGACGTTGAACATTTGTAAATATTAAAATTCGAAAAATAAGTTTTAAATGTACAAGGTGTAATAAGCAGCAGATTATAACCATTCATTTTCTATAATTAGTTATGAATTTATTTAAAATATTCTTTTATATTTCCATTTTCTGTATGCCTATTATAAGCGGAAAGTATATTTTATCTGCTTTAAATTATATTTTGTCTGCACAGCAGCCTGAACTGCATTAGATATTTTATTGGATGGCTTAAAGGAAAATAACTTGAAGATGATAAATGAGATATTTAAAAAAATGCACAAAACAGTTCATATTTAAATTTTTATGGCTGGATTTTCAGAAAAATTCACAAATGCACTAGTAAGTTATTGATACTTGATTAAATCTATTTTGCAGGATCTGCCACCATAACATGTTCAGACATTTTGCCCAAGTTAAAAGTGTATTTTTTTCTGTAAACTAAGGAATGGTAAAAGCTTATACTTTAAATTGAGGTTGAGTTAAACTTAGGTTGACCAAATTTAGCTTTGTAATGAGCTGAAGGACTTTGTAATGAACTAACAGAATGGGTTTAATCCAAATATCTTTAGTTTTCCCAATATAAAAAACTTTCTGACAATTTTACTTAACTTTTACTTAACATTTCATAAAATCTGTCACTTAATCGGAATAAACACGAGTTTTCGTATCTGCACGAGCCGATGAACAGTAGAACGATATTCATATTTATTTTTTCAAATTCAGAAAGGATCTAGTTTCCATACTCCAGAAAAAATCGCACACAAATATTTAGTTCAGTTCTATCCATAACATCCAACACTTTCTAATAGTAAAATAATAAAAATGGCAGAGACATCAGAATTATAGCTCCTCCTTCCGGCGGATTTTTTTGCAAATTCAGGGAGGGTCTGCTGACCATAGTCAAACATATATGTAAAAAATTTCATTCAATTCTATGCATAACTTCATACACTTCTCTGTGGTAAAATATTGAAAATGGGTCAAAAATCGCTACTGCAGCGCCCCCTTTTTTCACATTCAAACCAACTAGCCATAGCCAAGCACTACATTGAAATGTATTAATTATTAATTTATAGAAATTACATAAAATATTTCGTTCAATTTGATGCATACCTTCATACACTATTAGTCGGTACAATATTGAAAATGGCACAAAAATCGATATTGTACCGCCCCCTTTTGACGTATTTTTTTTAATTCAGGGAGGACCAACTAGCCATAGCCATACACTTACACAAAAAATTTGGTTCAATTCGATGCATAACTTCATACACTTTTAGTCGGTACAATATTGAAAATGGCACAAAAATGCTATTGTAGCGCCCCATTCCGGCGGAATATTTCAAAAGTGAAGGAAACCTGCTTGCTACAGCTAAAAATATTCACAAAAAAATTGGTTCAATTCTATGTATATCTTCATACACTTTTTGATAGCAGAATAGCGACATATGGACTACACACAGATATACACACAGACACACGGACAGATATTTTGTAAAAGACATGTTTTTTGGAATTTCAGACCCCTAAAACGTGTAAATCCGTCGAAAACTGGAAGCAGAAAAAAAAATTTCGATTACAATACTTTCTTCTATTGAAGATTGAAGAAATTGATAAAATTATTGGAGCAAGGGGTACATTAAAATAAATTTATTTATCTATTGCACTGATAAGTTTTTGTAAAGCAAGTGAAAATTGAAACATTATGCTTGATTTTTATAAATTTTGTGACTGGAAGTATATTTCTATTTGTTTAAGAGATCGTCGCCAAAATTACTATCTTGAACAATCCGATATAATCCGTGTGGTTCAGGATATACAGTGTATGGGGAAGGTTGTACTTTTTTAAAATAGAAAATTAAGTTTTAATACCGGTAAAAATTCCAATTAGGAAAACTGTTCTTATTTAGTCCTGAATAAAAATTGCATTTTAATATCTAGAAAACTCACAGAATTACGTCAGGTTACATAACTCATAAAGTTTTACCGGATTATACACGAAATTAAATGCGTGAAACTCAAGGAGCAAGAGAAGTTACTTGGGTTACCAAAAACAAATAAGAATTATACATCTACTGAGTTACAATTTTCATTTTTTTTATGGTTTAGCACATAATTTGCAAACAAAATCGCATGCTAAATTTTCCCATGAAGTAAAACAAAATTCAAATAATTAGTACTTTTTTAAGTTGGGTTTAAAAACAATTTAACTCGAAACATTATTCATCGGATTTTACTTTTTTTCTTTTAATTAAAGAGTAAAATATAATTTTAGTTTTATTTCAGAGTTTTTTAAATATTAAATTTGAAAGTATCAAAAATATTTATAAAAAAATAATGTAACATGTTTTTAAAAACCTTTTTTTTTTTCAAAAGTAAGTATTTTTTCAAATTTTCCGAAACAAAATTAATATAAAATAATCAAAACAGACATGTTCCAAGTTTGCATCTTTTTCTTTATCGATTTTTGACTTATTATAAATTAAAATCGAGACATGGGGAAAAGATAACCACCCTGCAGAAAGTCATCTTTAAAAATTTAAACAAAGCCTTCTAATAAAATGTCTTAATGCTTTTTTAAAAAATTGCACTCAAAAAAGTAACTATTTTCTGTAGCTTAAATTGAGTTTAACTTTTGCTGTTTCCGTGTCATTTCTGTGCTATTTAAATGTCCATCAGTTGTTTAAAACAATGCTTTTTCTAACATGCGTTTAAGAGATTTTTCAAAATTTTAGCCCTCACAACTTTAGGCTTTTATTGTCCCGGCCGATAATAATACCCGAGAAAAAATAGATCACATTTGCACTTCCTAAGAAGGGAAATTATCTGTAATCAATTTTTTTCTTTCTTTCTTAAATGATTTTATTCTTTAGCGTTTTTCATAATCTGCAACACATGGAGTATGAATTAAAAATATCAAGGGTAAAAAAGGTGGCAACATATTTCCTTATAGATATCGATTCATTAATAAAACAAATATATCACAGTCTTTGGCGTTTATTTAAAGATGAAAATTATAAACATGGAATAAGAAAAGCTATAATAAGTATTTTTGGTCTGAACTCCTACGAAATACGAAATAGTTTTTAACCATTTAGAAGTAAAGAATTTTCTGCAGAAAATCTAAAGAAAACGGCGTAAAAAACTTATAGATAGAAAAATAGACTAAAAAATCTATAGAAAGATAGATAGTAGATAGATAAATAGATATGTAGCAAATGATAAATGTTACTAATTATGTTATGACTTTATGAAACATTATTTTTATATCGGTACAAACTGAACATGAACAATAAAAATATTTTATTAAATTAGGGGCTCGGCATCATGCTCGCTAACGCTCTCCAGCACCCGTGAATTGCTACTCAATTCACATTGGAGCCGCATCGTTCTCTTATCCCTATTTGTTTCAACTCTTGCTAGAATGAGTGCTGTCATAAATCATTCTATTTTATGAAATTTACAAATATTTTTTATGTATAAAAATGTTTTGAAAAAATGGTTGAAGATGTAAATAATATCGAATTTAGATAGTGCTGCTAATGATTTAGATCATCTTTTCAATATGAAACTAAAAACAATTTGAAATGCAAAATAATAAACTGAAAAAGATAACTTGGAGATAGAATTAATTAAAAACATTCAATAAAATATATTTAAAAATATTTTTATATTGACCGCTATGCAATGCCATCTCGCTTCTCTCACTCGCATCTATTTACATCAACTCTATCTAGAAAGAGTGCAATTATAAATCGGTATAAAATAGGAAATTCACAAATAGTTTTAATGTGAAAAAAGAATTGAAAACTTTGTAAATAAAAATACATTTACATGGTGCTGCTAATAGGCATAAACCATTTTAAATTTACAAAATTTGCAAATTTATAAAACGTAATATAATCTTGAAATAAAAATATTTTGGAAATATATTTATTTTAGAACCTTAGCGAAAACACAACAAAAAGTAGTTTTAGCTGGACAGCTACGCGATCTGAGCAAGCCACATATAAAATTTACAAATATTTGTAACGTGAAAAAATTGATGTTAGCAAACTAGTATCGTCTCATGACGCACATTTATACTAATTCACGTTAAAGCCATATGCATTAAAATAGCTCATATTTTATCATTTCAGCTTAAACCTTTACAACGAATCGGTAGGTTCGTTAATTAATGTAATCGGTCTAGCCCTGCTCGTATGGTTCGTTAAAAGTTTTGCCCGGCCCATTATAAAATTCGGAATTATCCCACCGGGCCGTATATAGACCTTTAATATCAGGTGGGATATCGTGTAAAAACTTTCGTAACACTGAACTCAAAAATACATTTTTTAAAAATTTTGGTTATTATATTCTCATATATATATATTCGAACATGTAGTGCAAAGATGCGCTTCATGAATTTACGAATTTACTGAAATTAAAATTATAAAAAAAACTAGAGGCAGTAGATGTTAACTTAAACCTTGGTGTAAAACTATAGCGATTACTCTAATTCACATAGCTTTTGAGAAAAGTGCATTTTTCTGTTACGCATAAATTTCGATTTGCCGGAATTTGGCAAATGTGTTGTGGAGAGCTGTAGGTGCGTATCGTCGCAGAAGTATAAAAGCATTGTTGATAATGATTTTCGAAAAAAATTCGATGCATTAACCCTTAAGGTTATGAACTGTTTGAACATACATAATGATTTGGGTGACATACTCTATGTACCTTCGGCTTTTGAAGTCTAGATAACAACTTTTAATAATATATTTGGGTAAAGCAGTGGTTTTCAACCTATTATTATTATTGCATGCCTGAATCATCTATAAAACCACAGTCCCCCCACCCTCCTGCTCTATCTTAAACCACACACAATCTGAAACATGTAGCACCTTATTATTTAAAATGTGAATTATATTATCTTTAAAGATATCTAATAAAGCATTAACAATAATTATAGATTTAAAATGTTTTAACTTATCAAAAGGATTAATTTCCTGTCACATATGTTATTTTAACAAAATTCTATAAATAAAGCGTTACATTTTCACTTTTATACGAGAAAGAGCTTTGTTGAGTCTTTCGAACTAACCTAAATATTTAAAGAATACATTAAACATTCCGCATTATTATCTTTATCAAATGCTTGAAAAGACATTTACATTTAGCATTAAAATTGATAGCATTGACACATTTCATAATTCTTACTAACTTATTAAAAGATGGTGAATCTAAGGATTACATTCTAAGGATAACAAAACACACCAGAAAAGCATTTCAAAATTCTGAAATTTATCAAATTTATATTGTCATTATTTTACATCAAATATATTTATCATTTTTACCTTTCTCGATTATACTTAATTGACTCCCATATATTATCTGATTTTATAATTTTACACTACGGGCCATTAAAATTGCTACACCATGAAGGCGACAAGCTACACACGTGAAATTTAAACGACAGGAAGAAGATGCTGTGATATGCAAATGATTAGCTTTTCAGCGGATTATGACAAAACAGGTGCCGGTAGCGACACCTACAATGTCTTTAAATGAGGAAATTGTTCAGCCGGTTTCTCACACAGAAATTGCATTTGAGCGTTGTTGCTTGGTGAAATTTTTTTGTGATGCCTCGTGTAAGAAGAATAAATGCGTACCAGCACGTTTCTGACCTTGATAAAGGTCGAATTGTAGCCTACCGGGATTGCGGTTTATCGTATCGCAGTATTGTTGCTCCTGTTGGTCGAGATCCAATGACTGTTCGCAGAATAAGAAATCGATGAATTCAGGACTGTAATACGGAACGCCGTATTGAATTTTAACGGCCCCCTATCACTAGCAACCGAGAATACAGGCGTGTTATCCGTATGGCCGTAATGGATCGTGCAACTACATCACGAGCCCTGAGTCAAGAAATGGGGTCATTTGCAAGACAAAAAGTGTCTGCACGAACAGTTCGACGGCGTTTGCAGTAGCATGGACTCTCAGCTCGGAGAGCATGGCTGCGACTTCTCTTGACACTGCGTCATAGACAGGAACGCCTTCAATTTTGGGATCAAGGACGAACCTTGTGCACGAACGGTGAGGAGTCATTTTTTCAGATGAATCCAGGTTCTATTTATAACATCATGATGATCACATTCGTGTTTGGCGGCCTCGTGATGAACCGACATTGGCAGGGTGCATTCTTCATCGTCATACTGGCCCATAACCTTACGTGATGGTATGGGGTACCATTAGATATAATTCTCGATCATCCCTTGTTCATATTAATGGCACTTTGAACAGTGCACGTTACATTTCTGATATTTTTCGACCCGTGGTTCTACCCTTTATTCGAGGCCTGCGAAACTCTACGTTTCAGCAGGATAATTCCCGACCGCATGTTTCCGGAATTGTTCGGACCTTCTTTGTTACGGAAAATGTTCGGCTGTTGCTCTGTTCAACACATTTCCCAGATCTCTCACCAATAGAAAACGTCTGATCAATGGTCGCCGAGCGACTGGCTCATAACCATACGCCAATCACTACAGTTGATGAACTGTGGCATTGTGTTGAAGCTACATGGGCATCTGTACCTGTGCATTCCATCCAATCTTTGTTTGACTCAATGCCCAAGCGTATAAGTGCTTTTATTACTGCCCGAGATGAATGTTCTGGGTAATGATTTCTCAGAATCTATGCACCCAAATTTCTTGCAAACTTAATCACTTGTTATTTCTATCATAATATACTTGTCCAATAAATATCATTTTGTTATCTGGATTTCTTCTTGGTGTAGCAATTTTAATGGCCAGTAGTGTATTTGCCTGTGTTTTATATTTACGTATTGTCTAGAATCGTGATTCTTTTTAAGAGTTAGCAGTTTTTTTCATGGCTAGGACCTCGACCATAAATTTAAATATCTGGAATACTTACTAATTTGCATTATTTTTTATCTTTCATTAAAAAGATCTCGCATTGAATTCATGGAATGTGATCTTCAACAAGAAGAGACATGTCCGGAGCGTAGCCTTGATGTAAGGGTTATCCGTATGCGTTATAGGATCCTAGCTACCGTACGAAAAGTTTGTACGGAGGATACGCTTCTTCATGCAGGTGAATATACTAAATATTTCATTCATTTTTAAAATGTTACTTAGGGTCAGGTGGGGTAGTAATGACCAGGGTGTAATTATGATTACCTCCATATTGGAGAAAACTGTGTACGGTGAAATTTTGTTTCATGCTCAGATATTGGCAGCATAATGTATTTTTCATTTTAGATATTCTTTATCATTAGTCTTAAGCATTTTTGGTATCCGAATACTAATTTGAAATAAAGTCTACCAAAATTTTTTATGAATATATTTGTCAATTTTGAGTTCTAATAATCACAATTACCTCAAACAAATGTGAATAGGGATGTAAAAAAAGAAAATATAGTGGTTATAATTCCCTTAGTAGTGGTTTTAATCACTCCAAACTTTTGTGATTTGAGATTTGGATGGGATAATTATAACCACCCTTTTAACTTAAAAAAACAACCATGAAAATTTAAACTTTGGTCTTAAAGGGTGAAAGTTATTTTTTTTGTACTAAAAATATCTCTTTTCTAAATAGAAAAAAAATAACAATGTTGAAAATGTACAAAGTGGTCATAATTACCCCTCCTGATCCTACTTGTTTGTGTTTAATTACATCAGGGCTATTACGCACGAAGGCAATATTTGTAAAATTGCGTTGGGAATTTCTGCAAAATCATACAGTCCGTTTGGAATATTGAGATATCACTGTGATCTAAAAATTTGTGTAATATTTTCATAAAAGGATAGTTTACCATTTTAAAGCTTTAAATGATTTTTGATTTGATTTAATTACCTTCTTTACTATTAAGTGTTCGGATATAGTGTATATTATTATTATCGCGAGATAACTCCAGCATACAAGCATACAAGACTTACACAGACGACTATTTTTCTATTCTATTTGTACCACTATTTAAAAAATAACTTTTTAGCATATTTCTCTTTCAAATATTGTCAAACTGTATGTCTAAGATTTTTGTGTTTGGAAAGATAAAGTTTGGTGCGAGAATATAATAAATTTTGCTGTTTTGGGGGGACGGGAGAAGGGGTAAAGGATGCTATTAAGTGATTTTTTCTATTATTGGCACCCATTTCACTAAATAATTAATTAATATTATATCTTATCCAATAAAATATTTTACGTACGGTTTTAAATACTTACTCTGTGTTAGTTATACATTATTTGTAACATAGTATCAATATCTATGTTATCATTGGTTAACTGTGTGCAGTAAATCAGCTATGTAAGGTACCCTGGGGTAATAACGCCACGTTAAGGTTCTACCAATTTTCATGGCTCAGTTTTAGTTTGTATTTTTCAAACAAATATATGATTTGATACAGCAACTCATTGACTATCTATATAAAAAATAATTTAACAGATATGTATTCCTAAAATGTAATGGCGTGATTTCTTGACCAATGATATTTGGCGTTATTACCCACCTATATGGGTAATAACGCCATACAAACAAAACTATGAAATAAGATGGAATAATTGCATGTAGATTGCCCAATTCTAAAAATACAAACTCTACAAACTTAGAAATTGACAAATTGCATTCTAAGCTATTGAAAATGTTTAATTTTTTTTGTGAAAGTGTAAGAAAAATAAAGGTGTGGTGTGTGTGTAGGGGGGGGGGATGAGGCAAAAGAATATCAGACCGTGAGCTTCTTTTAGCTTAAAAAGGACCACTGAAATAGAATTATTAGAAACAATGCACAGTTTTAACTGTGTTTATTTGAATCAGTATTTCGGATGTAGCTCGGCCACTGTAGGGATCCAACCAGGGTATTAATGCCAAGGATAGGCGTTATTACCCTGTTATAGTTATTGCGCAGTACATTTTAAATTACAAATTATCTCTAGAAGATATCCAAAATCTTCAACAACACTTTGAAAGTCCATGAAATGTACTACAAATTTATGTAATTAACAAAGTATTTCAGGATAAAAAAAATAGTCTTCACATCACAACATCTCGCAAATTTTTGATCAAGCGTTAATTTTAGTTGCTTGTAAAAACAATAAGACCTAAAAATGAAACAAATTGACTTGAAGCTGTTTTTTGCGATTTATATGACTCAAAATCCTTCTGCGCAGAGCACATGGGTGTCATTTACCAGATTATTTCATAATTATGCAAAATATTAGCACTTGGCGTTATTACCCCGCCTGGCGTTATTGCACCAGACCACCTTATCATTTACATTATTTTGAGAAATCAGTTTCTTTGCAGTGAACCCGGATAATTCTACCTCACACCAACAGGATGACTTTAAGACATACTGCAAAAATCTTAAAAGACTTGAGGCTAATTTTACAAGCTCAAAGTATATATTTTGTTTAAAACTTCATGGAGCTTTCACCTCTATTTTCCTTAGACCATCATTAGAAAAATGATCATTGATCATAAAAAATTCATTATTTTAGTTGCCTTTTAAGTAATTCATTTTATTTATTTAAAATTTATATTGTGTGTTTCTTGATTTGTTATTGTACTTTTAATTCACAATTCTAAATTAAGTGTTAAAAAATATACTATAAATATTATTTTTTAACTATAACCCGTGTAAAGGAAGTTTATTTTACATTTAAATTTTTAATAAATCTGTTTCTGCTATCTATGAGATTGATACTGTCTTCAAATCTTTTTTCTTAAATATTTTAATTTTATTTTTTAAAAATGTAAATAAGTTCTTAAACAGTTTTTTATACTTATATGAGCATTTATGAAAAAATGCATAAACTATATAGTGTTAAGGTGGTTTTACAATTTAAACAAGTTGGAAATTGCACGTGAAGCGTCGCGAATGAAGTGCGTTCGTACGATAATTAAATTTTAAAACTATTCAGATCTTGCTGTTATAGCAGACAGTACTTCGGATATAGTATAGTAGTCGATATCCTTTTTGTGTATCTGTAAATATACAAGAGGTAACTTTTATTACACCTCAGCAACGTATATCAATCTCATAAAATATTAAATAGTTAATTACAATTAAAACGGCACCAAACAATGTTCTCACTATACCATTATGTAAAGGAATACTTTTGTGTGGCCTTGTAAATCAGTAACAAATGATTTTTGCATCACATATTCTGCAGAATTTCTATTATAACACGTATTTCATAGATGCATATACATTTTATTATGTTCGACTGAGTGTAACACCGTTAAAATGCATTTGAAACTTTTTTCCTCACTGAATGTAACGGAATTTTTTTGACTGTCCCTTTAATTGATCTATGCATCCGATTTTCATATAATTTAAAATGACTCATCAAAATTATGTAATAATTATATATTTTAAATTCCAAACTATTAAAATGTATTTGAAACTTTTTTCCTCATTGACCGTAATGTAACGGAATTATTTTGATTGTCCATGTAATTGATCTATGAATCCGATTTTCATAAATTTTACTATAAGATGATTGTATAAACATTTCTGCAACAAAAGAATAAGTTCATTCATGTAGGAAGAAAACTTTTTAAAACATTGAAAAAGCTTTTTGACTTCACTTCGAATGATGAGGTCATTATGCAGATTATTAGATGGATGAAGCTGGAAATAAGTCATACTATAAAAAGTTTGTACAAACATTTCTGCAACAAAAGAATAAGTTCATTTATGCAGGAAAAAAACTTTTTAAAACATTGTAAAAGCTTTTCGACTTCACTTCGAATAATGAGGTCATTATGCAGATTATTAAATGGATGAAGCTGGAAATAAGTCATGCTATAAGAAGATTGTACAAACAATTGCACAGCAAAAGAATAAGTTCATTCATGTAGAAAGAAAAGTTTTAGAAACATTATAAAAACTTATAGCCTTCGCATCGCATGATGATATTATTATGCAGACTATTAGGTGGATAAAGCTGGACGTAATTCATGCTATAAAAAGATTGTACAAACATTTTTGCAACAGAAGAATAAGTTTATTTATGCACGAAGAAAAAACTTTTGGTAATATTGTAAAAAAAATTTGACTTCACCTCGAATGATGAGATCATTATGCAGATTATTAGGTGGGTGAAGCTAGAAATAAATGATGCTATAAGATGATTCTATAAACATTTCTGCAATAAAAGAATAAGTTCATTCATGGGCGACAAAAACTTTTATTTTTATTCCACACTGTAAAACATTTGAGTAACGTTACACCATAAAATGGGTGGCTTTGCTGCCTCCAATTTTATGGAGTAACCTTGCTTTCTCCAATTTTAAGGAGTATTTTAACCAATATAACCGGTGTAACATTGTAATGTTACACCAGTAATATATGCTTACATTGCACCATTATATAGGTGAAAAAAGTCACTCCATAAAATTGGAGGCAGCAAAGCTGCCACCCATTTTATGGTATAACGTTACACAAATGTTTTACAGTGCAATGGGACGAAAAGGATACAGGCCAGGAATACATTCTCGACATCTGATATAACGCGCTAACGCTCTACCAAATGAATTATTCAGGAAAACTCTTACCAACACAGCTTACTCAAATAAAAACTTGACAAAAATAAAATGTGATCTAGAATATCACATGACTCAATATTTAAAACAAATTTAAATTTGTAATTATTTATCCACGGGTAATTCAAATCGTTGTCCTGGTACTTCATAAATATAGCTGCGCTAGATTGCAGGCAAGATATTGTTACAAATACGTTATTTGATTGTTTAGTGTCACCCTGATTCGTCCAAAATAGATCAATTTATGACGTTGGTATGTTAAGGGTTTTTGTCATTCAGCTTTCGAATTAATCTCTGCAATATTAAGTCAATGCACGTTTCGTGAATTCGTATATTTAAAGTATCTCCTCAGGATATTTATATTTATAACACTTTTTTCCTGTGTACTCTTCTTAAAAGATGTTTTTTTGTTTTAGTTCTCAAAATATTTTTTAAATATATGTTTAATTTAATAGTTTATGTTTTAAAAACCGAAAAACTGCAAGTAAGATTTAACACTGCGTATCAAACTAAACATGTATTTTAGAAATATTTTAAGAACTAAGAAAAAATGAGACATTCTTTGAAAAGAGTATACAGAAAAGGCAGTTAAAAATATTAATTTGTTGAGGAGATACGTTAAATATACGAATGTATCAAACATCTGTAGACTTAACATTATAAAGGGGAATTCGGAAGTTAAAAGACTAGTACCCTTAAGTTAAATGTCCTCCTAGGCTTCACTATTTGCTTGCGCATTTTTAGTCAGTTGGAATAAAAAAAAATAGTAAGGTTAAATGAATATGTTTATTAAGATAATGAAATAAAAACTGGATTTGTAGAGTTGTAAACAACATTCAAAAGCTAATAGCGTCGAAATGTATAAGTTGCCTTATTTTGTAGCAGAAATTAAATAAGGCAAAACTTAGTTTTTTTTAAAATAAGGATAGTCCAAACTAGGCACAGCACAGAACCTATAAGTGTATTCAAAACAATGTGTTAATAGGTGCATAAATCCAAATTTTACATTATATCGATATTGCATTTTCCCTCAGCAAATCTCATCATTCATTTTACCAAATCCAAAAAAAGCAATGGAAAATATGTTTTTATTTTATGTTCGTATTATTTTAATTACAATTCAAGCTTTAATAGTAGTACAAACTTTATCAATAATTAAACTATCGCTAGCAATTAAAGACAATAAAATTTTATTTTATAATTTCAGCTGTTGCCGATAATTTGGAATGTTTCAGTAAACTTATAAATGAAAGCTCTATATTCAGAGAGTGCGGAAGAAAAGAACCATCAAATCGTGTTCAGAAGTTTGTCGATGCTTTAAGTGAAGAAGGTTTACTATCAACAACTGAAAATGAAAATTCCCGTCGTTTATATGCATGCATGTATGTATTAATTTTTAATTGCAAAGTATGATTGTAATGTTTTCCTTACGTTTTAACTCTTTAATGCATGATCTTATGTTTTGTTGGGGAACCATTACATTTGAGTCCATTTTTCATTTATATTATTCACAAAAAATAATGAAAAATAATTTTGTTCTGCTAGACATAATTTTTTCACTGTAAACAATTTATGTAACGTTACTCGGTAAACTTGGTGGCAGCTGCTGCCTCCAATTTTATCAGTAATTGTTTTCAGCTATATAATGCTGTAATTTAAACATATATTACTGGTTTCACATTACCATGTTACGCCAGTTATATCGGTTAAATTACCCCATAGAATTGAAGGCAGCAAGGCTTCCACTAATTTTATAGCTTAACATTGAACAAATGTTTTACAATGTTTTCACTTCCGAGCTACACAGCAAAAATTGCTCTTAAATTACAATTTTAAATTATATACCTTTTTATTGTGTTTATACTAGATAATAACAAGTATCCAACGATATAATAATATTTATAAAGCTTTTAACTGTTTTCAGAATTCAAAATGCCAATTTTTTAAAAATAGAAAAAAAAACACCAGTCGTTTATCAACAAAAGGTGTTCAAACCGCCCAGTGATAACAAATCAGGAATAAACGACTTCACGACCTTAAATGTATGTGATGAATGTATTTTTATGATTACGTTAATACTGATCATTACAATAGGTCTTCTAGAACTCTACGTCTATCTATCACAGACATAAATGAATAGAAATTTAATTATATACTTATCAAAACCTAGGAACTTACGAATTTCTGTAGTAACTATTTCATTGATTGGACTTTATTATGTGTTTTTAATATCTAATAATTATTTAGTCATAAGCTACAAAAACCACAACTAAGATTTCATTAATAGCTAATGGTAATAATTGGAATGAACAATTAAGTAATTGCTGATTCTAAACTCTATAATGAACTTTTGATTTAATAATTATTTGTAAAATGTAAAAAACACAAAATCCTTAAAATATTCTACGAGATACAAAATGGCAAATAACAATGCATTTGAATTCTTTTATTCTATTTTATATAAAAAAAATATTCAATGCACATTCTATAAAAAAATATTAGTCAGATGAAAATAACATATCATTAAAAGCTCATTTGACGCAAGAATTATTAGCAGATAATAATGTTTTGAATTGTTTTGTGCGTCCATGTATATTAATTTTAAATGCTATACACGTTACAAAGCATTCTGAACTTTTTCTAAAATAGAATTTAAAAATCACAAGAATACATTTGAAACAATACGAGATTAAAGACGGTAACAAAATAAAACTATTTTGTAAGATTACAAGTAAAAGTTATACATTGTTTTCGAAACAGATCATATTGTAGCATCCCTTATTCAATTAATTGATCGATATTTTTTTTAATAAATTTTTCAGTAATGCCTATTTTTGAAGGCCTTTTGCAGAATCTTTTATTACCGATTTTTGAAAACGGAAATTTTTACCTCATTGAATCAGAAAGATGCTAGGAATAAATGAATAAAAATATATAATAGAAATTACTGGCAAAAATAATAATTCATGATTGGCGAAAACACGTTGCCCGTATACGTATGAGCAAATCAGGGAAGAGGTTAAAGACGTATCTAATTTTCTTTGTGTTTTAAAAGCACATCATAACTGAAATATACTTCAAACAGCTACTGATAATGCACTATCATACCCTATATTATTTAAATAAATTTTGCTAATTAAATGAACTATATGTGTTCTAATCATTATTAATTTTTTATACGTATAGAAGTAAGAAGTATTTTATGAGTGAAAAATAACTACTTCTTGTTTACGAGGGATTTAAATATATTAGAAGGTCTTGAATACGATTTTCCGATCTCGAAACTGGTAGACAGTAGGTGCTGGGTTCGAACCCAATCTCGACCGTATATCTAACCGTTCGGAGATTTCCGTGGTTTTCTTCGAACCTTGGATTTTCTTGCATAAATATTGGTTGTTTCCATAGAAAAACCCTCACGTAGGGTACCCTCGTGATAATAATTGGTCATCTTAAAAAAATAAAATAAAATAAAATAAAATAAACTTTAATATTTGACTGTTTAAAAAAAGTCTGTCAGTGAATATGTGACTCTATCTGTATGTTACAGTATAAAAAAATATGTAATGTTACTCTATAAAATTGGTGGTAGCTGCTGCCATCAATTTTATGGAGTAATTTTTTTGTTTCATTTATATAATGGTGTAATTTAAACGTATATTGCTGGTGTAAGTTTGTAATGTTTTTGTAATGTCTATAATTATATAGGTTAAAGTACTCCATAAAATTGGAGGCAGCAAAACTGCTCCCAATTTTCTGGAGTAACGTTACACAAATGTTTTACAGTGTTCGCAGATTTTCTGAGCGCATAAACGTATGAACTACTGCGGAAAATATCATGAATTTTCACACGATAATCTTTCATTATGTAGACTGGCTCGGATTACTTTTTTATTAAAATACACCTAAAGGTTTTGCTAAAAAATCGATCATTTGTTCGATTTATGCAATTTTTAAGTGTCGAATTTATATAAGCAGGTTTTAATGAAACATTAAATTTAGAATATTCATGATAAAAATAAAATTTCGTTCAGTTTTGGTTACTGTCACTTAATATGGCAGTTTAAAATTTATCATTTGTTTGAAATAAGGGATGTTTACATTAGAGGTCTGCACGGGCCGAAATTTCCAGGCCCGAGCCCGGCCCGGCCCGGCTCGGGTGAATTTCTACAGAACATTGATCTTTACTCTAACAGAAGAGTTCAGACCAAAAAAAAAAACTTATCTTAGTCTTTTATTTTCTTCCATGTTTATAATCTCTATTTATGCAGAAATGCTATAGGCTGCGATATTTACGCTTTTAATGAACCTTTGTTTGTTGTATGTAAATGTTTCAGTTATCATTAGTATTATTAATACATAAAAAAATCTAAAAAATGGTATGTGGTAAAAGTAAAATCTTCTGAGACACTGAAAAAAAATACGCTTCCTTCTTAGCAGATGTAAATGTTTATTATATATATTTTTTTCGCTTATTGTTGTATTCATTTTGCATGAATGAACAGTTTAAAAGAACTAATAAGAATGTATTTATTAAAATACAACACATTGCTCAGTGGTGGCAAGAATTTTAATATAAGGTACCCTGGGGTAATAACGCCAGGCGGGGTAATAACGCCAAGTGCTTATATTTTGCATAATTATGAAATAATCAGGTAAATGACACCCATGTGCTCTGCGCAGAAGGGTTTTGAGTTATATAAATCGCAAAAAACAGCTTCAAGTTAATTTGTTTCATTTTTAGGCGTTATTGTTTTTACATACAACTAAAATTAAGGCTTGATCTAAAATTTGCGAGATACGTTTTGTATATGTGAAGACTATCTTTTTATCCGGAAATACTTTGTTAATTACATAAATTTGTAGTGCATTTCATGTACTTTTAAAATATTGTTGAAGATTTTGGATATCTTCTCGAGATAATTTGTAATTTAAAATGTACTGTGCAATAACTATACCGGGGTAATAACGCCAATCCTTGACATTAATACCCCGGTTGATTCCCTACAGTGGCCGAGCTACATCCTAAATACTGATTCAAATAAACACAATTAAAACTGTGCAATGTTTCTCATATTTCTATTCAAACGGTCCTTTTTAAGCAAAAAGAATCTCACGGTCTGATATTCATTTGCCTCATCCCCCCCCCTCCCACACCACACCTTTATATTTCTTACACTTTCACAAAAATTGAACATTTTCAATAACTTAGAATGCAATTTATCAATTTCTAATTTTGTAGAGTTTGTATTTTTAGAATTGGGCTATCTACATGCAATTATTCCATCTTATTTCATAGTTTTGTTTGCATGGCGTTATTACCCATATAGGTGGGTAATAACGCCAAATAGCATGGGTCAAGAAAAAACGCCATTACATTTTATGAATACATATCTGTTAAATTATTTTATTTTATATAGATAGTCAATGAGTTGCTGTATCAGATCCCATATTTGTTTGAAAAATACAATCTAAAACTAAGCCGTGAAAATCGGTAGAACCTTAACGTGGCGTTATTACCCCAGGGTACCTTACATTTGTACAATTAAAATAAAATAAAACTATCAACGTTTCGCGCCGTTCTAAATGAATCTAAATGAATTCATTTAGATTTTAATTTATTAGAAACATTATCTCTCGATCAAGATGCAAACTTAGTCCTTCCGTTATCATATTTTCCTGAAGATGCTCGCAGAAGACGGCGCGAAACGTTGATAGTTTTATTTTATTTTAATTGTACAAATGTATATTAAAATTCCTGTTTTGTGCATTACTGAACAATGTGTTGTATTTTAATAAATACATTCTTATTAGTTAAATTTTAAGGGTGCAACTGTCCTGTATATATTTAGTTTAAAAGAAATTTGCAGTTTTCAGTTTAAATAAAAATTCCGTCATAATCATGGGATTTTTATGTATTTAATTCTATTTTAAGACGCCTAGTGATCTACGATTATTTAAAAAGAATAAATTCTGATGTTTAATTTTAGATTAATGACGACTTAAAAGTATATGTCTATTTTGCAAAAAATTTTGGACCAAGCCAAACTTTACTGATTTATGAACAGACTTCACCACGTCGAGAAAAGGATTTTCATACGGGAAGATTCAGATTCAGATTCAGTTAGGTGGGGAGGCCTACCATATGGATTGAGCTCAACAAGCCCCACCTAACATTTATTTAAAAAAAAAAGAGAGAGAGTACAATTTCAATCACAATGGGCTGCCATATTTTTCAGGGCGAGCCCGGGAAATAAGTTTCTAATGTTTACAATGATAACTTTACATTATTGCATGATGATGTGTTTAGTATATTCAGACGTGTGTTTTAACAACAGAAATATTTACAGGTTCGAAATTAGAGGTGCGGAATATTTACAAGTACAATGTTCTATAGTTCATTTTGAAAGTGAATAAGTCCAATGTATATGGTTCTTAGTAGAGTTCATAGTAAAGTTCGAAAGTTCATTCGAGTCGTTAAAGAGGAGGCATCTTAAATAATGCCTGATTATCCTCAATGAGTTTTACGTAGTTTATTATTTTGTCAAGAAGCCTAATTTCTTTCAATATCACGTTGAACAGGCTGCATCTGAAAGCGTAGAGGATTTCCGTTCGAAATTAGAGGTGCGGAATATTTACAAGTACAATGTTCTATAGTTCATTTTGAAAGTGAATAAGTCCAATGGGTATGGTTCTTAGTAGAGTTCATAGTAAAGTTCGAAAGTTCATTCGAGTCCATTTGAAAGTTAAAGAGAAGGCATCTTAAATAATGCCTGATTATACTCAATGAGTTTTGCGTAGTTTATTATTTTGTCAAGAAGCCTAGTTTCTTTCAATATCACGTTGAACCAGGCTGCATCTGAAAGCGTAGTGGATTTCCGTATATGGTAAAAAGCAGTTAAGATGCATGCCATCAGGTAATGTAAGGAGACACCGACTTCCCCACATGTGCAACGGTTAGAGTCTACTTTATTAAATGTTAGAAGATAACTAGGGAAGGGTCCATGATTGGTGGCGAAGAGATAGAGGTTACGATGGAACAGTAGGTTTTCCAGAGAGACCTTGGGGACTAGGTTGTAAGTATAGCGACCAGTCTCTGCATAGTCCCACTCGTGTTGCCATTCTGCTAGGACCTGGATTTTAACTTGCCTTCGCAAGTAAGAGGCTGGAAGTGGTAGGAACTTAAACAATGTTGATTCTTTACCCTCTGCTGCTTGTTTAGGAAGATGATCAGCCATTTCGTTACCAGCACAACCAGAGTGGCCTCTCACCCAGTTAAATTCTATAATCTTTTTGGAGCTCTGTAGGGCCAGTATTATTTCGACTATTAGTAAGTCTTTTGAGCATATGTCCTGTATTGCTTGAACACTTGAAAAACTATCCGTATTAATTTTCATTGTTTTAAATGCACTTTCTTTTGCCCATATAATTGCATCCAGGATTGTCGAAAGTTACGCTTGGTATATTCTATTTTCTGTATGAAGCTGAACCTTAGATGAGTGAATTATGTTATCGCCTTGGTAGACACAGACGGCATAGCCAGTACCGGAGTCCATTCTCGATCCATCCGCGTAGATCTGCACTTCTGACTGTAGGTCACCTTCTTCTTGAGTGTGAAAATAATCCTGAAAAGGGGAGATCCGTGCCGAGGAAGTTTTTGTTTGATAGAAGAATGATATTGCTGTTCGAACGGCATACACAGCCAGAGTAATCTCCCTTGGGGAAGATTCAAGAGGAACTGATTATTTAGGTCCGTGAAGACTAGGAAGAACAAAATTAGTCTCGGCTTCGTACGGAAAAAATAAGTTAGACTCGGCCCGGCCCGATACTCCAGGCAAAAAATTAAGTAAATTTCATAAGTAAATTCAGTAATTTTCTTAATATGAAAATTGCTGTCACTGAATCTCAATTGCATAAATCTAAATGATTTGCAAGACTTCCATTTTTTTCCTTGTCAGTTTGTTAGATTCAATGACTGTTTATGATTTTGATAAGTCAGTTTGAATGTTATAAGAGGCTATCTCATATTCCACTAAATAAATAAAAAAAAGTTTTTGTTAGGTACATATTTCTATCAATATTTGTTATTACCACAGTTGTTATTTTGTCTGGTAATAAAAGATAATTATTTCTTATTGCTCACTACTATCTCTTTGAGAAGTATTTTCAGATTTGATCCATTATTCTATCCATATACTCCGTATATTTAGTTAATCCAAAATCTGGATGTTGGTTATGACATTTAATTGTTTAATTAAAAAAATGATTTTTTGCTGTTCAAAAATTATTATTATTATTATTTTAATTTGAAAATCGTGGCTCGAAGATATTTCTTTATTTTCTGCTCTATAATCACATTCAGTGTAATATAATTGTTACATGAATACTGAAAAGCTAATCTGTTATTAACAGATATAGGTTAAAAAAGATAGAGGATTTTGATAAATTAAAAAAAATATTATAACTTCAAGAATTACTTTTTAAATTATAATAAAAATTTGTCAATAATAATTTATAAATATTCATTAAAGTTGTAAGAGATGTAATTTCCGTACTCTCATTGGTCCGCTTATTGAAAACTAGTAATAGTTTTTGAAAGAAATTCGTGCTAAGTTTCTGAAAGAATTCCAAGAAAAAACGCTTGTCTTGAATTGTTTCTACGAAATTTATAGATAAAGTTTTTCCGGCAAGGCCAAAATCTGTTAGTAAAATGAGAAATTATCGACTGACACCGGAATTCACAGGCGAATTTTTTAGATACCTTGAAAATAAGTAATAATTAATCCTTAATTTAAGTTTTATTGTAAAAGCAAATTTTTAATAAAATATTATTGGTACCGTTTGTAAGTTTCGAATTAATATTAGCCGAAAAGAGTTAAATAAATGTGGTGTTGAAAAGCGGACCAAATGGGAAACCTGTAATTTATTTTGTAAAAGTTATTTCCTCATTATAAAACTAATAATAATTCTCTTTATTATCTCATTAACTCGCATTCTTCTGAAACATTTTTGTCTTTTTATAGTGGCGGGATGAACTCCTTTGCATGCCACGCACTGATAATTGAAAGGGAGTGCGGAGCTATTGCGATGGACGCCTTTTCTCAAATAATCCAAAAAATTAAACCCCTTGGAGCGTTTTTTATAAGTTGCGATGAGACATTTCATCTCCTGCCAGCAATCATTCGCATCCGTAAAATGGAGGAATCAGTATAACATAGCTTTACTAATATTTTCAGAAAGAAGAAATAGCACTATGCAATCAAATATTTTCTCTCAAAAGCTAATACTGGAATGCAAAACGACTGGAAAAATGGCTTCATATATTTCTGTTGAAAAGTTTGTAAGTTAGATGTTATTAAAGAACAATAAAAATCTATGAAATTTGAATGATTTTTATCTGGAATGAAAACAGCAGTTTGTGAAAAAAACAATTGTGTACCGTCTGTGAGACTAATGTATTTAACTAGCGTTCTTATTGGGTCGTTTGAAAGTCATGTCCGTTTGGAAAAATAATTTCGTACCGGAAAATTCTGCCTATTAATTACTAAGCATTAGATATTGGAAATAATATATAAAAAGTAATTGATAGAACGTTTTCAACACGAATTAATTTCCCTAAACGGACACAACTTTCCGAACGGCTCAATAATATATATTTTTATGCTATAAACTGCGAAAAATATTTCTGTTAATTAATCGACATTGGATAGAGAACATCTCTGTTCACGTCATGATAATGTATTAACAATATTGCTATACTTTCATTTTATAATAATTTCGGAAAATTAGAACTCTCGCAGAAGGTATGATACTGTTTGTGCGTGGTGCTACATTTTACTATTAAGGTTTAAAATTTTCTCCACTTTTTAACTTTACATTGGTGTGAAGAAAATATTTTTTTATAAACTACGCTTTTATTTTACCAATAGATTTATAAAACAAAATTTCGAATTAAGAAAAATGAGCATTACTCTTTTATCAAACGGTGTGAGCATAATTATAAACCGTCCACTATTACCAATTTATTCGATTGAGTATTCACCTATATTCAATTCCTTCGAGGGTTGTTATGTTGATTTTACCGATTATCTACTCGAGAGTTAAAGACCCAATGAGTACCTCCATGAGAGTCTTTCTAATGGAACCTAACCCATATTTTCTCAAGGATATCCAAGGCTCGAAGCAAACTACGGAAAACTCCGAACGATTAGGCTGAATACCACGATTGTGTTCAAATCAGCACTTTCAATCTACCTGCCTCGGGAACAAAATTTCTCAGCCACTGGTGAGGTGATTTCTTCCAGGAAGAAATCACCGAAGATACACCTTATATCGGTTTTCCGGCTATCTCTGTACTCAGGAAGAGATATTGTAGAAAACAAACAATGAGTATTTTCAGGAAAAAAGGGATTTATTTATTTTTCATTAATTAATACTAAAAGATAAGTTCTTTGAGAAATACATAAATAGTAGATCATTGAAATGTCTTTATATAACTATTAATTATAGTCAAGTGGTTGGAATATAGAAGAATAATATATTTCTTATAAAATAACTGATTATTAAATTGTGTATTATTATGCAATGGATTAAAATGAGAAATTGCCATTTTAACACTTTGCTACAAAGTTGAAAGTAGCTTATGAATGTAGTTTCTCTGTCTGTCTATTTATCTATGCACTTAGTTACGTAAGCATACTGGTGTTAAAAATGCAACTGATATACATTATTGAGATTTTCTAGTGTATGTTCGATAAGTGTTTAGTGTTAAAAATTCGCTTACAGTGACACTCAAAATAATTCTCTTATTTACGGTCTATACATAGAAAAAATCTTTTTGCAAAGAATTTCATTAATTTTACACTATTTCAAACATTTTGAAACATTTATAATGCCAATGAGATTATTAAAAGATACTTGCTATAAAATTTGATTCGTGTACATTGTTCATTTAGGACACATAAAATAATTCGATTACAGTACTGAATTAGCTTGTAAAAAGAAAATATATTGCAGTGCATTTTCACGATTTTTATGATTATTTTTAAATATTTCTATTTTCCTTATTTCAAACATACTGAATTTTATATAATAGACCTGGGACCAATATCTCCCGGTACAAATATGACTCACGTCTAATGACACATTTACTTTCTTTTTACTTAAATATGTTTCAGCATACGCTTGACCCCTCATTACGATAAAAAGTGGAAAAAAAGGGACGAAGTGGTATATGATGAGCGACGCTATTGGAAAGGGACGTGATATTTCCGACAAAAAAAATTAATGTTGATATTTTTAAAGGTAAGGAATATTCCTTATTATTAACATTTTTTAGAATTTAATACAAATTAAAAATGAATATAATAACATCGTTAATCTACTTTAAGAAACTGTCAACAGTTTCACTATTTCTTATAACAATATCCTCTTTTGCAGGAAAAATAAAATAACAACGGTGCAGGTTCCCATTATAGCCAATGTGAGTTATTTCCAATTAAAACAATTTTAGTGACTTCAAGCGTATATATATATATATATATATACATATTACAAGCATAATTTTATTTCACTTCTGTTCTTCAATTAATACATTTCTTAGAAAAAATTTATGCATACATGTTGATCTTGTTATTATTTTTAATTTTAGGGGGTTTTTTTGTCTGTGTCTGCGTGTGTGTGTGTCATTTTTTTGACTTGCATAAAATTGAAGTTATTATATATACAGGGCTATTCATACATATCGAAACAATAGGCCATTTCCTTAAACTAGCTGAGACAGTCGGCATTTCCCAGGTTCATAATAACATTCTTTAATGAACGGGAAATCTGTACTGTATTATCTCATAAAAAAGACCCATCTCCAACGTAATCCCCGCTGCCTACAGTACCGTTTAGCAGGAGTGTTGCGCACACACGGTGAAATCGTAAGGTAAAACATCTCGAATCTTTTAGTATTACATTCCACCACCAGGGAGCGAAGTCTTCTAACAATACTGTTTCTGGACGAAACTTCGTTAAACAGGTATATCCGTAGATGTGATAGTCGAAAGGTTACCGGAATTAAGCAAAGTATTTGGTGAAATTATTATTCGAAAATAGGGGCAAGTACACTTTTGAAATTTTATATTAAATAAGTGTTGCTTATCCCAGGTAGAGATGCAAAAATATGGTTTATTCCCGGGTTTATTTCCAATAGACCAGGTTTATTCCCGGGTTTATTCCCAAAAAACCGAATTATTCCAAAAAATCCCGGGTTTTTTCCAGGTTTATTCCTAAAAACCCGGTTTATTCCCGGGTTTAAACCGGGTTTTTTCTAACCTTTGCAACGCTAATCCCAGGGCTCTGAAAAATCCGCATCTAAAATGGTACGGTTTTAAATATTTGACTGCACCCTCCACAAAAAAATTTACTGCCCCTTACTCCATAATTTGATGTCCCCTACTCTTTAAAATATATAATATGAGTTTTAAAATATTTGGAAGTTCTATATTAAATAAGTAATATTTATCCCAGGGCTTTGTCAAAAGTCCGCATTTGAAATGCTAAAAAAAGCCTGTTTTTCAGTATTTGACCGCTTCTCCTAAGAAATCTCTCTCCCCAAAATTAGTTGTTCCCTACTCTTTAAAATATTTATTCTGTGTTATAATTTATCTGAAAGCTCGAAATCAATCGTTTTGTGAATTTTCTTAATTTTAATAAAATTTGCGTTTCAGCATTCTTTTTCCTTTTTTAAAAATCGACCTTTACATATTTTTAGAAAAAATCTTCTTCACAAAGACTTAATTAAAAAATAATCAGACTGAGTTGCCTAATTTTCATAAAAAGAAAAATACGAAATAAAAAATCGAAATTCAAATAACATATAAATCTACACATAAAGCAATTTCAAATAATACGAGACCTGATATTTAAAATCTGAATACTTAATAACTAATAAACAGGCGACTGTTGCTGGGAAGAAATAGTGTTCCTTTGGTGATCTCTTGATTTTAATAACAAGTTTCAATGGGGAAAATGTAATACTTCATGTAATGCCTTGTTATACGCTGCAACGTAGATTTACTATTATGATTCGCAAATTTTTAATCGGAACAAATTTTGTAAAAAAGTAGCAAGTTAAAGAAGAATTATTTCAAAAATGACACTTTTTTTGTCCGAAGTATAATTAAAAGTGTCATCAGCTCTCGCTACAAACTACTAGCATTTTGCATCGTTCTAGATTGTCCAAAATGAAACACGTAACACCTCATTAATGTAAAAAGTTAACTAGTGTAGTTCCGCTACATGCAGCGCAATAGTGTTACCACTGAAAAAAATGAACTTGGTTCAGTATTTAAAAAGCCGAGAATTTTTTGTTATAAAATAAATCACAAAAGATTATAAAGCGATTGGTTAATGTTAAAAAAAAAAAAAAAAAAAAAAAAAAAAAAAAAAAAAAAACTTTTTTTTTTTTTTTTTTTTTTTTTTTTTTACATTAATAAGAATTGACGTTCACAGTTAAAAAAAAAATCTGTAAAGTTATTAAACTTTTCCTAAGAAACTAGGGTTAGAATGTTTTAAGTAAAGGTAACAAAAAACTCATGTAATAGAATCGGTCATATGAATTTTCGCTGTTGCCGCTACATAAAAAGTTAGAGGAATCCCAGTTTCCTAAAAAAAAAAAAAAAAAAAAAAAAAAAAAAAAAAAAAAAAAAAAAATTACACACACACACACACACACATATATATATATATATATATATATATATTACAGTGTTAAAGAGGGTTTTTTTTGTATTTTTGTGGGGAGCAGAATGAGGAGGGGGCGAGTATGTTATACCACTGAAAAGTTTAAAGCATTACATTTTAATTATATTCAAATAGCATTAATTTTAACTTAATGTTACGTAATGTACAATTTTATATCCTTAATGCATGATTTTTCTAAGTTTCTTTTTTGCCTCTACAGATTTTATTTTATTTTTCCGGGAGAAGTTATTTCTTTACGCTATTGAAATGTGCGTTTTTTATTTTTTATTTTTATTTTTTTCTTGCACAAGAGTTTTAATCTCACTTAACGGAAGAGGCACTATTGTTTCAACACAATGCCCCAGAATTGATATCAACTTTTAAATTACTGTTCTTAAAATCGGATATCCTGTGCTTCCGTTTAATTCACAATACATTACTTCCTTCTCATAACCATTACGGTATTGTTTTACTGTCTTCTTCAACAAAATTCTAGTTTTATATTAACTGCATTTTAAAAAATGTGGCACTTTGCTTTGCTATTTTTAATATCCATAGCGGGTAAGTCATGTTTTATTATGCCTTATGATAAAGTCAGATTTTAGATATTTTTTAAAAAGAAAAAATTTTAATAGCATAATTTTTTTTCATTGCATAATAAATTAAAAAAATCTCCAAAGAACCCAATTTGAAATATTTATGATGCATTGATTTGCTTTGCAAAATCATAAAAACAAGGAATATAAGTTGTCTTCGGTTGGTAATTTCAAACCTTGTAATTAATTACTAAAAGTTCATATTAGCGTTTTCCATAACCACTTATCCGTGGTACTTTGTTTACTGAAGGGAAAATTTTCAAAAGGTAGAGAACTACATACGATTAGAGGTCTGCACGGGTCCGGACCTGGCCAGGCAAAAAAATTGAACGGCCATACGGACCAGGCCCGGCCGAAAAAAAAATTTGCGGGCCTACCGGCCTGTTATAAGAATTTCAGCAGAGACGATAAAATATGAATTATTTTCAATGAATATGCCTTTAACGAGAATTGGTATAAATGTGCTAATTTGACAACTAGTCCATGATACTAGTTTGACAACATCAATACAGAAGTGTAACTTGTATAATGTAGAGATCGGAATCGGACAGTTACATTGTCTGTAACTCGTGCTTAATATTTTGTTAGCAGACTCGTGCTGGGCCGAGATCAGACTTTGATTCTTTTTCTACATATAGATGTTCCCGGCAGGAATTAGATTTAAGTGCTCGCATGATGTGTAGGGTTAACATGATTTGTAAAATTATTAATAACGCTAAAGAAGTCATGTTAACATAATCTTTGGATATATACTTCTGGGTGTTTCTTAAATTCACTTCTCAACAACCGTAAGTTTGACACATCTTCTGATTAATTTTTAACTGTAAAAGAATAAAATTGATTAGCCTGCTATTGAACTGATGTGGAATCAAATAGACGTTTTCATTTTTCGTATATAAGATACTTGCATAATCTTGTTGAGATATAAGAAATTCTTATCAAATGGTTGCAAATTTTTCTCCTTTTCCATGCTGTCGTTTCCTACTTTGACAGTATTTTCTTAAAGTGCTTGTATCAAAAAATGAATAACGCCATTCGATTACATAGTTTTAGAGTAGAAACACTCGCTAATCTTATGCATTTCCGAAAACCAAAAAAAAGAATTAAGAAATGAATTAAGAATCAGAAAGTATCTCTTTTGGATATGAGGATGAATTTGAACTTGGAATCTTAAATAAAATGATATAGAAATATTTTTATAAATCTACTTTTATAACCATTAAACGGAAAAATGAAGCAGGATGCGTTTCGAGCTACAACAATAACAGCTCGTTATCAGCGTAACTAACACGAGTCCGCAAGCGGACAGAGTAGACAGAAACGTATCCTGCTTTATTTTTTCGTTTAATGGGGATTTTTACAAAGTGTATCGGGCCTAAAAAGGAAAAATATAAACTGCCAGGCCGGGCTGGGCCCGGGTCAAAGTTTTGTCTTTTACAACGGACTGGGCTGGACCCGGGCCTGGAAATTCCGGCCCGTGCAGATTTCTACATACGATAACACTACAAAATATAAAATAAGTAAGAAATCAATCAATTTGTTTTAGTAGATATATTTAAAATATATATTAATATTTTTTGTTTGCAAAATCACGAAAAATTCCCCCTTTTCATTTTTATTTCTTGACGTGCTATCAATTTATAGTTTAGCTAGAGCCCAAATTAATAAAATATAACTGTTGAATTCGGTTTAGTAGTTACCTAAAAAAAGACATTTCAATATCAGCTCTTTTAATAAAATTTTGTTTTCTTTGTTAAAACTTAAGAGAAAATTACAGTGAAAATCATGGTATTTTCGAATAAAAAATTCAATTCAAAATGTTGCCTTATTTTTGAAAATTGGACCTAGTATATCAGCACAAAAAAATTACTTCGTTTCCAGTATTGGATTTTAAAATATAGTAAATATTAATTTTTAGAACGTTTGTGCTTCTTACAAACGTAGTTGAATAAATAAAAATAGTTTATTACCAAAGCTTCTAAAATTTTGTAAGTTTGTAACAAGAAAAAATTATTTAATAGTACAAGGTTTCATGCTTGAAAAAAAAGTATTAGTAAAATAAAGTAGTATTAGTATAATAAAGCAGAGTTAGTCTTCAAAATAAATACTTTAAAAATGCAAGAAGTAAAAACTACATTTAAAGTGGGAAATTGTAAATTAAGCGTGGTAAAAGAAGTGCGTTCGTAATGTAACTAGTTTGCAATAAAAGTTGCACTTATATGCAAATATGTATTATATCAATTTTTTACGATAATATATATTAAACCCAGTAATACAGAAATAATATGACCCCATCTTAAGGATGGGATATTAACTATGTCAATGTAGAATTATTACCTATCATGATATATCATTCAATTGATTACGTACGATAGGATTTAATTGAATAAAGCTATTATTGATATCTTTTTTCGTATTGTTTCAATTTTCATAAAATTTTGAATTGACCCAGCAAAATTTTGCAACAATTATGTATTTTAATTTTGAAACCATTTGGTTGGAAAATTTTCACGTTGTTGAATGGGAATAGAGGAACAAACGGAGGCTATCTGTACTACATATTTTTATGTTTACGAATGCACCAAAAGCAAAAAAAGTTCTTGTGGAATATATATTTCATATATTTTTTTTAATATATTTTAGTGAATTCATTTTTGAACGATAATTATCTATTTCTTTAAAAACCTTAAGATGTAAAGGAGTCGCTACTTATAGGTATGTTGCTGTGGTTGTGCATATTCAAATTGATATTTCTAGAAATGTATTCGGCTGTACAAAACTTGATCACATTTTATTGTAATTTTAATGAGGTTAACGCAAAAGTACATTAAAGAAAATATCTATAAGTCTTGAACACCTAACCTACATAATTGGATAGAAAGCCTCTAAAAAAAGAAACAAGTTGGCCAGTCTCAAACTTTCTTCTATCTCATGAATTTTATTATTTCAAAATATGCTTACAAATGTTAATATTTCAATATTTTTAGTTCAATGCTATACTAACTTCGATTTGAATCTTAAAAATCTGCTTTAGTGAATTCATTTGAGTAAAAATGAATTAAACTCGAACATGATATTCATTAAGATCAATAAATTATCTTCACTTGTTGCACATCAACAGTTTGCGAATCGCCAGCTTAACATTACGCGAATTCTCATCGCTGTACCAGCCGTCAATAGACAACATTACAACGATAAAACGAGAAAATTAAACAAAAAAGGCAATCACAGCGCTCCTTTCTGGCAAAATATTTTCAAATTCAATCGGGACCAGATTAACCTAACCAAAAGCATACACAAAAAATTTGGTTTAGTTTTGTTTGTAAATTTTAAATATTTTTCGATGTAAAAATGCAGAAAATGGCACAAAAATCGTTAGTACAGAATTCCCTTCTGGCATATATTTTCAAATTCAAGGTAAAACTTCTGGACACCGCCAAATATAAACACATTCAATTCCTTGCATAACTTCATACAATTTTCGATGGTACAAAAATGAAAACAGCAGAAAAATGATATTACAGCGTATCCTACCAACAAAATAATCTAAATTGAAGCAAGACCTGCTTGCCTCAGTCAAATAAGGGGTTCTGGTGTAATAATGCCAGGTGGGGTAATAACGCCAAGTGCTAATATTACGTACAATAATAAAATAATCCGGAAAATGTCACCTGTGTGGTCTGCGCAAAAGGGTTCTGAGTTATATAAAACACGAACTACTGCTTAAAATTATTTTTTTCCATTTGCAGGTTTTATCGCTTTTAGAAACAACTAAAATTAATGTTTGATCTAAAATTTGCGAAGTAAGTTCTGTAATGTGAAGACTATATATTAACCAGGAAATATTTTGTTTACTATTTAAATTTGTAGTGTCTTTCATGTACTTTGAAAATGTTGTTGAAGATCTTAGATACGTTCGCGATATAGTTTGTAATTTAATATGAATTGCACATAAGTATATCGGGATAATAACGCCATTCCTTGGCGTTAATACCCCGTTGATTCCTTACAGTGGCGGAACTACATCCGAAGAGGGTTTATTTCTTAATTTACGTATAAAACAGCATTATTGTTATTGTTGAAATGGTTAGATTAAAGGGGGGTGTCCGATACTCATAATTGATCTTTCTTTTTTAATACTAATGTAAAAATCTATTTTAAACTCTTATAAATAAAACGATATCAAAATGTTTTCGATATTCTAATTCATACATTTTTAAAATCAGGTTTCTATTATATTCCCACTTGATTGTTCAACTGAATTCCAAATTTTAACTGTCCGCTTTCTCAGCGTTCTGTTTTTCAAAATTTTCGAAGTTTAACCTTTAACTGATGTGATATAAATTGTAATGTAACTAATATGAAGGGGTCTGCGAGACCGTAAGATCAAAAGATGAATAAAAGGCATGATTAAGTCATAGAATGGTATTTTGTACTAAACGTTTTGTATAAGACGATTATAATTAATATTCATCTATTTAAAAGTGTCTGGTAATAGTACTAAAGTTCCAAATTAAACAAAATTTTGGTATTGTTAGTAGTTAAACTGAAAATTACAAGTTGAACTATAAAAATTGCAAAAAGAAATGGTCTGTGAGACCATTAACATTACTTAAATATTAAAATGTGATCTATGATTAAAACTTATAGAGTACTATTTCTGCTCTAAACTTTTTGTACAGGATTAAGTATAATTAAATTTAATGTATTTAAATATTTCTAACAATAGTACGAGGACTTCCAACAAAATACAATTTCAGTTGTACCTATAGTTAAATTGAAAACTAAAAGTTAAGATCTGAAATTTGAGAAAAAAAAGTCAGCGTTTAGTGAGATTGCTAACAACAGTTAAGGGTTAATTTTGTTACTAATATAGACATAATGAAATATAACCACATGAATCATGTGTAAATTTTAATAAGGGATCTCACAGGGTAATTGATAATAGAGAGATCTTATTTACTTAAAAATACAAATTTATTACAGAATGTTTAATATAACGCCGACATTTTAACTTTAAGTTTCCGCTAACCCACATTTATAATGGGGTTTACAGGTTAAAAGTATTTAAAAGACATATTTAACAGTGTTAACAAAAATATTTATTACACTTAACTCCAGTTATTATAAAATTTTACATGATAAAAATATTACATTATGATTACAAATACGGTTAAAACAGTGCAATGTTTTATAAAATTATATTTAAGCGGGCCTTTTTAAGTAAACAGAAGCCCAAGGTGTTATATACTGTAGATGCTTCCCCAATCTCTTTTTCATTTCATTTTCAAAAAAATTTGAATATTTTTTATCGCACAGAATGAATATATGGGAACATAAATATTGATTTAGATAAACACAGTTAAAACTGTGAAATGTTTCCAATAATTTTATCTAAGTGGTCCTTTTTAGGTAAAAAGAGGCTCAGGGTTTGGTATTCTTTTGCCTCCCCGCCCCCTTCTTTTTCCTGCACTTTCACAAAAAATTAAACATTTTCTATCGCCTAGAAAACTTTTTGTCAACAAATTGTTAATTTCTAAAGCTGTGGAGTTTGTATTTTTAGAAAAGGCCAATCCACATCGATTTATTCCATCTTATTTTGTAGATCTGTTTGCATGACGTTATTACCCGCATAGGTGGGTAATAACGCCAAACAGCATTGATCAAGGAATCACGCGATTACGTTTTATGGATGCATATCTGTGAAATTATTTTTTTTACATAGATAGTCGATGCGTTGTTGTATCAAATCCTATATTTGTTTGAAAAATATAATCTAAAATTAAGCAGTGAAAATTCGTAGAACCTTAACGCGGCGTTATTACCCCAGGATACCTTACATACGAAAAGATTTTGATCCAGTCTATGCATAACTACATACAATTTTCGAAGGTGCATTGGCGGCACAAGGATACACAGACACATGCACGGACAGACAGATATTTTTTATAAACCTATTTTGGGGGTATCTCGGATCGTTAAAACGTGTAAATCCATCGAATACAGGAAGTAAAAAAAATCAATTCACTGCAAAATTGTGTGGACCACCCTTAATGCAACCTGACATCGGAAAAAAAATTAAATATCTTTTTTCAATCAAATATGACCCTATTTATAAGGCTAAACCCCCAAACTTTCAAATTTTACCAAATTGCTTCAGGTCTTATACGGATAAAAGTTGTGAAAAAGTAAGAAGAAAAAATCATAATAATGTCAAAAGATCACCTTCTTTCTGATTATTTTCATTAACTGTTTTTGTATAATTTATTTAGGAGTATTTTGACTTACTATTTTCATGGTTAAAAAAATAGAAATTATTTGAAATTGTGAAATTTATAATATATTAGCCCTCTCCGTACCTTATCTGAGTATCTGTGAAAATGAATGAACTGAATGCCTTAAATTGGTGATTTTGAGTGTATAAACATCCGACTTTTTCTGGTTTCATTAAAATACCTTTTATAATATTCTTAATTGAAATTTTTGTTTATGAATGCTGTTTTCAGAAAAAAATGTTATCGCCTACACGAATATACTTTCTTTTTAATTTTACCATCCATAGTATTTCTATTTCACAATCCAGTTCACCGATTCAGACGCCATTGAGATCATCTGCAAGAGTAATTTTTAATGACTATGAATAATTTTTATTTATGTTCCAGAGCTGCCAACTTCTACGCCTATTAAAATATTATAAACATGTTTGGAACCACAAAAATGTTTTAGTAAAATGTATAACAAATATATTCAATATTATGCATTACAAAAGATAATCTTAATTATTTACTAAAATTTCTGTTTCTAATATGTTTATTTGACTGTAAATAGGCGTAGTAGTTGGCAGCCATGGTGTTCTATAAAATATCAAATAGAGAATATCTGATCTCTTGTTACTTAATTTTTTAACAGTATTTATAATTTCCCTTTCTCTTTTCTCCCTGGAATCCTCTCTTATTTCAAATAAGTAAAACAAATTTACACTGAACCTTCTCATACTTTCGGAACAATTTTTGTGGACCCCATGCTTTTCGTGAACAACAATTTAAGAGCCCCTGACATAAATAATTGAAATGTGGTATCTCAAATTTAAAAAATATAGTTCAGTGTTGAATTCAGGGATTGAGTGTTGAATTTCCCTAAACAATAAACTGGCTGTACTCGAAAAATTTGAGATTTTGTGTTTTCTGTCGTCAAAAAACGCAGTTCCCTCCCCTGAATTCTATAATATCCCCTCGGAACTTAATAATGTCCCTTCGGAGCCACAAAAGTCCTTTCTGAAAAAAAGTATCTGAATTAAACACTAGAATAGCTAACCTAAAAAGAGCGATTAATTGAAACTGAAGAGACAACTGACAATGAGTTTAATAAAAACGACAATTCGTTCTGAAGTTTGTATATTTTGTGGGTTTTAAAAGGCAGTAAAAAAATATATTCATCAAACTTTTTACAGCGCGGAAACTTAACAATTGTTGAAAGACTAGCTATGAAAGCTTAATTAGATTTACTTGAATAAATACAATTTGAATAAATATTATTAAATAATATCTGTTTTAACAGTGAACACAAACAAGCGAAAATATTTTGAGAAGGTTCGATTTTATATATTAAATTGCAAGATAAGCTAATTAACAGCAAACAGTGTTACAAATTTAGCCATTTTTCAAAAGAACCACCTGGAAGACATTTGGTACATTTGTTTTTGCTTTTATGTAATGACATAAATTCTTTAATTGAATGGAATAAAAATTACTACACGAAAACGCTGACAGAATGACATTTTGAGTTATGAAAGAGGATGATGGCAACATTATCTTCAAAGTTCACACTATACAGTCCATCAAATCAGTTTACAAAATGTGCCCTTCAAATTTATCCCGATCATATCAAACATTCATATTTATGAAATAAATAACCACATTTTATTTCTTTTAATTTTACTTATATTAAAAAATTAACGTGTGTAAAAAGACAAATTTTAAAATTTTCTGAATATCTTGAATTAAACTATGGAAGAAGAAAATCACAAGCTGTACTAAATAAAATGAAACTTCATTTAAAATAAAAATGATGAATACATTTAAGAAATTAATTTTAATCGATAAACTCACATTTATAATACTTAATCTGTGATATTTAAAATTTTAGATTTGATTTCGGAAATTATCAACAACGATATCTTTTTCCAGACAAAGGCTCTACCAATGTAGCTTCTAAAACAATTTAGAAATACATAAATTCTTAAAATTCATATGTCCAAGGTCTCATTCGATTAAGACGCATGAAGCACAATTTTCCTCTTTAATGTTTAAGGAATGACTCAAAATGCCTTATAACTATGGGAACTTTCATTTGAACTGAGTTTATATGTTATTAATTGTTTGAAAAATGGATGCTTTCTTTGGTTTAGAGTGAACTTTGTGATGTTGGCATTTTATTTTATTTTACCCTTTTTAATGTCCGTGCTCCTTTAGCTTTTATTCTTTCACTGCGACTCTCTACGCGGAATGCAGGTTCAAAGATCCCAATCCACGCCCCGTATAGCCGAGTCTCTAGCGAAATTCAGGTTGGGGGATCAACGACAAAAAATGAAACCGGACAAATTTAAAAGGGAAATATATTGAATTAAAAACACCGACAAATGGGAAGAGTGGGCTTGGGGTTCTGAATCTACCAAACACCACTGCTGTATTGAACTTTTATTATTAAGCCATTAACTGACCATTTGAATTGGATAAACTCGAATGTAAAGCCGATAAACTTTCGCTATCTGAATCTGAATCTAACATGTCAAATTGATTAGAATTTTATCGTCCAAATGGTTGTTATCATTTGTTAAATTATTTTATTATTTTTTTTTTTCTGGGGAAAGTTTGAGTAACGAAAAATATATTTCAGGATTAGTTCTGTCAGGTGTCTCGCATAAATGGCTGTGGAAACAAATATTTAGAAGTATTTCTCTTCACTTTATCTACCAGCAGATTTATCTGCTATTAAAGATGGATAAATAAATAATAAGAAGATAAGAGTGTCCAGAGAATCTGGCATCTCGATTTACGCGGAACACCTGATAATGCTACTCAGAACACTATTTCGTAATACTTATCTTAAACAGAAATCAGAATGTGATCGATGGGCTATTAATCAATCACTATGGCATCCTGATGTGCTTGTTCCTCATTATTCGGACAATTGAACATACAAAGGCCATTTAAATAAATAAATAAATATATATATATATACATATATATATATATATATATATATATATATATATACACTATATTGCCATTGATTATGGGACACTTGCGATTTTAGACATTTTACTAAATATCTAGAAAAATACATGAGGAATCATCTCGAAACTCTTAGTGTATAAATATAATAGTATACGTCATATATCTCCGTGAAGATTTTTTACCGAAACGCCATAGGGGACCGTCAACAAATTAAAAAAGAATGAATATCTTTTGAATAACCCTGTCAAAACTAATGTAGCAAAAGCTCTCAAACTCTAGATTATGATTGAATGCCGTATTGTAATACACTATGTTCATTTTTATGCAAATAGCATGCACACTCGGAGAGTAATTAAGGTTTTTATAAAAATGGTCCCAAATTTGTCCAGGTTTTTCCATTATAATTTTCAGAGTTCTTAATATAAAATAATATTTTTTTCAGAAAATATGACAAACAACATTTCACATAGTACCCTGCAATCAGAATTAAAAAATAATAAAAATTGTATGAAAAATGAGTAGGTTTACTATATAATTTTTTACTGCGCATGCGTCAAAGATATCATAATTTCATTTGCATATTATGTTAGCTAAATGTATAGAGCAACTTTTGTAAAAGTCTCAAAATCATAGCTTGAAAATTCTGAAAGTAATCGTCTATAGAAAAAGGACAAAATCCGTTGTTTCCAAAATGAAGCAAAAAAATGAGGGATTTTATCCAAATGCAGTAGTACATCCCATATTGTGTATTCTATATTGACACTAATCAATGAATATATGGATATAACCCCTCTTGTTTTTGCTTCATTTTGAGAATAACGGATTTTCGACTTATTCAATTGACGATTATTGTCAGAATTTTCAAGTTATGATTTTGTGACTTTCACAAAAGTTGCTCTATACATTTAGCTAACATAATATGCAAATGAAATTATGATATCGTTGACGCATGCGCAGTAAAAAGTTATTTAGTAAACCAACTCATTTTTTATACAATTTTCATAATTTTTTAATTCTGATTACAGGGTACTGTGTGCAATGTTGTTTGTCATATTTTCTGAAAAAAATAATATTTTATATTAAGAACTCTGAAAATTATAAGGAAAAAACTTGGAAAAATTTGGGAACATTTTTATAAAAACCTTAATTATTCTGCGAGTATGCATGCTATTTGCATAAAAATGAACAAGGCTTATTACAATAAGGCATTCAATCACAATCTAGAATTTGAGCGCTTTTGCTACATTAGTTTTGACAGGGTTATTCAAAAGATATTCATTCTTTTTTAATTTGTTGATGGTCCCCTTTGGAGTTTCGGGAAAAAATTTTCACGGAGATGTATGACTTATACTATTATATTTATACACTAAGAGTTTCGAGATGATTCCTCATGTATTTTTCTAGATATTTAGTAAAATGTCTAAAATCGCAAGTGTCCCATAATCAATGGCAATATAGTGTATATATATATATATATATATATATATATATATATATATATATATATATATATATATATATATATATATATATATATATATATATATATATATATATATTACAATCTGTATTCTATCTATAGTAAGTACAGATAAATATATCAATGGAAGCATATGTGAATTAGGAAAAAGAAATTCAAAGAATAAGCATACCATGTATGTATATTTTGGAAAAGATTTCTCGAATTAAAAGTTGCAGTAAAATGCAAGTGTTATACAGGTTAATCAGGCACTGCATACACCATTATATTAATTTGTTTTTGACAGTTCCTTTTTTGTTCCATTTTCTTATTAAAATTGTAGGTTATTCAGTTGAAAATGAAGACTGTAATGCTAACCCAGCTCTTCGATGCGTCGACGAAACTTTTGAAGTGAAATTTCCTGAAAATGAGGAAGAAGTACTTTATCTTTGCAAGTTAGTATAGTTGTGTAATACAGTAATTACAATCATGCCTTATGAGTTACGAAACAGTAAAATGCTCACAATTTCTTTATATTTATAACGCGAATATCATAAAGATATTACCTTAAATGATACATAAAGCATGTAACTTGCACAGCCTCGTTATGGTGCTCACCATGTTCATGATATGAAGAACCCAAACCCAGTTAAACGAATCACCGTATTTTTAACCCCTTGGTGACTAGCGACACGTAAACGCGGCGCAAAAAAGCTTTAAGAATCGAATTGTTTATCCCCACCAGTAAAATTTTACAACAATATTTGACTTACTTAATCGGAGTATTTTCTCGATACAATAAGGTTCAAATTTCTGTTTTTAAAAACCGGTGAAAAAAGAATTAAAATTTCGTAAAAAGCTCCCGTCGAGGTTGCGGCTATTCCATTTCTGTTTTCTTTTTTTTTTAATTCTAATTCATAGGCCCTAAAAACTGCATATGCTGAACGTAAGTGTTAGATAATATTTTTCCCGAACTTAAATAAAATATATTGAAAAATATGTTTATATTTAAATTAATCCTCATATTAAAAAATGCATGGTTTTATCGATTCCACTAGTAATATCGAGAAGAAAAATGCAATAACTTTTATCAAATTGTTTGGCGGTTTCCGGTTTTCTAGACATCCAAGGACGCATGCATGTATCATTTTGAAACAGTAGAGAATTTGGTAGATATTTGTTTCCTAAGATCAATTATTTTCTTCTTAGCATATTTTTTTCGTACACTATTAATACGTTGACACATACTCTGGTTATATATATATACATATATATATATATATATATATATATATATATATATATATGTTTGTATTTGTATGTGTATATAATCTCACGAAAAAGATACAACAAATTATTGAAAATATTTTCAAAGCCAGTCTTAAAATTGCAATTCAATTTATTCAATACCTGTATGATTTTGAAATTGCTTAAATTTAAGAGCAGGTGCATATAGTTGTAAAACTAGAAACATTATTTGAATAAAAAATAAGAAAAAGCATATCTGTGCCACTGGTGACATTTTCTACCTTTACACGTCAGCAGGTGGATGGGCGTTTTTAATGGACGGAGTTAAAAAAATTCCTTTCCAGCGGCTGATGATAAATGCAAATAATTTAACTTCTGGATTTGTTGTTTGCTCCCACATTATTATTAAATTATTTTCATAGTTTTTTACAACTGCATACACCTAGTCTCAAATCTAATCAATTTCAGAAACATATATGGTTTGAATATATACAGGGTGTTTCCAAATTTTTTTACAATAATAGAGGGGTGATAGTACACATCAAGACAAACAATATTAAATAGGAGACCAAGGGTCCCAAACGTTTTCCAAAGGCGATAGCCGCAATTAAAATTTAGGGAATTATCAAAATTTCAAATAAACATAAAAAACGGAAAAATTGGTCGATTGATTTGCGATTTCCACTAAAATTATCCTTTATATCGGCATTTTCTTGCAATTAAATTACAAAGATAAATTTCAAAAAATGCCGATAGAGGGTGCTTTAGACTTTGGAATAACGAACAACTATTTTTTGCCGGTATTTTTTGCATCTCATTAAATGTTTTCGTAAGCTTAGACTCAAACTTAAATTTTGAGCTCAAAATCTGAAAGTGGGAGTGGTTAAGTAGACAAACTGAACTGTTCAGAGGGTTCAAATTTCAAATGATTATAAAAAAACGGAAAAATTGGTTCATTGATTTGCGGTTTCCACTAAAACTATTCTTTATGTCGGTATTTTCTTAAAAATAAATTATAAAGATATTTTTCAAAAAATGTCGATAGAGAGCGCTTTAGACTTTGGAGTAACGAACAACTATTTTTTGCCGTTATTTTTTGCATCTCATTAAATATTTGCGGAAGCTTAGACTTAAACTTAAGTTTTGAGCTCAAAATCTGAATAGTGGGGAGTAGTTACGTAGCACAAACTGAATTGTGTTTAAGGGGAAGGGGGTGTTCAAATTTAAAATAATTATAGAAAATGAAAAAAATGTGTCCATTCGTTTGTGATTTAAAATAAAACTATTCTTTGAAACAGTATCTTCTTAAAAATAAATTTTAAAGATAAATATTTAAAAAGTAACCAACAATTAATTTCAACCATTATTTTTTTTTTGTTCTAATTAAATGCTTGCAAAAACTTGTTAAATGTTTTCGGAAGCTTAGATTTAAACTTAAATTTTGAGCTCAAAATCTGAATAATTAGGAGTAGTTAAGTAGCGCAAATTGAAGTATCTTCAGGAGTTGAAATTTAACACTCCCCCCTCCTCGAACACAATTCAATTTTTCGCTACTTAAACACTCCCAACAATTCAGAATTTGAGACTAAAATTTAAGTTTATGCATTTGAAAGCATTTAATGAGGTAAAAAAATAACAGTTAATAATGTACGCTACTCTAAAGTCTAAGGCGCCCTCTATCGGCATTTTTTGAAAATTATCTTTATAACTTATTTTTAAAAAAATACAGTTATAAAGAATAGTTTTAGTGAAAACCGCAAATCAATGAACCAATTTTTCCGTTTTTTATAATCATTTGAAATTTAAACCCTCTGAACACACTTCAGTCTGTCTACTTAACTACTCCCAACTATTCAGCTTTTGAGCTCAAAATTTAACTTTAAGTCTAAGCTTACGAAAGCATTTAATAATATGCAAAAAAAAAAAAAAAATCACGCCAAAAAAGAGTTGTTCGTTACACCAAAGTCTAAAGCGCCCTCTTTCGGCAATTTTTAAAATTTGTCTTTATAATTTAATTTCAAAAAAATGCCGACATAAAGAATAATTTTAGTGGAAACCGCAAATCAATCGACCGATTTTTCCGATTTTTATGTTTATTTGAAATGTTGGTCCCTAAACTTTAGTGGCAGCTATCTCCTTTGGCAAACGTCTGGGACCCTTGATCTCCAATTAAATATTGTTTGTCTTGGTGTGTACTATCACCCCTCTTTTATTGTCAAAAATTTTGGAAACACCCTGTATATATAGTACAGTCTATCTAATCCACAGAGATTGGGAGAAAAAGATTTGCAGATTATAGATTATTTCTTTGTTTACATTGTATAATTTGGAATTTATCACCAAATACAGTAATCACACTGTATATAAATAACAGAGAAGTGAAAGAAAATTTTTTTATTTAAATTAAAAAAAAACTATGTTGAATATAGGAAAATCATTTAATTGATGTAATACAAAATTAATAGAAAAAATTTCTATTTTTTTTTTCTTTCAAACATTACAGTGATAGTGGTTTACCTCATAGTTTTTACTTTTTACTCTGTAATTTAATCTTGAAGCCCTTTAAGATTCATGATTTCTTGATCAGTAACAAAGATTTGTTCTTTCTAAAATACTATAATAATTATTCTTCTGAGCTAGCACCTTTTCGAAAGGAATTTTATCTTTTATATACCCAACAAATGCATACATAATACAGCAGTCTATTAGTTATTTACAAGATACATAAAACATTTCCTTCTGATAAATGCAGCATTCATTAAAAACTTCTTAATAAATTCATCATACCAGAAATTTTTTTCACAGTTAAAATTCACACGATTTTGCTTTAAAAAAATATTTCAACCATTTATTTATATCTCACATGCGCAGATTATAGGCATTTGTGAACTACAGAGTTGCGGATTAGAGGGAATTGGCTGTATATATGTATACAATGTATAATTACATAAATTAATAAGAAGAAATAAAATGAGATATTGTGAAAATTATTTCAGGGCGTTCAAAACAAAGACAAAATGTTTCTTAAATTTCACTGAAGCTTGTGGAGAAGATCAAAATGCAATAAGTCAAATGAGAAGAGTAATTTCATACTTGAGTGAAAATTGTCAAGAAAACGGTACAATTTATCAAAGTAAGTTTTTCATAATTGTATTCCATATATTTTGCATGAATTTATATCAATATTAAGTAAGAAAAATTATGCGTTAAGCATAGATTAAAAAACACTTTCCAACACTTCTTGAAATCTTTAAAAAAGTTTCGTTGTTTAGGGAAATGAGATTTTACTATCTATAGCCAAAATATGTATCCCAAAATTTTTCAACATCCCTATATTTGATCTGTCTGTTGATGGTACTATATAATGAGAAATTTAGTTTAGCAAGAAAATGCCTAACTTGTTCAAATTTCTTTTCTAGCAATTTACACTAACAGATGGAATTATACTTGAATACTTTTGTTCAGACCTGTAGTTTACCTAGTACCTTTATTATACGCCAATATTTAGCTAAAATTTAGTTCAAATAAAAACATTCTTAAAACTACTTAAATCACATTTCCAGAAATTATCATCCGTAGGTGACCATGTTGTCATTTCTTTGCGTGATCCTGTACATCATTTTATCTATATTCTACAAGCATTTCTTAGTAAACTGAAAGTGGTTCAATATAAAAATGTATAACTTACTTAAAAACCAGCTTTAAGTAAATTACGCTCATATTCAATAACTCTACGAGCTCTTTTGTGTAACCCTGTATATCAACTATAGTAATTATGTACACCATATAGTATAGATACATGTAGTGAAACTTAAAAGTGCATATTATAATTAAAGATGCATTTCATCCATCAATGAGCCATCATCAAAATCATGCAGTACTTCGGATAGAATATACTATTTGAAATCTTTTGTGTGTCCCTTTAAATGCTACGCATTTCATATTATGAGAAAAATATTAATCCTCAGTGACATGTATCAGTTTTATTTTACATGAAATCGTTTAACATAAATAAAATATGAAAAAAAGCAATTTCCTTCTTTATTATTGTGTAATAGAATTATTTTGTGTGGTCCTGTAAATGTATTTTCACTGAATACCTTAAATAATGCATATTTTAGAGTCCTTTGCAAATGCATATAAATTTGAATATATTTAACAGGGTGTAACACCTTAAAATTCATTTCAAACGATTTTATCCCATAGGCCGCAATGCAACGGAAAACTTTTACTATCTCTGTAAATAAACTAATCATGGTAGAAACTTCATTTTCAATATGGTTTGTGCTAGGGAAAAATTTCAATAACATCTAAAACTTTCAAGGCAATCCAAGTATATTTATGAGAATTAGAGAGCGAACGGACGGGTGTCGTAAAGAAATGTCACGACATCGCTTAGAATAAAATAAAAGAAAAGAAAAGGAAAGAAAAAAAAAACAAAGAGAGAGAAAGGATAATAATAAAAAATAAATAAAATAAATAAACAAATAATCTAGAAAGAGATAGAAAATGAAATAATATTAATGTATATAAAAGTATTAAAATAAATTTTTATTTTAGCTTTTGTAAACAAGAAATAATAACAATAATATGTGTTGTTTGTTCGGAAGTTTTATTATACTATAAGCTCTTTTTAGTCAGAGCCTGGGAATGGCAAAATCACATGAACGAAGGGATTTTCTCACCATTAGTTTAAAAAGGAACAAATGTTTACGAGAAGCAATAAAACCTAGAGTCGCCATTTGTGACACTAACGTACACAAGCAACAATGAGAGATTTACAATCAAATTTATTACTCTCGTGTGTGGTCTACGTGGGGTCGCCGGCTCGGAATCGTAGCTCAGGCAATAAATAATGGATGAACAACGTCTGAAAATCCAACCCCGCATCTTTTACTTGACCAATGGACAGTGAAACATATTCAAAGCCAATTGGAGTCCAAATTTTATACCCAATGGGGTCAAAGGGGGCGTACAGGACCTGAAAAAGGAAACCCCACATGAGTCAGTGCATTTTTGGAATTGAAGGTGTAAAGGTGGAAAAAAGATTTTCCTCTCTGCTCCGAGTCTCCCGCTAAGATGATAGGGAAAAGAAGAAATCGAAATAATCTGTGTCATCGGGAGATGCGACCTTATGCCTCCCGAACGAAGTGATGAAAATTGACTGATAATGCTCTGCGAATCGTCGACTGATGTCCAATTCAAAAGGAACACCTGAGTGCGCAAAGCTGACTAATTTTTCATCAGATGATTCATAAGGATTGCTGAGCTGACTATTTTTCATCAGATGATTCCTAAGTTTTGAAAAGTTGCTACTATTTGTGTTAATTAGAAAAAATTGACTGATAACTCTGCGAATCGTCGACTGATTTCCAATTCAAAAAGGAACACCTGAGTGCGCAAAGCTGACTATTTTTCATCAGATGATTCCTAAGTTTTGAAAAGTTGCTACTATTTGTGTTAATTAGAAAAAATTGACTGATACCTCTGCGAATCGTCGACTGAATTCCAATTCAAAACGGAACACCTGAGTGCGCAAAGCTGACTATTTTTCATCAGATGATTCCTAAGTTTAGAAAAGTTGCTACTATTTGTGTTAATTAAAAAAAAAATGACTGATAACTCGGCATTTGGATATAAGTGTGTTGGTGTACTAATGAACTGTACGGACAGCTATAAGCCAAGGGCGACCAATACCAGCAACATACTTGTAAGGTGAGAAAATTTCATTGTTCATGTGACTGGCCAATTTATTTTAGTGATATAATGTTGTGTTAAAATTTTGGTTTTAAAATTTGATTTTTTTAAAATTTGATCACTTAAAATTTGATTATTTTAAAATTTTTAAAATTATTATTATCTTTGAGACTCAAAATTATCAGAATTTAATGCTCAAACTTAATAGTAAAATGAATAAATAAATAAATTAATAATACCAGTAAGATAAGAGGAATAATAAGAAAGAAGGACTCGAGTTTATAAAATACGAAATTTTGGGGCTTTGCCTACAAGTTGTGTCGTGAACTCAAGCGTAATGAGCTGCGAGGATAAATGAAATAAAATATTTTGTATATTTCGCTATAACCATATTTCAGTAGTTATTGCCTTGCATATTATATTTTTATAGTGTTTGCATGATGCTAATTTATGTGTTTTAATAAAATTTTGTATATATGTACCTATTCTTGTCTTTATTCCAGTTTTCTCCCTTTATGTATTTTAAGGTAATTTCTAGATGCAGATTAGGGAATGTTAACATTTAAATTTGTAGATTAATGTCTCAAGTATTTTATTGACTCATCAATCCCAATTTTCACAAATTCATACGTTAAATAAGGCGATCCTAATGTTATTGCAAATGTTAATTTTATGTATGATATTAAGGAATTATTTTAGTAATTAATAATATCCGATCTTCGTTCACAACGCCGAAGGGATATTATTTTCATTTGTCTTAGTACTAACCACGTCAAGATTGCGTACCTAGTAGGAGGTGTTTATTTTCGTCACCACACTACTAAAAGTTTAATGGTGCTCATACCAGGTGTATGAATTTGTATTTGGGATTCAAAATTGAAAATTTTCTGCATTTAAATATAAATAAAGATAGCCAGTATTATGATTTTATTCTTAATTACCTATCTCCTCTATCTTCTCTTAGCTTTTTCTCCTTCTACTAACAAACATTATTTATCCATATTGTGTTTATAAATATTGTGTGTATATCTAAAAATTTACGAAATTGAAATATAATAGTTGAGAAGATGAAACAAAAATATATAGAAGAGTTGGTTTAGTTCACGACACATTAGCTTGTAAGATTGTAAAGAATTTCGTTACTATATATATCCGTATTTCGGAAAATTTACTTTGTCATTATATTTATGTGTATTTATAAAAATATTTAGGGCTATTTCATAATTTCTATTATATATTATTCTTGAATGAGTATAAATTATAATAATTCATTACAAAACTCATATCTTGAGAGTTTATGATAGCATAATTTGAGGTGTGAAAGAGTTAAAAAAAATAAAAAATAAAGGAAAAAGTATTAAACATCAGTCTGTGTGAGATTTTCCAAATAAGTAAATAAATATGACAGGTAGAAATAAGGCAAGGCAGTCTTCTCCTGAAAGGGACACATTTAAAAGTGGAATAGACACTCTATTGAACTCTTTACAAAATTTTGAGGACAAAACAGACCAAAATATATCATATTTTTTCGAAGAGTTCGAAGAATTAGCCGCAGCGGCACAATTTCCTGATGATTTAAAATTGGTGTTGGCAAAGTCAAAATTTAAAGGCCAAGCGAGAGAGATTCTAAAAAACACAGCTGAATTGCATAAAGCACAAAACTATAACACATTCAAAGAAAATGCGATAACACAATTTAAAAAAGAAAGATCGTTTGCTGACGCTCAGGCGCAATTCATAAATGCAAAACAAACACCCAACCAAACTATTGAAGAATTTACTAAACAATTCAACATTGAGGCACAAAAATACCTTGTCTCGTCAGGACATGAACAAAAGAACGGAGCTAAAGAATTATTAGAAACGATTAAATTAACTAAATACCTTGAAGCACTAAGACCGGACATCTCTTTTGAATTAAAAAAATACCCACCCACAAAGTTTGATGAAGCAGTAAAAAAAGCTAAAAATATCGAAAGTGCTTTGAACAGTAAATGTGCAGGAGAAGTAAACAATTTAACTGAAAATAGCGAAAATAAATTATTCGAGGCACTTCTTAGCATGTCGCAAGAACAAAAATCGGAAATACACCAATTAAAAGAACAAATAAAAGATTTAAAAATTCAAAAAAATGAAAGCGAACATAACAACGCCGAAGTAAATCAGATAACACATAATTTTTGTCATATCTGTAATAAATCCAACCACCAGACACAAAATTGTTATTTCAATAAAAAAAGTACGAATTTTTTTCAACCAAGGGGAGCGCAAAACAATGTTCGACCACGATTTCAAAAAAATTATTATCAAAATAATAATTATAGAGGCTTTCAACGATTTCCACAAAATTATGCACAAAATTTTCAAGCGCCACAAACATTGGATTTTACAAGACCTTATTACAATCAAACTAGAGTTAATGATATGCAAATTCAAATGCCAAATTGGCAAAATTTGACCCAATCACAAATAGGACAGAATCAAATGTATCCTGGAAATTACAATATGCAAAATATGATTCCAACGCAAAACTTTGATCCAACACAAGGAAACAACACACAAATTGCATATACAGGGCAGCATCAGGGTTTCGCAAATATGCAAAATAGCCTAAATCCTTTGCCGCAAAATAATGAGGGAAATAGGGAACATCAGCCCACAATTACTTTTCCTAACGAAAACAGAGACAGGCGAGGCAGACACAATAATAATAATAGGAACAGGGGGCAAAGTCATTTAAACCGGTAAGCGGGCCTACAAAATTGCGAGGAATACAAGCCCGTAGGTCCCGTAACATTGAGAAAAAACAGGGTTATAATATAAAAAATAAATCAAACAAGGAATTAAAAATATTGAAACAAAAGCAAACGAAAAAGACAATGATAAAAAAAAATGAGGAAGAAAAAAAAGATATAACACAAAAATTGATCGCAAGTTGTAACTCGGAAAAAAACAATGAATTACCAATATGGGACTTAAAAATAAAGAAAGATTTAATTATACCCAGCCTTATTGACAGTGGGGCGAGTATAAGTTTAATATCTCCAGGGGTCTTTGAAAAAATAAAAGAGACGGATATAAAGATTAAATATTTAGCTAACGCTATAAAAATTACAACTTTATCAAACAAATCCATTCCTTTTAAACACTGTGTAAAATTTAAGTTTAGATTTAACAACACTTTCTTAAATGGCACATTTTATGTAACTAAAGATGAATTTGACCGTAATTACAAAATTATTTTAGGATATGATTTCTTAAAAAGTAATAAAATAATCATGGATTTTGAAAATAATACTTTTAAACTCAATAATTCAATTATACAATTAAACCCCAATGAAAATCAAATTACGGAGGTGAATAAAATGAAGCCCGTACAACAAAATGATGACTTTCAAACAATACCAAAACAAATCAAATCCTATCAACACAATAACATTCCGAAAATTAATACACGAGTATTTGTAAAGAAAACCATTACTTTGAGACCTAGAGAATCGAAATTAGTAAATTTAATTTTTGATGGGAAATTAACAAACAAGCAACAATTTTTTTTCCAACCAAAATATAACAACAGGAAATTAATAATCCAAAATTCAGTTCATGAAAACAAGGAAACAGAAAATAATTCATTCACAATATTAGTACAAAATAAATCGAAAACGTATTTGAGACTTCATAAGGATCAGGAAATGGGAAAAATTACCACTGATTTTTTTATAAAAAAACAAAATAAACCAAATACTGATAATATTTACGAAGTAAATAACTTAAATATTACACAAATTAGAGAATTACGAAAAAAAGAACTTTCAGAGAAGGATTTTAAAATAGATCACTTAACACCGAAGGTACAAAAAGAAGTATTGAAAATTTTAATGAGACATGCTACCGCTTTCAGCAAATCATACAAAACTCTAGGAGAAACGGACGTAATAAAACCGAATTTTAAATTAATGCACGACTTTCCTATACAAACGAAACCATTCAAATTAGCGCATGATGTAAAAAAAATTCGCGGAGAAAGAAATTCAAGATTTATTGGATGCAGGTATCATAGAGCCTACGAACTCAAGTTATGCTTTCCCAGTAATTTTCGTAAAAAAAAAATTCTACGTCAAAAACCAGTGATCAAAACTTAATAAAACTTAGAATGGCTATAGATTTTAGAGCTCTTAACGATATATTAGAAAGCGATCCGTATCCAGTTTCTAACACAAAAAGTATTTTACAAAGCATTGCTGGAAAAAAAATATTTACAGTTCTAGATTTGCATTCTGCATTTTTTCAAATCAAATTACAAGAGCAGGACAAGCATAAACTAGCATTTATCACGGAGGATAACCATTTTCAAATAACACGAATGCCATTCGGAACTAAAATCTCAACAAATATATTTGCTCGTCTAATCGATATAGTTTTAGGTGATTTAAAAAAGAAATACAACATTCAATACTTTATTGATGACATTTTACTTGCTGCTGATAATATACAACAAATGCACACATTACTAGAAGAAGTACTAACACAATTAGAAAAATTTAATCTCACAATTGAACCAGCTAAAATAAAACTATACATGCAAGAAATAGACTTTCTGGGATATAAAATTAGTGAAAAAGGATATGCACCCTCAGAAAAAAATATAAAAAAAATAACAAGCTTTGCAGTCCCTACATCTCAGAAAACAGTGCGAGCATTCATTGGATTATGCACGTATTTTAAATCAACTATAAACAATTATGCAGAAATTATAGCGCCACTGACAGATCTCACTAAAGCGAATACAAAATTCAAATGGAATGACAAAGCACAGGAATCATTTGAAAAAATACAAAAAATTATCATGGAACAACCTACCATACATCCCCCAGATTTTAATAAAGATTTCTATATAATTACAGACGGATCAAAAATTGCAACATCAGGTATACTCGCGCAAAAACAAGGAGATAAAATGATACCAATTGAATTTACAGGCAGAAAATTAAAAGAATCGGAAAAGAGATATCCAAGCATGCAGATAGAGCTTTTGGCAATATATGAAACTATAACTTATTTTAGAAATATTTTATTAGGAAGAAAATTTTTTCTCCTAACAGATTCAAAAGCATTAACATACCACTTACACTTGGAAAAACAGCCGGAAATCGTAGCACGATGGTTACTTAAGCTACAGGATTATGATTTTGAAGTATCTCACATTGAAGGTATTCATAACCCAGCAGATTTCTGTAGTAGAGAAACAAATGCCTTAACTATAGCGGACGATTTAAACAAACATCTTTTTGCGGTAAATAAAAATTTGAATGCAGACAATATAAAAAAAGAACAATTAAAAGACCCTAAATTAAACGAAATTATTCAAGCTTTACAACAACAAAAAAAAGCAAAAAAATATGAAAAATACAATTTAAATAAAGAAGGAATATTAATTCTAAGAAAATCACGAAATTCAAATAATAATGATTTATATATTGCGCCACAGAATTTAAAAGAAGATATTATAAAAAGCGCACATGTCCCACACTTCGCTTTTCTAAAAACCTATGGCATAATAAAAGAAAGATTTTTTTGGTATAGAATGTATCAAGATATAAAACAATTCTGTGCGAAATGTATAACATGCAATACATTTAAACAGCATAAAACGATAAAAATTCCACTGAAAACTATGGATAAAATTTATATACCTGGTCATAGATTAACTATTGACGTAGTAGGAAGTTTGGTTACATCTCTAAATAGGAATAAATTTGTTTTAACTATTGTCGATACAGCATCACGCTTCCTACAAGCATTTCCACTTAGATCGACAGATACTAAGGTTATAATCAACGCATTAAATGGTTATTTCAGTACTTTTGGATTAGCGAAATATATCTCTACAGACAACGGAGCTTATTTTAAATCGAAGGATTTCAAAGATTATATGAAAAATTTAAATATTGAACTAATACCTTCGTCGGTGTACCACCCGGAATCGCAATCTGTACTTGAACGAATACACCGGGATTTAAAAGCTTCCATTGCCTCTATGTGTAATAAAACTTACGAATGGGATATAAAACTTCCATATTTCGTACTTATGCATAATTCAACTGTACATAGAAAAACAAAATTTTCTCCAAGCATGTTATTTTTCGGTAGAGAGATAAAAACGCCATTCACGAATTTTGAAGCGCATAATATGGATTCTTACAGTACATATGTACAGAATAAGCTCAAACATATGCACGATATAAGATATGAAGTTATGAAGAATCAAGAAAAGGCGGATTTGGAACTGAATAAGAATTCGAAGTTAAAACACAAAGAATTAAAATTGGGTGACGAGGTCTACATGAAAATGCTCAGAAAACCTAAGGCCTTACATCAGAAATTTTCAGGCCCATATTATATTGAGAGAATTTTCAGAAATGATAACTACCTCATAAAGAACAAACATAGGCCAGACCTGAGACCTATTAGAATTCATATTTCTAAATTATTTGCGCCCAATGTGGCAAACAGAACAGAAAACAAATAATCATTCCTTAGAAAATATAAGTGTAAAAAAAAAAAAAAAAAAAAAAAAAAAAAAAATTTAGACTTCAAGAATTTGTTAAAATTGTTTTAAGCGTCTACCGAAACTGTCAAAATCCTTTAAATATACCGTATTTAACATATCAGCCAAACCTAAAAAAAAAAAATTTTACAATTAAACACAGAAAATTCTAAAAAATGTTCGAATCTTGCAAATTACATACAAAATTAACGTTATATATAAAAAAAAAAAAAAAAAAAAAAAAAAAAAAAAAAAAAAAAAAACGGAACTATATTATGGTCTCATACGAAATATGTTTCGTACTTCCCGGGATGTGAGTACTTATTGCTGGTCGATAACTTGCATGGTATGGAAAATATTTTTTGGGAGACTATACATAGACAAAATATATGTAACAGAGACAAATAAATATTAAAAATAGGCATTACATGAATAGTCGTTATATATTACCTAATATAAAAAAAATAAACTAGATTCAAACAAAAAAAAATATATACATATATATAAAAATTATATTTACGAATTTTTCATAACACGGTATGTTATACAAAAAGGAAAATGAAGATAGAAAAGGTTTCAGAAAAATAATACAATAGGATCGTGAAATAACGTATGATAACAATAAAAACGGGAAGGAAAATGAAGTCATAAACAGTAGCATGAACAGTAGTGAATTCTAGTGAGTATGCGTCTCAGTAGGAAATTCGAGCGAATAATATAGGTATCGCGAAGGTGAATATGTTTATTATATTTGGTAGTTTTCAAAGGCCTACACATTGCAATGATCATTTTCTCACATTTAATGTATTTGTGTATGTTATTTCAATTTTTGTATTACTATGTCCATTTGTCATTACAGGTATATATTTATAATAATGGTATTGTATTCTTGCACATCTTTTAATTTTAATTGATTGTATTATAAATCTGTATATATATTATAGCTTATTTTTGGATAGAATAATTTTTTTCTTAAAGTAAGAGGGGATAAGCTTGTCGTAAAGAAATGTCACGACATCGCTTAGAATAAAATAAAAGAAAAGAAAAGGAAAGAAAAAAAAACAAAGAGAGAGAAAGAATAATAATAAAAAATAAATAAAATAAATAAACAAATAATCTAGAAAGAGATAGAAAATGAAATAATATTAATGTATATAAAAGTATTAAAATAAATTTTTATTTTAGCTTTTGTAAACAAGAAATAATAACAATAATATGTGTTGTTTGTTCGGAAGTTTTATTATACTATAAGCTCTTTTTAGTCAGAGCCTGGGAATGGCAAAATCACATGAACGAAGGGATTTTCTCACCATTAGTTTAAAAAGGAACAAATGTTTACGAGAAGCAATAAAACCTAGAGTCGCCATTTGTGACACTAACGTACACAAGCAACAATGAGAGATTTACAATCAAATTTATTACTCTCGTGTGTGGTCTACGTGGAGTCGCCGGCTCGGAATCGTAGCTCAGGCACTAAATAATGGATGAACAACGTCTGAAAATCCAACCCCGCATCTTTTACTTGACCAATGGACAGTGAAACATATTCAAAGCCAATTGGAGTCCAAATTTTATACCCAATGGGGTCAAAGGGGGCGTACAGGACCTGAAAAAGGAAACCCCACATGAGTCAGTGCATTTTTGGAATTGAAGGTGTAAAGGTGGAAAAAAGATTTTCCTCTCTGCTCCGAGTCTCCCGCTAAGATGATAGGGAAAAGAAGAAATCGAAATAATCTGTGTCATCGGGAGATGCGACCTTATGCCTCCCGAACGAAGTGATGAAAATTGACTGATAATGCTCTGCGAATCGTCGACTGATGTCCAATTCAAAAGGAACACCTGAGTGCGCAAAGCTGACTAATTTTTCATCAGATGATTCATAAGGATTGCTGAGCTGACTATTTTTCATCAGATGATTCCTAAGTTTTGAAAAGTTGCTACTATTTGTGTTAATTAGAAAAAATTGACTGATAACTCTGCGAATCGTCGACTGATTTCCAATTCAAAAAGGAACACCTGAGTGCGCAAAGCTGACTATTTTTCATCAGATGATTCCTAAGTTTTGAAAAGTTGCTACTATTTGTGTTAATTAGAAAAAATTGACTGATACCTCTGCGAATCGTCGACTGAATTCCAATTCAAAACGGAACACCTGAGTGCGCAAAGCTGACTATTTTTCATCAGATGATTCCTAAGTTTAGAAAAGTTGCTACTATTTGTGTTAATTAAAAAAAATGACTGATAACTCGGCATTTGGATATAAGTGTGTTGGTGTACTAATGAACTGTACGGACAGCTATAAGCCAAGGGCGACCAATACCAGCAACATACTTGTAAGGTGAGAAAATTTCATTGTTCATGTGACTGGCCAATTTATTTTAGTGATATAATGTTGTGTTAAAATTTTGGTTTTAAAATTTGATTTTTTTAAAATTTGATCACTTAAAATTTGATTATTTTAAAATTTTTAAAATTATTATTATCTTTGAGACTCAAAATTATCAGAATTTAATGCTCAAACTTAATAGTAAAATGAATAAATAAATAAATTAATAATACCAGTAAGATAAGAGGAATAATAAGAAAGAAGGACTCGAGTTTATAAAATACGAAATTTTGGGGCTTTGCCTACAAGTTGTGTCGTGAACTCAAGCGTAATGAGCTGCGAGGATAAATGAAATAAAATATTTTGTATATTTCGCTATAACCATATTTCAGTAGTTATTGCCTTGCATATTATATTTTTATAGTGTTTGCATGATGCTAATTTATGTGTTTTAATAAAATTTTGTATATATGTACCTATTCTTGTCTTTATTCCAGTTTTCTCCCTTTATGTATTTTAAGGTAATTTCTAGATGCAGATTAGGGAATGTTAACATTTAAATTTGTAGATTAATGTCTCAAGTATTTTATTGACTCATCAATCCCAATTTTCACAAATTCATACGTTAAATAAGGCGATCCTAATGTTATTGCAAATGTTAATTTTATGTATGATATTAAGGAATTATTTTAGTAATTAATAATATCCGATCTTCGTTCACAACGCCGAAGGGATATTATTTTCATTTGTCTTAGTACTAACCACGTCAAGATTGCGTACCTAGTAGGAGGTGTTTATTTTCGTCACCACAACGGGCAGACAAACCGAAAGCATAAACACTATTAACTTTGTTGGAAGTATTAAGAAGTGCTAATGCCGAAAATCTATAGAGAAAATTTTAAATATATTAATCACATAGCCATTTGGTGGCTAAGTTAAATAGCCACACAATTTGTTTACGGGATGCCACTGCATGATGAAATGTCAGCTGTTGTACTTTAAACACCAAGTAAAATCAAGAACAAATTTTAATTAAAAAAATATTATTATTTCCGAAAAAGATTCACATGGTCAGCTCCAAGCGACACTGAGGAGAGCAGCAAATTAGAGTGAGTGTTGTTACAGTACAGGCAAGAACTCGGTTGATTACCATTAGTTGAGTTGCATCAAATACATAAAATGAGTTGAGTTGTAACAAAAACGTAGTATAACATGGAGTTGAAGATTTCAGGTTACAGTTAAAAATAAAATAAGTTTAAATTAGCAATTAGAGTTCCTGTATAACACAGAGCTGAAAGTTTATGCACACAATTCGATTGCAGTTAACCGCTACATTATCCCCCCCCCCAAGTACCGCAGGTACTGACACTTTCGCAGGTAGCGGGGATTAAACCGCACAGTTCTACCTGAACTAGTAGTTGTCGTGGAAGCCAAAAATGGTATCACTGCTACAGGGTCGTCATGAGTTACACTCTGAGCTGGCAGGTCCTTACGAATGGTCACTTGGAGATGAAGGTGTGTCATCCTCTTGCAGAATAAATGTCGGTTTGAGACGATCAACACTAATTACAGCGTCTCTTCCACTGAAGAGCACAGAAAAATGTTTAGCTGTGCGCTTTGTTATGCGAAAAGGTCTATTGTCTCACAGATGCTAGAGAAAAGTTGCATGAGCAATGCGAGACAGTTCTGAGGGATTAGGAGGTTGCAAAAATTCACCAGGTAGAGATAGTGTAGAACCATACAGCATTTCGGCACAAGTACCTTTCAGATCTTCTTTAAATGAGGTGCGGATGCCCAGAAGCACAATTGGTAGAGATTCTGTCCATCGGGCATGGTTATGGCATTTCAAAACTTGCTGCAAGCTGCGATGGAAGCGTTCGACAAGGCCATTACTCGCTGGATGGTATGGGGACGTCCTGATATGATGAATGCCCAAGATTTTTCTAAAAGGCGAAAAGAGGAGGGACTCAAATTAACGCCCTTGATCAGTAGTCAGGATCTGGTCAGGATCAGTCTTCGGGACACCAAACCTTGCAATCCAATGGTTTACGAAGGTTCTGGCGATGGTATCAGCGGTAATGTCTTGCACATGTATAGCCTCTGGCCAGCTGGAAAAACGGTCAACAAGTGTGACAAAATAACTGTTCCTTTCTGTTGGTGCCAACGGACCCACTTTGTCGAAATGGAACATGCTCAAATCTCTCAGATGTTGCAGAAAATTGTTGTAGTGGACTATGTGTGTGCCGTTGGACTTTTTGATTTTTGACAGCTCATGCAAGAGCGTGTCCAATTAGCAATATCTTTCGTCATACCTTGCTACACGAATTTTTGTTGTATCAATTTCTGGGAAGCCCTGATGCAAGGATGCGATAAATCATGGAGACTTTGAAAAATTATGCGACGAAATTTCTGCGGAACGTACGGGTGTATTTTGCCAGTACTGACATCACAATATAGGGTTGTTTCTGGAGCAACATGTAGCTTTTCGAACTTAAGAGACGTGTCAGGATCGGACAATAATCCCGTCAATTCGGTGTCATTGGCCTGTTCTTCAGCCATGGATGCAAAATCAGCTGAGGATAATTGAATTTCGTTTATACGAGATAAGGTGTCAGCCACAATATTGTCGGATCCTGAGACATGTCGAATGTCGGTAGTGAATTACGATATAAAATCTAGGAGTCTGAGTTGACGAGGGGAACTTGAATCTGATATTTTTGAAAAGGCAAATGTTAATGGACGATTAACAGTGTAAATCATAAAATGCCTACCTTGCAATGTATGCCTAAAATGTTTAACAGCCGAATAAATTGCAAGGAGCTCTCTGTCATAGGTGCTGTAATTTTGCTCAGTTGGGCTCAATTTACGTGAAAAAAAGGCGAGAGAGGTAACAACTTGTTGTCATTTACCAACATTTAACACTGCTCCTATATTAATATCAGAAGCGTCAGCACTTAAGGTCAGTTGTTGATGGGGGACATGGTACGCAAGAGTTGCACAATTTATAAGGTCTTGTTTACAAGTTTCGAAAGCCTGCGTCAAAATATCATTATACGGTATCGTGTGTAGTAAATATCATTATGGTCGTTTGTCATTTCTTTTGGAATCCTTTAACAATTAGTGTAAAGGGGCTTGGGTACGTGCAGCATGAGGGATGAAACGTCTATAAAAATTTATCATAGCTAAAAATCGTCTTAAATCAACAATTGTTTGAGGCTTTGGGAAATCTACTATAGCTTAAGTTTTCTGAAGGAGTGGTTGAACACCAGAAGGTGTTACGAGACAACCAAGGAAAGAAACTGAAGGTTTTCCTAAAATGCATTTAGCAGGATTTAATTTTAGCCCATGTTGATTCAAGCGATCAAGGACCTGTCGAAGATGACATTCGTATTCTTCCTCCTTGTTGGATGCAATGAGGATGTCATCTAAGCATGGAATGCAAAAATTTAACCCTTTCAAAATTTCGTGGCTATAACGCTGGCAAGTCTGTCCAGCATTTCTTAAACCAAAAGGGGTATATACAAATTCAAAAAGGCGAAAAAGATTTGTTACTTCAGTTTTTGGGATATCCTTGGGATAAACGAGAATTTGGTGGTAAGCGCGAGCCAAATCTAATGTGCTAGAAATTTGCTTCCCTTGAAATAGTTGCGTACAATCCTGAATGTGGAGTAATGGGTATCTATCAGGGATAGTGGAAGCGTTCAGACGACGCACAGTGGGGCAAAAAGCCTTCAAAACTGGCAAAAAATCGAAAAAATGAAATTTTATTTTGAACTACCGACATACGTCACTTTAATAGAGCAGATGTCAGTACACATCTTCCTAGTATTAAAATTTGAGCAAAGTTATTATGATCGTCACTAGAGAAAGAAGTTAAACTGCATATTGTGCTTTGATAATAAGTGAAAAGAAAAATCAATAATTTTGTTTCAACATTTGTTTGTTAATTTCGCTATAATAATTAAAAAATAATTTTTTTGACTATGGAACATTTAACTACAAGTATGTAACAATAATTCATTAACTTTCAATTTGTTTTAATACGATTTTTATAGATATACAGACGCTTAGAATATATAGTGGTGAAATTTATAAAAAAAATTAACACTTTCTACAAACATTGTAGGTTTTAGTTATGAGTTAAGGCGAGTTAAGTATTAATTATAATTTTTTCTACTAAGTATGAGTTTTAAAAGGACAAATATGCCAGAAAATCTTTCTCCTTTTTGCCACTTTTTTAATTGTATGGTTATTTTTATAGCTAATCATCCTTAAATTTTTCTTAGTGTACGGGTGTGCCAAACATGATTATAAATATTTTCTTTGTTAAATACGAATTTTAATACATTGTTTATCTTAAAACAATGTATTTAAATGAAACTGACTATCATGGAACGTTTTAACAAAAAACTTTTGAAAAGTAATGTGATTTTCAAATATAAGAGCTCCATAATCGGAGAAACTACGAACAAGTAGTTTAAATGAAAAGAAGATTAAATGTTTTAAAGTTTAATATAAATTCCGATGGGCAAAAGCCTGGCGAAACAAGGGAAATGCTTTAGAATTAACAAAGAGTGGCTTGGCAAATCGCTTTCATTTCCTCGATTTGAAAAACAAACAGAAGCGTCAATGAAAAGCAAACGTTCCCATCTTCATATTCCGTCTGAATTTGTTCTGGACGATCAAAAATATCAAGAGTAAAACGGTTATACAATTCTAGTTCTACATATTCGTTAGTGTACGTGACATGTATGAGTTTAAGATCTGAAAAACAGGAAAACTAAAAGTGTGTGTTAGAACTAAAACAACAGAAACAGTTTTTCTTCTGCTGTCTTTATAGTAATACGTACATTTTGCCTGAAAATGTTTGATCCAATCCTTCAAAACGAGTCGCTAATATTCATTATAAGGTTTGCTTGAGAATAATTAAAATTACTAATTATGTTTACATTTTTTAATGCAATATTATGGATGATTTATAAATATCTAATTAGTATAAAACTATCTTAAACTCTTGTTTTTAACTCATTTTTCTACAAAAAATATTGAAAAAGGTTTGTAAGTTAATTAATAAATTACTATTTAGCTTATGTAAAAGTTTAAAATTTTACTACTTTTCTTCTACAAAAGAATCCGTGATGTGCTTTTTTTGTTGAAAGTAAATTTTATTTTTTGCCAACTTTGGAGGCTTCCTGCCCCACTGTGCGACGGTAATCTCACATGGGCGCCAGCTACCATCGGCTTTGGAAACCATATGGAGGGGACTTGCCCACGGGCTTCTTGATTCTCTTACAATACCCTGTGCCATTAGAACTCAAACTCTTGACGAGCTGGTTTAAAAAGTCCCGGCGATAAACGACGCGTCTTAGAAAAGACAGGGGTACCTCTGGTCTCTATATGATGATAAATATATAGAGCTTTATTTTCCTTGCTTGCGATTTGTCAAATCAAGGTATTCCGATAAAATTTTATCAAATTTGGTAGGACCGAGAAGTACACTTAAGGCACTACTCCCAGGAAAATTTTGGCAATTTTTCCATGTAATGACAACAAAGTTTCTGCGTCAATTATGCAATTGTTCTTTGCGTCTACAAGTAAATTGAAATTTTAAAGAAAACCAACACCAATGATTGGTTGATTCACTTTTGCAATGACAAAAGACCAGGTGAAATTTCTTCGCAAATTTAAATCGAGGGTCAAACGTCTTATGCCAAATGTTGTATTTTTGTGCAGTTTGCAATATAAAGTACTAAACCCTTATCAATAGATTTATGTTTAAAATAATTTGCTGACAAAACTGAAATATCAGCCCCGGTGTCGGCGAGGAAATTTAATTTTGAGGTAGGGTCGGCCAAAAGAATGCGATTTACATGGTGGTCGCGATTATGGCCCTGATGCGATCGCCGGTCTAGTTTTCCGTGCGAAAAGAACAGGGAGCAGAGCATTTTCTAGCTTTAGAGACAAAACTGTCATGATAAAAACAAAGATTATTGGCAGGTTTTTTGTAAAGACTTCTGGATCAGCTGCGCTGAAAATTCCTTTCACGTGAGTGGGCAGCCCCGCTGATTAATTTTTGTTCTTAACTCACTAATTTGTTGAGTTAACTCTGATCTTTGCAACTCAAGAGACGAAGTATGAGCATTTGAGGTGCTTGAAACATTAGAGGCTGAATTTATTTTGGGAAATATAGCTAAGTCATGAATTATGTCAGCAACGGGAGCCAGTTTTGCTAAATCCACGTTCAGTGCACCAACAATACTGCGTGTAGTTGTGGGCAGACGCGAAAGCCAAAGGAATTTTAATAGTGGTTCTCCCGCAGTAGTACCAGCCAGGGTTATCATGCGTGCTAGTAATGAGATGGGCGTAAGTCATAGATCTCTACACCTCTACTAATGTACGAATTCGCGATTTTTCACTTTCGGAATGCGAATCGATCAGCCGTTTTTTCAAAGTTTCATATGGTCCGGAAGATTGGTAATTATATCGCTGACGGAAACTAAAACATCGGCGTCAACTGCCGCCAACACGTGATTAAATTTAGCTACCTCGCATGTAATTTTGGCTAAGGCAAATTGAGTTTCTAGGCAAATAAACCATAAAGATGGATTTGTTTTCCAAAAGGAGGTGGTTTAACACCTACATGAAAAACCTGACTAGCGCTTTCATTAGGGGTATCATCTGGCATTATTATAAATTACACATAAATACAATGAAAAATACAAAATAAATACATAAAATAAATTATGTACAAAACATTATAAGGGAAAATATTGCTACCATTATTTAAGGGATTGAGCCGAATTAGAGCACCAGTGACAGAGCGAAAAAATTTAATTCTTAAATTATCATGATTGACGTAAAACATTTTGCTACTATATAAAATTAATATGATTACAAAGTATTGGAATAATGGAACTTACCGATCACCAAAAATAATATTACGACTCGCAGACACCTTGACACACGATCCCGAACATTACACACACGACACCGCACACACGTGTGATAAAAAAGAATTTATTTCTGAAAATATGGCCACAGAGACCAAAAAGATATCTTAAACCACTATATGTGTTGCATTTCTATAGCACTCTGGCCTCCTCGTCCAGATGAACTACGATCGTTGATTAGATCCAATCTGCAGCACGTTCACACTTGGTACAGAGTCACCACTTTGGTGGCTAAGTTAAATGGCCACACAATTTGTTTACGGGATGCCATTGCATGATGAAATGTCTACTGCTGTACTTTAAACACCAAATAAAATCAAGAACAAATTTTAACTAAAAACATATTGTTATTTCCGAAATAATCCACAGGGTCAGCTCCAAGCGACACTCATGTGAGTGGCAAAACAGAGTGAGTTTTGTTACAGTACAAGCAAGAACTCGGTTGATTACCTTGAGTTGAGTTGTATCAAATACATAAAATGAGTTGAGTTGTAACAAAAACATACTATAGCATGGAGTTAAAGATTTCAAGTTACAGTTAAAAATAAAATAAGGTTTAATTAGCAATTAGAGTTCCTGTATAACACAGAGTTGAAAGTTTATGCATACAGTTCGGTTGCAGTTAACCGCTACAGCCAAAATGAAAGTTTACTTAAAAGTTTATTTCAAAATCTTGAGAATGATTTTTGGTCATTGTGATTTGCTCATACATTACCAACAGACGATATTATTTTATGCATACATATATGGAGTAAGAGTCCAACTTTAAAAGATTATCATCTTGCTCAGTATGAGCATCTTTTATAATATTTTGAACACATCAACTGCATTCAGACTTGTTTCAGAAAATTTCAACAATAACTATTGAATTGAAGGAAATTGGAAGGAATTGAAGGAAATTGGTATCCACCTTATCGTCATAGAGAACAAAAATATTATTTTTAATTGTTTTTATTCAAAACAACTTTGACACCTCTAGTACATCCGAGCTATTTTTTGAAACAACCATACACTTATAAGTAGAATATAAATTAGATTACTTTTATGGCCTTCTAAAATTAAATATTTTTCAATATTATTTTGTTTGGACGGGACAAAAAAATAACGATTTCATTACTTATCTGTTTCTTTGAGAGTTTCCTGACAGAATAAAGCAGAGGAGTTTATTGACCGTCATTCATTCTTCGTTACCAGAGTTAAATCCATTGCCTAAAATGGCACAAATGGTATTAAATCCTTAAAAGTTAACGGAATTAAAATTCTGAACTTATTTTAGAAAGTTGATAAATAATGCGCTCTCCAAAATATTTTTTTCTAATGAAATTTCCTTCAAGCAACCAGGAAGAAACTGAATTTGTTTCATTTTCTTCCAAAAAAATTAATTGCTCTTGAAGAAAGTTCAACAGGGATGGTTTCTGAATGGAGGTAAAATTACTATTGAGCCTATGAGAAAAAATTCCATTACATGAAAAAATGGTCGTTCAGGGAGGTTTTGTGTATCCAGATTAGTCTATGTGCTATCCCTATACAAATGCTCACAAGCGTAACTTTGTACAGGGTGTAAGGACTTATAAAATAATTTCTTACAGGTACAGATCCTTTCAAGTTTTTTGTAATGCAGGTGATCGCAAGTATTAAGTTTTTATTCAAGTACTGGTGTTCCTTAATAGACCTTATTAATGAAAAGTCTAACAATGAAAACAACAAATATGAGTTCAAATTTGTTCTTTACATCCTCAATGTTCAAAAATTATTCTTCAAGTATTTCTGCAAACATATAAGCAAATGTCTAAAATATAATATATATTCGGCTATTTTTTATTACGTAGTGTAGTTTGAAAATGGTTAGTACGTTAAATTCTAATCGTCCTTTCAGCTATTTTTCTTTAGCAATGAAACGTTATGTATATATTTTTGCTTCAATATTTATAGAATGTTCAGAAGAATACAGCACATTGTTATTCTTATGTTAAAACTTTTTAATGTTTCTTTTATTTTCAGATATAATACAATCACTTGATTGTATAACACCAATTTTCAACTTCGAATATGACGAGTGCACAAAATCTGACGATGAGAAAGCTATGAAATTTTTGAATTATCTCATGGAATTATCTGAAAGAGGTATCACAGGGGCTTCAGACAGTGATAGTAACATGATGAAATGTTTGTAAGTAAATTATTGTATTAGAAAATTGCATTATATTCACGTCAGATTTTTCTTGACAAAACTAACTAGATGAATTCGAAATCTTTGTGATCAATTGACATTTTATCCTGTTGCTTAGACCCTTAAACGTCGCGCCCGATACATTGAAAGACAGTTTGCAAATAACTGTATAGATCGTGACGATTAAGGGGACACTGTACCTTGAAATAAGTCAAAATCTCAATTTCTTTCTTTCTTTTTTTTTTTTTTTTTTTTTTTTTTTTTTGTATTAACTGCATTTTTTTTAATTGTAAATATTTTGAAACCTAATTTTTATCTAGATAACAATTATGTCACGAGATATTGTAAATTTTTTTAATAGATCATCGCGATTACCCTTACACATGAAAACCTTCAACTGATTTTTTTCTATGTTTATATCTTTTAACTTGTTTTTTCGATAAATACTAAGATTTTATTGTTATTTTAGATTTAGTTCGAATTATTTTTTGATTATTCTCATTGGTGTATTTGATATTTTTGTGTATAAATTTAACATTCAAGTTTATAGATTTAAAAAAAAATACTGAAATTGATAGTTTCTTTAATTGCCTTTATTTTTTAATGCACACAAGAGAAATAATTTCATATTTCTAAAAATCTCATGTATTTAAAAATCCATGCACATTTCTATATAGTATATTCTAATGGATGTGAAAAAAATTGAAGTAAAAATATTCATATTTATAAAAGTTGTAGATATATTTAATTTAGTTGAGTTTATTTTAAAAATGTCAAATTTAAATAAAAATTGGTAATACTACAATATTATTTATAAATTATTTTTAATATTTAATTTTTAATATTAAGAATTGTGCCACCATATATATTAAAGCATTATTCAAAATTGAAAGAAAAACCGTTCCAATGTTAGGGTGACCAGGGCCAGTTTTCCAACTTTTTACAGTTTCATCTTTTTATTTTTTCATTTTAGCTATTTTGAGATCTACAGGATACCATTGTATTCTCTGACTTTTCTCCATAAACTGGTACAGTTATTTTTAAAAAAACTAACTATAGTTTTTAATAGAAAATTTTTAAGGCTAATCATGTCACTCTGTAAAATATACTCGTACGCGGGATAAGTTTTCCAGCCTACTAAAAATGTGCAGGAACAAATTTTCCAACTATAATTTAAATGCTAAAACACATGTAATAAATTTTGCTTATAATTAACAAATATTTTTTATTGTAAACTAAAATATACAGCAATATAATAGTTGAGAAAAAAAACAGTTTTAAAGCGTTTTACGATGTAGATGAAGATCCAGTATTTTCCTGGCTCGGATTGAAATAAGTCTTTTCTCATCTGTTTTACCTGATTACTTTTGAAGTTTCCCCGTTTTTAAAAGAATCTTTTTCCAATTTCAATTGATTGTTAACAGGAAAACCAGTCTTCTTTATAAAAAAGAGGGAAGGTTTTAGTAGAACTGAAGGAACTGCTTTTTAAAGGTGCTAACCTGCGTTCGTATATAAATATTAGATGTTTTCAGTGTTTTTTTTTTTTTTTTTTTTGAAGTGGGGGAATAATAGATATTAAGGAAAGTTTGAAAATTTTCGGGATTCATGCTGCTTTTAAGGTTTGGTGCGGCAGAAGCTGACCTGTCAGATAAGTAGGATGGCATAAATTCTGAGTCTATAAATACTTCAATATTCAATGGAAAAATTCTTAAATGTTCAAAAACCGCCATAATATTGACTGATGTTAATACAAGTGAAGACGTTTACTTATAAATGAAGTATAAGTATAACCTAAGTAGCTCTAAGCACTATTAATGTGTTTTTGGAGAGACCCAAACAGAAATAGGTAGTGTAGATTGAATTAAAGTTTGTTATGCAAATTATAATTTATTAAACTCCAAAAATTTGCGTAAAAATTATACATTTGAAAGTAATTATATAAAATCGTCATGCCACAATCTCTCATAAGATATGCAGAGGAAATACGGAGGATTTTAATCCTTTACAAACTTTGAGGTTGCTAAAATTGTGCACGAAATGACTTAATTTGACAAAACTACTTACAGTGTTTAGAAATTATTCTTTGCTTTATTTTATTTTATTTTTTTACAGCTTATCACTTTATTGTCACATTCAATTTTAGAATGAAAATAAATTTATCCCGATTTAGTTATTAAAAACTACGATGATTTTTTTTACTATTTTATCCATTATTATTTTCATTTCAAATTGTTAATATTGTACAAAGTACTAACGTTAAATTGTATTTTGAGAAACAGTCGCTAGTAGAGGCTCAGCATTTAACTAGTAGAAGTGAATACACACAAGTAATAGGTTAATATAGTTTAGCCGGTGTATATTAAGTAAATGTGTTTAGGCCAAAATGTGAACTCACTGTCTTTGGCTTTTATTGCCAATGCTCTATTTTATACCATTTTACCTATCAGTACTACACCTCGACCAATACTATATTTACTCAGAACATGCCTATTATAGCTGGGGTAACGTCTAAATCGCTCGAACGGTACAGCATTTGCAATTAAACACAAGGTATCTATGTTCAAGTGCTGGCCTGAACACATTTTACTGCTCATTTCAGTTATTTACATGCGAAATGATTGATTTTAAGAATATTTAATTGAAGTGTTATAGCTACATGATTAAAGTAAAAATATATATAAATTTAATATTCATATAATAATTTAAAATGAACTGTGAATTTTTAAAATAAGTAATGCTGTTTGTTTAAGACAACTACTAATAACGAATATTTTAACTTGAATGTTTTTCTTATCTCTTTTTCTTTAGAGATGTTTTGTATCTTGATTCCTGTTTAGCAGCAGAAGTAGGCAAGAAATGTGGATCATCCGCAAGAAATTCTACTCTCAACGTGTTCCAAAATTTAGACATTAACTTGAAAATTTGTAGACAGGAAATAATAGACGACATGAGTACACTTGTGAATGAGTTTGAATCCTGATTGAATGTTATTCTAATAGTTCTTAAATTGTATGCGTAAATTGAGCATATAAAAATTTCTATAAATAACTATAAAATGCACCATCATATAAAGTCTAATAAAAATATTTGAATTTTGTTCTTTTATCATTTTTGTTTTGTTCTTTTATTAGAGGTTCTTTTATCAATTAAAGTTTCTCTTTTTATTTCTGCAATTAAATACCATTTTTAGTGAAATTATTCGTAACATTTATTATTTTAACAGTTTATATTACCCAATCCTTTGCGTGTCGTGTAACATATAAAAAAATAATTTAACAGAAAATGTTCTTAATTTTTCCTCTGCAGCATCTTTTATGTGTTAAGTTGTAATTTTATAGTTACAACTTAACTATGCTGCATTGAAATTGTTTTTATGTTTTTAGAAATCAGTTATAGTCGATATACTAGACAACTTCCTGATATTAATTTCCCTGTTTTTATAATATTCACTTTGGGCATTTCCATGTCAATTCAACCAGACCTTGTAACCCGACCCACAGGGATTTTGGTGAAACTTTGTGTACACACTAATTCTATCATGAAATGATTCCATCAGGAAATTTTCCTTCCTAGACCTCATAGTTTGTGAGATATGAGGGGGTCCAATTCTTGGGGTTTTCTCAAATCGCACATTTCTGAGTCTGTATTTTAGGTAGATTTCGTAAGAAATACTACCTATTGCAATCGCACCAGTTTATATATCTATCTATATATCTATATATCTCACTTTTTCATGGACACGATAACTTCTATAATTCTTCAGCAATCTCCAACAAACTGGTACATAAAATCAAAGGGGATAAAATCTTGGCTAAGTTCGTTAATGGGCAAAATCGGACCAAGGGGGTCGGAATAGGGGGCGTTTTTGTGAAAACCGAAAAAACGCCATAACTTCTTAATTACAGTAAATATCGAATCGGTTTAAAGTTTATATTATTTCCTAAAAATAGGCCAAAAGTATATGCATGACAGATTTTTGATAAATTTAGAAGTGGGCTCAAGGGGCGAAAAAAACAGGGATTTTGAGAGAAAAAAATTCATAACTTCGTCAATTTTCAAGATATCAAGTCCAACTAAATTTTTTATAAATGTTATTAAAATTATCTAAAACTTTCGTATTTACAAGTTTTTGATAGGATTAACTTTTACCAATGAAAAAAATTAAAAACGAAAAGAAAAAGGGCGCTGAAAAAAGAGAAAAATCCATAACTCCGTCAATTTTTAAGATATCAAATAAGATTAAATTTATATTACATCTTCTCAAAAATATCTACAACTTTTATATCGACAAGTTTTTCATAGGACCAACTCAAATAACAAAAATAAATTAAACAAAAATAGGAGTTGGAGAAAAAACCTCAAATCCAAACTGCTTATATTCTGACTCATTTTTAAATTCATTTTTACTTTCTTCTATCTTTACAAGAAGAAAGTATTGGATTCATGAAAATTTTCGACTTCCGGTTTTCGACGTATTTATACGTTTTAGAAGGTCCTGAACACGTTTTGACTATTTTTAGAAAATGTCTGTCTGTGAGTCTGTCCGTCTGTCTGTCTGTGTCTGTCTGTATGTGACAAAAAATTTGTGGGCGCTCTATCTCAAGAACTAATGCTCGAAATTTAATAACATTTTATATTCAGTTAGACCTTGATATGAATTAGTGCCTATTGGTTTTTGGTGTAAATTGGCCAACAGGTGGCGCTGCTATGCTACGTCTTTCTTGATTTTCATGATAGGTATATCTCGAGAACACAGAATTTTACCAAACTTCAGATTCCGCGATACCTTGAGATACATAGCCGCTGATAAGGTTTTGGTGTGAACTGCCCTATAGATGGCGCTGCTATGCTACATTTTGCACGATTTTTGCGATAACTATATCTCAAGAACTAATGCAGAGAACTTCATCAAATTTTAGATTCTGTTACACGGGAATATATAACATAATTAGACGCTGATTACATTTTGGTATTAACCTTGCAACAGGTGGTGCAGCTATGCTGCATTTTGCACGATTTTTCCGATAACTATATCTCAACAACCAACGCACAGAATTTCATCAAACTTCAGATTTTGTTACAAAATGACATATAACATAATTACAGGATGATTACGTTTTGTTATAAATCCTTCAACTGATGGTGCTGCTGTGCTATATTTTACACGGTTTTTTTAAACTAGCTATAACTTAAGAACTAATGCACAGAATTTCATCAAACTTCAGATTCTTTTACACCATAACATAATTAGACGCTTTTTTACGTTTTGGCATAAATTGTCCAAGATATGGTGTTGCTGTGCTACGTTTTGCAATTTTTTTGTTATAACTATATCTCAAGAACTAATGGACGAAATTCCATCAAATTTCAGATTCTGTTACATCTTGACTTAAATTAATGCTTATTAGGTTTTAGTATAAATTACCCAACATGAGGCACTACTGAGCTCATTTTCTCAGAATATAAATTAAATTTTGCGTTTTAGGCTTTTCAGATAATAGAATCTCATTAAGCTAGGTCAATTGTTGCATGTATGTCGGCCAATTATCTACACTATGGGATATAGACCCTAAGGGGTGGGATGCCCTCCGTGGGGGTCTTTCTAAGGGAACCTAACCCGTATTTACGCAAGGCTCGAAGAAAACCACGGAAAACTCCGAACGGTTAGGCCGACGGTCGCGATTGGGTTCGAACCCAACACCTACCGTCTACCAGTTTGAGGTCAGAACCTCTCGGCCACTGGTGGGGCCCTTAGGCTAGGTCAAATGTTCGAGGAAATTCGATAGTGGGTAACTTTAAAATCACCACTTTTTTTTTTTTTTTTTTTTTTTTTTAATATTAAAATGTACTTATGAGATAGAAGAAAGTTTTGGGATTGACACATCCAACTAGTTGATTTTAAACGCATCCAAATGGTAGATCCTCTTATTTAGAAACTGTGTTAAGTGACGCATTTGTCAATTTTCTGATAAAGATAGAATATATTTCAAAAAAGGCTACCAAAAAGGGTATTTTGAACAGAATTTTCAGAAATCATCGTGACTGAAAATTTAAGGAAGTGCTCAAATAAGAAATTGCGTTTTTTTCTGACTCGTTTTAAATCCATTTTTGCTCTCAAATGCATCCAATTTACAGATCCTCTTATATAGGAACTATATAATGTGATGCATTGATCGGTTTTTTGATAAAGACAGAATATATTTTGAAAAAGGCTACCAAAAAGGGTATTTTGAACAGAATTTCCCAAAGTCTTCGTAATTTGAAAATTTAAGGAAGTTTTCACATAGCAAATTGCGTTTTTTATGACTCGTTTTAAAATCCATTTTCGCTCTCAAACGCATCCAATTTACAGATCCTCTTATTTAGGAACTATATACTGTGACGCATTGGCCAGTTTTTTGATAAAGATAGAATATATTTTTAAAAATGCTGTCAAAGTGAGTATTTCGGACAAAATTTTCCGAAGCAATCATGATTAAAGAATTAAAGATGTATTCAAACAACAAATCGGTTATTTTATGACTCATTTTTAAATTCAATTTTTTTTTTCTCAAATGCATTCAACTGACAGTTTTTTGTTATTTAGGAACTGGATAATGTACTGTTTTGGTCGATTTTTTAATAAATTCAGAATCTATTTCAAAATATGTTGTCAAAATGGACATTTGAGCTGAATTTTTCTTAAGATGATTCTGATAGAAGTTGTAGAAAAATAAAATTAAAAAATTTTTCATAAACGGCCAAATGAAGTTATTCAACTGGGTTTATCTCTAATCATATATATTGTTGCGTTTATAGGGTTCTTTCGATCTTATGGTTAGACAACTTCAAACTCTTTGCTCTTAGAAAAGTAGAAAATAATTTATTTACAGAACTTCAGAACAACAGAGTCCTCGAAACTCACAAATATTTCTAGATATTCAAAAATAATTGTTCAAATCTATCGTATAAGTGCAGATATAGGTTCCAGAGACTCTTTATACAACGTCTCTACACTAAATAACATTCAAAATAACGTAAATAAGACTCAAGCAAACTTGCTTAACAAACGCGTTGTTCACTCAATGACTGACTGGTAAATAATAACAACAACAGCTCGTACTGCTCTCCTTATATAGGCTCGTAGCATGTGCTGGAAATTTCTAGAACCTACTCGAAAAATCCACGGAACAACAAACAATGTATCAGTATATCTAAAGGGAGGTTACCATTGAGAGGGAAGGGTTACCATCGCCAACAATCGCCAAGTTTGTCGCCAACTTGGCGATATCTTTATTATTTCGCCAATCTGCCGTAGACATACACAGAAAATAATGGACAAGTTTGCTTGATAACAGAGACAATGTAACAAAAACTAATATTAGTAAAGGAATGGAGCTTAATAAGATTATTTACATTATTTTACAGTACAAACACTAACTATTTACAAAATTCGTAACACTACCCCCTCCTCAAAGACTGCACGTCCCGGGCAGTGCAATCCTTGAGTTAGAGGAAAACACTTAAAAAAAATAAACAAATAAATAAATAAATAATAATAACAATAATAATAAAATTTACATAAATAAGAACTACTTACTATTTACATATTTACAAAAAGTGACTTTCATGACCATGGTCTGAAATTCAAGTTTCGAATTTCTAATCACTTTGGCCAAAATAAGGGGCTAGCCGGTTATAGTGTACGACCTTGGTTTTGGCGTGTGGTGATTTTTGTATGCGTACGACGACGTCATTCAGCCTGTTGACGACTGTGTAAGGACCGTCCCAGTTTCTTTGTAATTTTGGCTACAGTCCCTTACGACGTATGGGATTCCACAACCAAACTTTGTCACCTTCGTTGAACTCATGTCCAGTTGCCTTTGTGTCGTACCGTGTCTTCATCTTTTCTGATGCCAGTCCGATTCGGTTCCTCGCTAGACAATGAACCTCCTCAATCCGTGCCTGGAGTTCATCCACGTATTCTTCAGGCGACAAAGGAGCGTCAGGAGGACGGCCAAACAAAAGATCCTCAGGCAGACGAAGATCACGACCAAAGAGCATTTGAGAAGGGGAGTAACCAGTGGCCTCATGAGTGGCACTCCTGTAGGCAAGCAGGAAAAGAGGCAATTTATTGTCCCAGTCCTGTTGGTCTCTAGACACCAGGAGAGAGAGGCTATTTAGGATGGTACGATTGAACCGCTCCACCATGCCGTCCGATTGAGGGTGTAGAGGTGTTGTTCGAGTTTTGTCCATGCCGAGTAGTTCACACATTTCCTTGAACACAGCCGAATCAAAATTTCTTCCTTGATCGGAATGGATTTGAAGAGGAATTCCGTATCTGGAAACCCAGTGTTGAATCAGTATGTCTGCTACGGTTACCACCTCTTGATTAGGAATGGCGTAGGCTTCAGGCCACTTAGAGAAGTAGTCCATGACAACGAGGATGTACTTATTGCCATCAGATGTTCTAGGAAGTGGACCCAGGATGTCTAGAGCAATTCGTTCGAACGGAGCTCCTACATTATAACGTTGCAATCGTCCACGGGTGCGCCTCTTAGGACCTTTACGTGTTACACAGGTGTCACAAGTTCGACACCACTTCTCCACGTCACTGCGAACATTATTCCAGTAGAAACGCTCTCGAACCTTTTGCAGGGTCTTCATTATACCAAAATGACCTCCTGTGGGACTACCATGCAGTTCTTGAAGTACCATAGAAATTCTCGACTTAGCGAGTAGTAGTTGCCATCTACATGTATTTCCATCGACAGACTCCCATTTTCGGTACAAAATACCGTTCTTCAAATGTAGGGAATCCCAGAGAGCCCAATAACGTTTAGTCGTAGGATGGTAATGGGCCATGTCTTGCCAGCTGGGCTTCCTGTTGGACTCCTCTTTCAGCTCTAGAATTGGCTTAATTTCAGGATCAGCAAGTTGATCTTTACGCAGGCTCTCGTCACTCCACTGATTTTGCGATGATGTAGATCCAGTTGTAACTTGTCTTACTATAGGACCTTTGACATTAAATTTCTTCTCAACTCGGTCGCAGTATCTACAATTCTCTGAGCAGGGTCTTCTTGAGAGAGCATCTGCATTTCCATGTGATGAGCCTTTTCGATGGCGTATCTCCATATCGTACTCTTGAAGCTTTTGTATCCACCTGGCTATCTGGCCTTCAGGGTTCTTAAAATTCAATAGCCAAGTTAGAGAAGCATGATCAGTTCGGATCAGGAATTTTCGACCGTAAAGATAGTGATGAAAATGGTCTATGGCTTTCACTACAGCAAGAAGCTCTTTTCTTGTTACGAAGTAGTTTCGCTCTGCCTTTGATAAGCACTTGCTGAAATAGGCGATAACACGCTCCTTGTCGTCGATTTCCTGGGACAGTACAGCCCCAATGCTTTCGTTACTTGCATCCGTATCAAGAATAAACTGTGTATCGATTTGAGGGTATGACAGAATTGGAGTGGATGTTAAGGCCTCCTTAAGCTTTTTCGAAAGCAGCGTCACATTCCTGTGTCCACATAAATTTTTGATTGGCTTCTGTTAATTTATGAAGTGGTCTTGCAATCATTGAGAAGCCTTTGACAAATTTTCTGTAATAGGTGCATAATCCTAGAAAACTCCGCAGCTGGTGAACATCTGCTGGACGATTCCAATTTTTCACGGCCGATATCTTCTCCGGATCAGTCCTAACGCCTTCCGCCGAAATGATGTGTCTTAGGTAGGCGACTTCATTTCGAAACAAACTGCACTTCGAAGGACTTAACTTCAAATTAGCTTCCTTTAATTTTTGTAGCACCCGCCTGAAGTTGTTCAGATGTTCATCAAAAGATTTTCCTATGATTATGATATCATCTAATTAAACAAGACATGCTTCATATGACAGCCCCGGGAGAACCGTTTCCATAAGCAGTTCAAAAGTTGCAGGTGCGTTACATAGACCAAAAGGCATTACCTTGAACTGCCATAATCCTTGTCCCGTTGTAAAGGCAGTCTTCTCGCGGTCGTCGGGATGGATCTCTACCTGCCAGTAACCACTCTTCAGATCCAGAGTCGAGAACCAAGTGTTGCCCGCAAGTGTGTCGAGAGTGTCGTCGATCCTTGGCAGAGGGTAACTATCCTTTTTAATGACATCATTCAGTCGGCGGTAGTCTACACAAAATCTTGTAGAACCATCCTTCTTTCTTACTAATACAATGGGAGACGCCCATGGACTTGTCGATGGTTCGATGACGTCATTTTCTTCCATATCCTTAATTAAATTCTGCACCTCTTCTTGCTTGGCAAAAGGTAATCGTCTAGGGTGCTGTTTAATAGGAGAGTTATTTCCCGTGTTAATTCGGTGTTGTGCCATTTTAGTTCGTCCAAAGTCTTCAGATGTTTGGGAGAATAAACTTTGGAATTCCCTAATTAAATTTCCCGCGGCGTCCATCTGTTTTGGATCTAAATCTGTATTTTGTAACAAATCCTTGACTAAATTATCTGAAGATTTCTCAGAGTGACTGGAATTTTGACTTATGCACGTCACAGGAGCACACGATGCTATCACCTCTCCTTTCTTGATAGTCTTCGTCTTATCACTGATGTTAACAATTCTGACTGGAATGGTCTTTTTCGAGAGGTCTACTACAGAAGAAGCCACCAATACTCTTGCTTGTGTACTATTGTCTTCTGGATAATCTATATGGCCAAATCGGTAATTAGTTTCATTTTTAATTTCAGCTGGAACTAAAAATTCTGTTCTTGGATCTAGATTGATGTCTTCTTTAGCTATTACTGTTTGTTTACATTCAATTTCATTATTTAATCCAAAAAGACTTATTTCTTCAAATTTTGAGAGCATTTTGTTATTTTTGAAATCAAGCTTGAAGTCAAACTTCTTTAGAAAATTTAGCCCGATTAAGCAAATATCTGTTATGTCAGCCACATATGCCGTATGGTAATATTTCGTTCCTCCAAAGTGTATGGTTAAATTGGCCTTTCCATATATGCCAATCTTGTCGCCCGTCACAGTTTGTAGGGTAACGCAGGGTGGAGTCCAGATGAGTTTAGATTTCAATTTTCGAGCCAAATCTTCTCTTATTATTGTCACATTGGCTCCTGTATCGACAATCATACGGCATTGAATTCCATTAATAAAGCCTATCACATATAATTCATTATCACCGCCACTCATTTTTGATATCTGGAGGATCTTCAGGTGGGGCTTTGCATTCTCTGGCAACCTCCGCCCTGCGAGATGGGAAAAATTTAGTTTCCCTGCTGACTGTTTGAATTTATCTCACGTTCGTGGATTTTGGGGCAATTTCTACGGAGATGTCCTGTATCACCGCATCCCCAGCACGTGAGATTCTGTCTTCTTGAACTTGTTCTTCCGTATTTTAAAGCTTCAATTTCTTGATTTATTTTCCTAATTTCTTTCAAGACGTCATTCTCAGTGTCTGAGCTTTTGTTCACCGTTCCCCCTCGGACTGAATGACGATCTCTTCGGCTGGCTTGTGTAGCTGCTTCCAACTTTAAGGCATATAGTAGTGCAGCCTTTAAATCCTGTACATCTGCCATTCGTACCGCTCTCTGCACTTCTGGTTCTTTTATTCCGTCTACAAAATATTGCAGTGAGAGCATTTCCCGTACATTTGTTGGACAGTCAATGAATGCTAAATTTGCAAGCCGTTCAATTTCCGAGGACGGCTCTTGAAGGCTTTCACTCGATTTTTGATGGCGGCTCTTCATTTGTATTCTCGTATAATCCTTGAAGAATTTTTCGCCGAATCTCATTTCAAGTGCACAACTTAAAATCTCAAAATTGAGTTGCGTCATATTGGGCAATGTTTGCAGCACGTCGGCGGCTTCTCCTCTTAAAGATGCTTCCAGTTGACAAGCTTTCATCTCGTCACTCCATTTGTTCGCTTCGGCTACAATGGTGAATTGGGTCTTGTAAACTTGCCAGGAACTCTTTCCGTCCTATGTCGACAGCTTGATGTGCACGGCAGAAGCAGGCAGATTCCTAAATTCTTCATAATTACCACTGGACGCTGAAAGCTTCTTCTCAAGATCTTGTACTCTTTTATTTAGCTTTTCATCTATTTCAACTATTTTCCCTTCCATTTTCTCTTCAACATTTCTAACATCATTCTGAATTTTCTCTTCTACTTCCTCTATTTTCCTTTCCATTTTCTCTTCTACATTACTAACTTCATTCTGAATTTTCTCTTCTACTTCCTCTATTCGTCTCTCTACCGACGAGAACTTTTCTTCTAAAGTTTTTTTCATTTCTTCTTGGCCTATATTAATCTTTTCGGTCACTTCTTCTTGACATTTGTCAATTTTGTTTGTCAACTGTTCCATTCTTTCTTCGTTTTTATTCATTTTATCCGGCAACTCTTGTTGGCCTTTATTCATTTTATCCGCCAACTGTTCTTGGCCTTTATTCATTTTATCCGCCAACTGTTCTTGGCCTTTATTCATTTTATCCGCCAACTCTTCTTGGCCTTTATCAATTTTATTGGTCAGCTCTGTTCTTAATCCGTTAATAGCTTCTAACAGTTCTTTTAGTTGTCCGTCCATAGTTCTTGTTTTCGCCATAAGATCCCGACTCCTGACACCAAATGTTGCGTTTATAGGGTTCTTTCGATCTTATGGTTAGACAACTTCAAACTCTTTGCTCTTAGAAAAGTAGAAAATAATTTATTTACAGAACTTCAGAACAACAGAGTCCTCGAAACTCACAAATATTTCTAGATATTCAAAAATAATTGTTCAAATCTATCGTATAAGTGCAGATATAGGTTCCAGAGACTCTTTATACAACGTCTCTACACTAAATAACATTCAAAATAACGTAAATAAAACTCAAGCAAACTTGCTCAACAAACGCGTTGTTCACTCAATGACTGACTGGTAAATAATAACAACAACAGCTCGTACTGCTCTCCTTATATAGGCTCGTAGCATGTGCTGGAAATTTCTAGAACCTACTCGAAAAATCCACGGAACAACAAACCAAGGCCCCCTTATCATAATATCATATGATATTATGATAAGTTAGCCTTGCAACAAACAATGTATCAGTATATCTAAAGGGAGGTTACCATTGAGAGGGAAGGGTTACCATCGCCAACAATCGCCAAGTTTGTTGCCAACTTGGCGATATATCGCCAAATTTGGTGACCAAAATTAGTCGCCAAAAGTGACGCCAACTTGGCGATATCTTTATTATTTCGCCAATCTGCCGTAGACATACACTGAAAATGATGGACAAGTTTGCTTGATAACAGAGACAATGTAACAAAAACTAATATTAGTAAAGGAATGGAGCTTAATAAGATTATTTACATTATTTTACAGTACAAACACTAACTATTTACAAAATTCGTAACAATATATATATTTTTGTTGTTGTTCTTAAAATGAGCACTCTTCGAAATCTACCTCCGCCTATAGGCCCAGCCGACAGGGATTTTTGAGACTGCAGTTCCATCTTCAAAAAATTGTTTCTCTAGATGTGAAACATGATTCATCTTAAAAATATCACTGTAAAAATATAAAAATTAAAAAATATAAAAATTAAAAAATATAAAAAATAATTTTTTCTACTCACATTTCCATTCTTTCTTTTGAATGCTTATATATTAATTATTTGTATTTAAAAAATGTTCAAAATCTTGTATTTCCTTTCCTTGGATAATTTTAATCAGTTTAAATATTTATATTGGAAAGTTTAAATGCACAAATGTTTAACAGAGCTTAAATTTGTTTCTAAAATCTGAAAGATTTAATGGCACCTGCTTTGTATAAACACCTTCTGATAAAGGCAAGGTAATGTTCGTTAGTGAACGCAGATGTTTTGAAATCAATTTAGTCAAACTATTGTCATTCTGTTGTTTCTTATCATAAAACAATGATCTAACTTTTACTGTGCTACTAAAAATATATTCTGATTTTTACATATTTTTTAGTTTGTTATATGTATAAATATTTTTTTTTGCTTTATTGTTTTAATATGGAGCCTCATATTAAACCTTCTACTAGTCTTAAGGCTTGCAATATTGTAATATTAACTGGTTTAGAATGTCACAAAACTAGCTATACAAACAACAGAGAAATAGACTACATTGATAATATCTGTGATTCAGAAAAAGAACTTTAATTACTTAGGACTATTGCATTTATAAAACAAAAATTAAGTGAAAACCGTTTGATTAATATATGTGAGCATCACAGAATTTGGCTCTTAATGAAATATGAATTTTATCAATATAAATGTGGAGATCCATTTAAGCGGCATAAAAAGCAAGTGAAAAAAGCAATTAGGGTAGTTAATAGAGATTTATATACGGCCGAAAAAGTAAACCAAAGTTGAAAGTTATGGTTATTTTTAAGAAATTTTGTGACTTTATGAAAACTCTCTGCACAAAAATCTCCAATTTGTTTTCGTATCAAATAACATTAAATTCAATATCTCATAGAAAATCCAGTAATTATTTAAGTGCCACAGCTAAACTTAGTTAGATTTTTCCCCCTTAATTAGTGCAGATTTTCAAAACAAGGCAAAATTTGGTACTTTTTGGTTAGACGGGCACCAATGTTATACATATATATAACAATATACTGTATATATACATACATATGTACATGTATAATACATCTGTATTTATATAGATCTATACATATGTAAAAATAAAACAGGCTAACTGGAAAGTACCGAAAATTTTTGCATAAGCCATGCGAAAGACATCATTTTTATTTCACAGATAAAAAACCCAAAGTGTAAACTTTTATTTAAAACAAAAAGAAATTAGAAATTTCATTTGCCTTTTAGTGTGCATATGTAATATGTAAAAATAAAGCACTTATCCGGCTAATTGGAAAATACCCAAAATTTTTGCATAAGCCATGCGAAAGACATCATTTTTATTTCATAGATAGAAAGCCCAAAGTGTAAACTTTTATTTAAACAAAAAGGAATTCGTAATTTCATTTGCCTTTTTGTGTACAGCCTTTTTCGTGAAGTCACAAAAATTTGGAAAAATAACCATAACTCTCAAGTTTTGCTGACTTTTTTTATCCTAAATATTACAAGTAAATTTTTTAAATATTTTTTATTAAAATCTGCATCTTTTTATATTCTTACAGTGATATTTTTAGGATGATTCATAGTTTAAATCCAGAGAAAAAAAAAATTTGAAGATGGAACTGCAGTCTCAAAATACAGACTCAGAAATGTGCGATTTGAGAAAAACCCAAGAATTGGACCCCCCCCCCCCATATCTCACAAACTATGAGGTCTGGGAAGGAAAAATTTCTGTTTGAATCATTTCATGATAGAATTAGTGTGCACACAAAGTTTCATTCAAATCCCTGTCGGTCGGGTTACAAATAGAGAAAAAATTGGTTGAATTGATATGGAATGACCCTTTGCTTAACCTTCCTACCCTGTCCAAATTTTACTCAATCTTGATAAAAACATTTCACACCAGAATTGTTATTTAGAACATTTTAATTATTTAATTGACTTATTTTCCTGAATCTATTATTTAACTTTCTTTATAATAAAAGTTCTGGTTCGAATCGTATACATCAAATAATAGATATGGGTCGATTAGACCCATTCAGAGTAGGAAGGTTAATCGAAAAACATATGCTATTATAAATACATTTTTTTCTTAGGGCTACACTGAAAAAAACTATAGCTTGAATTAAAACACATATTCTAACATTTTCATTTTGTGTGTATTTTTCTTATTATGTGTATTTTATTATACAAATTCCACGAAATTAAGTTGATTTTTCTTTATAACAAAGATTTTAGTGGTGAAGCTGAGACTTCTTTAAATGGAAATTTGACTATATTTAAATATGACAGGCGATTTATCGATGTTTATTAAAGCCTGCTTTTAAATGGCTCCATTGATTTAAAATTTTCACATAAGCAAGTAGAATGAGTAAACAATGTATATGTTCATTTACTGCATATAAGCATTTACAACTTCATTCTTTTTTGTATATTCAATAACATTTTTTCAGCTGAAAACCATTGATTAATGAATTTTATCTTTTGTGTTTCAGTTTAAAAAGAAATTTCTTTTTAAATATTCATGAATAAAATTAGAACTTTTTTGTGGAAAATACAGAGAAAGAGAGTGGAACAAAAGATCTGCGAACATATCTGTCCAACAATAGGATTTTGTGAATTACGATTTTAATTAACTTCCAGGACCAGAAAATAAAATTCCATTATTTTCCCGTAAGTAAACATAAAAGCGTATTCAAAGTAAACTAAAGGAGAAAAATCAATGAAACTAAAAATTGTCGTTTAGTGATATTGTCAATAAAGCTTGGTTCTTTTAAATTAAAGTTTAAAATATAATCGATTCAATGGAAACTTAAAATGTTCATGTAAGCATAATTTTTGTATAGAATAATTTTTACTTGAAGTTTCAATATAAAACATTTTTAATATCATATTAATTTTATTCTACAATGAAAAATGTTTGTAAAATATATTTTCGATTATTTTTTTAAGAATTTATTCTGGTATTTTTAGAATTTAAAATTATATCACAAAGAAATTCATATTACGTAAAACAAAAAATATATACGTAAAAATGAAACTTAGTAAAACAGTTTACATGTTTGAATTTATTATTAGAAACTTTCGTTATATTTTATTGTAAATATTTGTCTGCAATGTTTTTTCTCATGCTAAAAAAGAATAAAGTTATTTAAGTGTAATATATTCTTGAAATATATTGAGATCAGCAATTTATGTAAAAATATTCTCGTAAATTCAAATTTTAGAGATTCTTTTTATGTATAATTCTGATACTTGAGTGTAAATTAAATATAAAATGTCTTTTAATTTGAAAATGTTTATTTTATGTATCATTTAAGAGCGTTAAACAAGGTATTAGTAAAAGGATTTTCAGATTTATATAATTACAACATTATTAAAGATCTGCTGTACATAATATGAATTATTTAAAATGATCCAGAAATCATCAAACAACCAGACATGTGTATTTTTTAATATTTTTTAGAGTATCTGCCTACGTTTGGACTGTTTTTTTTCGTACGAAATTGAATAAATACATATTTTTTAGTTCTATTGTAATACAGAAAAATTATATAAAATGCACAACTGTCCGGGAAACACACTCAGGAACATTGAAAATAGCGACCCAAGAAAAAAGCATTGGATTGAAATTAAATTTAATACACATAATGATACAGATGAGAGATTCGCTTGATCTCAAAATAAAGACAATTAAACGAATACAGGGTGTGCAACGACACAAATACAGGGCAACTTCAATAGTGCGCTGGACCACCTCCAGCTGCAGTACATGCGGCCACACGGTCCGGCATAGAGTTGATTAGACACCTGATGTTGTTCTGAGGCAGATGGGTCGACAAATATTGCACAGCGAACTCCAAATCATGCGCCGAATGACACGATGGCATCTGACGTTTTAGCTAATCCCACTCATGCTCTATAGGGCACAAGTCGGGGGAGCGCTCCGGCCATGGAAGAGTCTGAAATTGACGTAGGAAGTCGTGAGCAACTCTTTCTGTATGCGGACGAGCATTATCTTGCTGGAAAATCGTCCCTGGGAGACCATTTAGGAAAGGTCCTACATGGGGTCGAAGAAAATCATCAACATAAAGTTAGCCCGTTAAGTTTCCATGCATCACAATTAGAGTGGACCGGCTATCATGGGCTATGCCCCCCCAAGACCATTACACCAGATGTGCGAATAGTGTGACGTAGAACAGTGTGGGAGGATTTGTACCGCTCACTAGGGCGCCTTTACACCCGTACACAGTTGTCATCTGTCCCCAAAAGAAACCTGGATTCATCACTAAGCACATTATTTCGCCAATCTGCCGTAGACATACACTGAAAATGATGGACAAGTTTGCTTGATAACAGAGACAATGTAACAAAAACTAATATTAGTAAAGGAATGGAGCTTAATAAGATTATTTACATTATTTTACAGTACAAACACTAACTATTTACAAAATTCGTAACAATATATATATTTTTGTTGTTGTTCTTAAAATGAGCACTCTTCGAAATCTACCTCCGCCTATAGGCCCAGCCGACAGGGATTTTTGAGACTGCAGTTCCATCTTCAAAAAATTGTTTCTCTAGATGTGAAACATGATTCATCTTAAAAATATCACTGTAAAAATATAAAAATTAAAAAATATAAAAATTAAAAAATATAAAAAATAATTTTTTCTACTCACATTTCCATTCTTTCTTTTGAATGCTTATATATTAATTATTTGTATTTAAAAAATGTTCAAAATCTTGTATTTCCTTTCCTTGGATAATTTTAATCAGTTTAAATATTTATATTGGAAAGTTTAAATGCACAAATGTTTAACAGAGCTTAAATTTGTTTCTAAAATCTGAAAGATTTAATGGCACCTGCTTTGTATAAACACCTTCTGATAAAGGCAAGGTAATGTTCGTTAGTGAACGCAGATGTTTTGAAATCAATTTAGTCAAACTATTGTCATTCTGTTGTTTCTTATCATAAAACAATGATCTAACTTTTACTGTGCTACTAAAAATATATTCTGATTTTTACATATTTTTTAGTTTGTTATATGTATAAATATTTTTTTTGCTTTATTGTTTTAATATGGAGCCTCATATTAAACCTTCTACTAGTCTTAAGGCTTGCAATATTGTAATATTAACTGGTTTAGAATGTCACAAAACTAGCTATACAAACAACAGAGAAATAGACTACATTGATAATATCTGTGATTCAGAAAAAGAACTTTAATTACTTAGGACTATTGCATTTATAAAACAAAAATTAAGTGAAAACCGTTTGATTAATATATGTGAGCATCACAGAATTTGGCTCTTAATGAAATATGAATTTTATCAATATAAATGTGGAGATCCATTTAAGCGGCATAAAAAGCAAGTGAAAAAAGCAATTAGGGTAGTTAATAGAGATTTATATACGGCCGAAAAAGTAAACCAAAGTTGAAAGTTATGGTTATTTTTAAGAAATTTTGTGACTTTATGAAAACTCTCTGCACAAAAATCTCCAATTTGTTTTCGTATCAAATAACATTAAATTCAATATCTCATAGAAAATCCAGTAATTATTTAAGTGCCACAGCTAAACTTAGTTAGATTTTTCCCCCTTAATTAGTGCAGATTTTCAAAACAAGGCAAAATTTGGTACTTTTTGGTTAGACGGGCACCAATGTTATACATATATATAACAATATACTGTATATATACATACATATGTACATGTATAATACATCTGTATTTATATAGATCTATACATATGTAAAAATAAAACAGGCTAACTGGAAAGTACCGAAAATTTTTGCATAAGCCATGCGAAAGACATCATTTTTATTTCACAGATAAAAAACCCAAAGTGTAAACTTTTATTTAAAACAAAAAGAAATTAGAAATTTCATTTGCCTTTTAGTGTGCATATGTAATATGTAAAAATAAAGCACTTATCCGGCTAATTGGAAAATACCCAAAATTTTTGCATAAGCCATGCGAAAGACATCATTTTTATTTCATAGATAGAAAGCCCAAAGTGTAAACTTTTATTTAAACAAAAAGGAATTCGTAATTTCATTTGCCTTTTTGTGTACAGCCTTTTTCGTGAAGTCACAAAAATTTGGAAAAATAACCATAACTCTCAAGTTTTGCTGACTTTTTTTATCCTAAATATTACAAGTAAATTTTTTAAATATTTTTTATTAAAATCTGCATCTTTTTATATTCTTACAGTGATATTTTTAGGATGATTCATAGTTTAGATCCAGAGAAAAAAAAATTTGAAGATGGAACTGCAGTCTCAAAATACAGACTCAGAAATGTGCGATTTGAGAAAAACCCAAGAATTGGACCCCCCCCCCCCCCCCATATCTCACAAACTATGAGGTCTGGGAAGGAAAAATTTCTGTTTGAATCATTTCATGATAGAATTAGTGTGCACACAAAGTTTCATTCAAATCCCTGTCGGTCGGGTTACAAATAGAGAAAAAATTGGTTGAATTGATATGGAATGACCCTTTGCTTAACCTTCCTACCCTGTCCAAATTTTACTCAATCTTGATAAAAACATTTCACACCAGAATTGTTATTTAGAACATTTTAATTATTTAATTGACTTATTTTCCTGAATCTATTATTTAACTTTCTTTATAATAAAAGTTCTGGTTCGAATCGTATACATCAAATAATAGATATGGGTCGATTAGACCCATTCAGAGTAGGAAGGTTAATCGAAAAACATATGCTATTATAAATACATTTTTTTCTTAGGGCTACACTGAAAAAAACTATAGCTTGAATTAAAACACATATTCTAACATTTTCATTTTGTGTGTATTTTTCTTATTATGTGTATTTTATTATACAAATTCCACGAAATTAAGTTGATTTTTCTTTATAACAAAGATTTTAGTGGTGAAGCTGAGACTTCTTTAAATGGAAATTTGACTATATTTAAATATGACAGGCGATTTATCGATGTTTATTAAAGCCTGCTTTTAAATGGCTCCATTGATTTAAAATTTTCACATAAGCAAGTAGAATGAGTAAACAATGTATATGTTCATTTACTGCATATAAGCATTTACAACTTCATTCTTTTTTGTATATTCAATAACATTTTTTCAGCTGAAAACCATTGATTAATGAATTTTATCTTTTGTGTTTCAGTTTAAAAAGAAATTTCTTTTTAAATATTCATGAATAAAATTAGAACTTTTTTGTGGAAAATACAGAGAAAGAGAGTGGAACAAAAGATCTGCGAACATATCTGTCCAACAATAGGATTTTGTGAATTACGATTTTAATTAACTTCCAGGACCAGAAAATAAAATTCCATTATTTTCCCGTAAGTAAACATAAAAGCGTATTCAAAGTAAACTAAAGGAGAAAAATCAATGAAACTAAAAATTGTCGTTTAGTGATATTGTCAATAAAGCTTGGTTCTTTTAAATTAAAGTTTAAAATATAATCGATTCAATGGAAACTTAAAATGTTCATGTAAGCATAATTTTTGTATAGAATAATTTTTACTTGAAGTTTCAATATAAAACATTTTTAATATCATATTAATTTTATTCTACAATGAAAAATGTTTGTAAAATATATTTTCGATTATTTTTTTAAGAATTTATTCTGGTATTTTTAGAATTTAAAATTATATCACAAAGAAATTCATATTACGTAAAACAAAAAATATATACGTAAAAATGAAACTTAGTAAAACAGTTTACATGTTTGAATTTATTATTAGAAACTTTCGTTATATTTTATTGTAAATATTTGTCTGCAATGTTTTTTCTCATGCTAAAAAAGAATAAAGTTATTTAAGTGTAATATATTCTTGAAATATATTGAGATCAGCAATTTATGTAAAAATATTCTCGTAAATTCAAATTTTAGAGATTCTTTTTATGTATAATTCTGATACTTGAGTGTAAATTAAATATAAAATGTCTTTTAATTTGAAAATGTTTATTTTATGTATCATTTAAGAGCGTTAAACAAGGTATTAGTAAAAGGATTTTCAGATTTATATAATTACAACATTATTAAAGATCTGCTGTACATAATATGAATTATTTAAAATGATCCAGAAATCATCAAACAACCAGACATGTGTATTTTTTAATATTTTTTAGAGTATCTGCCTACGTTTGGACTGTTTTTTTTCGTACGAAATTGAATAAATACATATTTTTTAGTTCTATTGTAATACAGAAAAATTATATAAAATGCACAACTGTCCGGGAAACACACTCAGGAACATTGAAAATAGCGACCCAAGAAAAAAGCATTGGATTGAAATTAAATTTAATACACATAATGATACAGATGAGAGATTCGCTTGATCTCAAAATAAAGACAATTAAACGAATACAGGGTGTGCAACGACACAAATACAGGGCAACTTCAATAGTGCGCTGGACCACCTCCAGCTGCAGTACATGCGGCCACACGGTCCGGCATAGAGTTGATTAGACACCTGATGTTGTTCTGAGGCAGATGGGTCGACAAATATTGCACAGCGAACTCCAAATCATGCGCCGAATGACACGATGGCATCTGACGTTTTAGCTAATCCCACTCATGCTCTATAGGGCACAAGTCGGGGGAGCGCTCCGGCCATGGAAGAGTCTGAAATTGACGTAGGAAGTCGTGAGCAACTCTTTCTGTATGCGGACGAGCATTATCTTGCTGGAAAATCGTCCCTGGGAGACCATTTAGGAAAGGTCCTACATGGGGTCGAAGAAAATCATCAACATAAAGTTAGCCCGTTAAGTTTCCATGCATCACAATTAGAGTGGACCGGCTATCATGGGCTATGCCCCCCCAAGACCATTACACCAGATGTGCGAATAGTGTGACGTAGAACAGTGTGGGAGGATTTGTACCGCTCACTAGGGCGCCTTTACACCCGTACACAGTTGTCATCTGTCCCCAAAAGAAACCTGGATTCATCACTAAGCACATTGTTTCGCCAATCTGCGACATTCCACATTGATCTGGCTTGGCACCACTGTAGACACAGTCACCGATGTTCCGGTGTTAAAGGGAGTGAACGAAAAGGGCGCTTGGGTTTTAGACCTGCTTCTACAAGGTGTCTGGAAATTGTTTGTGGAACAATTGCTACGCCTACGTCTGCTCGAATCATTCGTTGAACGAGTCACTGTGGGGTCCACGAGAGCTTGCCGCACGATCCTTCGATCCTCTCTCCTCGAGGTCTTTCTGGTCGATCCAGACCCGGTTCTCCGCATAGAGCGGGCGGCGGCGACACAAATGACTACGTCATCGAGTTACGGGATGAAATCATGATGTAGGACATCATGATTTAGGTGTAGATTAAGGAATGACTGGTCTGCCTCGTCATTTCTTGGTACGATATGAGTAACAGCTGGCGCCAACTCGCCATTTTGGCGTCACTTTCACGTCACCGAGTTACGGGATGAAACTGGTGCCAAATTAAAGCTAAGATAGAGTACTTTAAGACTATTTCGGTCTGCCTCCGCATATCCTGGTACAAACCCTCGGCAGACTGAAATTTATAACAAAAAAAGACGTTATAATGTAAAAATCAACATGACTAGTTCATCGAGTTACGGGATGAAATCATGATGTAGGACAAGATTATTGGGTGTAGATTAAGGAATGACTGGTCTGCCTCGTCATTTCTTGGTACGATATGAGTAACAGCAGGCGCCAACTCGTCATTTTGGCGTCAATTTCACGTCATCGAGTTACGGGATGAAATTGGTGCCAAATTACAACTAAAATAGAGTATTTTAAGAGTATTTCGGTCTGCCTGCGCATATCCTGGTACAAACCCTCGGCAAACTGAAATTTATAACAAAAAATGACGTTATAATGTAAAATTCAATATGACTACGTCATCGAGTTACGGGGTGAAGTCAAGATGTAGGACAAGATTATTTCGTGTAGATTAAGGAATGACTGGTCTGCCTCGTCATTCCAGAAAAATTAGACAAATGAAAGATATTGAAACTCGGTTAGTGGGTGGGCGGGGCTCTGAAGCTAGCGATTTTTCTTGCCTTCATCCCAAATATGTATGTCTCGGGCGGCGGTTGGGGGTGGGAGAGTGGGTCAAACGTCGCGTTGAGCGAACAATTTTCGTCGACGACCCCTACCTATGACCCAAACAGAACTAGTCTCTTGCGTGACAGTTCTGTCGCATTCAGGCGACCACTGATAGCTCCAAAATCCTTTACTTACGACCCGAATAGCCTTGCACTCTTAATAAAAAAGAAAAAAAAGTGGAATTGAAACCGGACAAATTTAACAGAAAAATTAGACAAATTAAAGATATTGAAACTCGGTTAGTGGGTGGGCGGGGCTCCGAAGCTAGCGATTTCTCTTGCCTTCATCCCAAATATATATGTCTCGGACGGCGGTTGGGGGTGGATGAGTAGGTCAACCGTCGCTTGAGCGACCAATTTTCGTCGACGACCTCTACCTACAACCCAAACAGACCTAGTCTCTTGTGCCACAGTGCTGTCGCCGGCAGGCGACCACGGATAGCGCCAAAATCCTTTACTTACGACCCGAATAGCCTTGCACTCTTAATAAAAAAGAAAAAAATAAGTGGAATTGAAACCGGACAAATTTAACAGAAAAATTAAACAAATTAAAGATATTGAAACTCGGTTAGTGGGTGGGCGGGGCTCTGAAGCTAGCGGTTTCTCTTTCCTTCATACCGAATATATATGTACCAGGATATGTGCAGGTAGACCGAAATAGTCTTAAAATACTTTATTTTAGCTTTAATTTGGCACCAATTTCATCCCGTAACTCGATGACGGGAAACTGACACCAAAATGGCAAGTTGGCGCCCGCTGTTACTCATATCGCACCAAGAAATGACGAGGCAGACCAGTCATTCTTTAATCTACACCCAATAATCTTGTCCTACATCATGATTTCATCCCGTAACTCGATGACGTAGTCATATTGAATTTTACATTATAACGTCATTTTTTGTTATAAATTTCAGTCTGCCGAGGGTTTGTACCAGGATATGCGCAGGCAGACCGAAATATTCTTAAAATACTCTATTTTAGCTTTAATTTGGCACCAATTTCATCCCGTAACTCGATGACGTGAAAGTGATGCCAAAATGGCGAGTTGGCGCCCGCTGTTACTTATATCGTACCAAGAAATGACGAGGCAGACCAGTCATTCCTTAATCTACACCTAATAATCTTGTCCTACATCATGATTTCATTCCGTAACTCGATGACGTAGTCATTCGTGTCACTGCCGCCCGGTCTAGCACGTGGGTACTTTCTCGTGTCCACTGCTCCCAACATTTTCTAACGGCACACTCCGAACGATCCACCTGGCCAGCAACAAGGCGCGTCGACCAGACTGCAGTTTTCTTCCCGATGATTAGGCCTCTCTCAAACTCGCTTAACTGCGAGAAATGTCTTCTAGCACCTTTACCTGGCATGTTTCGCTTAGAAAAGTCTTCCTTCAATCGGCAGGTAATCGTCGCGTTTATGAATCTTCGATTTTGCGCTGGCTTATATAACACCCTCTTCCTGATTGCGGCGTCATCTCGCAGGCGTATTGGGACAAAACTTGGCTCATTTGCATATCACATTACGCTGTATTTATTTGAAAAGTTTCACGATTGTACATAGCTTTCTTCTTAAGTTGCTATTTTCAATATTCCTGAGTGTATTATTGGCACACAACTGCCACCGTGTACCTTAACTTAGAAAAGACTAGGTTGAACGCTCAAAAGATATTCATCATTAATCTGTTTGCATTTCGTCCGCGATTAGTCCAATCAAACCAATCAGGAATTTCATTTAAGTGTTCAAACGATGTGTTCTTATTTGAGGTAGTAAATGAATACGAAGCAATATTCGCATGATATTGAAATCAATGGTTTAAAAAGAGTACTGGAATCGTCCTAAAAAAAGGAGTTTGTTAAAATAAGATGTTCTATCAAAATAATATGGTTTCCTGTATACCATTTCTCTAAATGAGTTTCATTGTGTTAACAAAAGCTTCACTAACTACAAAAATAAAATACGTTGTGTTAGATCTACCATTGTCGAAAAATTTCAGCTGTCAGTTTCATCTAGATTTTTAGATCTTAGTGACAAGATATTTTGCCAATATTTAATTCTAAGCTTGTTTTTTTCGCTTAATATCTGCTGTTATTAGCTTATTTTCTGTGTAATATTTGGGTGTATGTAAATGTATTAGTCGCATTCATTTAGTCTATGTCAGTGCAGAATTTTTTTACTGATTATAAGTATAATTTATTAATAGATAAGTTATTGTAGACTCAATATTTCTAATATTGAATCTAAAATTTCTAATATCTATTATAACAAATTTGTCCGGGAGCCCTATTAGATCTTTTAGCAGTCTTGTAGAATACAATATAATTAAACCATTTTATGAGATGATATAAAGGAATTATAAAAGTTTCGAAGACTTATAAAACGGGAATTTTGCGATTATCAATTATAAAAACATACGCATACGTCCGAACAATACAAGCAATTTTAAATATATATTGAGAAGCATATAAAGTGTAGGTGAAACCTTACTACATATTCTTTATTTAGCACTACATTATTTGGATTAATAACATAATAAGTAAGTTTAATGTTCATTCAGTTCAAATTTTAATTTTAAAATGTTACTGCATTTTTGAAAGTGAGGTAAATAATATAGTAGCAAAGCTCATTAACAGTGACACTTGCTTTAGTATTAATTAATAAAGAAGAAATTTAAGTTTAACTGCACCTAATCCGCTTTAAAAATTTTTGAATAAGGTTTCACCTACATCAAACTAATACAAATCTTCTTCCGCTTGCCTCGTGGTGGAATTTTTAATCTGAGCTAATGGCATTGTCTTTAACTGAAACTATCTTTAATGAGTCTAAATACATTTTTAATGGTGTTAGTACTTTACTATATTTTTCTAGAATAAAAATATCTTTGCTCTTCAGATGCGTTTACGATGAAATATTTAGACTCCCATGTGTTATAACTAAAATCAATTTTAAATCATTTCTTTGTGTTATTCTATTTTTTTTATAATTGGAAGATTAAATTGAAATGAAAGAATTCCTATTTTTCTCTTTTTGCAAATAAAGTAAACAACAACAATAATAATAATAATAATAATAATAATAATAATAATAATAATAATAATAATAATAATAATAATAATAATAAAAATTAGAATAAAGATTTATTTTCAAAAAATATATTTTTTAGAAAAACACTGAAGCGAATTGCTTGAATAAAATTTAATACTTAAAAAAAAATTGCTTCTTCTGTATTAATGAGAATTTAAACATAATAATAATTCTAAGATATAAATAATTGTACTTGTTGCTATTTTATAGTTGCAAAATTAAATAAAAACATTGTTAACACGTTAAGTGCCACGTCAGTCGCCAGTAATGGACACAGAACTTTCCGTTTAGACAGGCTCTTTCATCTTTGACTGACAGCCTAAAATATAATATAAAACTAAATATATATGTATTGACTTAAGAAATGAATGAAAATTTATAAAATGTACTTAACTTTTATTTATTATAGGATTATACTTTCTTAATAATTACTTAAAACATCAAAATAAGGTATCCTGGGGTAATAACGCCACGTTAAGGTTCTATTAATTTTCACAGCTTCATTTTAGATAGTATTTTTCAAACAAATATGGGATTTGATACCGCAACTCATTGGCTATCTATAAATAAAAAATAATTTTACAGATATGTAATCATAAGATATAATGGCATGATTTCTTGACCAATGCTATTTGGCGTTATTACCCACCTATGTAGTTAATAACGCCATGCAAACAATACTGTGAAATAAGATGGAAGAATCCTATGTAGATTGCCCAATTTTGAAAATACAAACTCTAACGCTTTAGAAATTGACAAATTGCACTCTAAACGATAGAAGTTAATTTTTTGGGAAAGTGTAAGAAAAAGAAGGAGGAAGGGAAGGCAAAAGAATATCAGACTCTGAGCTTATTTTTTCTTAAAAAGGACCTCTTATATAGAATTATTAGAAACATTGCACATTTTTATTTATGTTTAGCTAAATCGGTATTTATGTTTCCTGTATGCATTCTATGTAATAGAATGCATACATGGAATGCCAATGTATGGCGTTATAACCCCTTTATATTTGTTGCGTAGTACATTTTAAACTACAAACTATCGTTCTAACGCTAACCTATCCAAAATCTTCTACAACATTTTGAAAGCAGATGAAATGCACTAAAGTTTTATGTAATAAACAAAGTATTTCCTGATAAATAGATAGTCTTTACATTACCAACTTTCCTCGCAAATTTTAGATCAAGCGTTAATTTTAGTTGCTTCTAAAAGCGATAAAGCCTACAAATGGAACAAATTAACTTTAAACTGTTGTTTGTGTTTTATATAACTCAGAGCACTTCTGAGCAGAGACCACAGGTGCCATTTGCCGAATTATTTCATAATTATACGTAATATCAGCACTAGGCGTTATTACCCAACCTGGCGTTATTACACCAGAACGCCTTATTTTTAGATTTAATGTCAGTCCCCATGGCATTCAACATGATAATCTAGAAGAATCATTCTCCATCTTGTTATGCATAACAAAACCATATGGGAAATAAATATAATAATTTTAAATAACACATTTTAATACATGTATAAAGAAAAAAAACTTAATAATAATAATAATAATAATAATAATAATAAATTGCACTAAACACACTGAAAAAATGGGTTCTCCAAATTGAGTAAAAAGTACTCAATTTTAAATACTTCAAACACTCAAAATAGATCCGATGGATATGTACTCAGAATTGAGAAACACATGCAATTCTTTTTGAATTCGTGGTTGTGTTCAAATAAAAATCTCTATTCCCTGAACATGCAAATTAAAGAAAAATGTATTGGCATTTATTTCTCGCTCAAAATTACTAACAATAAACATTTAATTGATTATTCATTTTTTTAATAGCAAAATTAATTACAAAATGTCCGAATCGAATATTTTTATGATAAGACCATTATTTGCAAGCACTTTTTAATTATTTTAAAATACTGCGTAATTTAACATTAATATTAATAAACATCTTTTATGCTACCATGAATAAAATCATTACAGAATACAAAATTATCGTTTATTTGGATTTTATAACATATGGTGTTTTAAAATTAAAAATGTAAAGCGTTTAATTTTTTATCCAAATATACTCAATTCGATATGAGTACATCGATATACTGACTTTTGAGCATTTCTTTTTTTTTCAATGCAGTAAGCCATTGCGCTATAACAATATTTTAACAGCATGTCTTTATAACTTTTTTTAAGAAACAAATACATGAATATTTCGCAAACACTAGCCAGAATATAATATGTTGAAAGTAATCATGTACCATTGTGAAACATTTATAGGATGTTGTGATGTGTAAATCCATAATGAAAAATAACGCACTTTAACTAAAGAACGCTTTGTATTTTCAATTTTAGTGTATTTATGATTATCAAAATGATATTAAATTCCAAGTTTACATGTCTCTGTACGAAAAAGGAAAGCATAAAATATACAACGATGACTCTCAGAAGCTTAAATAATGGCGCTTATTTTTATAAAATGTTTACATTTTGTTCCATTATAACGTCAATAAAAATAAAATTGAAAACCGTTTTAGAAAAAGTTAAAACAAATTAATAAAGAGAATAAAAGTTTTGGAAAACAGTTTGGGAAAGCTGAAGTTATTTTAAAATCATCAATCATTTTCGACGTTTAACAAAGTTCCACTTATCGATTCCACGAGAAAATACAGAAAGATTAAGATGCATTCTTCATCATCTTCCTCCACATTATTTTCTTTTTCGCATTCCAAACCATAACATTTTCACATAAATAAATATGCGTTAAATTTTCTTTTAACAATGCATTAAAATTTTTTATTCTGATTAAAACGAAAGCTTATCTTCCTTCATATCTATTAATATAACTATTATTATGTAAAAAATATATAATTTTTTAAAATGTGGGTATTTTTTCTCATTTAAATCTTACATGACATTTAATAACAATTTTAATATCCTTTAATAGAGATTTCAGTCGTTATATATATTTCGGCTACAAACAATACATTTAACTTTTGATTTTGTTTTTTCTGAATATCTGATGTTTCATAAATGGTCTCTAAAAGATATTGTTTTAAAATTAAACACATGTAGAAAATTTTGTGATTCTTCTCTCATATACACAATAATCACTACTAGCTGTAAAATTTTCAAATGTAAAATTTAATTTTTAATTTTTATCAAAACATTGTCCAATATCTTGGTATCGGAAAAACTAATTTCTTATTTTTTATTATTATTTTATTTTCACGAAAAGCTATTCTTGTTTCACACCTATAACTTTTTAACCCTTATCAGTTCTACATCACTTCCCATGTGATATCAGGACTATCTATAGATGATTTTTATTAGATTTCCACCAGTTTTTTTTTATTAAGAAATATTTTTACTTGTGCTTTAACAACTTGTTCAATAGAAATGTACCACTAAATATGTTTTAAAGATATAGTTTTGCGAATAGACTATCAAGTTCAAAATGTCAGTTTCTTTTTTCACAAATGAAAAAACTTGGATTTATATTTTGTTATTGTTATTTACTTTTTTAACTGATGCATCAAGTTAGTCAATGCATCATTTTGTTAAAAACTTTTTGACAAACTGGAGATCAAGGATTAGCAAATTATATATACTTGAGGGTCCAACCCAGACTTCCCAGATTACAGAATATGAGCTATACCGTCTTTTTATTTTAAAAAATATAATAGGTTTTTTAAATTTATTAAACGTTTTTTTACATTACCGTCTAACATAAAAATAATCTTTCTGTAAATATGAATTATGCATTCAAATAAATTTTTGAAATTTATGAAAAAGAATAGAAGCATACTAGGCACTGATATGAAAACCCAAACATTTCGGCTCTTACAGCAGCCTTTTCCACTTTTATAATTCCAGTGGTTTAATCACGTATTTTAATTATATATCTACTAAGTTTGTGTTTTATTGTGTGCTATTTCTTCATAAAGCTTTTTGTTATTGTAAAATGTAAACCAGAAACAAATGCTCAATTTCTATATTATATACGAGAGTCACTCTGAAATTTTTGAGATAGTGCTAAATATAGCAAGAAAAACTTACCAACTCTTTTGACTATGCAAAGTAGTTCTTTTTAAGATCCATGCACTTTTTTAGGCAATTTTTGAAGGGTTAAATACTTTAATACCATCAATTTCTTCAAATAGACGGAAAATACTCTTTTATAACCTCATCAATTTCATTTTCGGATATAAAACGACGTCCACGTAAATATTTTTTACATTAAAAAATAGTTAAAAGTCACACATGGTGATGAAAGTGAATGTTCTTCCATTTTCATAATTTTTTGTTCAAGAAATTTTACTGTGATTCTTGTTGAATGAAAAGATTTATTGTGGTGGTGAAGCATGAGTTTCTAACATTCAGTTCTTGATAAAATTCTGGAATACAATTTCTCGTGTATGCCAGTTTTCTGTAAGTGTCTTCTATCGCTCAAGCTTAGCGCTTCTCAAACATTTTTCCTTTCACGCACCTCTTTCTTAAAATTTTTCATTTCGAAATATCCCCAAATTTCATAAACATGCTCCCTTTCCTTTCCTTCTTTTCCACTTAATTGGATAACGCAAATATGCTTCTTTTTATAAGTAACCTTTTTATTATAAAATATGATACATCCATATTAATTATATTGTCATTTGGAACTCTTTTGTGACTTTCCTAACTTTTTTTGTGATTTATATCACTTTCGGTATTATTTTCATGTACATTCAGCAGGACCTTCCACTTACCATCTGTGGCTTACGTACCCCAGGTTAGGAACCGTTACCTAGCTTGATTACTTTGACCAGATCTGTACTTCTGAATAACACTATATTAATTTTTCTATTGCTTTCACCATTGTTGGTACTTGTTAGTATGCACCATTTAAGTTAGTATGCAATATTTGCTATATGTTTACGATAGTTGATCTGAGATTATCGTCAATGTTCTGTTCTTAAATTTCTTGATGTGAAGAAGTATAAAGAAAGCACGTATGTCTTATCACCAGTTACGATTTTAGAAATAATGCGGTGACTGTATTTTTAGGCGTTCTTTACTGATTCAGACAAGCTGCGCTGTTTAATATTCTGTTAAATTATGCAGGACCAAACGATAAAATAAATTTTTCCATATGCAATTCTTCATAAATAATTTGATGTATAGATACAGATTTAATTATCAGTTCCTTCTGTATCATTTGGTTGAACAGCGATTCGCAATTATAATCGACTAACATTTTTTGTAGGCCCGCACATTTTCATAGCCTATAGCTGACAACGGTTTTGTTGTATATTCTTCATTCAAAAGAGAATTTCGAACTCTTGCAATTTCTCTAAATCATATGAATACAGTGGTACAAGATGAAGCAGAGCATCATATGCATATGCTGATTCCATTCTTTTAAGACATTCTTCTATATTTAGCCCCAATATAGAATCCTTGGAAAACATAGCTCGTTAATGTTCTCGAGTCAACTTCATTTTCTCTTCTTCTAAAATTTATTCTACTAGATAAAATAGCAATTTTTGCAAAAAATTACAGTCTGGGGACATAAAGGATTTCAAGTTTACGTATCCGACCAATACATGTTTTGGCGCATATCATCTGACCACCCTGTCTCAAAAATCAGTTACCATGAGTTAGCATCGTATTTATATATATATTGTATATGTGTGTATAATTGGCTTACTCTTTAGATTTCGTAGTCCACGAAGCAAAAATATTTTAAAAGAAATGCTGTAAAATTTCTTTTTATCCATAAAAAATTAAATACCCAAAATAATGTTTCGAAATAAGATTTATTTAAAAGAACATTTTTATCATTTCCGATGGAAAAAAGTAAATCATGAAGTGTCTAGAAATTACACGAATTGCAGCACAATTTATTAGTCTCATATTACAGTCGTCAATATGACGTCAATATTAATCATGTCTTAGACATGTTTTTTGCATTATAGTATAAATTTAAACGTAATTCTTGCTTCAATCATTTCAGATTAAAGTACTCAGAAAAAAATTTGTATCGTGCAACATTGAGTTAAAGCAAGTGTAAAAAAGACTTTTTTATGTAAATGAATAAATGCATTAGCATAGCTTCCCTATTTAGTCAGGAAGGTTTCCCAATTAACCTTACCTTCTTTAACCAACTTAGGCATAAAAATATATATTAAAAATCACAAAAAACAATTAAATTAACATACGTTTTCCAAATAAATTGCATTTCAAAGAATATTTTGTAACTATTCCATGGTGTATAAATGCAAATTGTACTATACATAGAAGTTAAACAAATTCCAGTGACAACAAAAATATTTGTTCGGGTTAGCAATAATTGATATGCGTCAAAGTTAGTTATGCACTTTTTTTTTGCTTTATACTATAAATTTTTACTTGTCTCTTGTTTGTTTTAATTCAAATCACTTAGAAAAACTTGGGTACAGCTTATCGTGATTTAAGAAAGATTCCAGAAGATACTTTTTCAATAAAAATTAAAAAATGTATATTTTTTAACGTCTCAAGTCTATCCAGGTGAATTTCAGACATGAACCCCACTGTCTTTTGCTGCATATATCTAGAATTCGCAATTGCAAACCACTTACTTCGCAGTCTCTATAATGGGGACATCTAAGATTTGCTCCAATAAACCGTTAATGTGGAGATCTGAGATTAAATCACAAATCTGTAATTAGAATTAAAACGAGGTAAAATGCATTGTATTTTTATAGTGATTCAAATTGTCTTATCGCCAGTTAATAAAAAAACTTTTATAAATGAAAGAAAGAAATCTTTGCAAAAGAAAGAAATATAATCAAAATGTGTTTAAAATAAATGCGATAAAAATGACTGTTTAAATAATCTAATTAAAATTATATTGTTGTAAAAAAAAAGATTAATTAACAAATTTAAAATTCTTTAAATAAAACTACACTTGGTTCCTTCAATGTAATATCATTGGGGGTAAAATATGGCTATAGATATATATATACATATAACGAAAGAACACACCTTTTCTATTTTATGTTAATTTAACATGTAACTTAAAAATATCCAAAAACCGCGTGTTTGAATACTATCCCTACATTGTTATCATATTTTTTTTAGCCTCCGATGCTATTTCTTTCAGACAAGCTAAAAAGTGTCATGTCAAAAATTGTGGCCCACTTTTACTTACCTATCATACGTAGTATAGAGTAAGTCTTGCAATCTTTTAGAAAATGAAAAAAAAATGACGGATATACACTTTTCAGATACTGGAGATTCCGAAAAACATATTTAAAAAAAATTGCCGTCCGTCTGTCTGTCTGTAAATGCTCAATCTCACGAACAAATGGCGATAGAGACTTAAAATTTGGTATGTACTTAGTAAGTAAGAATAGGATGAAGCCTGTTTAATATCAGTAACTTCGATTATCCGGAACTATTTTTTTCGGACTCTCGAAAATTTTTTTTTGACGGATTTACACGTTTCAGATACTGAAGATTCCGAAAAACATTTATAAAAAAAAATGTCTGTCTGTCTGTAAACGCTCTATCTCACGAACAAATGGAGATAGCGACTTAAAATTTTTTGTATGTACTTAGTACGTAAGAACAGGACGAAGCGTATTTAATATCAGTAACCTCGATTATCCGGAACTATTTTTTCGGACTCTCGAAAAAGAATTTTTACGGATTTCCACGTTTCAGATACTGAAGATTCCGAAAAACATATTGTTAGAAAAAAATTGCCGTCCGTCTGTCTGTCTGCCTGTAAACGCTCAATCTCACGAACAAATGGAGATATAGACTTAAAATTTTATATATATTTAGTAAGTAAGAATAGGACGAAGCCTATTTAATACCAGTAACCTCGATTATCCGGAACTATTTTTTTCGGACTCTCAAAAAATTCGTTCTGATGAAATGTATATAAAAACCTCTATCGATTTTTTTTTTCTAATCAGAGGTGAAACTGAATTCTGCAATGGCAGAATCTACATTCAATTTGTACTTTCTACTTTTTTTAGACATGACACCAAAAGTATAAAATGAATACTCTATTATTGAAAAAAATTTCCACATCCCCCACCCTCCAAAATATATATATATATATATATATACAGGGTGATCCAAATTACAGGACGAAATTAAAAAATTAATAATTTGAAAACGAATCAAGATACAAACATACGGTTTGCCCCTAACGGATGGAAAAGGTATCGGGTTTTACATGGCATCGAAAAAGAATAGTTCTGTTGGAGTTTGCTGTCTTGCAACAAGTAAAAGTGACAGTCTGGTGTGGCTTCACTAAGGATTTCATAATTGGTCCATTTTGTCAAGGAAGTCACACAGCGGTTTTTACAGTCTGTGACTTTTGACTGTCGAGATTCTTGAAGTCAAAAATGTACCGCGACCAATCTGTATCATCAGCAGCCCTGAAAGATGACATCTGCCAAAATGCGTCTGCCATAATGAAAGAAATGCTACTAAATGCTGTGAACGGTGTGGTACCTCGTCACATAGGTGTACTTCTGATTTATGGACATCACACTGAACATTTATTGCAGTACTAATTAACTATAACTAAGCTGACTTGTAAGTTGTCAACATCATTTCATTTATAAACCATCTTTGGTGCAATAAAACATTGTAGAGTCATCTGTTGGTCACGAATAAAACTCTAAATTTAACCTCTACCTTTTTTTAATTTACACAATATAGGTCCTGCATAGTCAATTCCTGTAATAAGGAACGGACGGGTAGGTTGCACTCTAGTTGTAGGTAAATCAGCCATGATTTGTTTAGCTGTAGAAGCAGAAGCACGAGCACAGATTACACAATTCCTTACGAACTTTCTTACAGCACTTCGTCCACTTAAAATCCAAAATTTCTGTCTGACAACACACAATAATAGCTGAGGGGCAGCATGAAAATGAGATAAGTGAAAATTGATAATCAACACTGTCACTGGATGATTTTTTGGTAACAATATTGGATGGATTTGTTCTTGTGTGAGATTTGAATGACGAAGACGTCATCCAACTCTGAGTATTCCTTCTTTATCAAGGAATGGAGAAAGATTAATCAGTTTGCTATTGCGAGGTAAACACTTACCAGAAGTCATACATTTAATGTGATCAGGAAATGATGACTCTTGCACTTGTTTAATTATCACCTTTAAGGCACTCTGAATTTCTATATGCGTAAGAAAGCGGAAGTTTCTTTTTGAAACAGGTAAACGAGAATTCGTAAGAAATCTCAAACACCAAGCAATAACACGTTTTAGCTTAGTAAATGATGATATATTTGAAAGAATAGGCATTTCCACACTTAATTGGGCTGTAGCACAAAAATAATTTTTCCTTTGTTCTAATAAAGCTTCGTCACAGAAAACACTCCCTAATTGTGATTTTGGAGAAGTGAAAGATGGATCACTAAGCCAACTGGGGCCATTCCACCACAGATCATGCAATGATAATTCTGAGGGTGATAGACCTCTTGATGCACAATCTGCTGGATTCTCCTTTCCCTTTATATGATGCCAGCACTCAGACAGAACAAGTTGCTGTATTTCAGAAACACGATTCGCAACAAAAGTTTGCCATCTTCTTGATTCGGTTGGTAGCCAAGAAACAACTATTGTTGAATCCGTCCAACAATTAATTTTAGAGATGTCCAAACACAATGAATCTAAAACAGTTTTTACCAAACGGGCTGACAGCAGGGCGGCACTCAATTCTAATTTAAGTAAAGTTATTGTTTTTAAAGGTGAAACTCTTGTTTTTGCTGCTAATATTCTAACTGATACAGCCGAATCATTTGAAAAGGATCTTAAGTAAACAACTGCACCATATGCCACTGAGGAAGCGTCACTAAATGAATGAATTTCAAATGTGTTAGCTGAAGGAATAATTGCTAAACGAGGCACAGTAATTGATGTTAAACATGCGAGTTCTTCCTGAATTTTTATCCACCTATTTTGAATCAGAAGTGGAACAGGATCGTCCCATGCCAGATTACTTTTCCATAATTCCTGAAGTAGAATTTTTGCAGAAATTATAAAGGGGGAGATCCAACCAAGTGGATCGAAAAATTTTGCTATATCTGACAATATGGATCTCTTTGTGACTTCTTTTAATGTTGGTTCTATGGTGACACTAATTTTAAAGACATCGAGATTTGAGTCCCATTTTAATCCTAACACCTTTATTGAGTTATCGTTTTCAGTTGATAAATCTGATTTAGACTGAATTAAATTTTCAGGAATGTTTTTTAGTACACTAATGTCATTCGAGGCCCTCTTGCGTAACCCAAATCCGCCTCTTTTCATTAATTCTTGTAACTCTGATATTAATTTTATAGCTTCTTCGGGAGATGATGCACCTGTAAGTAAGTCATCTACGTAAAAATCACGTAATACAACATTTGACGCTAATGGAAAATTTAATTTTTCATCCAATGCTAATTTCTGTAGAACTTTAGTAGCTAAATATGGGCTAGATGTTAGTCCGTATGTAACTGTAGTAAGACGATAATCACTTATATCGTCGGAAAATTTATCCTTCCAGAGAATTCTTTGAAAATTTTGATCTTCAGGAAGTATTTTAATTTGACGAAACATTTTTGCAATGTCAGCATTAATAGCTATAGCGTGTGTGCGGAATCCTAACAAAATAAAAAATAACACTTGTTGAACCCTAGGACCTACAATTAAATTTTCATTAAGATAAACATTATTTGTAGTTTTTGCGCTACCATCAAACACAACTCTAAGACGGGTTGTTGTACTAGATTCCTTGATTACTGGATGATGTGTCAGATAATATATTTCATTAACGGGTTTTTGAATTTCACTCTTTGGTATTTTCTCCATGTGTCACATTTCAAGATATTCATTCATAAATATACAATAATTTTCATACAAATCGGGATCTCTATTAAATCGTTTTTCTAAATTTAGAAATCTTTTCATAGCTAACGATTTTGATTCCCCTAATTCTTTACATTGCTTTTTAAATGGCACACGCACAATATATCTTCCATTAGTATCGCGTGAATGAGTTGTATCAAAAATTTCCTCACAATATTTTTCTTCATTTGTGTATATTTCTTTTGAGGGGATGTTTTCTAACTCCCAGAACCTTTTTACATAATCTGTTTCAACATTTGCAAAATTAACTATAATATTTGGTTTATTTTCTGAAAATGTATCACTATCTCCTGTTATTAACCACCCATAATCTGAATTTACTGCAAAAGGAAGTCCTGGTTCTCCAAATATTTTTTCTCCTCTAATTATAGATAATGATAATGACACGCCAAATAATAAGTCTATTGGTCCCGGTTCATTCCACTTAGGGTCAGCTAGTGTTATGTTCTTTAAATGACTGAATGCATTAATATCATATGATACAACTGGTTGATTACTCGTTATCTTTTTCAAAATATAAAAAGTACCTAATCGTGTGTTTTGTTTATCAAAATGTGGAGAAAATTCCAATCTTACAACACCACGTGTCTCTTCGGAGTATCCCATTCCCAAGCATTTAATCTGTAAATTAGCAGAATTTCTTTTTATACCTAATAATTGTATTGCACGCTCACTTATAAAATTGTTAGTACTTCCGACATCTATTATACATCTCAATAATTTATTGCCTCCATAATTATCTTTCACATTAATTAGCGCAGTTGCAAGTATGCCAAATGATTTTGAATTTATTTCCCCAAGACATGAATTTATGGACAAATTTGTATTATTAGATGTTTCAAGAGCAGTCTCACTAGTATGACACGAGGACTGAGGCGTTACTTGGTTTTTTATATCTGGATAGTTAGTTTCTCGTCTTTCATAGTGTAATAAGCTATTATGACTCTTCAAATTACATTTTGAACAAACTCTTTTTGACTGACAATTGGTTAATTTATGGTCAGCAGATAAACATGCAAAACAAAGATTTTTATTTTTTACAAATTGCACTCTTTCACGAACAGACAATTTTAGAAACTCACTACATTTAGGTATTTTATGACTAGGTGAAGAACAATATTTGCACTCACTATTGTTAACAGAAACATTCATCGCAATTAATTTAGGATAACTGTTTTTCTTATAAACACTATTTCCTTTAGCAGATTGTAATGAACGAGCATAATCTTTCAGAAAATTTATTAATTGATCTAACGTTGGAAGTTCGTCATTTTTTAACTGCCGTTCCCACCACAGTTTAATATTAGAGTCAAGTTTTTGCAAAAGTAAATAAATCAACAAAGTTTCTGAAAAGCCACTTACCTTCTGATCCAAGATTTTGAAAGATCGAACACATTCATTCGTCATATCCTCTAAATTAAGTATTGCTGCCGGTGAATCGCCTTGCACGAATGGAAAATTTAATAATCTTCTTATATGAGAATATATTAATTCTCTTTTATTTGAAAACCGTTCTGTTAATAACTGCCATGCTACATTGTATTTCGAATCTTCAATAGGTATTGATTTTATAATTTTTAACGCGTCTCCATGACACGATAATTTTAAATATTGCAGTTTCTGAGCAGGCGATAAATTAGCATTTTCGTGTATACTTGCTGTAAACAAATCTTTGAAGCTTAACCATTCATGAATATTTCCACTGAAAGATGGTAAAGAAAGTTTAGGTAATTTCATTTCACTCACCTCCTTTTTTGGATTGTCCGTATTTATTTTTCTAGCATTAATTTCACGTTCAATTTTTACAGTTAATTCATATAAGATGTCTTGTTGTTCATCCTTCTCTTCTATAAATAAATCAATGTCTTTTTCTTCACATGCATAAAAAATCGATTTAAATAAATTCTTTAACTCTTCATCTAATTTTTTGAATTTCTTTTTTAAATAACTGAATTTGTTCTAAGTCACACACACTCAAATCAGTTTTGAAGAATTTATTTTTCACTCTTGTAATTGAAGATTTTAAAACTTTTTTATCAGTCAATATTTTCTTATCCATTTTTTTTTTTTTTTGCGTTATTCTATTTGGCACAATTCCAATTAGCACATTTTACTTTCGAATGAATTTTACGCACGCATTATTCTATTAACTTTTTTACTTAAATTTCGCAATACTCCGGACTTGATTGCGACCAAAATGTTGTGTCGATATATTTGAAGAAAGCAGTAGACTGTATAATCACTTTTCACACAATTTAATAACACATTTCACAAATAAAATCCTCTGAGGGAACTCAATGCACATATCGTCGAGATTCACAAACTCAACTAAAGTAAACATAAAAGAACAATAATATCCCTGCGCAGAGGGAAAAACACATATTATCCCTACGCAGAGGGAAAAGCACTGGGATAAAAAGCAGACGATTTTTTAATTAAACAACTACAATTCGCTTCTAATTCATATGTAAATTGAATTTTTTTATCTAATTTTTTATTAACTTTATCAACAAAATTAAGGAAAGAATCTACCCCCCATTCCCAAAACAAAAAAAAACATCATCAACATACCTTTTCTAAAATATAGGAACTTTATCAAAATTTTCAAAAATTCTTTTTTCATAGGGTCTCATTTTGAATTCCGGGAGAAAACCCGAAATGGGAGAACCAATTGGAGCCCCAAACTTTTGCTCATACATTTTCCCATCAAACATAAAGGAATTATTATTTGTGATTAATTGTAAGCCAATTTTCTGTGTTTTTTTTTATATTGTCACTATACTTTTCTGAACTATCTATCAAACTACTAATATAGGAATTAACTTTACTAATGTCGATTGATGGGAACAACGGTTTGACATCCATACTTGCCAAAATACATTCATGAGAAATCTTAAGTATTTTGATATGTTCTACAAATTCTGCTGTGGAATTAACAACCAAGTCCGAAGGAGATAATAAGTCTTGCAACAATAAGACAAATGCTTTTTCCAAAAAAATATGATGGCGCTTGACATCTCATTACTATGGGGCGCAATGGATATACTTCTTTATAATCTTTTACTCTACCAACAAGACGTGGAATGACACCTTGCTAATTCTTAATTTTACTTTCATATTATCTGGAAAGTACCCTTTCTCTATAATATCTTTTAGGTTACTGTTAATTTTATTCAATGGGCATTTCATGATTAAAGTATATTTCATCTCACGAATAGCTTTAAGCATTTTATCACAATAATCATTACGATCCATTACTGCAATCCTGTTAGATTTATCCGTCTGTACAAACAAAATATCATTTTCTTTTTTCAGCTTTTTAACTATTTTTAAATCAGTACTGATAAGCTTTAAAGGTCTTTTTATGTACTTATCAATTTCTGTAAAAATAATATTTCTAGTTTCTTCTCTATTTTCACTATTAACTTTTTCTATTAAACATTCTGCTTCCATCACTAAGGTTTTCACATCATGTCTCAGTTCAAACATAAATTTCGGACTTTTATGTAAAACTTCCAATTCTTTCTTACTAAACTGTCTGCTTGGCAAGTTAATAATATCAATCTTTTGTACTTCTTTTACTGCAGAAGGCTTCGATATCACAGGCACTTGATTCATTAATAAAGTATTAATTTTCTTCTTAAGATTTTTAACCTTGATTTTATTTTGTGATTCTCTCCATCTTTCTAACCTTCTATTCAGCACATCAAATTTTCTTGTCAAACAACCATAATTCAATGCATCAAAACACTTAAGTTAATAATTTTTAACTTCTTCCATATACGCGTTATAGGTTTTTGAATTCAATTCATTAATAATCGAATACTTTTTTCTGATACATAAAGTCAAACATTTCAATTCAAACTCATGTACTAAATTTCCAAATAACTGTTTGATTGTTTTATTTTTAATCGACAAAAAATTCGGAATATTATTAATTTTTTTTACAAATTTTCAGAAACGTTAAATTCAAAATCTCACCATCAAGGGCCATTCGTAATTTCTTGTACCAATTAAATACTGTTTAAAAAGTCATCTTCGACCAGAATCGACAAAAAACTATGATAAAAAGTTAATTAAATCCAATTGATTTTTTAAATCACCAGATTTTAAAACATTCACCTTTTATATAAACATTTTAATAAAAATCGAAATATAATACACATTCTGTAAATTACAATGACAGTCCACTATCCTCGATCTTTTATACCTCTATAAAACAATTTTTAATGAATGATGAGTAATTTGAAGATGTAAACCGTTTTTCTATACCTGAATGACATACAAAGGTGGATCAGAAAAAAAATGTTGTGAGAAATTATTTAATTAAAATAAACATAAAATAGAAAATAGAATTGATCATTCCAAGTGCGGAGTAAATCTGATTGAAATAATGAATTTCCACCAGAATGTTTAAACGAATTTAGCAGAAAATACGAGCATGCTTATTTTCAGGTCATCGTTCAGGTAAACGGTAAATCGTAATCGTAATCGTAAAACGGTAAATCAGGTAAATCGTAAAAGGTAAATTTTGATTAAATATTCTCGGTCCAATTAAAATTTAAATTATTTGTCCTTTTTTAGAGACACCGCACCGGAAAGGATAAGTAGGCGTAGTTGTTGGTCATTTTTCCGTATAATCAAAAGATCCATATAGGCAATTATGAACCAACGTCTTTAACAGAGTTTTGCACAACTCAAGTCCCAGCTTATCGAGCCATTTTTCAGATCACTGTTGGAAGAAAGCCCTGCTCAAGATAAATGTTTACTTCAATTTCGAAATCAAAAAACAGTCACAGGGTTCCGAAACCTGACATTTTGTGTAAGAGAATGGTGGCTCCAGACTTCCCACTTGAACTTCTACTAAAGTTCTTGAACAATTCTTGGTGTATAGTATGGGACTGGTAATGCCATTCAAGAGGATGACTCCATCAGATAACATGTCAGGCGTTAGAATTTGTCATCTTCGGATAATCCTGTCAAAGTGTCATAAGCGATAACATATTTTTAATCGTCTTGCCATTTCAATCTTTCTGTCTTTTTCAAATTTACGATATCTACCCGTAATACCGCTGCAAAACAACTAAAACAATCTGCTTCTCAATCTGCTTCTATTTGAGGAAAAAATATTCATTTTATAATACTTACTTTTCAAATGCCGCTGCTTGTCAATTTTTTTTAATTCATTCTCGTATCCAAATTTATGTTTGCAATTTTCTATACATAAAGTAAGTTATATTGTATTTAAAAATTTTATACCTATGCATAGGACAAAGTTACAAAAAAAAGACTTTTGTAAATATCGCTACCTATGTTATTAATATACTATTAACTCTTTGTATCACTGTGTTGTAGATTTGCAACATACCCAGAATTCAGTAGTATTTTGATAGTAAGTTTTATATCACGGTTTTATTTATTGCTCAAATTTTCCGACACACCAATTAATACAAAATAATCTCTCGAATTCTCAACAAATGATGATATTGAGTTAATTTCCGATACCGAAGTTTTGTTTATCATCTGAGAAGGGTCGATACTACAAATTTATCTTAGTAAATTTTGTCAAATTAAAAAAGCTAGAGAAGTTCGAAAGCAGATTTTTTTTAAAGATAATTTTGTATACTTTAAAATTTTGTATTAGAAAATAAACAATATTTAGGCGAAGTATACCAATTTCTGTTTATTGTTGATGTGAAAAAGTAACTTTTAGTCCATAATTATTGTAGTTTTACGTTAAGAAAATTTTAATTCTTTTTTACGAGCTTAAAATGATGTATTCTAACATCTGAGTCAATATTTTTCAAATCGGAGTTGTTGAACCTCAAAAGATTTAAATTTTTGCACAAAAACTTTTAATTTTTAACTGTTTAGGAATTTTTAAATCGTGATGAAATAAACTTCTTAGAAACAGTTAGGAATACAGTATCTTGAAATCATCAATCATTTTCGATGACTAACAATGTTTATCGATTCTGTAAGGAAATACAGAAATATCATCATGAATGCTGCATAGCTTGACTTCTTTTTATTCAGTCAAATAAACTTCCTAAGAAAAAAAATTAACTGCGCGACATTTAAAATCTAAACACATAGGCAAATATATTCATTATAACAGCGAATAATTTTCTCAATTAAAAAAAAAAAAAATTATAAAAATACGTATCAATCATTGAAAAGTTATTAAACAAATATATTCACTTAGCTGTATAGCTTTATTCAATTATAAAACTATTTAGCAGTCTGTGGAGAATTAAGTAATGAAGAAGATGAAAACTTTTGTGAAAAGTTAGGGAAACTGCAGTTTCTTAAAATCATCCATCATATTCGACGGGTAACAAAATTCTAATTACTGAGAAAATGCAGAAAGATTGAGACATATTTCATTGTTTTCATACTTTTCTTTGCATTTATATTTTTCAATAAGACAGGATCTTTTTTAAAGAATGAAACTTAGAAAACATTATAAATTCTTCATTCTTCCATAAAAAATATTTATATTGTATCTATTTTACATTTATTATAGAAAATGTTTAATATATATATATATATGTATAAATTAAGAGATGTCTATCAGCCTGCCTACTTGACCACGGATAACGCCGAAATTATAATACCCAGGTCTTTGAAATTTTTGTATGCGTGGATGCTAAAACCGGAAAGTACATTTCGCAGCTGGCTTTTTAGATTTCAATTTCTTTTTTTTTTTTAAATTAAACCGTACTGTTTAAGATTATAGTTTCAGCTCGTCACTAATCCGCGGCAAAAGATTAGCCAGCCAATGAGAGCAGACAGTAAATATGGGATTTAACGACTGCTAACAACATATTGCACATGTATTTGTTATTTTTTCCTGTTTTGATGATTTTATTTTTCCTGGTTGATTTAAAATCGGTCTTCAAAATCACACCATGGCACCATCCAAAAAAATAGTAAATTAGGTAAATATTCCTTTTATGTTTTCCTAGGGTTTGTTCAGATGTGCAGCGCCAGTTTTGCGCGTGCTCAGACGATTTTGCATGGAGTAAGTGTCATTGAAAAGAGGGATTTAAAAAAGACAGAAACAGTTATTGCATTATTTCTATGGTTCAAAACAACTGAAATCAACGACTTTATTTCTTTATCCTACAAAAACATGGTTATTGTAACAGAAATGCATACCTGTTTTTATTCAGATAAAAATTTAAATATTCTTCAAATATGTATATATTTTCTATTTTAGTATGAAAGGAGATTTTAAATATTCTCAATTTTATTTTAAAACGTCTATGGTCACAAGTAACGCCAGGCGGATCAGCTAGTTTATGGCATATTATTACAACTCATCAAAATATAAACCTAAGATTTAAATTAAATAAAACCGAAACGGATTTTTTACAGTTATAAATATTTAATTTCTTAAAAAGTGCTATATTTATGTTTATAATTTTCATTATGAAAGAATGTTTAATTTGTGCTTCATAAATACAAAGCATCGAAAATACTATTTAAAGATTTTTAAAAAATCTAGATACAAACATTCCTTTTTTCACATCTAAATATTTAAAAATGGTATTATATCTAACATTTACTTTAACAAATTATTAATTTAAGCTACATAATTAAAATGAATCGGAAAACAAACTTAATATTTAAAATAAATAAGCCAAAATTAGTTTTTCCTAGTCATAGACATTTAACTTCTGACTAAAAAAGAAAATCAAAAACCACTACAATTTAAATATGCTATAACAATATTTCAAAAATATCTAACATAATTAAAATGTATCGAAACAGAAGTGAAAGATTTTAAATAATTAAATCTAAAATTAATTTTTCCTAGTTATAGACATTTAAATTCTGAAAATATTACTACAAAATGTATTGCATATTATATTTATTGTAAAAGAGCAGGAGTTAATTAATGCTGCATAATTGCACTGCAGAAAAATACTAACTTTAAAAACTAAATAAAAAAGAAGTTTAAATTTTGTAGTTTCAAATTATGAGTAAAAAATACTTTTTAAATACAGTACTTAAAGTGCATTTATAAATTTTATATAGAAATTCTTTTTTTATCATCAATTTTTATGTATTATACAATATATAATTAATTTGTATTATTTAGTTTCAGTGCGATATGCAAATTAAATATTTATCAACATCAAATAAAACACTTAAAATTAAAAAAAAATTATTTAGAAATTGCCAGAATACAAAGATTTTTAAGTACACTTCGGTTTCATCATTTTGCTTCGAATTACTTTAATTTGATTACATTTTTCTAAATAAGAATATATTTTTGCGTTAACGGACCAATAAGTGTTATAACAATTGTTCTCGATATGAATGTTGCATGAAAACTATATTTATAGTAAAATACTTCACTAAAAACTGAATTTAAGATGGAAATAATTTAATAATCAATAAATAAATAAGGACTGATTTGATTTTACTCCCCCTCGCTCCCTCTTCCCCCCCCCAAAAAAAAAAATAAAACACTTCAAAAAAAAAAAAGTATTTTCTTAAAATGGTATTTATTTAACTAAACATAAACATATTTATTTAAACTAATCACATCATGGATATAGATCTTTCATAAATACTGGAAAGGGTTCAAATTGATTTACATATCAATGCTTGAAGAATTCTTATGGGAAAATAATTTTTGCTCACAGAGAAAAATTATTAAACATTCAGGAAAAATTATATAAAAAGGGCGCGAAATCAAGAAAAGATTAAATGGTCTGTTTGTTTTGGAAATTTTCAAGTTGGGAGTGACCGGGATATAAGGAAATTGACCAGACAATTTGTATAAGGATAAATTTTAGTGAGTGGTCCAGATAAAAACTGGTTGTCCAAATAAAAACTGTAATACTTATCCATAATGGATTTGAATAATAAAATATATAAAAATAAAACCTGTTTAAACTATTTATAAAATACACTGCAATTCCAAAACAAATTTTAAACGTATATTTAAATATTTTTAATATACATAGTAATGCTCTATTCATGAATTGCTGATGAAACAATTTCGACAAGTTATATAAAACGCCTGACTACGCAAGTAGTACCGAATTGCGTTAAAAAAAAACCTTATAGCTCCAAAAATAATAATTATATTAACTAACAAATTACAGCGACAGATTAAGAGTCTCATTTCAAATTAAAATATATCTTTGAATTGAATGAAATACAGAATCATGAAAAGTCGAAGAACGTGGAAAACAGGATGACAAATATCTCGGTAACTAATAATCCGATCGACTTCGTTTTTATGCAAAATTTCTGTTATTTTATTGTCTTTTACGTGTATTCCTTAAAATATATATATATATATATATATATATATATATATATATATACCTTTCATAAGAACGAATTTTTCGAGAGCCCGAAAAAAATAGATTACTGACATTAAATAGGCTTCGTCCCATTTTTACATACTAAGTAAATAATAAATTTCAAGTTTCTACTTCAATTTGTTTGGGAGATAGAACGCTTACAGACGGACGGACGGCAAATTTTTTTTATTTCTAAAAGTACGTTTTTCGGAATCTATATTATATAAAACGTGTAAATCCGTCAAATTTTTTTTCGATTTTCAAAACGATTGCAAGATTTACCCTATAATACGTATGATGGGTAACTAAAACGGAAAGACTTCGTTGACAGAAGTAGTAAACGCAAAATTTTCAAAAAAAAAAAAAAAAAAAAAAGGCGGGAGAGATTTTAAAAAGTACGATGTGAATTATACTGTCGTCTGTCTGTTAAAGATAAAAACACAAATTGATTCTAGAAAAGTCTGATCAATTTGTTCTCAATGTAAGGAAGACAATCTACCAAGCATTATTTACCAAACGGTTGATTGTGTTAAAATAATAAAAAGTATCTTTCTCCTGCTCAAAAAAGGTCAGTATACACAGGTTTTGTCATTTGATGATGAAAACATAAATTGAAAATTTAAAAGGTTTGCTAAAACTTTAAAAAAAATTAAAAAATAATAAACAAATCATAGTAATAAAAGAATAACTATTGATGTAAACAAGCAATCAAAAACCCTTTTTTTTTTTTTTTTTTTTTTGCTTTTTCTTTTTGCTTTTTAAGTGCGTTCATAATTATGTAAATGAGTAGCACCTATAGCTGTCGTTCAGTCCGTCCGTCTGTCTTTCTATCCACATATAAAAATGCAAAAACTACCAAACGGAATCGTTTAAAATTTAAAATATATAATTATTACATAAATTTGCCAAGTCATTTCAAATTTTATAAAAATCGGATGCATAGTTAAATTTCAGAGGCAATCAAAAGTATTCAATATTACACTAGGACTTCCCTCCGAGGGATTAGTCTGAGCGATGTTGCTTAGAACAGAGTTTTTAAAATAATATGCTAAAAGTAAAAAGAGATTCTATCTTTAATTGATTATATATTGTCACAAATTGAAATGATAAAAAAGAGCAAGGTGAATGGTACATTTGCAAAATATTACATACAAATCCCTATACACGGTTAAAAAATGGGAAATCAAACTGTACAAAACAGTCACGCATAAGTATAATATTTGTTACAACAGCTAACAAAGCTCTAAAATATCTTGTATCGGAATTTAAACTCTTTGAAATGACGTAATGAATATACACATCAATTTTAGTACCTAAAATTGGCGCAAATCATGATGGTAGAATGAGGGATTTTTTTACATGGTGTGTAGTGCACTTAAATAGATAGGACAAAATAATTAATATGTTTTATAATATAATATCTACATCTGTTTTCAATGTATGCGATGAGGTTTTCGATAAAAAATTGGAGAATTCTCACTTAAAAAAGTCGCATAAAAATCCCAAAAACGCCAACAAAGGAATACAATCTGTCGTTTCGAGAGTGTTCCAGATATGCTCAATCTGATTTAAATGGGTCGTGCATGCTGGCCACTACATACGCTGATTTGTTTTCGTTTTAAACCCATTCCCATGACATTGAGCTGCATTTTGCTTTAGCATACATAAAATAAAACGAATCGACAATCATGAATGTAGTAGAGAGTTTACAGACGCATACGCCGCATACTTTCCGGATTTTTTAAGAAACGCCTTATCTCCCTCGCCCTCTTTCTCAAAAAGTCGCGGTACATACATTCTAGGATATATTCTATAAATTTAAGCATATACTCTCTGCTTAGAGCGTATATTTTCTATTTTTTTACGATTAGCCCACTGTTGGCAATGCCAATAGCATAAGATATGAACGAGATCTGAATATCTCGTCAGCACAAGCTTTGAGCCGTCAAAGTATCATCACAAGTGATTTGCAAATCTGAACATATTTTTTTCAGCATAGCATGCTGGCTCAAATGCACCAATGTGAACTCGATTACACCTTTTTACCGGAAAAAGGTTATTATTTAAAAGGCCTGCTAGTGGCAATTGAGAAAATGATTCTATGATAAAATTCCTGGATTAGTAAAGCTGAAAAGTTAATGTCCCACCCCTCATACTATTTTATAATGGAATTCTTTTGTGGTGACGTGTAAATGAATAATAAATATTTTTTGCGTGGCATGTTCTACAAAATAAGTATTCTAGTGCTCTTCATAAATGCATATCAACTTCATTATGTTTCGATGGGTTTAACATCATTAAAAAGAGCTTGAAACTATTTCGTCCCATCGGCCGTAACGTAACGGAATACTTTTGATTGTCCCTGTATTCGAATTTATCCGATTTTATTAAAATTCGCAATGACTCAACAAAATTCGACAACAAATACATATTTGAAATTTCAAACGATTCCGTAGGATAGTTTTTGTGCTGTTATATGTGGAGATACAGACGAACGGATCAGACGGCGAATATAGTTACTAAATATTTTATATTAATTAGGGACACGCCTTAAAAAAAACCAGTTAAATTTAAAAGAGCACGCCGAAATTGAAAACGCATTTCCAGAAATTATTGCTCAAAAACAGTATTGTAGCTGATTTCTTTTGTGTGTCCTTGTAATTGGATTAAAAATGCTATGAATACCTTGTTATAACTTAATCGTAATGAAATTCAGTGGTTTATATAAGTTTCGTAAATTTGCAATAGCGTAATTTCATTAAAATACTCTGCAAAGGATTTCTCCCAATAGACCATACTGTAATGAAAATCTTTTGGGTACCCCTGTGAATAAACTATTAATCCCACATACTTCATATACAATATCAAACATGCCTAGAAGACCATAAATAAGGTTTCCAATTGCATATAAATCAGTGTATATTTACGGATGTTAGAGCTTGGACAGACGAATAGACAAACCGAATGCATAAATATTTTTCAGCTTTGTTGGAAAGTGCAGAAAAAAAACAACCTCACAGGCTGAAGATCAGAACCACATCGATTTATTTAATGGCAAAAAAAGGTACTTCTTGGTTATACTGTCGATCAAAAAACTATCGCCAAACTATTAGGTTACATGCCAATACTGGATGATTGTAAATGTTACTTTCACTTGTCATTAATTACGATACGCGTGCTTGTTACGTCATAAAGTGATGTTTAATTCAACTTTTAATATGTATTTCTTATTGCATTTTAAAAATGTATTTATTCTTCTGTTATTTAAAATACAAATTAGGTCAATTTATGTAATTTGGCAAACAGTTTGGAGATTTGTGTAGTTTGGCGCAATTGGTCTGCGAAATAACCAAGTATTACAAAAAAAAAGCTAAAATTAGAACAATAAGAAAATTAGAAACAATTAGAAAATTAAAAAAAAATAGAACAGGATATGGAACTTTTCCATGTAATTAGTGCCAAAATATCATTATTTACATTGCATGGTGATCTGGCTTTTGTTGTTTGTTTATTAATAAATTGCTTATTTTTTTCTATATTTATATAACCTAAATTTAATCGTGCTTTTTTAAATTGTTACTTACTTTTTAAAATAATCGAAATATATTCAAAAATGATTTACGCGAAATCTGCGCCAAACGCGATGCTTATATGATATCTCTGCTCTAATTTCATGATACTTTTCAAATAATATCTTTACCTTGGCGTTTTTATAAATCATTGTCCAGTTTGGGTTTCAGAAATTGAGATTTCAAACCTGTGATCATTTATGCTTATTTTTACTCGTAAATACAGTGGCTCACAAAAGTGTTCGTACACTTAGGAATATCAACGAAATAGTGCTCTATCCATTAATTAAAATTAATATTTTAGAATGGGTATTTAAGAGTAAGATCTATGACTCATTTATAACAAAACTACATAAAATATTTTAAAAACATAGTAAAACTTTATTTTGAAAAAATCATTAATCAAAAAACAACAAAAAATTTACCTCACAAAAGTCTTCGTACACTTTAAAAAAATCGCTGTATATTTGTAACTATTGTAATATTTCGCTAAAGTTGTACTTAATAGGATATTATTTAACACCCACAAAAGTTTTTTAAACATCTGGGAATAGATTTAATTAGTGTTTTTTGTAATTTCTGAATGAAAGTTGATGCCTTCATCGAACATTGCTGTTTTTACTCCGCTTTTTATTTCAATGCTGTGTTTTCGTGTTCTAACTTCCAGTTATCTCCAAATATGTTTTACTGGGTTTAAATTCAGCAATTGAGGTGATGTTTTTAGAACTTGTGAACAATTGTAAAGACGCTAAAGGCGAACGTTGAGAGCCATGTGCCTTGTATCATTATCCTGATCAAAAACAAAGTTGTATCTGTTATCCATATATTGGCCTAGTAATTTTAAATTGCCTTTTAAAATATTTGAACAAAGATCGTGATTTATTATGCTATCAATATATACAAAATTATCTAATCCTGATGCTGCTATGCACCCTCACACAAGGACAACTCCACTGCCATGCTTTAACTGTTCCAACTAAGTTCTTTGAATTAAATTCTTAATTCTTTTTCTCCATACTATTATGCCCTCATTGGAGCCACGAATAGCATATTAGATTTAATCTGTAAATAAAACATTATTTTAATATGATTCGGGTTTATTTATCATTGATTTTACTAAAGAAAGCCTAAGCTTTTCTGTTTTTCGCCCTGACAAAGAATTTTCTACGGTCAGAATGCCTATATAATTCAGCTGGGCTTACCACTCGTCGAACAGTTTCAGGTGAAAATGAAGTAAAAACTGTTTCATTAAATTCTGTAGCAACTTTTATAGCACTTAAACGCGGATTTTCTACGACTTTTCTAGTTGTAAGTATTTGATCTCATTGTGTTAACTTAGATTGACGACCTTTTCATACCTAGTTTTCAATCCATTTTTTTTCTATAAAGCCTTTTATCGCCGTAGAATGGAATAAATTAACTAATTTTGCAATATTTCGAATTAATTTACTACTATTAGGAAGAAAAATAACTAATTTCGAACGCTATTAGTCGTGACATTACGATTACAAACCATTTTTAATTAATAAATAGAATATTACGGACCAATTCTGCAAAATATAAAGCCAAGCGATTTTTCAAATGTCAATACAATGCATAAATGAAAATAAAGCGATAAACAATTTTTTTAATAATGAATTTATCCGAAAATGTTTCTGTGTACGAAGACTTTTGTGGCGTGTATTTTCTGTGGCATCTTCAGTTTACATTTTTAGATTTAAAAAAAATCCATTAATTTTAAACAAAAAGGTTGTGTGTTATTTAGAATAACTTGGAGATAATATAAAAAATTTCTCGACTTCATATACGAATTTAATTACAGGGAAATTTCTTTTTAGTACAAATTTTTAAAGTGTACGAACACTTTTGTGAGCCACTGTAGGGCACAGATGTCATATTTATGAGTTAAAATATAAGCTACATGTTAGCGCGATTTTTTCCCCGCCAAATTGATGAAAACGTTGTTTTTGAATATTGCTATAAGTGTTTTACGATTTACGATTTATTGTGATATTCATATTTTTTATTATATTTTTTATTATGTTTATTACTTATAACTGTTTATTCTTCGCTTCAACTATAGTTCCTTTTTTGATATTACTTGATTATCCTGTAGACCAAAAAATTATCGCCAAACAATAAGATAAAATGCCAATCATGAATGATCGTGAATGTCTCATTAAACAATGTAAACATGTGTTTAAAACGTCATCAAGTGATTTTTTATACCGCTTTTTATTTGTATTTTTATCAATGTTTCACTAATTTATTTCTTCTTTCGTTATTTAAAATAAAAAATATGTGAATATGTACAATTTGGCGAAACTGATCACGAGATAACGAAGAAGTATCAATATTTTATTTCAGCACATATTTTATTTAAACACGACATAACTGTTTCCAATTTGCATGTGCGAAGGTGCGAAATATAAAAGATGCTACGTACTATGTGTATTAGTCTTCGCTTCGTCAAGACAACTATTTACTCCATGCGCTCTGATTCGGTTGTCTACGAAAATATCCAATAGGTGAAAAATGACGCACATCAAGTTTCTGTGACGTATGCAAATAAATTGTGCTTTTTTTATCAGTTTTTTAAATATAACTTTTAAACTATTTGGAACTAATTTTTCGTAGATAGTGCATCCACCAGATTACCTTCATAGGTACCTACTGGTACAAACAGAATCAAAACCCGACGAGTACTTTTTGAGATTTCCTTGACGAAAGAATTTTTCTTATTTTTAATATCGTTACGTACTCTGAGTATAAGACTTCGCTTCGCTCAGACAATTATGATCAATTGGGAAAAAAAGTTTCAAATGCATTTTAATAGTGTTACACTCTTTCGAACACAATAAAATTGATATGCATCTATGAAGTATATACTATAATATACATTCTGTACAATTTATTATAGATTTACAGGGCCATGCAAAAGTATTCCATTACATAATAGTATAGGAAGAACATTGTTTCATGCGCTTTTAAACTGAATTAAACTATTTAACATTTATGAAATTGATATATGTTGCTAGGGAATACTACTAGATATTTCCTGTGTAATAGAAAGCAGATAGTATTTACAGGGATAGACAAAAGATTTCGGCTACTATACTGCATCCGAAATATTGTATAAAATTACACCAAGATCTAAGTATTTTTTGATGCGTATTTAATTATATAAATACGTAGCACCTATAATCATCGTTCAGTCTATCCGTCCGTCTGTCTGCCCTTATATAACAGAGCAAAAACTACCCAACCAATCGTGTTTGATTTAAAAAATATAATTGTTGCTATGAAACTATATTAATTTCGTCGATTCATTCTAAATTTTATGACAATCGGATGTATATTTTAATTACAGGGACAATCAAAAATATTCAATTAATTTACGGTCAATAGGAAAAAATAGTTTTAAGTGCATTTTAGTGATGTTAAACTCTTTCAAATATAATAAAATTGACATGAATCTATGAAATATGTACTAAAATATACATTTTGTACAATCTGTGATGCAGAGAATATCCATTATTAATTTACAGGGTCATACATAAGTATTCCACTATATAATGGAATACGGAAGAACATTGTTTTGGCCGTGTTATAATTATATTAATATTTCACATTTTATGAAATTGATAGACGTTGCTCAGGTTTAATACAGGTTACTTCCTGCATATTTACAGGGACACACAAAGGATTTCAACCACTATAGTGTATCCTAAATACTGTATTCGATAATAGCAAGATCTGAATATTTTTTTAATTTCGTTATAGTATGAACGCACCTTATTTTCTACGATTCACGTGCAATTTCCAACTAGTTCAATTCGTAAACTTGATATAAGCAGTTTGAAAACACGAATTGAAATACATAGTTTGGATTTTAAGTTGCTTCATCAGGATTAGATACTTTAAATATCTAGTTGTAAAACTACAATAATAAAAACATGCATTTTCTACATCTATGAACTCCATCATCTCAAATGTACTAAGAATTCAAATAGTTCTTTATCATTTACAAAGCTAGTCTTATTCAATTATATAAATTTATGTAAACCCATTTCTAATGATAAAAGTAATTTTTAAACGAAAAAATTGATAATAAAAGGATATGCAAGATCTTATTTAATGCGTATATTCTTTAAATAATTCATTGTATACTCTTTTTTAAAGGTTCTGACTTTTATTTACTTTAGACACTCATCATCAAAAATGTTCAAAATTGAATTATAATTTCATTTAATCGTTTGTTTTTCAAATACAATGGAAAAGCATTAAATACGCGAGATAAAATCTAAATGACATAATTATCCATGTAATTACAGTCTGGTTAGATTCTTAAAAATGCAAATTTTCTTAATATTATACCCCATAGCAAGTCACTGTTGCTTTACTTTTATTTTAATTTCGTGAAATAAACTATATTATTTATTCATTGCAGTCATAAACTTGAAAATTAATACAAAACAATCGAAACGATGTACTTAAAAAATCTTTTAATTGACGGAACTTTCAATATCAGCTTTGGAATCTGGAAATATATTATTTATGAAGAATTGATCATCCATACATCCAAATTTTGCTTACCTTCATTAACTTATATTTTTATCTTGAAATTAATACAAAAAAAGCTTTCAGACAATTGAATAAAACAGACTTTTGAATTTCATTGATTTCTCTCCTGGAATTTAATTTGAACACGGTTTTCTTTTTGCTTAAAAGAAAAAGAAACAGTTTTACTTTCTAGTTATAAAAGTTAATTTAAATTGAAATTCCCGAAATTGCATTATTACGATGTATTCAATCGCAAATCCTCAGTTTCATTATTTTTCTCTGCATTAATATGATTCACACTACTTTTATTTTGCAAAATTTTTAAATAAATGATATTATTTACATATGAAATATTATACAAGGTATACATAATAAATTTAATTCTTTCAAGAAAAAATTGTTAAATTTTGACTCTGTAAAGTTGTTACTGATCACAATACGTAAATAAATGTTTTTTGGCTTTATGTAACGAATTTATACTTAATTTTCTCTAAATAAAAGTATATTACACCGTCAAGTATAACAAACCAGCAAAAGTCATTTGACACTATACAATTTCAACTATGCGGTAAACATGTTCTTTTTTTAGTAATTTTTCTCTTGTATTGCTCAAATTGTAAAATTTCATTGTATCTGTATCAAATGTGTATCAATGTATGAAAAATTTCAATGTATGTGTAATACTACAATGTTCCATTTTAAAGTATTATAATTAAAATTAATAAAAATTTAATTAAAATGCATATACTTCATATGATTTCTTAAAAATGCATATTCATAGTTTGTTTTAAAGTTGCAAAAAATTTCACAGAAGTTATAGTTTACATATGTTCTACATAAAATGACATTTGTAAGAAACTGATTTAATATCGTGGACTAAGAACACGAAGAAAACTTTGCAATAAACAGTTTAAAGGTAGCACACAGATGTTTTTTCAGTATTTTGATAGAAACCATTTTCAATGTAACTTGGAAAAAATATACATAATAATAAACAGAGCATGCACCTACATTTTAATTCACATGCCACATAGTATATTCATTTTTAATATCCTTTTTGTTTCGACGTGCCTTTAAAACCGTTAGACATGATTAAATAATAAAAAAAAATATTTCAACATTCCATCCATGGCTTTTTTATTTCAATGAATTATATTTTTATAACAAATACCGAAACTTGTTTACCGCTTTCCAGTTAGCAAATGGTGTTATATACCATAACACAAAATGCTTAGGGCGGCAATTTTAGAAGCCTTGTTCCTGATATGACAAAAGGATAAAAGAGTAACATTTAAATTCATTCGAACTTTAATTACAGATTTTTCTTTGTTTTAAAGAATGATATAAATGGAATGACTCCGTAATAATTTTCAATTAAAGCAAAAATCTTACAAAATCATTGATGTATATATACAATTATTATTCAAAAAGTATTTTTCCCTTAAAATAAAATTTTCTAAATCATTAAATAAAGTTAAGATTTAAATTCCCTTAAGAATGAATCAGAACTACTGGACTTATGAGGAAGGAAATTAAAAGTTTTGCAAGCGATTAAGAGGGACGGCGTCCCTAAATGTCATCAATCAATTCCAACATATCACCACGCTCGGATATAACTTTTGGGAGTAAACTGTCAAAGAATTTGAGTTTTGACACTTATGCTTCCCTTCCTACTTCCTAACACAAGCAATGTAATATCAATCACTCAGCATATAGTCATATACAAAGTAAGACGCTCATATTCAGCTTAAAAAAATTACAACTTCTTTAATTTCTGAAAGATTTTGTGATTTGATGAGAATTTAATGAAAAATATTTTTTTAGCATGAATTAATGCGGATTTTATTAAATATTCGACTAAAGTAAAAGAAGTGGATGAAATTTAAAATTTCAACAATTGTTAAATAACAGTGAAATATTGGATAATGGAATCCTTTTTAAAAAGCTATAATGCAATACGAGATTTGGTAACTTTATTTGAAATCACGATAGTGCTAAATAAGTCATGAAATATAAAGAAAAATAGGCTTATGATTTCTAGTATTATTTACATCAAATGAATTTATAAAATATGAATGAATGCGGATTTCATTAAACAATAAGCTGAAAAGTGAAAGAAATGAATGAAATGAAAATTTATAGCTGTTGTTAAAATACACTAAAATATTGCATAATGGAAACACATATAAAAGGCTATAATACAATATGAGATTTGGTCACTTTGTTTGATACTGTGATAGTGCTAAATAAATAATAAGACGTGAAGTACAATAAAAAACATACTTGCAATGTCTTCTATAGTTTATATAAATGAGTTTATAAAACTGACGACATTTCTTAAAGATATTCAAATATAATAAAGAAAAGAAAAGCTAAGATTTGTTAAGAAAATATATGTTAAAATGTAATCGTTTCTTTCTATATTTGTATATTTTAAGTTTAAATGAATTTGTATTAACAGGTAGTATAAGATTGAATAAACAGATTTTATAAACAGAAAATTCACAAAATGATCATCATTGTTTTTAAATAAGTATACTGTCGTGTTTTTCTTTTAAAATATGTGTTAAAATCTTTAAGCTTTCAAGAAAGGTCTCCATAGTGGGCATACTCAGAATTTTTTGAAAAATATTCTAATTAAACTACTTATGTATGTAATAAAAGATTGGTCAAAATTAGAGGCGGAATTACAATAGAAATTATGTAAAAAAATAAAATACTTTCGAATATTTCGCGTGAAAAGACGAAAGCGTCAAACGATTTGGCGCGCTGCACTTTTTCTCGCCAAAAGCAAACGATTTTAATGTAACTGAAAATGTTGGATGTTTGGAATACGTGTTAATGGTATTTAATGAATTTGAAATAAACAATGAGAGAGTTTAATATATTATATGCATATATATTGCATTACATATGCATGTATATATATTGCCAGTTGGGAGTAGTCATTTAAATTATCACTGGAAAAAATATTTTAATAAATAAAAATAGTCATAGAGAACATTTATTTTCATGCATTTAAGCGTATTCAAAAATAAAAGCCAGCTGTTTCCATGGCAACAAAATTGAATCGACAATGTTCAATTGGACTTTGAGCTTGAAACAATTTTAATTAGTTTTAATTATGAATTTCGTTTTAAACGCAAATTTTTATGATTAAATTTTAATATAAGTACATATAAATATCGATATAACAAAATTATGCATAAAACAAACTAAAACTATCATAACTAAAATTATTTAAATTAAATTTATCTAAACAAGTTCATCATAACACTTTTTTCCCCTTTTAATTAATTTGACGGGAAAAAGTATTTTTTTTAGATTGCCTTCTATCGCCAACCCAGGATAAATAGCCAAATAACGAAATTTTCATTAATTTTTTACGGACACTGCAATGAAGTTCCGCCGAAATTTTTCTTATAAACATATATAGCCTCATGAGAAGAACATTCTGTATTTTTTTCAGATTTTTCGGAGTATGCCCATATGGAGACCTTCCTTGTTAGTATTTTTTTTTTTTTTTTTAAGGGATTTTAAAGCATCGGATGAGTTTGAAACACTGTGCGCCAAAGTTAGAGCCCCACAAGAAACAATTTTAAAATTGTATTATAAAAATAACTACATTTTATTTTTTGAAAAATACATAATTTTTATGTGTTAGAGATAAGTGCAAAACTTTGCACAAATCAAATTCAGCCACATAAACTAAGAAAATATATTATGCAAAATTTCCAAAGCGAAACTATGGCCAACCTTTGGTTCAATTACGCTTACTCACATATAAAAATCATCTCAAATTTTGCATAGAGAAATGCTATATATATATAGTATTATAAACTATTTATATGCGGTAAATGAAATTAAATCATGAAATAGTGTACTTTTTAATAAATAAAAGACTCAAACAAAGTATTTTAAAAAGACACTAAGTTATGTTGTATCGCAACTGGCATTACAAAATAGCTGGCATTAGAAATTTCCACCCATTAAACAAAAATGACACGTTTAGAAACATTAATAATGGCAGTATTTAAATAAAATAAAACATTTTTATCTTCCCACAAATATATCTTCTACGATTCCTTATCTTTTATTTTGCTCAATAACTTTGAAGAACCCATAAAATAGGAGAAATCTGTTCAATTGGATGTGAAAACGTGACAAAAATATTTCAATTGCTTTTTATCCGATTCAAAAGATTTCTTGAAAACGAGGCATAAAATATTTAATGCTTTACTAAGCGTAAAACTCGTACTTTTAAATTATTTTTAAATAAATATTAAAAAGGAAATTACTTTAACTTTTTGTTAGTTCACGATAACGATGTTTTTAGATTTTATGAGCACACATTATGTATGTATACAGGGTGTCCCTAAACAAATGGTATATACGCTAGGGGGTGATAGAACACATCAAGACGAGTAATAGTAAATAGGAAACCAAGGGTCCCAAACGTTTTCCAAAGGAGATAGCCGCCATTAAAGTTTGGGGTCCAAAATTTCAAATACACATAAAAAACGGAAAAATTGGTCGATTGATTTGCGGTTTTCACTAAAATTATTCTTTATGTTGGTATTTTCTTGAAAATAAATTATAAAAATAAATTTTGAAAAATACCGATAGAGGGCGCTTTAGACTTTAAAGTAACGAAAAACTATTTTTTGCCGTGATTTTTTGCATCTCATTAAATGGTTTCGTAAGCTTAGACATAAACTTAAATTTTGAGCTCAAAATCTGAATAGTTGGAAGCGGTTAAGTAGCACAAACTTAACTGTGTTCAGACGGTTTAAATTTCAAATGATTATAAAAAACGGAAAAATTGGTCGATTAATTTGCTGTTTTCACTAAAACTATTCTTTATGTCGGTATTTTATTGAAAATGAATTATAAATATAAATTTTGAAAAATGCCGATAGATGGCGCTTTAAACTTTGGAGAACGAACAACTACTTTTTACGTTATTTTTTGCATCTGATTAAATGTTTTCGTAAACTTAGACTTAAACTTAAATTTTGAGCTCAAAATCTAAATAGTTGGGAGTGGTTTAGTAGCACAATCTGAACTGTGTTCAGAGGGTTCAAATTTCAAATGATTATAAAAAACGGAAAAATTGGTCGATTCGTTTGCGGTTTAAAATAAAACTAATCTTTAAGTGAGTATCTTCTTGAAAATAAATTTTAAAGATAAATTTCAAAAAATTCTGTTAGAGGGCGCTTTAAACTTCAGAGTAACCAACAAAAAATTCTAAACGTTATTTTTTGTATCTAATTAAACGCTTTCCAAAACTTGTTAAATGTTTTCGAAATCAAAGATTAAAACTTAAATTTTAAACTCAAATTCTGAATCGTTGGGAGAGGTTAAGAAGCGCAAACTGAAGTGTGTTCAGGAGTTGAAATTTACCCCCCCCCCCTCGAACACAGTTCACTTTTACGCAACTTAAACACTCGCAATGGCTCAGAATTTGATCTCAGAATTTAAATCTAAGCATTAGAAGGCATTTAATGAGATTTAAAAAAATAACGGTTAAAAGTAGTTGTACGCTACTCCAATGTCTAAGGCGCCCTCTATGGGCATTTTGTGAAATTTATCTTTAAAATTTATTTTAGAGAAAACACTGATTTAAAGAGTAGTTTTAGCAAAAACCGCAAACAAATCGACTAACTTTTCCTTTTTTTTTTTTTTTTTTTTTTTTTTTTTATAGTTTTTAATTTTGTTTGAAATCTGAACACAGTTTAGTTTGTGCTACCTGACCACTCCCAACTATTCAGATTTTGAGCTCAAAATTTAAGTTTAAATTTAAGCCTACGAAACCATTTAATGAGATGCAGAAAATAACGGCAAAAAATAGTATTAGGATGGATTATTTCGATAATCCAAAGTCTAAAGCGCCCTCTATCGGCATTTTTTGAAATTTATCTTTATAATTCACTTTCAATAAAATACCGACATAAAGAATAGTTTTAGTGAAAACCGCTAATCAATCGACCAATTTTTCCGTTTTTTATAATCATTTGAAATTTAAATCCTCTGGAACAAAGTTAAGTTTGTGCTACTTAAGCTACTTAACCGCTTCCAACTATTCAGATTTTAAACTCAAAATTTAAAATTAACTCTAAGCTTGCGAAATCATTTAATGAGATGCAAAAAATCACAGTAAAAAATAGTTTTTCATTTCTTCAAAGTCTAAAGCGCCCTCTATCGGCATTTTTCGAAATTTATCTTTATAATTTATTTTCAAGAAAATACCAACATAAAGAATAATTTTAGTGAAAACCGCAAATCAATCGACCAATTTTTCCGTTTTGATGTGTATTTGAAATTTTGGACCCCAATCTTTAATGGCGGCTATCTCCTTTGGAAAACGTTCGGGACCATTGGTTTCCTATTTACTATTACTCGTCTTGATGTGTTCTATCACCCCCTAGCGTATATACCATTTGTTTAGGGACACCCTGTATATATACATTTCAGAAGTTTTGTGACAGTTTGAACATTTGAAAATTGTATAAACCTTTTTTCTGTTTTAAAAAAATTACTTTTACATAATATTTTTATTTGACATAAAATGTAATTCAATAATATTTAATAAAGACAAAATGATCATAATTTCTTGATATGGTTTTAATTTTGCACTGTTTTCGTAATGCATAATTCTTTATAACTGTTAATAATGATAGATAAATTTATCAAATTTATCCTGACTGCATTTGATGTGAATTAGTGCTGAATTTTACAGGTTGTTGTTGTAAATCGGTGGTTGGTAAATTACTAGCTACAAACCGCAAATTATCAAAAACGCCCCCCCCCCCCCCGGCTCAATGGAATTGATTATTTTCAACTAAAATGTCAATGGTATGAGCTGAATTGGAATGTTATAACTCTCTTCTTCAAATTGGAATAACTCAAAATATTATTTGAAGAATGCTAATTTTTAAAAGTTAACGAAACAGAAATGTCTATATTTTAAATTTGATTCAACATTTTAAAAAATATTAATTAAAAAAGTAAAAATATTTGAAATAAAAATTTGAAAAAAAAATGTAACTTATATAAAATCAAATTTTTAAAAGTAAATATAGATTGTAAATGAGTCAAAAAAAGACATGTTCCAAGTTTGAAGTATTTATTTTTAATTTTTCTTGAGTTGTCAAAATTTAAATCTGAGAAAATGTAAAAAAAAAAAAAAAAAAAAAAAAAAAAAAAAAAACATGAAGAAAAACGCATTTTGACAAGTGCATTTTCATGACAATCTTTGAAAGCTAGATTTTCAAAACAAACCAAAACGAAAAAATTTCCTTTCCTAATACAGATGGAAATATGATTTAAATGTCATTATAAACAGGAAAAAAAACAGAGAAAATTTTAATTCAATTTGTTTTTTAGAAAATTTGAAGATTTTTGTTTCTCGGACCTCCTTAACTAATTTATACCTAGCGTCCGATTTTTGGCAGGTTTTGAATTATGTTTTTTTTTAATATAATTTTCTTCTTATTTATAAAACGAGTGTTGTATGGAATAATTGCTTACAAATTTCCGTCACCTGAAGAAGACAGCATAAGATGGATATTTCTTTGTTTAAATGAAGGCTATTTTTCGGAGTTGATGATTTTTTTTCTTTATTAAGATCGCGGTATGTAAAAAGTATATATATTTGTGTTTTTTTCGACCGACCATCAAAAAAAAAAAAAAAAAAATGTTATCGAAATATTTTTACTTTCTTCTATCTTTACAAAAAGAAAGTATTGCATTAATGAAAGTTTTCGATTCCGGTTTTCGACGGATTTACAAGTTTTAAGGGTCAGAGATTCCAAAAAACATGTTTTTTAAAAAATTCTGAATATGAGTCTGTCTGTCTGTATATGACATAAATTTTGTGGACGCTCTCAAGAGCTTAAGCAAGAAATTTCACAAAAGTTTAGATTCAGTCAAACTTTGATATAAGCTCGATCTGATTAGTTTTTGGTGCGTATTGCCTTACAGATGGCGCTTCTATGCTGCTTCACGATTTTTCACGATTTCTAATAGCTATATCACAAGCACTAATAAACGGAGTTTTATAAAACTTCAGATTACGCTAGTCCTTGACATAATGTGTTTCTGATTACGTTTTGCTGTACATCGACCAATAGGTGGCACTGCTATGAGGCATTATCACAATAACTCTATCATAAAAACTAATGCACAAATTTATATTAAAGTTCAGATTCAGTTAATCCCTGATGTAAGTTAATATTCTTCAGTTTCTGGAGGAAATCGCTCAACAGGTAAATCTGCTATATAGTTTTTTTTAATTAATATATTTTTTTTAAAACAATTTTCAGATTTAGTTAGAATTTGAATTAAGTTGTTGCAGATTGGGTTTTGGTGTAAATTACCTAACCGACGACGCTGCTATATTTAATTTTTTGCAGTGTTAACGTATTAACGTGCATCAGATAGAAGAAAGCTTTGAAATTGCCAGATCCGATTAATTTTAAATTATAAACTTACATGTTCATGCTTAATTTTCCTGAGATTTTGTAACGTACAAAATATAAGGCGCTAGGCACGAATGGTTAGCTATATTTATTACGCATTTAGAGGATAGTTATTTAGGTAAAATCATTTTCAAAATGATTATGAAACAAATAGTTTTTAAGCCTCGAATAGGATTATTCTTAGTTTTTGATTATTGATGCCTATCATGTTATTTGTCTTTGTAAAGAAATAAATGTATTTTTTAGAAATTCGTAATAATACTAGTTATACTACATAATATATAACTTAAAAGCCTTCTTTATATAAATTCAAACAAAACATATATTTATGTATGGAGCTGACATAGGTTAAAATGTACCTGGGATATAACGTACTTTCGCTTATAACGCACTCAGATGCTTGGCCCGAATGAAATATTTATATAAATAATGATTTACAACTCCGGTTATAACGGAAACCACAAAAAAAAAGACAACATTTGAAAGAAACTTCTATTTAGACATTATAGACGTAAATTGTCGGAGTTTTTGTTGAGGCGGTGTCTTTTATTTTTAATTGCATTTCAAGTTCGCTGAACTATCATTGGGACCGTTCAAGTATTACGTAAGCACTAAAGGGGGAGGGAGGGGTCCAGAGTCTGCTTATTTTTTCTGACAAGGGGGTGGAGGGGGTCACGACAATTCTTACGTAAGCATTAAACTACGAAGCAACTGCAGTTCAAATTAAACAAGCAAACAAGGACCGGAAACCTGCAATATCCCAGGCCACTGTTCCAGTGAAAACTTTATAATAGACAATGTTGAAACATGGGTTCAAGGATCCTGGACATCAGATTAAAATATGAACACCAAATTGAACTCCAACATTTATATGATTCATGTCAAAAATTTTAGTTATGATGCCTAAGTAAGTTAAGACTTCTTGCATATCTTGTTTTATTGTTCAAAGTGTTAATTAACAATATGTTTAAACCATTTTGTATTCTGCTGTTTGTTTAATGCAATAAGCAACAATATATTAAAACCATTTTATATATTTTGATATCACAATCCCTATATGCCTATATAAATTTGTAGGATTAATAATGTAATTGATTGGTAACTTTTTATAAGTCAAGAAGTATTGATGTATAAAATACTGTCATAAAATCTTACGTAAGCAAAGGGGGGGGGGTCTAGCATTTGCTTATATTTTCTTACAAGGGGGGGGGGTTCAAAATGACTAAAAATATGCTTACGTAATACTTGAACGGTCCCATTCTGTAAGATGACAGATATTGATCTATTTCATCCCATTGTTGAATCTCCCTAATTTTTGTTATCAAACTTGAAGTGTCAGCTAAGAAAGGGGATAATCATACTTCAAATTCAAGGAAAGTAAAAGAAAGCTTCTACACTGTAAAAAAAATCTGTAAAGGTACTAAACATTTTCTAGGAAACAGGGATTCCAAGAACTTTTCATGTAACGATAACAGGAAAAATCCATGTAAACGATTCTAAAACTTGAGTTTTTGTTGTTACCGTTACAGGAAAAGTTCTTGGAATCCCAGTTTCCTAGATAAAGTGTAGTACCTTTGCAGATTTTTTTACAGTGTATACTTTGCCTTAATCGCTTTTCGTGGAGTAAACATATATACTAACTTAATAAAAAAAAAAAAATTATTTTGCCATGTATTCAAAGAAGACAATGAAAATATCATGTATTTTTTGTAAAACAAACATGCAAGTAGTATTTTTTTTCCTCTTGCTTTATTTTATTTTGATAAATTCACATAATTTCTGTTATTGAGTGCGCTGCCACTGCGCCGTTTTCTTTCTATTTCGCACTGCAATTTATTGGTTATTGCTTGTACCGTACTTCTGTTATTACGTACCTATTTTCTAGTCCTGTAAGAGTACGTTATAAAAGATGGTGACTGTATCATACAATTGCAAATAATACACATATTCCTATATTTAGTATCCTTACACTTTATCAAAAAATACAAAAAAGTTTTTGCATAATTATTTTTAGTATTTTTCCAGCTCATTTCGCAGCATTTAAAATTGATTTTACAGAGAATTTGAGAAAACAAAGCATCAGGCACAAATGGATTAAACCTGTTTATAACTCATACGTTTATTGAAAACGTCAAAAATACAATTTCAAATCTAAATAAATATATTTTTACTCAATTAATCTATCATATTTGTCTAATTCATCATTTTCAGCATAATAAAGTTCTAAAATTTCTCTCAATTTCTCAATTGAGAGAGAAGCATACTGTTGTTGTATTTACAATTTTTAGGAAATGTCAACTTATGTGAAAGGAAAATGAAGGACTTTAAAAAACAATAATGACAGCCTCCTAATGCGCTTTGAATCATTCTTAACCCTGATGAATAAAGGCTGGAATTTAGTGACAGTTACAATGATTGATGGTACCCTGTTGTGTTAATTTTTCGTAATTATTCTGCAAAAGTTCCGGTAATTCTTTTTAATTACTAGGTAAAGTGGCATTTAATGACTATTTGGATTTTCTTTGTACATTATAATTTTTTTTTCAAAATTTTTACCAGATATAAATTATATAATGGATTTTTTCAAAATATTTTCTCTTTACGTACTATTGATTTTTGGATATCCTTTATTTTATATCACTTATTTTTCATATCTTTCTTCGACAATTTTTGAGTATTATTTTGAAATTAACTGCTCTTTTTATTACAGTGGTAGAAAGTGGCGTGAAACTGGATCTGGATTTTATATACTGAAAGATTTTCGGATAAGTTCATTTAAAAAAATGTGGTTAATTGGGATCGCAGAGCGCATAGAAGGTTTCGTTTAATATTTCTTTCGAAACAGTTTATCCTTTAATTAATAAATTAAAATTGTTAATTCACAATTATTAAACCCCTGATCGCCGAGCAAAAGGGTAAAATTGTATTGTTGTTTTCTCTTTAATTTATAAAAAATATTTTAAAAAAGATGTTTTTTCAAAAAAAAAAAAATAAATAAAATAATCCTTAAAAGCTTTTAAATAAGCCCTAAGACAAAAAAAAATACGAAATTTATTTTAATTAAATCGAACTTAATATGAAAATTTCAATTTTTAGCACCGGAACTCGACCTTAGGACCTTCTGTTTACTAGCGAAATACTTTGCTTCGAAGGTCTACACGGAAAACGTTGAAATTAAGGTTCTGTTGTACACTTTAAATCGCAAAAACGGACGGATGGCATTGATAAAACTGATTTAATTAAATTAATATACTTTTTAATTTTTTTATGTTTTATTGTAGGACACATGGTATTCAGCTGTAAATACACAAAATTTGAAGTCTCTGACTTTTACATCATTTGTTTACGGACTGTGAGACAGACAGACAAAGGACAGAGACGAATGAGGTTTCGTCAGGTGAACGAATCCTTGAAAAGAACAATTTTTGCGTTAAAATGTTTTAAAGTTCTGATGTTAATCTAAATTTTTCATCTAATGGTTAACATCTAATGTCACAACAGTTTCCTTGTAAATATTTAAATTGAACATGCACAAAAACTTAAAGACTTACTGAAATATATTTATAGGTATATATGAATAGATTTTAATCAAAAATGAGTAAAAGAAAAAAAAAAAAAAAAAAACATTATTTATTGATCTTACAAATTCATTAAAAAATATCAAACACATAAAATGTTTTGGAAAGTTTTTTGAAGGTATCTTATTATGTTGAATTAATCAATGTTTGACAATTATTATTTTTCGTTATGGGCTGTGGAATAATACTATAAAAATGCTAAAGATTTAACACAAAATATATAATATAAATTTTAAAATATTCAGGTTTACTTAAATAGCGATTACCGTAATCAAACAGAGATGTTACTAGTTAATTTATTTAAAACATATTAGCACTTCCAAGCCTTAATCAGGCTTCAGAAAAAAATATTTTTTTAAATATTATCTGAGTAAGAGCCTAATTAAGGTTTTGAAGTACACAGATTTTTTAAATAAAGTTATCTATTAGCATCTGTATTTGATTATTTTAATCGCCTTTTATGTAAACCTGAAAATTTTAGAGTCCATATTATATATTTTGTGTTAAGAACAAGGTGAAAATTTCGTTTCGTCATATTTGTTTTTTTACTTCTATTTGATAAAGATTTTTTAAAGCGCGGAAATATAAAATAGCTGCAAACGAATATATATCATTCCTAATTACACCCAATTCTATAAAATGCTCTCTATCATTAGAAATCACAGAAAGAAAAATTATTTTGAAATTTATGGGAGAATTTTTAATGCGGTTCCTTTAGATTTAAGAAAAAAGGAATTAATACTTCAATATGGAGAATAAGATTTCCTAAAAATAAAGTTACGGTTACGTTTTAAAATGAAAAGTAGTAATTTTTCAAAAACTTCATCATTTTTCTCTTGCGAGATAAATTTAATTAAATTCCTGATGACCAAACAGATGTTACACACAAAAAAAAAATTCCTAGTGAAATAACTCTTGCTGAACCGAAATTTCACATTTAATAAATAAATCTATAAATAAACTTTTGTTAAATTGGAACTATGTTTTGATTTGATTAATAAAAATATATTAAGCTATTGATAGGTGTTTGTTATTCCAATAGAAAGTTAACTTATTTGATTAAAGGAACTCCAAAAGATTCTACCTTTTATTTTAACGAATTGATCACGAGTCTCGAAATATTTATATATCTTAGTCCTTATGGAAATCAAATAAATTGTTAATTTTCAAAGAGATATATAATTATTTTATTTAATTAAGCTGTTTAAATGTTTAAAAGTTCTAAAATGTACTAAATATTTTAACATTCTCAAAAGCCGATTAAACATATAATCTTTAAAAATAATTCTTAAATACAGAATTACATAGTGCCTCCCTACAGTGGTAGTCACAATTATAAGGACAAGGCAAAAACCGCCAAATCTTGGTTATATTTGGCGGTAAGCTTATGCAAATTTCATACCTGGAAACCAATGAAAAAAAATGATTATTTTTGTATGTTTTTGTAGAAATTTGTGGTAAATTCATGTTCATAAAATGTATTACAAATTTATACAGCCACATGATATGGACAAAATTATAAGAACAACTGTATTTGTGTGTTCTAAAAAATAAAATTTGCATGTTTTTTGTTCTGCACACTGAATTTCCAGACGATATAAATGCGTTGTAAGCGTTTGGGATCGTATTATTCTATTTTTCAATCATGCCGCAAGGTGCAAAGGTTTTGGAGTTTCAGAAAGGAAAAATGGATGCATATCAAAATTCAGGACTTTCTGTATGCTAAATTGCTACAAGATTTAATAGATCAAGAACGGTTATTTACAATTATGTTAAAAATACCGGGAAATATGGACGGCAAAGACATGCAATCAGGCCATCTTCTGTTACTGTATGGGAGTAAAAGAATGATAATAAAGCGAGCTTGTTCCAAAAAACGAAAAAAAAAACGTGAATTGAACTTAGAATGAACGTGCTCGAACTGTTTGACGTTTTTTTACAAAAAGAAAGAAAAAGGTTCGGTATAGTAAACATGTGTCAAGACCTCGTCTTACAAAAGTTCATGAGAGACTGCGGATAGAGTTTGCCAAAAACTACAATACTTTGACAAAAAAGCGAGATTCAGTCTTTTCTGATGAGAAAAAGATTATTTTGGATAGTTTAGATTGTTTTTGCAACTTCTAGTAAGATCTTCATAGAGAAAAAACAATTTTCTCAAAGCATGTATGTGGAAGTGAATCAGTAGCGGCCTGGAGAGGTTGCACAACTCCAATAGTTTTTGTGCAGGGAAGGAGAGATTCTGAGTTACATTGATGTATTTGGCGATCTTTTACCAAAAGGACCGTTAATAGCGATTGGAGGCTATTTTTTCCAGCAAGACAATGCCTCGGTTCATGTTTCCAAAACTGCAAACTCGTGATTTGATGCTAATTTAGTGAAACTACTTGATTGGCCGGCCAGAAATCCTGATCTGAATCCAATGGAAAATCTGTTGGGTATTCTGGCACACAAAATATGCAAAAATTGTATAAAATCTCAAAACAAACAAGAACTCATGTCTTCCATTGAAAAAGATCACTGAAAATTCTCCAAGAATGTTCTTAAGGAATTATCAAACTCCATGATATCAAGACTGATAAATGTGGTTAAGAAGAAGCGGGGAGATTATTAATTACTAGTGTGTTTCGGGCAAAAACATTCATTGTCCTTATACTTTTGTCCAATTTTGTCCAATGACATATTTTGTTAATTGTGACAAAATATTCATATTTTTTATTTTCCAATGTTTTGCATTCTAAAATGATTTCTAGCATAAAAAAGCATTTTGTGTATAAATTTCACTTTATTTAGCTCAGAAATAATTTTTTTCTGTGCAATTTTCTATTGTTCCTATAATTCTGACCACCACTGTAGTTCGATATCATCTTAACATCTTCTGGAAAAGCTTTACCAATACTTACCATATACGGAGCTCGTAATATTCATTACTCGAATCAGCTTAATAATGGAATTTTTCCTAATTAGATTAAGGAAGCAATTCTGTTTTGAAAAACTAGTGATAAAAGATTAAAAATTCTGTGAAAGACTTTCGCCACGAAAAATTTAATTCAGTATACTTTTGACATCACACAGGTGACCAATTATTGAAAAGTCATTACTTAACGATGTGTTGCAAAGCTTAAATGTCCGTGAGTAAAGCTGATGCCATATCGAAAGTGGCAAAGGTGACCAATAAAATCCCTTTCTGCCGTAAATTTTACAGCTTCTAAACATCACACAATTTCAATTTTTATACCGGCGAATAGACGAGAAAAAGTCATGTCCCAATCTAAACCAATGAAATTAGTTTCAAAATTCTATCTAAATTTACTATCTTTTTTAAATTTTAGAATTACTTTCAGCATGACTTTTTTTTCATGTATCGCAATCGCATGCAAGTTGGTTATAAAAACTTAACGCATGCGCACTTAAAAGTTTATCATTTAACTCCGGATAATATTTTGTAACAAAATTAGAACTTCTTAATTAAATAAATAAATAAATATAAATAACAGAAATAAAACACAAAGCTAACAGACATGCAGTGGAAGCTACGAATTTAAATCACTGAAATTTCCCCCAAAAAATTTATCTAGTTTTCAACTTTAAACTAAATGATTGTGCCAATGAGAAAACTTTCTTCTATGTCACATATACATTTTAATATTTCAGAAATTAGTTAGGCATGTGAATATTTTGATATTATTAATTCATTACTATATCATCTTTGATTTCCATCTTAAATTTCAATTAATTGCAGTAAAAACGTGTTAATGTGGATCATGATATTTATTAAAATCAATAGTTTTCACTTATTCTACCATCATAAGTTGTTTACAAATAGCCGGCTTAGCAGGAAGCGAGTTTCCGTCCCTGCACGAGCAGATGGACACTAGAATGATAGGATGATTTTTTTTTTGACCTAAATTGCTTTAAAAATATTTCTTTACCCTTTTTAAAACATTTTTGCAGTTGGAACTATATGTCTACGACTAACGGTTTAGAAATTTGCCATTGACCACCGTTGAGAGTAGACACACTGTATATTGTGCATCCCACGAAGCGTAGGTTGGATCCCGTAGTTCAGCTATTGCTGGAAATGTCTACCAAAATTAAGGGTTAGAATTACAATCCTGTTACTTGCTCTTTTTTTTATAATTTCTATAATAAAATATTTTGCATTTTGCTATTACTTTAACCTAATGTAATTTAAAAATTCAGTTAAAATACGCATTTGAAATTAAAACAACGTCTGATATCTTTAAAATACACATTTACTTAGTTGTTTTATTGATTAATATATTTTTTCGTTGATTATTTTAATAGATATAAATGTGTGTGCTAATAATAAAAAACAAGTTGCGAGATCATTTGTATCAAAATAAGTTTTTTAAACAACTATTTTTGTTTGCAAAAAAATGTTTTTGAAAATATGAAAGGTGGAGCAGCTGTTTCTTGACTCTTTTTCTCTCTATTTTTTACGCCTTTATTTTTCTTGAAATGAAATACAAATTCATCATTAACAACAGCAAAAAAAAAAAAAAAAAAAAAAAAAAAAAAAAAAAAAAAAAGGCATTAAGGGAAAAGTAATTTTACATTAAGGATAATCTTTTTGCAGCGGTAAATATCTGACGTATATATATTGTAGAATCGGATGTTAAAATAATTGTTATTTTATTATGAGTAGATTTTATTTAATTATATTTTTTATTTTATCTATCTATTTATTTATTTATTTATTTTTGTATTATTTATTTTATTTATTTATTTATTTTATTTTTTTGTATTGTCGGATAAAGTAAAATAATTTGAAGAAAACATTTAATGCATCTATTGTTAGTATAGAAGAAGAGAAATTGACATAAATAAACAATAAATATGTAGGTGTTATACTATATATGAACAAGATGGAAATTGCACGTCAAACGTAGCAAATGAGGTACGTTCGCTTGGTGTAATTCAGATTCCACGTAAGTATCCGAATCTTTTATGTGTCCCTGTAAATACTATATGCTGTTTATTATACATGGAGAAAATTGGAGTAAATCTCAATAACGTATATAAATTTCGTAAAATATGAAATAGTATAATAGTATTAAAATGCTCTTCAAATGGTGTTTCCTCCTGTACCATTGTGTAATGGTATACTTTTGTGTGGCCTTGTAAATTAATCTTAAATATTCTTTGCACCACAGAATGTGCAGAATCTATTTTTTAGTAAATACTTCATAAACACATATCAATTCTATTTGTATTTGAAACTTTTTCCCCATTGACTTTAATGTAACAGAATGCTTTTGATTGTTCCTGTAATTAAACTATACATCTGATTTTCATGAAATTTAAAATGTCACGACAAAATTATACAAAAATTACTTATTTTAAATTTCAAACGATTCGATGGAGTAGCTTTTGGTCTGTTATATGCGGACAGATGGACGGACTGAACGACGACTACAGGTGCTATGTATTTATATAATTACGAAGACACCTAAATAATACCCTAAATTGTAATATTTATGTGTAGATGAGCTATATATATATTCTATCATTATTTAAGTTTTACAAAGTATGTCTAAATCTCCGGGAATTTGATTGTCATGGTTATGTGTACCAATGACATCATAATTAGATAACATTCAATTCAACAGTTCAATGAATTTGAAAGCATCGCAGTTTCTATAATACATTAGGATTTTGAGTATCCTCGAGTTCTCTGATATTAACCTCAAGCTGAATTTGCCTGTTAGCTGTTCGGGCGAGAGTGTGAAACTGTGAGTTTCTGCATGGCAAGTTAAACTTCTTATTTTGAATTAAAGATTTTTGGGATCTATAAGTTTCTACTTCTTTAGTGATTTACAGTGATTCCAATGGTAGTTTTAACCGAGTTAAGAGACTTCTCTTCAATTTCTGTAGAACAAATAGTGATGTAAATTTGGTTTTACACAAGTGTCTAAATGTAATAAATATTTTGGGAACGATTTTGTTCTCAGTATTTAATAAATTTGAATTTATTTTTGATCGTTCCTGTTTAGATCTATCCGCTGCCAATTCCAATCAATTTGATTATTGTTTAAGGGATCAGGTATCATTTAAAATGTCTAAAAATGGATTTCTTTAAAAAAGCTTATAATTAAATGTTTTGTTAAAAAATTTAAAAACAAGCCTTATTGAAAAAATAGCATTACAAAAAAAAAAAAAAAAAAAAAAAAAAAAAAAAAAAAAAAAAGCTACGCCTGAAATACTTCGAGCTCTTTCTATATCATTAAGAGATGACTCCATCTTTAAAGTATCAAGTTTCTTAAAATAACGATTTTGTTCCTTGCGCGCATTATAAAAAAATGATTGCGCAGAAGTTAACCCTGTCGGGTCTGGTGATCTATCAATGGTACAAGTATTTTAATTAATTATTTTCCTTTAACAAATACTTTTGTTACTGTTTACATATGTAATGTTTGTATATGTCTATGCATTTACTGTATGATTTCATAACCTTTTAGGTATTTAGTAGGGTAACACCTCCAGTAATTGGCATGCACCAGTGATTGGCACATCCTACAAACATGCCCTAAAATAAGATTTATATCCAGTCTTTTAAAAATGCAAGACCATATACCAGTTATATGCTCATTTACGTTAAAGATTATAACTTTGATTTTTGCTATTAGATGACAATAGTACCTAGGAAAGAGAAACAATTATGGCTTGTATGAAATTAGCCATTTTTGTAGAAAATGCTTCTTCTTTTGTTTAAGGAAGACATGCTTTTCAATTCATTATTATATGATTTATAATATATTTTAAATTTTAATTAACAACGGTTTTGTTTAGTTAAAAAGGGTTACTTTAATTGTGTAAAAGTATTTTCGACACAAATATTTGGATTTCTGAATTAATGATAGATGCCAATTAATGGTGCTTCAATTTTGCTAGTTCCAAGTAATTGGCACCTATTCTAATTACAAGGAATTCGCAAGGAATTTGAGATTCAACCACTTATTTTGGAAGTACTTTTAAAGTTATAGACTAATTTTGTTTATCATTTGTTTTTATTTGAAAATATGAAATATTATCAGTAATTGGAATCTATTAAAGCTTCACATGACAATTACTGGAGAGTGCATGACAATTACTGGGTATTAATATAAGTATATTGTATTGTTTTAAAGTGTTCACATTTCAGACTAATATGCTGATTTCTTACTCTCAAAAACCTGAAATATGGCATCTTCATCTACAGTAAATTCGTTTAAAGCAATTAAACCCAATGCAAAATGTAAAGTTCTTTTTTAATATAAACTTGTGCCAATTACTGGATCACAAGGTGTCATACATTGGTGCTCTAGGTGCCAATTACTGGTGATTTCAGCAACTTTTTATAAATATATTTTTATAAAAATACTTTTTCAAAATTTTTTGCTTTTAGTGGGCAAAATAGATGCACAGATATGCATTCTTTGATTTAAAAATATTTCCAAGTAAATATCTTATTTCTTTATTATGAGAATTGAAGTAAGTTTAAAGACAAATTCTTAAAGTGCCAATTACTGGGGATGTTACCCTAGTAGTGATAATAATAAATATTTGCTTACTTCTGTTTACACCGTTTGCGATTCTTTTCTTTTAAACTTAAATTTCAAATTTTATATTTAAAATAAATGCTACTTTCCTGAAAGAATGATGTGTAATAAAATGCAAAAATTTTTAGAAAGCTGTGATATCAGTTAAATATTCTTGTAATGTAACATTTTCTAAACATCTACCATAATTCTTCTATACCCTATTGCCATATAAATATGAATTGCAAACCAACAACTTTCGCAATGTTTCAGACACTGAAATATTCGTTAAGCACTAATTAATCTATTTGGAATGTTAATTTTATAATGGTAAAAGTGATCTTTTCCAAAAATTGAAGAAAAATCGGATCCGAAAGGGTTAATGAATTTTCTTCTGAAACACAAAATGACCTACTATTATATTTCTGAAGCAAGAACTTTGGACTACTTTGGATTTAAAAATACCTTCGGCTCTTCAATTTCTTGGGATCTACAATTTATATTGAAAATGAAACACGATAAAAATGAATTGCGCAAGGTGAATCACGGGCCCCTATTTTAAGAAAATCTATTAAGGAGGAACAGGACCTTTAAACTTTAAAAAAAATCAATTTTCAATATTTTGTTTTACTCTTTTTTTTTCTTAACAATATGCAAAAAGCCGCATTAAAAAGAGTCCATGTTTTTAATCGTTTCTACAAATTCTAAGGTCCTGTGACCCCTTAAATATTAAATTCTGACGTGTATTTATGAACCGAGCAGTTCAGTAAAAGATATTTAGATTCAGAAATATCATGTAACAAAATGCAATCGATTGAGCTATTATTCTTTCATGTAATTTAACGAAAATATTTCCTTACATGAAATCTGTTTGTTTTAAAAATGCATACGCCGGAATATACGCTATCTAAATTATGCAAAACAATGTCATACAGAGGTTGTTTTCCTAACTACTACTTGATAAGATTTTATAAAGCATTTCCGCCTGAAACAAATCGCATAAAAACAGCGTTTATTATTTTAATTGCGTTAACGTTGTCTAAAATAAACTAGAAACATTGTACTTTGAACATCAATTTGGAAAATTAAGATTTGATTCACCACAATGCTTAAAGTTCTAGTTGTCATATCAGTGGTACTCGCAGGTAAATATATGCATTTCATACAAAAAACAATTACATCTATAATGTATTTTTCTCTGATTTTTATTTTGACTTATTTAGTTATAGTACATCTTTAACAACTTGACTGATGAGTATTTTTGAAAAATATCTTTCAAATAATGTCTATTTTTATATGTCTTTCTCGAAATTTTTAATCTTTTGTCGCTGGTTTTTCAAAACAGAAATTTTTGCCTAATTAAATCAGGAAAATAGTAGAATTAAAATATGTAAAACTTACAGTAAAAATTTACTGATGAGGATAATAAATCGTGTTTGGGATGTGGATTCTCATACGTGATATGGGCAAATCTTGATTAACAAAAATATGTTGCCCGTATAACGTATAAGAGATTAGCAAAGCGGTTAAGAATTTTCAACAGTCTCTACAATAATATATTTTAGTTTCCATATTTTTATATTATTTAACAGTTTTAGAAATCTGTATCAAATAACTTTGTTTAAAATTATTATTTATTATCAGTTTTTAACACGTATTTTTCAGTAAGTCTGTTTCTCAACTTTTTTCCTATGATATAATTTTTAAAAGTCTTACTGTCTTAATGTAATTAAGTTTAAAAATAAAATTTAGTATCGGATATTTTAACGTATTTCACAAAATTTCATAAATTTTGCTTCATTTTCGATGTATATTTATGATATGGTATAAATGTGATAGATAATATTTCCTGAGATATTATTTTGTATCTACAATTTCATTCACCGTATATATAGATTTAATATAATTATTTATTTATTGATGCATAAATTAGTCTTTTTATTTTATTTTCACATTGTATGATTTAATTTATCATCCTTGACAATCAGTAACTATATTAACAAGTTTTAAATTCGACCATACGTAAGTAATAAAATTTAGTACAAATAGAGTCTACAAAAAATAGTCTCATAGAAATTAATTTCTCTTAGAGAATGAATAAGTTACATTTCATAATTTTTATAATAATTTCAAAATACATATATTTTCAAATTAAGTGTTAAAAAATTGCTAAATGCATCTATAAAAGTTTAATTAGAAATTCCTTTCTAAAATATTTTAGAATACGAAACTGCACTTTTCTTTATAGAATCTTAGAATCTATCCGCTTTGCAATTTGTTTTGCAATAATTAAAAATGAGCATAGCCGTTAAAAATTTAAACGTCTTACATTCAACTGAGGAATTCTCAGTTACTTAAGGTGTAGTTTACTGTGTTAGATGTTTGTACTGAAAGTTTAAACTGAGTTCGATAAGGAGTTCGGGATAACTTTTTGGAGCTCGGGCATGAACGAGACCGACGATTTGAAATTTGAGTCCGAAGTATTTTGCGTTAATTAAGCTCGATCCTGATAATAAAAGTATACCGAAAAAAATTATTTAAAAAAATGCATAGTATATAATATAATATATCTAAATGTAATATATCTTCTTTTCAAGAACTTGTTACGCGAAAATAACTGTTATTTTTTAGTACATAACTATTTTTAGGAAATTTACGTTCTGTCTTACCAAAAGAAAAGTTTAATATCAAATAAAAATATACCTTCCTAAAAATATTCTGAGATTTTTTCCGCCAAGAAGCAGGTCTAATGATTGATGAATGTATTAATGAAAAGTATTTTATGATTAAATGAATAAAATTTGCATAAATTACGATTTGTATGACGAAGAATGAAATAACGTTTCTCTACTTCCTAAAAAAAATTACATATCCTTGAAAATCAACTTAAATTAAAAATTTGACATCATTAGCTGAAAGATCCAGTGCTTTTATAGGAAAAGAAGAAACACTGCTAAATTGCATTTTATTGGGAATAATCATGCCAATTTTATCTACTTACTTATAAAAGTGACTTCGTTAATGTGAACAGGGAGCCTCAGAATGAGCAGACTTCATTAAGAAAAACGGATACAAAAATTAATGTTATTTTCATTTAAAGAGCAATTACCACTCGCAGATAATAGAAAAAAGAAAATTTTTATTTAGTATTAGATCTCGGAAAAAAATAACAATAAATAAACATTCCAACTAAAAAATATGCTAAAGTGTCATATTCTGTCTGGCAGCACATTAAGCATGTCATTGCTAAAGTTGTTGTTAACCTCATATATTCGTTACTGAATAACGAGTATTTGCTGTGATGTGAAGTACCGAATTGTTACTTTGGAATACGATTCGTTACTCGTTGCTGCATCAATGCACGGCACAATTAAGAAAGAAATTTCAAACTTCAAACATTACCTTCTTTTCGTAATTCATGAACAAAGGTGGCAAGTCGGAAAGGCGGAAGATGAGAATTTGTGTTCGGTTTTTGATTCGGAATCAGTTGTTCTCCTCATTTCAGCATTGCATACGGGTATTCATTTAGTTCTTTCGTTACTTCAATACTCGTTTTTTAAAAGGAAATTTTTGGAGTCACGTGGTCAATAGCATAAAAAATTGCTTTTAGAAAAACGTTTATTATGAGTTCATTCATATATTCAGGGGTGATACTTTTTATTTACTAGATATGATGTGTGAAGAAAATAATTTATATTATTTTGACCAAGAGATTAAGGACATTTTATATTTCAACATTGCATGTATTTTTAAAGGAAGCAGGGATCAAAGTAATAAGGATATAAAATGTGCTTATTATTTATTATTTTAATTAGACTAGTTTCGTATCAATTATGTATTTAATCTATTAAGATTGCTCATAATTTTACTGTAAAAAGAATTGATAAGCTTATGATGCAATAAAATATTCGTTAAAGTTGTATTTAAAGAATGATAAAGTATTTCTATGAGTTATAACTTTTTAAATCGCTGATTTTTAGTCGTAGTCACATACGATCAGTAAGAACTCTTGATCAGAAATTTAGAAATTAATCAGTCTCTCTGCTTTTCCTTTAAATCCAAAATATTTTTTTGGAGATACAGTGAAAATAGATGTTTTGAACCGAGCTTGTGGACGTTACAATAATTAAAGTCTGGTCTTATAAAAGCATTTGAATACAGCTTGAACTACAATGCACTGATCAAAAAGTGAAAAATGCTAATCGATTCCATATTTTTCCTATGACTACCAATTTTATTATGCTATGCATTAGACTGAGTCTATCAATATATAAGAAAGTTTTGCGATGAAGAGTGGGAGTAAATGCTTTTGAAAATCATATTAATGATAGTTTCCATTATAGACAGAATTAGGCTCCGTTGCCGCATGTTTTACTGGTTTCAGTAAGGACATTTTTATTAAGAATATTATAACATCTTTTGTTTGTGTTAAAAAATGTTTAGGGAACCACTTTCATAAAGAACTTGCATCAATAGAGATGAGATAGGCTCGGCCAGACACCGACAAGGTTTTGCACTCGAACGAGTTCGGGTTCATTTTTTCTGAAATTAGAAATTTTATTTGATCTTATTCTCATAATAAAAACAAAAGATAACTCCCCACACCCCTAAAATATTGCTTATTCCATTGTTTGCCATTTTAATGCTATTTTGATGAGAATGATAGATAAACAGACTTTTTATTTTCCTTTTCTAGTAATAGCACTATTTAAAAGGAAAGTTGTGATATTTGCTGATTTATACCGTATTTATATAGTCGGCGAATAACGACTAGTGCTATAAATGTAATGATTAATTATACACCCGTATGTATTTGTTACTTTCAAAAGAATTACCCGTCAGAAAGTAATGGTTACGAGTTACTTTCGTTATTTTTTAGAAAATGTATATTAAACTTCATAGTAAGTACAAGTACTAAACATAATTTGGTGTATTTTCTAATTATTTCGAAAGTTTGTGGCTTATAAGTAGGTTTAATATTCCTTAAAATATAAGATAAAATTTATCTGGATGCACTGATTTAAGGGGGCTCAGGGGTTGATCAATGCGGAAAAACATGTAAACAGAGCTCTCGTTTCGAGCCCACATAAAAACAGAAGTATTCAATGTAATTAATTTAAAACTTTCTGATATTTTAAAGGTATGTTTGTAGTCTTATAAAATTACAAAATGAAGTATTTCAATGTAATATAATAAAAAATATAGCGAAATGTATGTAACACAATTTTCGAAAAAAAAATTATATGCTACATCACCAACACCAAAATATCTTAACGTTGAATTGACTTAAGAACCTAATTTTTGCTTTAAACTGATCAGGAAACTTTACTCTAGAGAATAAATTAAAGATATAAAAATCCCTCAAAAAAACATTATTAAAAAACTCTTAAATTTGAAAATTTAAAAAAACCCTAAAAAATACAACTTTTTTTTCATTAAAAATACTCAAAATATTAAACTATCTAAAATATATTAATTCATAACCTAGATAAGGATGTTATATAGATGCAAATAAAAACTAAGCCATTCAATCAAACATTCATTAATTCAGTCATTCATTAATTTTTTTTTTTTTTTTACTTTGGAGTTAGTCGTCAAAAATCAAGTTTGGAGAAAACGCGACTTAAAGTCGAAATTATATGGATGCGGCTATGAAAGTGTTGACGCATAAATGCTTACTAGCAGGGGAGACCGAGCTTAGCTCGGTCAAAATTAATTAATTTTGTGTTCAACTCTAGTGTCTAGTATTTTCACTGTATCATTAACTCTGTATTATTACTGTAAAACATGTTTATAATAGTATTATTTAGAAAAACAATCACTAAGAAAACTATGTTTTTATGCGCATGTTTATAAATTTTACTTTATTTTAAAATTTACAACGAAAGGACATCGATCTAAATCACTTTTTTAGCTCGAATCTGATTGGTTTAACCATGCATCTCGAATCCTCTTAAGAATGTATAAAAAATTCTTTACATTCTGAAAGACAATATTTTTTGCTAGATATAGCCAAATTTGGAGGCATTCTTTCATTTGGCTCCAAATACGTGTTTTGGTTTTCGTAATTTTTATAGTCGATTTTTTGGCCATATTTCGCCAATATTTTGTCAAATATCACCAAGTTATTGGCTGTTGCCATATTCTCGTGACCCTGACCCGTATTACCCAAAATGAGCCACTAATCAAATTTGATCAAGCATGTGACTTAGCTCAATCGTCTTCAGGTAATCAAAAACAGTAGAATATATAATTGAATCAAAATCGTTTAAGCCATTTTTTAGGTAAAATTAGCTTGGCAGCAATCAACAATGAAGCGAAATAACCCACTAATATAATTTTGTTTAACATGCGACTCAGCCCAACAGTCTTCTCGTGACAAAAAACGTTCAGTTTCAAAATTTAGGTAAAATTGATTGAGTCATTGTTATATATAATTAGAATGACCCTAGCTCATTAAGACCCAAAATGACCCACTAATCGAATTTTCGTGAGCATGTGTCCAAGCCAAATGGTTTTCTCTTGCTCAAAAGCGATATAATACAAAGTATAGTCAAAATGGTGAGTACCATTTTCTATATAAAATTAGCATGACCCATCATGACCAACAAATGTCCCTTATAATCGAAATCTCTCGAACGTGTGGCCTAGCTCATTAGTTTTAGCAAGCCGAAAAACATTAGATACAAAATTTAGATAAAATCGATTGAGCCGTTTTTTAGATATAGTTAGTTTGACCCTGACTCCTTATGATCCAAAATGACCCATTGATCGAATTTTCTCAAAAATCTGTCATAACCCAATGATTTTCTTGTGCCCGAAAACGATAAAATACAAAATTTAGTCAAAATTGCGCGAAACATTGTCTAGATAAAATTAGAATGACCCAAAAGTGGCCCACTAATCGAAATTTCTTGAACATGTGACCTACCCTAATGATTTTCTCATGCCAAAAATATGTTGTATACAAAATTTCGTTAAAATCGACCCACCCATTCTTTAGATATAACTTGACCTTGACCCATTAAGACCCACAAATGACCCTTATAATCGAAAGCTCTCGAATATGTGACTTAGCCCATTAGTTTTCTCGTTTCTAAAAATTGTTACATACAGAATTTCGTTAAAATTGATCCTGCCGTTCTTTAATTATATATAGCTTGACCCAGACCCTTTATGATCCAAAATGACCCATTAATCGAAATTTTTCGAACATGTAACCTAGTGCAATGATTTTATCGTGCCAAAAAAATGTTGCATACAAAATTTCATTAAAATCGATCCACCTGTTCTTTAGATATAGCTTGACCATGACCCATTATGACCCATCATGACCCACAAATGAACCTCATAGTCGAAATCTCTCAAACATGTGACTTAGCCCATTAGTTTTCTCATGTCAAAAAACTGTTACATACAAAATTTCGTTATAATCGATCACGCCGTTCTTTAAATAGTTTGACCCAGACCCTTAATGACCCAATATGACCCATTAAAATTTTTTCTCGAACATGTAACCTAGGCCAATGTTTTTCTCGTGCCCGAAAACCATAGAATGCAATTTTTAGTCAAAATTGCGTGAGAAAATCTCTAGATAAAAATAGCATGACCCACAATGACCCCAAAAATGACCCACTAACCGAATTTTCTCGAACATGTTACCTAACCCAATGGTCTTCTTGTAATCCAAAACGATAAAATATAAAATTTGGTCGAAATCGTTAGAGCCGTTTTTTAGATAAAAATGGCTTGACCCATAATGACCCAAAAATGACCCACTAATCGAAATTTTTTGAACATGTGACCCATCCCAATAGTTTTCTCGTACCAAAAAACAATTGGGTACAAAATTTCCTTAAAATCAATCCAGCCGTTCTATAGATATAAATAGCTTTATCCTGACCCATTATGACCCAAAATGACCCAGTAATCGAATTTTCCCGAACATGGGACCTAGCCCAATGGTCTTCTCGTGCCCGAAAATGGTAAAATCCAAATTTTTGCGAAAATCGTTAGAGCCATTTTTGAGATAAAATTTACCCACACACACACACACACAATTTTTGCTCGCATTATAGTATAAGATAACTCCGTTAAAAATGTAAATATTTTTATGCGGTGTTTTGCAATGAGTTAAGAATTAAATGAATAATCAAATTAAATCATAAAAAAAAATCAATTTTTTGAAAAGGTTTCAACCCCTGAGCCCCCTTAACACTTCATAAAATATAATAAAAGACGTTCAAAATAATATTGTCAGAATACAGCAGGAAATATCATTATGTAACATAAGTGTGGTCTTTGCAAGAATTTGTTACCGTTCCATAAACCGTTGTGGAATTTTGCGCGAAATCTTTTTGAAATGGAAATCTGTTTAAAAATGTCAACAGTTACAATATGATAATATATAACTAAATACAGTACTCGAAAATGGAAATATATCTTGAATAGAAATATTCTAAAGTCTATTGCCATGAAAATGTTGCAATGCATTTTTTTCTAATAAGACAAAAAATGTCGCTAAACCGGAATTCCTTCCTGGTTTCCCTCGATTACGACTAAGCAAGTATTATTGTAGATATTAAAGAAAAAAACTGATTATCTTAACGTAGAATAAATATTTGCGTTATTTCTGGGACAATTTGATGATTTAAATATCTCTTTTCTTTTTTTTTTGCCTCCTGTAATTTAAAAGATGTTAATTTAAGCTTGTGCAAAATAGCAAAATATTTGTAATTTTTTTCTGTTTGCTGTTTTAGGGATTTTGAATTAATGCATATTTTTCTGTGGAATATTACTTTTAATAAAAGATTTCACGAAATATTAAAATATTGAATAAACTTGCGTTATACAATAAAGGCATAAAATGTGCTAAGTTTTATGGAAGAACTTTGTATTTCTTTGTCAGTCGCATAGAAGATGTGCTACTACTTCAAATACAGGAGCAAGACTGTCTAGAATTACATTTCATTGCGACAGTTAAATTTTGAGTTATGCTTGAAAATCTATCCGCATTATACCTCAATATTTCATTTTTTTCGTTTTGCTTTTAATTTTAGGTTTTTGTAATATAATCCAATATTAATGTACATATATATATATTAATTGTTTATTCATTTTGATTTTTTTCCCATGTTTCAATTTGGTGATTTAGTATTAAATTCAATGGTTTATATATTGTTTTACAAATTATGGTTTTATATTAGTATTCAAATTATTAAGTTGCGTTGCGCCAGTGATAATGAATGTAAGTCTATTTTGATATTTTATATTTTGGTATCTTTTCATTTTGAATGAAATATTCAATATGAATTATTTTCCCATCATTTGTATCTTATATGTATTTTTTAATATATAGCATAGGTAGCTAAACGTTTTAGAAATATTATAATTATTATGCGCTAAAATAATTGCTGCATAACCTTAGTGTATTGTCTTGAGATTTCGACCTTGTAGTTTTCTAATACCTCTTCATAGGGCAAATTCTATATGAATTGCAATATTATCATCTAACATATCATATAGTAACATTATATATAATTTATTTTTTTCATGTTTTAATGCTGTAACTTAGTATTAAATTAAATGATTTATATATTGTTTTGCATTAATTGGTTAATGTAATATTCTGCTCGAAACCATATCACTTAACCCCTTGGGGACGAGCGACCACTATAGATGCCGGCACCGATTGTACTCAGATCCCGCGAGACTACCATTGATGCCGGCGCTGTTTGTACTCACATCCCGCGAGACTACCATTGATGCCGATCAAATGGAACGTTTTGTTTTTCACAGTTTAGCATATAAAAAATTTATCCTAATTCTATTTGAATGTATATTAAGGAAGAAGAGTTCTCCTTCAAACTAGGAAAGCTAATGAAAACATTTTTTTTTTTTTTAATCCACGCGAATTTAATTTTTTATGGAAATACTACAATGGGAAAAAGATTATTTTTTCATCACGTCTTTGTGTTTCATAAATCTTTTTACGCGTCTAGTAAAACTTTATTTGTCTTTATTAGAAATAATGCTACTGAACTTCAGAAGGAAAAATTTGCGGTTAACGTAAGTAAGTGTATTAGTAAGGATATCTAAGGTTACGAATGATAACATGAACATCTGATTCATTGCTTTTTTTCCCGCTCTTTTATATCGTTCAGATCGTAGTGCCAAAAACCGACGTCATTAATATTTCGTGTTTTTCTTTGTTGCAGAAGGAAAGATTTATATATTTTTATTTTATTTCAGGAGTGCTTCGCAGTTAAAAAATAAAAAATAATAAGAAAGAAAGAAAAGTTGTACTAACTGATTGTGAAAGCTGATACGCTGATAACATTCTTTCTCAGTGCAGCTAAATTAAGAATATTTTTCTGCGTTCTTCTTTTGATAAATTTTTACTTTTCACACTTGTTTCGTTTAAATAATTTCGTTTAATTCGTTTTAAATTAATAATATATATTTAAGCGATATCGTTTATTAACTAATTAAAATGTCTAAAAGACGCCGGTATTTGACTGCTGATGAGATAGAGGATATTATGAATAAAACTTTTTCTTCGGAAAGTGAATTTTCCGAAAGTGATAGTGACTCAAATACTATAATTGATTGTTGTGTGTAGCAAACACTCAAAGAGGAAAACATCGTATTTTCAATGCAAAGAATGCGACTTGGGGATTTTGCGCAAAGCACTGCTTTACAATTTACCATACTCACAAAGACTTTTAAAAATATAAAACTATTGCATTCCATAATTTATATATTGCTCATTTTAAATTACTGACCAGTTTTTTTTCTATAATTCTATATATTTATCTAATATGTTTTACATTACATGCTTGCATATATATACATTTCCTTTTAAAAATTACTAGTAACATGAACAAAAGTTTTTAAAGAGTGTTTTAAGTTTTAAAGAGTATTTTAAAGTATTATTGTGCTTTATACATTATTATTCAAGATTTTTTAGATTATATGTTCATATTAGATTATATGTTAACATAGATTTTAAAAGATAATTTTAACATCAATGAAAGTTTTGAAAGTTTCAAATCATTATTAAATTTTATTCATAATTATCCAATAATTTTTATTTGATATACCTTATTATACGATATACCATATGGAAATATATTTTCTATTTCTGAAATAATTTTAACATAAACATATTTTGGAAAAGTACATTTTTAATTTTTACTCTGATTTCACATCATTACTGATTATTATTCAAGACTGTTTGTTTTTAATTATGTGTTATATATATTTTTTTATTTCAAAAATATTATAAAATTAAACTGTTTTTTTTTATTCAATCTTACACACACACACACACACACACACACACACACACACATATATATATAAGTGTTACAAAGCAACAGTAGCAGGTTTTTTTAATATTTTTCATTTCTAAATAAATCGTTTTTTGTAAAACATTTATTTTACTTACTGAAAGTGTTAAAAATTATTAAATATCAAGATGGTTAGGCTTGTTTTTCTATTATAGCAAAATGTTTCATAGGTTGATATTTAACAGCCTGGTAAGTATTTTTCTGTCATGTTATATCATTTTAAAAGCTAAAAGCAGGATATTAACTATTCATTATTTACATTTAAATATTTTTTTTTCAATTAAAATATCACACAATATACATCATTTTTTCAATGAATATATAAAATAACATCAAATTCCATGTATGTGAATTTCAAAAAGTTTCATGCGAAAGTTATTTTTTTATTAATTTTTAAAGAATTTTTGACAAGCGTTAGGCTTAACTGCGCGAAATCCTCCGGCCCAGAAGGTGAAATTGAATTTCCCGCTCCGTCCTCAGATGCGCACTTCAAAATGCGCGCGCCGTCGCGAACAGGTTAAACGCTCCATTGAAAAATTCGCAGTCATGCAACGTGAACGCAGTAAGGCAACAAGACAATTTCCTAAGGGCTATTTCCCTCTGAAATGAGACAGAAGCGCTGTACATTTTTTTAAACACCTTTAATAGATTTTCACATCATAGCAAAACTATTCCACTAGTAACGATTTTAAAATTATAAGGTGCCAACAAAAAAATTAAATTTAGGTTGGTGTCGTAGACATCCACACATTGCGTCGTCTTCCACCAGGGGACGAAAATATGCAAACATACACACGAAACTAAAACTGACTCTGATTCCAAAGTCAACGTAATCCATTTTATATAGCCTCATTGCACTGAAAAAAAGGATTTCACGACAAGCTTCTAATTTGCTTCAAACTTTGAGAACTCACCTTTTACCAATGAAATTTAACCCGCCGACACAAACCTCATTTAGTTTTCTCAGACGGTTTAGTTTTCTCAGACATTTGAGAAAAAACAACAAAGAAATATTAGGCAACAGATACAAAGAAATAAGTAATGGGATTTTATTTTTAAGAGAAGAATTGTTTTGAAAGATTAATGTTTTTCTGAATAAAATGAAGTAAAAGGTTGACTTAAAGCTATGGAATTAAAAATAAAGTGTTAAAATGTTATAAAAAGAAAGAAAAAAGTTCAATGTTGAAAGATTGAAGTAATTAACTTAGGATTAAGGCAAAAATTTTTTATTATTACATATACTAGTAGATTGAACCCGGGCTTCCCGGGTTACATAGCAAAGATAAAAAGCATTTTTTTAAATTGAAAACTTTAATGAATTTTCTATATGTAATAAGCATTTTAGATTGCTAACTCCAAAAAAGCATTTTTAACACTTTAACCCCTTGAAAGGGGTGAAATAAAATATATCCCACTTAATTTTAATAGCAAAACGCCACATTGACGCCAGTAATTTGAAATAGCAATGTTATTTTTGTCAAATACGTGAAGAAATGCTTTTAAATATTTTAAAACAAATTTGTTTTTAAGTTTTTAATTTCCGGTGTCAATCAATTATTTCAGCATTTTAAGAATTAGAGTGCTTTTTCTTTCAAAGGGTTGTATCTTGCGGGTTCATTCATGTTTCATTCATAAAATAATAACTGTGAAAAATATTGGTATGAAGATTTGTGTTGATAACGTTACATATTTTTTAACTTATACAATTCAAAAAATTAACATTAATCTCAATATTATAGTAAATCAATCTTTGAATTAAGATATTACATATCGGAAAAACATGGTTAGGTTAAAGGGTTAAATGAAAAATATTAATTATGGAATCAAATAAAGCTATGAATTTTTTCAAAAGTCATATTTCCGTATTAGACGTATGCTGGAAGCTATTAGCCAAAGATTTCGTTACGGCAGCAATTTTGTTTCTGGTCATTTCAGTACTTCGAGCACGTAATTCAGTTACATGTCTGTTAAATTTGTATTTATTTATTTTATTTTATTTTATTATTTATAAAGGAAATTTTAATTTTTCTATAGTATATTAGCCGGAAACAAAGTAAATTTCTTTTCCTATATGAAATAAAAATTGAAAATGTGCGAAGATTAAAAAATTGCAGTAATAAAAATTGCAAATAGTCATTTATCCTGAAATGTCATTCGCAAAATAACGTCAGTGCTACACACGGAGACATTTGTTTTACAATATAGATTTTGCGCATATGAAAAATCGATAGTACTTGATTATCCCAAATTACCCCACTTGATCGCCAAATTAAAAAAATCGCCAAACTAATAGCCAAGTTATATATGTTGACATACTTTTTATTTTAAATAACAGCAAAATAAATAAATTAGAAAAACATGAATAAAAATACAAATAAAAAGTGGTATTAATCATCTCTTGATGACATTTTAAACATGTATATATCGTGTTTATATCAATGAATATGACATTCACAAATCATCCATTTTGGGCATTTAATCTTATAATTTGGTGATAGCTTTTTGGTCGACGGGATAACCAAGTAGTACCGAAAATCTTATGCGCATGCTAAAATGTTAAAAGTAAAGAAATGACAACACGTACATTTTTTTCAAAAAAAAAATTGCTTCAAAGTTAACTCTCTGACAAATTTAAAATTCGTTTTATAAATTAAAATACACAATACAAATTTTAAAAAAAAACTAAAACTAAAAAACGGTACTACTCTGTTATCCCGTCGACCAATTTCGTCAAATTATACAAAATCGCCAAACTAATAGCCAAATTATGCATATTAACATAATTTTTATTTTAAATGACGAAAAAACAAATAATTAGTAGAATATTAATAAAAATATCAATAAAAAGCCGAAATAAAAATCACTTAATGACATTTTAAACACATGAATCGTATTTTATGTCATTGAATATGAAATTCACGATGATCCATTATTGGCATTTAATTTTATAGTTTGGCGATAATTTTTTGGTCGACGGAATAACTTAGTAGTACCGAAAAAACATTTCACTCCGTCACTTCAACGTCCCAAGAAGATGCGTATTTTCCGTGAAATACACAAACCTTGATTTTTACAAATCATGCCACACAAAATTTTCAATTACATTTTAAACATTGGATATTGGCGAACTGTGAAATCTCATTTTATCTTTTGCACCGTTCTTTTTATATTTCAGATCAATTTTCTATGTGAAAATTCATTTTTTTTCTTTTTTGAAAATATATTTGGAAAATAAAAATGGTTCTAAAAATAAAGGTACTACTCGTTATCCCGTCGACCAATTTCGCCAAATTATACAAATCGCCAAATTATACAAATCGCCAAACTGATAGCCAAATTGACATAATTTTTATTTTAAATAACGAAAAAACAAATAATTAGTAAAATATTAATAAAAAGTCGAAATAAAAATCACTTAATGACATTTTAAACACGCGAATCGTATTTAATGTCATTGAATGTGACATTCACAATCATACATTATTGGCATTTAATCTTATAATTTTGCGATAAATTTTTGGTCGACTGAATAACCTAGTAGTACCAAAATAAATAACACAAAAAATATAATTATTCCAAGAAGAAAGAAAAATTAAATAATTTTGTTTTGCATTTTCCTTCTAGTAAAATAATAGGTAATAAAAAAAAATCTAAAAAAATCGCCTGTTCTAGCGAGTTTATCTGAAATTTATAAAACATTACATTAAGCGAATAATGTAATTTTAATATAATTACAACTGAATGTCTTAAACAATTGGACAAAAATTTGGGGAACCGGACATTACTTTAAAGCTGGAATTATTTCCAAGATCGTCTTTGTTTGCTGGCTATCTCGGCGAAAAAAATTCAACCCGGATGGAAAAAAAAAGAATCACATTGAACAGGTACTAAATCCTTTGACATCATCCGTGCGTTTTTTCTCTAAATAGAAATGATCTGCTTAAATTTAAGCATTATAAAGTAGCATTTTATTTTATTACAAACTAAAAATTATAGTACTAAAAGTTTCCACAGACTTGTCATTCAAAGTTTTCTTCTTTTTAGCGAAAACACGCGGTGGTGTTTGGGCTTAATGTAGCAGATTTCAGGGTTAACTTTTTTGCACCACTCCCAGCCACCATAAATTCTTTCTATTTCTTCTTTTTATTTTATGGCTATTTTTCCTTTACTTTGCACAGAAATGGAGTATTCAAGTTGCCACCTCCAGAAAAATTAAATTAAAAACTACAAAAAAATTAATATCTCAAAAACAAATTAAGATACAGTTTTCAAACAAATTGCATTTAAAAGTACATATTTTTCCCTACACAACGGTGTAAAAATTGAAAAAGTGCGATGTCTAGGAGTTAAAAAATTTGCAGTAATGAAAATTGCAAAAGTGAAATTTCATCAGAAAGTGTTGCCATTCGAAAAATGACGTATGCGTTACACACAGATACGTTTTGTGATATACGCTCTTCCTATTTCTTCATAATTTACTACGGAACACCTGTGTATGTCGAAATAATCCAAAATAATCCAGCTTGACGAAAACAAAAGTTTATTTAACACATGGAACACAAAATAGGGACTAAAACAGCAAGACTTGAAAAACACAAACAATTAAATATAAAGTTCCGGATTACACATTCTCACAACTTCTACACAACTCTACTTTCAATAAAAAATTAACACCGTCCCCGTAGCACACACATATTCCAATGGGAGAATATTTTTAAAATCTTTTCACCTGCGTCAAAACATTCGCAGGTCTACCTATTACCTCGGCACACACCTCTCTCTGTGTTCGTACCCCTTCCTCTCCCAACTCTCTCTCCGTCCGCTCGTCACGTGACTAAAGAGCGGCGCCGATAAATGAAACAAACAAAAAAACACATCATCAGTCATTACACCCCCCACGCAAGATTGAAAATACGGTACACACTTATTTTAAATCTGAAATTCGACTGATGATGTTACACTATTTAACAATGATTTCCCAAATTATAATATGTACATATAAAAAATAACACAACAAATACAACCGTATCCGGAGAAGACACATCTTCCGGGGTTCTTTCTATCTGCTAATATAAAATAGAATTAAATTTACTTCATATACACAATATAACATATAAATAACAAAAGGCAATACACAAATACTTAGTAAACATTAAACAGGACACTAATAGCTGCTGAAAAAAAAATATGTATATAGTTCACAATGTTCAAGGAATGCTCAGTCACTGGATGCTTCAAAAGTTTTTGAATGTTCTATATAGTTTCCAAGCGAGATAATGCATCAGCATTAATTAGTTTGGCACCCGGGCGGTGCGAAATCGTAATGTCGTACTTCTGTAGCGCCAATGCCCATCTCTGCAGCTTCGAAGATTGAGGGGCATTTTTGGTGATAAAAGTTAATGGATTATGGTCCGTAATAAGTTCCACAGGTGAACCGAAAATCCAAGTTTCAAATTTTTTCAAACTCCAGATCACTGCATAGGCCTCCTTTTCAATCGTTGGCCATGCCTGTTGAGTTTTGGTGAGTTTTTGACTGGCGTAACTTACCGGATACTCTACTCCATCTCTTCTCTGCGATAAACAAGCTCAGATGCCGATTGCAGATGCATCACACTCTATGATGAAAGGTAACCCGATAATAGGAGTATGCAGACTGGGCGCTTCGATGAGACCTCTTTTTAACGCGTTGAACGCCTGGTCATGCTTTACTGACCAGCACAAATTCTCTGGACTGTCCTTTTTTGTCAGTTCAGTGAGGGGATATGCTGTTTCAGCATATTTTGGTATGTAGTCTCTGTAATAATTGCACAATCCTAAGACACTTTTTAGTTGCTTCTTGGTTTGAGGCACAGCTAACTTACGAATGGCCTCCACTTTTTCCGGATCGGTCCGATGGCTGCCGGACCCAATGATATGACCTAAATATATTATTTGGGGTTTTGCAAATTCACATTTTTTCAAAATAACGGAGAATTATAGCTGTGATAGTTTGGAAAATACCTTCTCTAAATGCACCAGGTGTTCCGCGAACGTTTCGGAAAACACTGCTATATCGTCGATATATGCTCTAGCAAAGTCCTGGTATTCAGAAAGCGCTCTGTTGATTTCTCGTTGAAACGTCGCAGCAGCATTCCTGAGCCCAAAAGCCATGACCTTGAAGCGATATTGAACTCTGTGCTTCTTAAAACAGGCTAATTTTTGACTCTCTTCTTCTAATGGTATGGCCCAATAGCCTTTGAGTAAGTCCAAAGTGGAAATAACATTCCCCCTGCCAATATTAAATAGGAGATCAGTAGAATTTTCCATAGGGAAGTCATCGACCTTGGTAATTGCATTCAATGCCCGGAAGTCTACGCACAGACGCAGAGTTACATCTTTCTTCATCACGCACACTACCGGATGCGGTGCTTCTTCATCACTTTCCTCAATCAAACCTAATTCTAGTAATTCTTGAATTTGTTTGTCTACTTGAGGTTTTAGGGCCTCTGGAATTCGATAAACATAAGGTTTCTTCTTCTCATTATCATTTAATCTTATTTTGTGTGCACCAACTTTTGCTATTTGTATTTTCTTTGAAAATAATTCTTTATATCTAAACAATAAATCTAACATCTTTTCTCTTTCTACGTTTTCTAAATGATTTAAATTTACTTCTTCGATTTTGAAATAGTTCGAGTTATCCTTTGTACTAGGGGTGGGATGGACTTCTCCTAATTCTTCTTCATTCTCAAAAATTACCCCCACTGCTTGTACCCTAGGAGTAAATTTCCTTATCTTATTCACGTGAACATTTTTAATGTTTCCGTTCGTTAACCTGAGTTTGTAAGAGTCGGGATTATACCGCGCCACTATTTCGGCTGGCCCTGTCCATCTAGCGTAAAGTTTATTACTAGAGTCTGGGATTAATAAATATACTTGCTCCTCCGGTCTAAATTCCTTATAAATTGCCCTTCGATTCGCATACTTCGCATACGCACCCTGTTTAACTTCCGCTACTAGTGAAGCTTGTTCCGCCGCCTTTTCTAAGTTAATTTTTAAATCCTGAAGGTATTCGGTGGCACTTTTCCCGAGATTTATAGGTAGTGGAATTTCGCCCGACCATGTAGATTTTAATACCGCCAATGGCCCTCTGGCCTCCCTTCCATACATCAACTTGAATGGCGACACCCCCGTCGTACAATTAGGAATCTCCCTATACGCAAATAATAAATAAGGGATGTGTTTATCCCAATTTTTAGGATCGCTCCGAATGATATGTTGCAACATGCGTTTCAATACCTGATTATACCGTTCAACCAATCCCGAACTTTGTGGATGTCCCGATGTTGCAAATCTAGGAGCCGCTCCTAGCCTAGCATGAAATTCCTGCATTAAACTTGATACAAAATTTCCCCTCTGATCACTTGCTATTACGTGGGGTATCCCTGTCCGCATAAATATTTCTAACAGCGCATCACAAGTAGCTTTAGCCGAAATTGTTCTTAACGGAACCGCTTCGGGCCACCTACTGTGTTGGTCAACCAAAGTAAGTACATATTGATGTCTACGCGCCGAAGGTGGTTCAGTTTTCTCAATTATATCAATATTTACAACGTCAAATGGGAGTTCCAGTCTTTCAATCGGAAGAATCGGTATCTGATCACTGGCCCTCTCCCGGCTTCGCAATTGGCAGTCCTTGCACGATTTACAATATTCCTCTACATCCCGCGACACGCCTGGCCAAAAAAATGAATACCGAATTCTTTCTTTCGTTTTCCTTATACCGAGATGGTTCGCAAAAATTGATTCATGTGCAATCCTTAAAATTTCCTCCCTCCTAATTTTAGGCACTACTAATTGCATGACTTGATCTCCAAAAACCTTTTCCCTATGATAAAGTAAATTATCCACCATAACAAACCTATTTTTCCCTTGTTTAGCATCTTTAAATGCTCCCTGTAAATATTCGCAATTCTTTTGTTGCTCCCTGTAAATGGCCGTTTCCGAATACTGATTCGAATTTAAATCCTCACAATCATTTTTTGTTCCAATACAATTAATAATCAAATTCTCTTCGAAAGATTCATTTTCAACCCGCAAACATAAATCTTCATCACTCGTATTTTGTTCTTTTTTCTTTTCCCCCGACATATTTTCAACCCCCCTTTCCGATTTCGTCTCATTTGTTGGTGCCACACTGTCGGCTAATCTTTTCCTTTCTCCAATTTGCACCGATTGTAATAATTCATAAACCTTCGGAGTAATAATACATGAACCACATAATTTATCTGTCACTGCAAATAATACATCCACACTATTAAATAAACAATTTGATTCACTCATGTTTAGAGAAACCGGTAATGTTATAAGATCAGCAGTAATTTGCTCGCCAAAAGCTGAAATCAACTGAAATGATGAATTTTCATTATTTTTAAATGTTTCTGATATTTCATTCGAATTTATAACAGGAATCTCAGCGGCGCTGTCAATTAATGTTTTTATTTTTTGTTTCCCCACCCAAATTTCATCGTATTGCAACGGTTGAGTACTTATTGCGTCATTTTCAAAACATAAAGCTGTCACTTTCGCAATCAATCTTTCGTCTTTATTCTTTCCGGTAGAATCTTTTTTCATTTGATAATGAGAATTTCCCGACCTGTCTTTTTCTTTATTATTACTAGGACAAAAACGTAAATGAACGATTTGACGGCACAATTTACACACAGACTTTTTCCTATCATTACGAGAATTAAAATTATTTCTTAGATGTGGTGGAATACATTTGCCAGATGCAACATCATCAGGACCGCGACAATTTGTCGATTTATCATATAACTCAGAAAATGTTCTACCTTTTGAAATAAACCAGTTATCGCATAATTCCGCAATCTCCCGCGCTTTCAACCAATTATCTAATTGTTTTATTTGGCATAGCTTCGCGTTTCTGTGTCTAACGCATCCATTAATCTATCACTAACTATTAATTCATTAAGTGCATCAAAATCATTTACCTTTCTAAGCTCGCATATAAAAATCCCAATTCGCCCTTAACCTAGATGCAAATTGCATATTATTTTCATTTTTCGCCCTCTTTGCCGAAAGAAAATTTTGAAGACAAGCTTCAGGAGTGGGTTGAAATTCTTTTTAAATTAAAGCTTTAACCTTTTGATAATCCTTCATTTCATCTGAATTTGCATATACTAATAAATGCGCAGCTTTTTCCCCTACTAAATTAAACAGTATTTCAACTTTCAAATCTTCCGCGACATTCTTTAATTCAAACGCCCTTTCGAGCGAAGAAAAAAATAAATTCCACGATTCAGGTTTGGTAGGAATCGCAATAGTTAAAGTTTTAACGCTTTTAATTAGAGCTTCTAACGAATTAGTTTTGGGATTTTGTCCATCCCCCCACTATCAGATTTTTTGTTCTCAGACTGCAGTTTAGCTATTTCTAATTGGTATTTGATAACTTCTAGTTTCGTTTTTTCTAATTCTAACTCTGTTTTCTGTTCAGAATTAATATATTCTTTCTTGTTTTTGAGGGACTCTGACTCTTGTTTTCCTTTTTGAATGCGGTCTGATACCGTTGTAATAAGGAATTTTTTGACGAAATTGAAATCCTTGTCATGTTGTTCACTTCTTTCGATTAATGCCTTTAAATCCACTATTCTATGATCTGGCTCTACTTTTAAGCCTAATTCTGTGGCCACAATGACCAGGTCCTCTTTCTTTAACCCTTTAACGGTAAACATATTCTTTTTCTTAACTATTACTATCTTTATCAATAATTATAATCACTAAATACTATAATCATTCACTATACTCATACACTAGAATACACTTAGAACAATACTTGTTTGCAATTCTAATACGATTATCTCTTTAGAATCATTGTAACATATTCATTAATCTAATATTTATGTTTCTTCAGTTAATACACAAAAGTTATATCTTTCAACTTTATTTCCAGAACTATAAAAAGTAATTTCACTTACTTCTGGTTCTTGCGAAGAGAGCGTGTGATATACGCTCTTCCTCTTTCTTCATAATTTACTACGGAACACCTGTGTATGTCGAAATAATCCAAAAGAATCCAGCTTGACGAAAACAAAAGTTTATTTAACACATGGAACACAAAAAATGGACTAAAACAGCAAGACTTGAAAAACACAAACAATTAAATATAAAGTTCCGGATTACACATTCTCACAACTTCTACACAACTCTACTTTCAATAAAAAATAAACACCGTGCCCGTAGCACACCCATATTCCAATGGGAGAATAGTTTTAAAATCTTTTCACCGGCGTCAAAACATTCGCAGGTCTACCTATTACCTCGGCACACACCTCTCTCTGTGTTCGTACCCCTTCCTCTCCCAACTCTCTCTCCGTCCGCTCGTCACGTGACTAAAGAGCGGCGCCGATAAATGAAACAAACAAAAAAACACATCATCAGTCATTACACGTTTGGCCTTTATAATATAGATATATTAACATTCGTACAATTATCTCAATAGGGACTGAAGCATCTGATACATGTGATGAACCAGTTTACAATGTATGCATAACAGAAAATCCTCCTACAAAATTTCCTGAAACGATGGAAGATTTAAAAGAACTTTGCGAGTAAGTAACAAGATTATTAAGAATTTCTAAATATTGTGTAATTTTCTATATAAGCATAAGTTAACTTATCTAATCATTTTTTTAGAGGGTTGTCTACATGCAGAAATTATAACACATATTAAACTTTTCAATGATATCACAAAGTTTAAATATCATATTTGGATTCATTCATAATTTTTACTTTCATAGTAATTGTCCTCTTTTATTCGAATACGTTGCCAGCATTTATGAAAATTGCATGTCTTCGTATTATCATTAATAATGTACAAATTACTTTCGTGAGAATTGGGATACTCTTAAATATTTGATTTAACAGTAGCATATTCCGAAAAGTTTCTGCATTGTTCTAGGCAAAGTCATCAAAATCACTTTCCAAAACAGAGAATATAAAATAAGGCAAGATAAAAATCTGTCAAAGCATACGTTACAATTAAAAATATAGAAAATAAAATGAAAACACAATGTAAAAAGTTATTCAGATCTATAGCTGGAGGAAAAGGTGGGTTTTTTTTAAGAATCCTGCTAACTTTACTTAAACGCATGAAGGTAAAATGCATGGAAAACTCAAAATTATGGAAGATTCCAGTTTCATCAATACTGAATTAAAATGTTATATTCGAAAAATTAGTAAGCTGAATTTATTTATGAAGACCTATTTTTCTCGCGAAAGTAATCAGTATTTATCACTAAGCTTGGGTGATGTTCGCGTTCGCAGACAAGATATAAGTAATTGTAAGCATACGGTACTCAAAACAATAGTTAAAACATGATACTAAACTTTCTAGAAATTATAAATTCTATACTTCATAAATAATACCTTCTTATGGAAAAAATTGCCACAAAAGAATTTCAAACTTACATATCTTCGCCATTTTTTTATGTTAGAGACAAAATAAAATTCACTGAAAAATTCTTCTATGTTGCTTTTTACATTTGTGATCTTATGTACATATTTTTGGGTTTGAAATATTTAAGTGGCCACCAATTTAAAACAAGGTGACAGATGAAGCTGGCGATGAATTTGGTCGAGTCCGTCTTAAGTCCTGTATAGAGATTATAAATTATCTATTACAATTCTTTTCAATTAAGAACTTTACAAATCACGGCTTTTTTATATTTAAAAAAATTATTACTTCGAGGTATTTTTTTAATAATTTCTTCTTTTTCTCGTAATACAACAGTTTTATTTGTTACCGTTGAAGATAATTATAAAAAACATATTATATTTGCACTGATTTAAAAAAAATGTCGCTTTGTTTTAGCCATTCAAATGTGAAGAATCATGTGCGCAATACATGTAAGAATACTTTTTTCATAAAAATCGTATTATCTCTAAAAATGAATTAAAAACGTTATATATATGTGTATATCTTTTCGACAACTTTTTTAATATGTGTATCACATTTATAATTTACAGTCGATTAATTGTAGAGTGATTGCAACTTCTGTAGAGGTCATTATTTTATGTATTTTATTAATTCAATTTGTACCTAATTCATAAGTGAATAATTCCAGAAAATATTTTTGGGCCTTTTATTTTATAAATGTATTACTCACAATTTTAAAAAACGAGGAAAATCTCGAAATACAGAATACGAAAAATTATAAAAATATTTTGCATGAAAGATCTTATACAGTAAAGCCCCGATTATCACGATCGGCCAAGCCCGAGGTCGATCCGGTTAATGGAAAATCCAGGAAGTTAAACAACTTTAAAAAATAGCTATGGCAATGTTTTTTAGGTAACTCCCCCTCACACTTTTTTCTTTCAAGACTGAGGTCTATAGCAATTTACATTTTAGCATGTTACAAATGCTCTGATTAAAAGAGGGTTTTTTATGGGGGGGGGGGATTTCCATATCCTGTTCTGGTTTAGAGCGACGATTTTGACGAAGAAATAGAAAATGGCAACAAAATTCCATTTTAGAAACTTATCAGATTTCTCAAAAAAGCGGAAAAACATGGTTTTGGAGTAGTTTATAAACACATATTTATTTAATAAACGTTATGTATGTCACATGTTATAAAATATATGATGTTTTTATAAATATTTTTCTAAACATACATTTAAGATATATCTTTATGTACGAAATTATATATAAAGATATAATTACATAAATACACAATATATACACGTATAAATAAATATTACATACTTATTATTATTATTATTGTCAAATTAAAAAAAAGGCTACAAATTTTTTCGAAAAAAAAATTCCAAATATAAAAACAGCCCCAATGGCTGGAGATCGCAACCACATCGATTCATTTAATGAAAAAAAAAAAAGATATGGAACTTTTCCCATTATTTTTTAACATTTTTTATTGTTCTTTCTACAAAAGGATTACACAATTATTAATTAATATAGAAGCACACATAAATGTTATTACATGCTTATGTATACGGGTACAAGTGTAAATAAAAAAATGAATTTCTCCCTCCTTCGTAGAACATGAATAAAAAAAAAAGAAACAATTTTTTGACTCCTTGTAGAGAATCTGAATATAAAAAGGGATTTTCCATATTAAAAAAATATCCCTGAGACTGTCGAGCGTTAGAAGTGAAACCTTTTGTTTTGGAAATAGTTGAGTTAACAGCTGAATAGTTTTGCATTATTCTGTTTACATTTGTTGGAATTTTGGTATTTTAGGATTAGGCAATGATTATTTAACGATTAACTTTCGTGACATCTACCCGATTTTTCCCTTACGCGCGAATAGAAGTTATACTTCAAAAATGTTTGAGAAGATGGCATGGCCTTCGTTGAAGACCAATGAATCTTTAATTCATCCGGTTAGTTTGCGTCCAGATAATAGGCGATTTACTGTATATTTGAACTAAGTGACAATCCTTTAATGATGTCAGATTTTTTTTCAATATTTTTGACACCCTCTCCCCTTTTGTCACAAAGTGTCTGAACTTCACTGAACCCCTTACCCTCTCTTCTCACATGTCACGCTATATTATATATACATACTAGAGGACACGGCAGATGTTCTGGCACCGTCTCCAAAAAAATCAAATAAATGTACATAAATATAATAATACACGTGATAAATATTACAGTCTTAATTTAATTTCTTATCACAATTATGTAAGGGAATTATTTTTCATTTTGCAGTAGTTTTTGAAGTCGGTTCAATTTTTGATCGAAAAGTTTTTCTTTCTCTTTTTAGTTAAAAGTTAACGATTTTCTGAAGTCGGTTAATTAAAATTATAATACGAGAAAAATTATTGCAAATCATACACGTATGTCAGGAGTGGAGTTCGAACACAATATCTCTTTCTTAGAGAACCAGAGCTTAAATCTGGCGCCTTAGACCGCTCGGTCATTCTGTCCGCGCTCTATTCAGCGAACTTATTCAACACTTTTAATTAGCGGAAAATAACTAACTTTATTAATTTTTGCCTAATTACTAAAAAAGTACTGAATCAATTTTGATGAAATGTGAATCTAAACCATTCTAGAATCCACTGGAACACACACAAAAAATTTCATTAAAATCGGCCCAGTCGTTTAGGAGGAGTTCAGTGACATAAACACGCGCAGAAGAATTATATATATAAAGATTTGCATTGGATACTTAATTTTAATTTTGAAATTGGTTTGGCTGGCACCGACTCCAAAAAATCAAATAAATGTACATAAATATAATAATATACATGATAAATACTACGCTCTTAATTTAATTTTTTATTACAATTATGTAAGGAATTTATTTTTCACTTTGCAGTAGTTTTTGAAGTCCGTTCAATTTTTGCTATTTGGTCTAGGAATTAATTCGTGCTGTTTTACAAGAGATGGCGTAACTAATTTATTGTCTCATAGTTTCGTTTGTTCAAACATGCATTTTAAAATACTGTTATTGGGCATCCAGTTTAGTATGTGCCATTTGGTTTAAGCGTAAACAACAACAATATCTATCCAACTGAAATGTCAAATTTTGTGCGAGATAAAGTGCTTTTGCGGTGGGTTCTTCTTAATTACTTTAACATGCAGAAAAGTGTTACCGAAAATCATTGTATTTTGGTGGAAGTTTATGGTGACCATCCTCTAGCTGAACGAACGTATCAGAAGTGGTTTGCACGGTTTAAATGTGGTGATTACGGCTTGAAAGACCAAGAACGACCTGGGCAGACAAAAAAATTTAAAGATGAAGAACTGACAGAATTGCTCGATCAGTATTCGTGTCAAACGCAAGAAGAACTTGCAAAATCATTAGAGGTTGATCAAACAACAGTTTACAAACGCCTCAAAGCAATGGGAATGATTAAAAAGATGTCACATTGTGTCCCATATGAATTGAAAGAAAGAGACATTGAAAGAAGAAAAACCGTTTTCGAAACGCTGCTTCAAAAACAGGAAAATATGAGATTTTTGTATCGGATTGGTACTGGTGATGAGAAATAAATTTATTACGAGTATCCTAAACGAAAAAAAGCATGGGTAATGCCAGGTGAACCAGGCCCATCATAACCGAAACGAAATATTCACTGTGCAAAGGTTATGCTATGTATATGGTGGGATATGAAAGCTGTGGTGTACTATGAGTTTCTGAAACCTGTTGAAACTATTAATGGAGAACGTTATCAACTTCAGTCGATGCGTTTGAAACAAATTCTGGACAGAAAACAGCCAGAATGGGATAACAGACATAATAAACTTATTTTTCAACATGATATTACCCAACCACGTGTCGAAAAACCGGTCAAAACGTATTTGGAGAATGTCGGATGGGGAAGTGTTACCACACCCGCCGTATTCACAGACATTGATCCTTCAGACTACTACTTGTTTGATTGCATGAATAACGATTTAATTGTACAGCGGTTCACTTCTTCAGAAATTATCGAAAAATGGATCTCTGATTGGATCGCTTCGAAAAGTGAGGACTTCTTTCGGCACGGAATCCGTAAATTGCCTGAAAGATGGAAAAAAGTAGGGGGTGGCGATGGACAGTATTTTTGTTAATGTATTTATGTTATTTGCTTATGAAATAAAGCTTTAATTTTTTATTAAAAACCGCACAAATTAATTCCTGGACCAAATAGAAAAGTTTATTTTTCTCCTTTTATTTAGAAGTAAAAGATTTTCTGAAGTCCGTTTATTAAAATTATAATACAGGAAAAACTATTGTAAATCATACACGTATGTCAGGAGTGGGGTTCGAAAACACTATCTCTTTTTTCGAGAACCAGAGCTTAAATTTGGCGCCTTAGACCACTCAGCCATTCTGTCCACACTCTATTCAGCGATCCTATTCAACCCTTTTAATTAGTGAAAAATCACTAACTTTATTAGTTTTGCCTAATTAAAAAAAAGTACTGAATCAATTTTGATGAAATTTGAATCTAAACCACTCTAGAATCCACTGGAACACACACAAAAAATTTCATTAAAATCGGTCCAGTCATTTAGGAGGTGTTCAGTGACACACACACGCACAGAGGATTTATATATATAAAGATACTTGTTGTTAAAAAACAAAGCACTGCGTTATAAATCATATTTCAATTTCCTTTTTAAACCTTAACTATGTTTTTTAATGACATTTGTGAGCATAAGAATAATAAATATTGGTTTACTTATTTTGTATGAAATAAGAATAAGGTTTACAACAAAAACGAAACTAGTAATACAATAGTAGTTACAATACTAATAAAATTTAATATGAAAGAGCAATTAAAAGTAGTAGTATTTTTCATTTTGAAATAGAATTTAATAATATTTGAGTTTAAATTTACTTTTAGATCAGAAACACAGAATATTTTAATTTTATAGTAACTTCAAAATTCAATCTGCTGATTTTTAAGGCTTTTATTTTAACAAAAATGTATAATGTCATATTTCTTCTTACCCCCTCCAAACTCCCTCCCTCAAACTGTCACAATTTCACGAACCCTCCCTCCCCCGTTCATGCCGGACATCATTTATGGACAGCCCCTAAAGGGAAATTATATCTTGAAAGAATAAAATCGTAAAAATCGTAATATTAAGATTAAAGAATCTTAGATTAAAAAAAATTCAAATTATTCTGATTATCATCGTATAAAATCCACGGATCAATTAAATCTGTTTTAGAAAACAATTTTATTTTAAAATGTTATCTTATTTGCAATACACAGAAATATGTAAGTGTCCGGAATAAAACCATGATTTTTGGTTCGCAAATTACATGATGGTAATTAGAGAATTAAATTTATAAGGTATACAAATTAAAAGAAAATTATTGTATATAGTTGAGCACAAGTTGACCTTGAAATTCGAAAGAAATAATGTGTCTTCCTATATGGATACCAGTATTTATGTAGAATTATACTTAATTAATTTCAAAAAAATTATTGGGGTGTCTTTAATTAAGTATAATGGTGAAATGTATTCAAAAACAGTAGTATTTAAACGAAAAAACATGGTATTTTTCTCGAATTTTAGAGTCTTTTAAATGTGAGTTTAAAAGATATACTTTGAATCATTCTGATTTATTTTCTAATGCACTTAGGTTTGCAATTCCATATTATAAGTGCCGATTTGACTATGGAGAAAAATGCCAACTTGGGGAACGTTTTCAAAAAGAAAACGAAAAATTTCTAGAACTCTCAACTGATGCTTGTGGTGAAGATTCTTTTTTCCACACAGGTACAGTACACGTTCATTTAAATTATCATATACAATCGCAATACAGTTTAAATATTAAATTTAAGAGGACGATTTCGTTAGAAAGTATTTACGCTTGTTTTATTCCATTCACTGTTAAAAAAACGGACGATTTTACGGAGGTATTACTGGTAATCTGCACGCCAGTACAATTTACTGTTTTTTAACGGAAAAATTTCCGTAAATTCTGAAAAATATTCTGTTTTTTTTCGAGTTTTTTTCAGGAATTTACGGAAATTTTTCCGTTAAAAAACAGTAATTTACACTGGCGTCCAGATTACGAGTAATACTTCCGTAAAATCGTCCGTTTTTTTACAGTGTTTATTACAAAATATATTAAAATGTTTCTTATGTTAAATCAAATTTTGGCATTGTAATACTAGCTGCAACCATAAGCTAGTGAAGATATTTACCCTGATTTTATACTTTGAATGAACAGTGAAATAGTGTGTTATTAACTCTAATTTCTTTTAACCGTAACTATAAAACTGTGAATTGTTGAAACAAGAATTGGTTCTTTATACCCGATGGACAAAGCATTAAGTTTTGACAATCGTGATGCAGAAATCCGACACACCATCTTCATACTTGAAATTTATCGTTGAATTCGTAGTTTTTTCTGCGCCCTATGCCGACGATTCGAAATAAGTGACCGACAGAACCTCGAAACAGTTGTATTATCAAAGACCTCAAAAATACGTGGAATATTGTTAATAACATTTTAAATTTGTTTTCAAATGAATTTTTTCACTGCGAGATATCTTCTTTACCTTTCCATATAAAAATGTACTTATCTTGTAAATATATTTTATAGTAACGTTTAAGGATTTTTAAGTCTCTCATATATTTCTTTAAATAGCAAATTTCTTATTTATATAAAACCACGGGCAGAAATCTGTCAAAAGTGATAATTATTATTCCTTTTTAAAATGCCAATGCTCAACTTTCGCATAAAGACACGTGTTATGCTTTCCAATAATTCTGGAAAATGATTTCAAACAGAAAGCAAAGCTAGACAAAAGATATCGCACGTATTCTTTATACTACTAACACTGACTGTGCAAAGGTTTCAAAATCAAATACAATATTTTTTCTTTCATCCTATCAATAACAATTCAATTTCTTTTGAAACTGATTTTTAAAGGATTGCAAAACACTTTAAGAAACTTCGGCGACATTCTTGTTTCTCAATTTTTTTTCATTTTTTTTTCTCTTCAATTTGTAAGCATAATAAATCAAACTTAGTCTGAAGACTTATATAAAAATTGTGTCTGCAAACATTTCGGATTTTCGAGTAGAATCCGTCAAACTCTATCGCAGTCAGCACTCTAATTATAGATATGCATGCATATACAAAGTGCGTCATAAATTCGTGCAAAATTTAAAAATTCATAATAAAAGAAGTAAGGCTCGGAGAAAATTTTGGTGTGCGCGAGTATGACCAGATGGATTTTGGATATTTTCCTATATATAATAAAAATGATTCCAAAAATAACCGGTAGATAGCGCTCACACGCCATATTGGGAAGTTTTATGGAAATCAGGCTAATGCAAATGTACAATGAAACAAAGCACAATAACATGACATTGTGCATTTATTATAAGGTAGTGAAAGATGCTCAACATGCAGGACTTTCGCGATGCAATATTTGTGGATTTACCATTCTTGCAGAAAGTGTAACCACCAGCGCTCGATCTGTTACGATAGTATGCTGCCGATATCAAATGACGAATCCATCTCCAGCTAGGTGTTTTATTGCTAGTCTGATTTGCAAAAAAGCCTCAATATGACGTGAATGTACACCGTGAATGTGAGCATCCTCTATTAGTTACTTTTCAAATCTTTTTTATTATACCTAGAAAAAATACTCGCGCAAAGCGGAAAAATTTTCGAGCATTCCTTTTTTTTATTATGGATTTTTTAAAGTTTGCACGAATTTATGACACCCCCCCCCCCCGTTATTCTCGTTCTCTAAAGAGATATAGCGAGAAAATATAGAATTGTTTGCTGTGACTGGCCATTAAATGGCAATAAGTTCTACTTCTATTTACTGATAAAACGTGGTTAAGCAGTAAACAGTTAAGTTATCGTTTTCGACTGAGATTCTCTAGTGAAAATAAAATTGCATCAATAGATAAGTAAAAAGTTTATATTGAATAAAAAAATTGTCTAAAAAATTACTAAAATTGACAGAATGAAAATAACGAAATCTTTGGTGATATTGACTATTAATTCTTGTCATATGGTTAATACGAAAGTATTGCTTTTAATAAATTTCGTAACAATTTTTGAACGAATAATTGATATTCTTTTGATATTTTCTTTTCGGTATTGTTAATTGGCAATCTAAAAATATATTTAGAGAATAAAAATTATTGCATATTAAAATTATTAAAGAGCTTTTATCTATAATCTGTTAATCAAGAATCCCATATTGGAACCTCAATGTCAATAAAGGAATATATATACATATTCAAACTTAATTTTTTCAAAAGATAAATGCAAAATTTAAGTTGTTATTTTTATCAGTAAGCTAAAGTTCGTGAGAGATAATAACTGATAAATATTAATGTGATTCTTCATTTTTATTAGCCGTTGTGAATAATTTGAAGTGCTTCAGTGAGTTAGCAAAGAAAGATGAAGAGCACAATGAATGCTTCGCAGAAATGTTAGCTACATCTCCTGCGACATTGCATGAGTATGCTGAAAAACTTAAGAATGGTGGACTTCTAGAGCTGTCAGACGATGAAGGAATATTACGAAATATATATGAGTGCATGTAAGTAATGCTCAATTTTTTTTATAACTTTTTAAAATAATATAAACATTTCTTATCTTGTATAAAAAAATTTTTTACTGCAAATAACATTATATTTTATTAAAAACAAATTTAAAAATTGTAAAAAAATATTTGATCATAGAATAAGTAAAACAAACTTTGAGAAATACTTTATATAATACACTAACATTTTCCTGGCATCAGTGCTACCGGGGTTTTTGCGCTAATAGATGAATATCCGGTTATTTTTGTCTCCTTTACAAGAGGTAAAATTTATGTGAAAAAAATAGAATACAATAAAAATTGATGACTTTGGAATGGAACTAGATATTTTAGTGTTATGAGACCTGTACTATAACCACTCGGTTACAGTAATAGGGTGATGATGCAGTTAGAAATAAATATATTTGCCTCAGATGCAGATAACTCATTTTTATTTAATTTTTTTATATTAATTAATTTTGTGAAGATTTTGATTTTAATGAGATTGTTGGTCGTATTTTAATACTAGAATATTAAAATAGGACATAATTATGATTTTTATTTTTTATGCATATTGCTAGATGTAAAATATAAATAATATATTTTCTTGCAATATTTTTTTTAGTATAATTGATAATTTTCGTACAGTATGTTAAATATTTTTTAAGCGAATATTTTTTATAACTTAAGACATTTTGTATACTTTTAAATGAATGATAAAGTTAATTGTTATTTATTTTTAAATTCAAAATCGTTTTCTTTAATGTTGGTTTTTTTTTTACTAATTTTTTAAAAATAAATTAGAAATCTTTAATTATAGAATTTTCATTTTTTAATTGAATACGGATTTTAACAAGAAAATACGTGTTCTTGTTAGAAATAAACGACATTTCTCCCTCTTTTTCACACTTTCAAGAAGAATTCAAGAATAAAATAATCAGAGGTCTGAAATCCTTGTTCAGCAAACACAATGATAAACCTATGAGTAAATCACTAGTGGTAATAATTTTTGGCCTCTGCACAACTTCGCTCCCGGGAGACATGGATAATTTGATTCCCCTACTACTACTCTTCTGTAAAATAATGGTTTTTTTTCTTGTGCTCGATACCTTAGATTTTTGTGCTGCCGGTTCTTAGACTTTTATATAGAGTCTTCGATTTATCATGAAATGTCGTTTATATGCGAAAATAACTTTATTACAATTCTTGAAATTTAAATTTTCCATGTCATCTTGTCGGATTAAATAAGATAAAAATTTCATATAAAACATGGCTTAACAAAACATATCCACATTTACTAATAAATAGTAGTAGATTATATCAATTTAATTAGAAAACCATGCTAAAATTGTCGATCATAAAAAAACATGCATGGTGCATTGCTGCAGATGATGTATGCATAAGGTTTAGAATATTTGCTATACTATATAAACTATACTAAACCCTGATTTCACGGCATATAGAAATTTTATTGTTTTCAACAGTATTCCGAATCAATAACAACGGGAATAAATTTCTTTAACATATGCAATATAAGTATTTACTGTTTCGAAATAATGGAATGAATAATAAATTTTTCCTATACGCTCATCCGACAATATTTGTAAATGCAATAGTATATAAAATTAGATTTACACTAAAATATTTTTTTTATCATTTTCTTAATATATTATTAAATAAAATATTGTCTGTGCTTTCAGTGCTATGATGCGGGAGCTGGCTTGTTATGCAATGGAAGTGGAGAAGAAATGTGGAATAATAGCCTTGGATACCTATTTAGAAATTATATATAAAATTGATCCAGGATGTGGCAGAACGTCTGATTTTCTCCCAGAAGTTATCCGCCTCTACAGACTAGAAAAAGAGGAAAAAAATGAACTTGCCAGTATACTTAAGAAGAGGAAGTAATTCTAACAACTCATTCTAATGAATTCAACATGTCTTTGTGCTTTAACCATGAAATATATTATAAGAAGATTAAATGTTTAACTGAAAGTCAATTACTAAATAAATATTTGAAATGTATGTCGCAATCATAACCTCTTTGAATTCGTTTTTCTTTTCAATATAAAATATCGTTAAAAACTCATTTTTTTAGCATGAATTATTTTAGGTAATTCAAAACGTATAGACAATAGTACGATGATATTTTCACAGAAATTCATAGAAAGGCATGAGATAACATTTAATATTGAAACAAATCTCCATAAAAATAGTTATTGTTGCAAAAAACGAGTGGCATTTTAATCCTTTAATTTTTAACTCTACTTGAATGGAACAGTGATAAAACAACGTTTACAATGTATTTAGAACATTGAATGCTCTAACTAGGGAAGTTGAAGGAGCATTACTTGCCGACATTTACGAGAGTATTATCATTGGAAATATCTTGTCGTGGTGAGTAAAAAAGTACCTGCAACTTCCTGTCAAAAATCAGCCGTTTTCAAGATATCTGACAATTTATGTAACGCAATTTGTTTATTTATTACAATATATTTATGCTCTCGTATTTATATGTCGTTAAACTTATAATTTATATTCTTAAATGACTTTCTGCATACATCTGTATAGAAGAACACAACCACCACTGAACACTACAAAGATCCAGCATCATCAAAAACACACACAGTGCATGAAATAATACATTTACAAAGCTACCATTGAGAACTATTTTTAATTCATCTCGTCCCATTTTCTGAGATGAAAATCTTTCAAATATACTTTGATAGTTGCAACATTTGCAGCACTACAATTACTTTTTCAAAAAATGTTGTAGAGCTACATTAACACCCTTAATATCTCTTCGTTTTTGTCACTTCACTACAATTTTTTTTCAAAAAATGTGGTAGAGATACATTTAAACCCTTAACCCGGTGTAAAAAAGTTACCCTGGGTTTGGGAGGAATTTGTCACCTAATTAAACTATGCTTTGAATGAACGCATTAGGTGATTTATGAAAAAGTCATCTCAAATATCGATGTAAAATTTAAAAAAAGTACACATCGTAGATCCCCTAGAGCTATTCTAATGATTAAAGATTACTATTTATTGCGCAAAATATGATTTACTATTATTTTTTCCTGGCTGAAAGCATTGAGTATATCATGACATAGATTGTTGTTGGTCAATATAACAATATTGACTCTTCAAGTTAAGATATTTTTTAATTACCATCATGACATCGTCCTTGGTTAAAGGAAAACACTAATCAACCACGACTCCCAATTGATATCAGCTGCTCTTCTCAAAATGCTATTACAAGTGTAGTCGAAGACGCTTCAAATTGCAGGCGTCTCCATGTGTCTCCTATGGTACCAGGGTAGTCTCTTCAAAAGCAAGCAACTCCCTTCGTGCCATAGGATAACATGGAGACGACTGGAATTTTGACCACTCGAGTAAAAGTGTTATTAATCAGTAAGGATTGCAGGACAATCCTCAGTTTAGGTGTATCTTCAATACTTATTAAGAAGAATACTATGTAATATTTGAAAAGTTGGAGAGGCTATATTATTTATTAATGCCATTATTGACAGATGCCAACTGTGCATGCCGTATTCCCTGCAGTGTCATTGCGATAATATCGGACACCATGTGTTATTCATAGGTCCTCATTTTTTACTTATTGCGTAAGACTTATATGAAAATATAGAAATAATCGCATAAATAAAACACACGTATAAATATGTATAAAACAATAATAAACCTATCCAGCTATTATGTGACAAAGCTTTCCCGGGGTGTCAAAGTAGCCCGTGTTTACAGTACTTTCCATAACGATAATATTCGTGAACACTTCTTTTAGATAGCGAGATACTACGCATAGAGATAAAGTGTATTTCAGCTACAATTACTATTACTTGATGACGATTAAATTCCTCGAGCACAACGAATGATACAGGAAAAACTCTTAACGCATGTAACTTTAAAAAACCCCATAAAAAAACAAGAAAGAAACAAGCACGGATTATGAAGCACTTTCCAACACATTCAGAGTAATGTAACAAAACTGCAGTTTTATTTTTGAAATATAACATCTCATTTCACCATATGGAAATGTGTAGCGTATTTCAAAACCGAATTTCAACTGTTGCCATCGACAATCCGAAAACAATCCCATTTTTTAAGCCTCATCGTATATGATAAGGAGATTTGTATCTATTAACAACATTCCTTCCAAAATTTAGTTCATTTAACACATACATATATAAGGAACCCAGAAGCCAAGGGGTATAAGTGACAAAATTGAAAAAATTGAGTTAAGTGCATAGGCTATCTGGAAATATGTCTATTTATTTGTAGGTAAAGAGTTAAGAGTGTTTTTTTCATCATGTACTGAGTTATAGGGGTCAGTTACTTAACCTCTTTCCCAAAACAGTGAAACGTTAACTGATAAGTACAGGTGTGTCCGTTAACGTCTATATAGCAGAAGCGCGACCAATGAAATACAAAGTCATTTGCTTTTTTATGCATTAAATAAATGCATTTTAACTTTTATCAAGTAAGAAAATCATGCGTTAAGCACAGATTATGAACACCTTCCAACACACCCTGAAATCTTTAAAAATTTTTGCTATTTAGGGTAATAAAGAGTTACTATCCATTGCCAAATATGTAATTTGATCCTTTTGAGCAGCCCTATGCTTTATCAGTCGGTTGATATGTACTGTATAAAGAGAAAAATTAGTTTAGCAAGAAAACACATAATAGTTTGGAATTTCGCTTTCAGCATTTTATACTAATAGATGGAAGCATACTTGTATACTTTTTTCATTCTGTAGTTTATCTTGAATCTTTATTATAAGCCAGTATTTAGCTGAAATTTACTTAGAACTAAAACACACTTTCGATGACCATGTATAAAATTTTGTGCGTGATCCTGTATATCATTTTATCTAAATTTTACAAGCATTTCTTAGTAAACTGAATGAAGTTCAGTATTGAAATACATGACTTATTTAAAAGGAATGCTTAAGTAAAGCACGCTCATATTCTGTAACCTTTACGAGTATTTTTGTGTAGTTTTGTATATGAACTATAGCATTTATACATGTTATATAACATGTATAAATTTAGAGAAACTTAAAAGTTCAATTCATAAATAAAATGGCCGTTCGTCCATCCATCAATCATCATTGATAATATATACAGTACTTTGAATCGAATAGACTATTTTAAAATCTTTTTTGTGTCCTTAAAATCCCTGTAAATACTGTGTACTACGTATTATATGCGAAATAACTTATATTAAGCCTTAGTGATATATATGAATTTTATTACACGTGAAAATTGTAATATAATTAAAATAAGTCGCTAACATTTCCCTCTTTATAATTAGGTAATGTAAATCTTTTGTATGGTTCTGTAAATAAATAATAAGTATTCTTTTCACCTCGGATTTTATAAAATGTTTATTTTAGTGCAATTCGTAAATGCATATAAATTTTAATGTGTGACAAGGTGTAACAACTTTCAAATTCATTTAAAACGATTTTTCCCATAAACTGTAATGTAATGAAAAACTTTTGATTGTTCCTGTAAATAAACTATTCGTGTTAGAAACTTCATTTGCAATAGGTTTGTGTTGAGGTAAAAATGAATAATTCCCAAAACTTTCAAGGCTATCCGAATATATTTGCGTAAGTTAGGGCGCGGACAGACGGACTGACAAACCAAAATTATATTCACTTTTCAACTTTGTTGGTAAGTGTTAAAAAATATAAATTACAATGTTTCTAAACTTATAATAAAATTTTAAAACTTATATTGGAACAAAAGTTTTTCCTTTCATTTATTTATATCAACATTGTTCATAAATTTTTCGTTAATTCATTTTTTTATTTCATAATTTTTCCTTTTTTAGAATCTATATTAAAGCAAAATTTTGTCCTTTCACTTATTTGTATCATCATTGTTTTTAATTTTTTCATAAATACAACTTTTTATTTAATAATTTTTCATTTTTTGTGTTCATTTGGCACTTGTAACCTTTAACTTCTTCATTATTGCTTGGAAGCCAAGGGGTAGAAGTGCCGAATGACGATAAACATTGCTTAGTTATAAATAAAAAGAAAAATTGTATTCCACTTAAAAAAAAAATATTGAAATAAGAGTTCAAAGATCACTAAGAAGTAAGCAAAAGTTTCATATCTCAATTCGTTGAATTACAATTGATGTTTAACTTTGAACTCAATTTACTCAAAATCTAAATTTTGTCACTTGTACCCCTTGGCTTCTGGGCTCCTCATATGTCAGTTTCAAATTTCCCTTCCACAATTTACGTATATTTCTGATGAAAATCTTACTTCAGCAATTTCTCTGAATAAGGAGATAAGTATGCGAATACTTTTGTGCAGCCATGTAAATGAGGTGTAGAATTTATATATATAAAGAGTAACACACAAAAAACTAATTAAATTAAAAGCGCGTACAGAATTTTAAAACGTATTCTCCAGCAATTATACAGACAGTACTGCATTCGATTCCTTTTATATGTGTCGCTGTAAATTAATAAAAAAATGCTATGAATGCTCTTTTTTAATGTGATCGGACGAAATTCAATGATTTATATTAGTTTCAATCAGTGATGTAAAATACCCGGGTATTTATTTTTAAGGGTAAATACCCAGGGTAAATACCCGGGTAAATACCCAATTTGGGTATTTACCTGGGTATTTATTTTCAATTATATATATTTGGGAAATTACATTAATTTTACTTTTAGTTATTATAAAAGAGTATAAAAGAAAGAAAATTATAGAACTTTAGACTTCTTACAATCCTTTAATTAAAAAAAATCAACTTTTTACACTTAAGTATTGAATTTAAATGTAATTTTTAAAAATGAAGCATATAAAAAAGTTAATGTGTTTATAGAGAATTGTTTTTTCAATAAATTTAAGGGATAATATTGATATAAAAATAATATACAAATATATAATACACAAATTAAGCACATATTAAATATAAAAGTGAAAAATATAAACAAAAAATATACAAATTATGCAAAGATATAATATAAAAGTGAAAAATATAATTTTCTTAATTCAATATTCGTATGTTGAAGAGAAGCATTTAGCATCAGCAGTAGCTTGACTTTAAGGAAATAAAACTCAGTAATTTTGGATTGAGAAAGCAGCCTAATATTAAACACATTTTAAATTTATATATAAATAATATGCAAAACTATAGATATAGATAATAAAATAGAAAATGAAAAATATAATTTTATCATATCGACACAATTTTTCTCTCAGTTTAAAATCAGTCAGACTTCAGACACAACAACTTCGGAATCTGAATTTTCAAAGTCCTCAATTTCTAAGCTGTCGTCACTTGAAAGTAATTCTTCTATACGATTTATTGTTTCTGAAACATTTTCATTTGTTTCCTGTTTCTTTATTTTGGGTGTATTCTGTTTATTTACTTAATTGTGTAGCAGCTTCCAATTATACGATAGGTAGGTTAGCTTAGCTGCTCTTTCTGATGTCAAGCGGTTTCTTTTTTTACTGTGAATCCAGCTAAAGGTGCTAAAGGTTCTTTGCGTCGCGGCAGACGTAATAGGTGCACTTAATATGCGCAAAGCTACTTCAGCTAATATATTAGTGCCCCGTAAGCTTTTCCACCATAGTAGAGGAGGCATATTCTCTAGCCCTTCCCACAAGATTTTTCTTTGCCAGAGACCTTCTTTTTCTCTGTAATGAACAAGATCCATTTTAAGTTGTGTGCTGTCTAATTTCATGCGATGGCCAACATCATAAATGAATGTTAAACCATCAAGCAAATCTGAAGGTTCTAAGGTACTTCCTTGCATTATAGGATTTAAAATGTCTGCTGCAAGATGGAGAGGACCAACACCACATTCTTTTCTTTTTCTAAATTGCTCCATAATATGCTTTTCTTCATTTTTTTCCAATAAAGATACAGGAAGTAATTCTAGCAATACTTTTTCTAAGTTGTTTATTTTGTTATACACCAAATGAATCTGAGGTTCATTTGATTCAAAAGATTCTATTAGTTCTACAATCGGAGTAAAAATATCAATCATATTTTCAATACGAATCCAAAAAGTATCATCTAAAAGTATTTTTTTTAACTGAGAAGACAATTGAGCTTCTTCACAAACTGCCATAGTTTGCAGCGTAAGCTTGTTATCTTTTAAGCTTTTAAGACTGTGTAAGTAGCTTCCCCACCTAGTTTTACCTGGCAATTTCAAGGAAATATTTTTCTTGCTTTCTTGATCATGAATCTGGTTAAACAATGCACTTAAACGGTTGCTACGTTTCATAGTTTTCACTATATCAATTACATTTGTAAAAAATTGTTTAACTGACTTGCATCCTGAAATATCAGAACACAATAAGTGTAAAAGATGGGCAAGGCAACCTAATGGAACAACATGCGGATATTTTTCTTTTACTAATCTAAACGCTGCTATCATATTTTTAGCATTGTCACCTATAATCACAAAATTTTTTTCAGGATCATGATCTTTCATAACTTTTTCAATTTGCTCAGCCAAATAACAAGCATCATGCTTGTTTTCCTTTGACATGATAAAATCAACAAATAGAGGTTGTGGTTTTGAAATCACAAAATTTATTATTGACTCACTTCTTATGTTACTCCAACCATCACATTGCAAATGGAGGTGTTTTGATTCAGTTAGTTGTCTCTTAACTTCACATTGCATTTCAGAATATTGAGAATCTAAGTAAGTTGAGGCAAGACGAAAATGTGAAGGAAAATTGTAAGAAGGTCGAACTTTCTTAAAAAATTCAATCCACAAAGGATGTTCAACCAATGACAATGGACTTCCACTGATGAAAATGCCCTTAACCAAATGTTGATTGAGTGTTTCCTAAAACAAAAAAGAAGCATTTGTAGTTTTATTTTTCGAAAATAAAAATATACAATTTTTATATTGGAAAGGCATAGAATAGGCATAGAATAGGCATAGGCATATAATTTTTACATTTTTAATCCAGACTTCTATAGCATCTGTAATCTTGTAATTCAGATATTCCAAAACCTTTTATTATTATTTTATTATTTCTTTTCTTTCATGAAATGATAATAGATGCCACCACTATCATACAAGAATACATTTCAGAAAACACTATTTTATGCAGCTATATATATTTTCCTTTTTCAAAATTTTGATTTTATGCTTGAAATTGATATTTTTAAGTATTAATTACTTAGTTTCTCCTAATTCCTTCCGCCTTGCGTGTTTAACCAATGTTCAGTATGGTAAAGTAATAATAATTTTTGTTTATTTATTAATGGCAAGTCCTATTTTAATTATTTAACTGTAAATCTTATTTAAATGTTTTATATTGTTTTATTTTTTAAATTTATATTTATCAGTTTCGTGATTTGTGTTATTTATTATTCAATAATATAAAATTCCAAGTTAAAAAGAAAAAAATCTTATTATTTCCCACAACTAACAACAGATGGCGACACCATACAAAATATACATATTTTTGAATTTTGAGATATTTTTAAGTGGAACTTCTTAGTATTATTTATTTATAAATTGCCTTAGTGTTTTGTATTATCATAATAATGCCTGATGTTATTATCATTTACCTAACTGCATTCTAGTTTCAAATTTTCTCTAATTCGCTATTGCCGTGGTTCAAATGATTCCGGATTAAAGATATAGGATTCAGCATATGATATTTTGTCAGGTATATGATATTTAATTACATTATTTAATTGTTTTGAATTGCAATACTGCAAACCAACCGATTTATACTTTAAAAATTTCGGCAGCTAAGGATAAAGTTAAAAAATGGGGGAGACCGTTATATGGATTTACATAAGGGAAGGGGATTTTAGAAGGTATTAACAATATTTATTATACTTATTATTTGCAAGTTAAATTAATTTATCAGGAATTTATGTGTCTATAACTATCTTTTAGAATAAACAATATTTTCAATTAATTTCCTTTTTAAGTTAAATTTACATTTAATTAAAATGTAGTATTTGACTTTTATCCAAAATGTTCTTTAAATAATAAATGCATATATCCTGTAACGTTATTATTTATATGGAATGTTTTTTGAAAGCCTATAGAAACTATGAATCTTGAAAGCAGACTGTTTTCATTACAAATAAATTTATAAACTTGTGGCTTTAAGCAATCTATTTTTGCTTTGCTATTCTATATAAAAATAGGATTACATTGAAACTGCCAAAAAATATTTGTCTTATAAAATTGTATAATGGCAAGGGAATGGGTTCCTTGGGTATATGAAGATTTTCCCCAACTGCACCCCCTTTTTGAACACATACACTCATTACATGCCACTGCTTATAGCTCTGTATTATTTCAATCACAAAGTGAATTCTTGCTTTTAAATTATATATTTTTCACATCAGTGTTTAACAGTGTTTCTTTATCTACACTTCAAAACAAATTAAACGATTTTTTTTTTATTAAAAGAAAAAATATATTAAAATGCAAAGGCTTATTTCAATGAATCTTTTAAATTTTAAAATAAACAATTTATTAATTTGTTAAAAATTGTAATATTAAAAATAAGAGACATATACTAGAGAAAAGCTTCAAATAATTTATTTCAATTAATATCAGTTCTAATTTAAGTATTTACTTTTAAAAGAACAAAATTGTATTTATTTTTGTTTATTAATATGTAAATGTACTTACATTTGTTATTTCATCCATCTGATCCAAAAACGCTGTCATAGATATCTGTGACTTCGAAATTTTTTTATTTGTCAAAAAACTAGATGTTCCATCTCCAGCATTTTTTAGAAGCAAAGGTACATTTGTTATCGGTATCGATGAAGTGTTAGAAGATGTACTGGACATTTGACCAGTATTAGGTTCATCTGTATCACTAATTGTTATATTTGCTTCTACATTTGAAGTTGAAGGCATAGTAGAAATATAGTCCTTATGATATTTTTTGCATTTAGAATCACTGTTAAAAACCTTTTTCAAACCTGCAGGACATTTGAAACATTTCTTAATATGATTTTCCATTTTGTTTACATTAGCATGCTTGTAATCCTTGTTACAATATTTGCACTGCACACTTTTTCCTTTCACATTAAAAAAATTCCATGCAAGTCCTTTTTTTCCGTCCCATTTTTACTTCTAACTCTTTCAAACGCACACCATAGACATCTAAAAGCAAGTGAAGAACAGTTTATAGAATTAAAATCCAAACCAAAACTAGCATGGTTTTGGTTTGTAAAATCTAGCATAGTTTTACTTTGTAAAATCTAGCATAGTTTTACTTTGTAAAATCTAGTTTAGTTTTGGTTCATACTTATGCAATGATTGGGCGCCATCTATTGCTTCTGGTGTAAATTTCTAATTGAAATTTAAAGGAATTGCAGATTATAAACAAAGCAAGAAAAGAGTGTGTATTACTAAATTTTTAGAAAATGGGAATGATATTTTAAAACTTAAAAGATGATTCTTGGAGGTTTATAATTAAGTTGATGATCAAACACATAATATTTGAATAGTGTTTTGTATTGAGGCAAAATATTTTAAATTTTTGGGCAGCTTTTTAATTCAGCAAGAAATAATCACAACTCATAAAATTGGAAATGAAAATATTTATTTAGAAAGTGAATACTTTGAAATTGCAATTCCTTTAAACTACTGTTAATATTTAGAGAAAATCAGTAAATTCCTATTTAATCTTTATACATGTCTGCAATATTAGGAAAAGATAATTAAATTTCTAAAATCAAAGTTTTGTAGTTCAGCTGACAATTGTGAATATTTATAGACTGTAAAATAATAAAAATTGTTTAATAAACATAAATCAATAAATTGTTTGTTAAATTATTTATTTGGATGCTTGATTGTGTAATTTATCTTTTTTTTATTATTAGCAATCTAAATTTCTCTTAAGTATGGATTATTATTATTATTTTCTTAATAAATAGATGTGACATGTAATCTGTATAATGCTCTGCAATAAACTGTGCAGATAGGTAGTCTTATATTTTCTTTTTAAAAAATGTAATAGAGCTTCGCATTATTTACTTTGAAAATTTCCTACAAATTCAATTCACTTACTTTGCAGCTGAAGCACACTAGCAGTAAAATTAAGCAATTTTGCGATGTTGTAACGTTATATGCATGCTGAATGTAATTTATAACGTTTGGTTGGTCGTGGTGGGAGTTAAATGCAGACATACTCAGTACTTAAGATAAAACAACAAAGTTTATTAAAATGATGAGGGCTGAAGGGAAGTGGAGCAAGTCTTAATTTTACACAACTGAGAATACTATGAAAAAGCTAAATGCATACTCACAGGCTCCGGACGAGCTCAATCGTGGCACCTTCTAACACTTCTCACTATCTCTTGGCTGAGCTACTAGATAAAGCTTAATTAGACAGCCCGTGGCTGTGTGTAATTCTTTATTCACAAATAATCAAAATGAAACTACTATGAAGTTTCTTACCCCGGCCAACTCTCAAGTCAACTATCGAAACTCCTTTACACTTCACTGGAGGCCCGCTGCTACTTTCAATTGGCTAGCACTTCGCTGAACAATATCTCACTTCGCTATCTAACGTCAGAGATCCTCACACTCGCTGGCTAATGCCAGAGATGCTCTCTCGCTGGCTAATGCCAGAGACACTCTCCACACACTCACACCCAAGCTTTTATTTGCTGCAAACTGAGATACTTCACATTAACATATTACTAATAACCGCGAGCTAACTGCAGAATCCGAAAAAGACACGCACACACTAGAAAGTTAAAGTAAAAGAGAGGATAGATGTCGCTTTTACGCTTACACATGTTAAATTATTGACGTCACGATCTCAGAAACACTAGAGTGCCTTTATGCAAAGTTTACTCCCTCACAACCCCCCCTCGAATTCCGCAGAGAAAAAGGACTGGGTCAAATGCATGCCCAGGACTTTTTCTTGTTATAAATTTCGAGCCGTAAAAAAAACACAGTGATGGGTGAAATTTAGAACTAAAACATAACTTTTAAAATATTAACTTTAACCCATCACAACCAAAAAACCTCAGTTTGCCTCAAAAATTCACATATTCAATCCAATCATTCTTCTATCTTACAAATTGCCTCCGTAAAACTTCCAAAAACTCGTAAAACTTTAAAAACTAATTACTTCTTCTTTCAAAACAACCCACTCCACTGGGAGTGCTAAAATTTCTCAAAACACTAAACTTCCGAAACTTTCCTCAATATTGAAATACAACTATAACTTTACCAAAAAATTTCTCCATAACTTTCCTAATACTAGAATTCGCACCAAGTCCAAAAAAAACCAAATGCGCAAAAATTTTCCTCATCCAAATTCCGAACTCATCTAAAATTCATACTAAAATAACTCTGCTACTACGTAATACCTACATACCCATTAGCCAATGAACTAACTCCCAAAATTCTTCAGAACTTAACTCCACTTTAACAATAATTGGGGCACATACGTACAGCGTCACATCGCTGTGCTTATGCAACAATCAAAAAATGTGAAATTTACAAAATGACGTCATCATGCTCTTCATCTGTATTAACTAAAAGAAAAATAGCAGAATCAATACATAACACAGGTATACTTCCCTGCAAGAAAATCACATTAACATTCAATTTTAATACAATACAATTTCAAATTCAAACGCAGCTTAAAACTTCGCAACTTGCGGAAACCATTCCCAACTAAAGTAAAAACGCAACACATAAAACACGAACGACAAGGAGAAAGTTAATTCATTAAGTGTTAGTATAAGAGATAGAAACTCGTGTCAAGGACTTCTTGACCGCAAAACACGTGCGCGCCTGAACCGCGGCGCGTGTACAAAATAACCCAAATTACTATCTGTACTTTCTGAAAATTAAACATACATTAACATACATTTTATAACACATGAACAATATAACAATACAGTAACATTTTTAACAAATAACATAACAATTTAACAATAGATCCAGAATTTTTAAAAGCAGTTAAGACCAAAATCTCAAGCATACATAAGATTAACAATTTTGCAAACAAATTTTGAACACAATTAAGCACTAAACGTGAGCCCGTCAAAAAATTCCAAAAATTGGCCAAAAATACAAAACAGTCTCTCTGCTTTCCATTCCTTCACATTGCTACCACATATATGCACTCTAATAGAAATTTAATAAAGAACATTATCACCCAATCATAGAGATGATTCGCTGCTGGCCGGTTTCATACTACAGGATGGCTTTCTCCTCTTGTCCCAGAAACCTTGTACGAAGGATCTTTCGTCATCAGAACTGTACGGTGACTCCACAGTTGACTGTCGTGCCTGCAGCCTGGTTATGAATGGATGCCGTGGAATACTTGTAGGTTCCGCTCGACGACTCTGCTCTGGCCGGTTCGCTGGGGTCACTCCATGGCGAGATTCACACTGCTGATGCCGGTAATCTGAGCGTTGTCTCCTCTTTCTAGATGCACCCGAAGTTGTTGAAGATCCTAGACCACGTTTCTTTCCGGACCTATGCTGTTTCTTATTGGTCAAAAATTCCGACTTTAAAGTCCTTTTAACAGTTTGGCGAGTGTCCATCTGAAATCTTTTCCGGGGATTAAGTACCGAAGATGGTGAACTATTAGATAATTTGTGTTTCTGAGGTTGCTGTCTAATAAGTGGAGGAACGGGACAGTTTATAATCTTTTGCCTTTTATGGCACACAGAATCTGATGTATTTAACACAGTTCTCTTATTTTTATTATCATACTGTGCTCTCGGATTGATAGGCTTTCTACTTTCAACAACAGTTTTTGGAGCTGTTTGACCAAATTTTCTTCTTGAATATTGATGAAAAGAATTGGATGAAGAAGTGCTGGACTCGGGACACTCATTGGATCGGGAATTTCGCGAAACACCACTCGACACATGAGAACCTTCACTACCATTTTTCTCTAAACTTATAAACTCTAACCTGATCCAGATTAACAGTCATTCTTTCACCATTGACATTAACAATCAAATTATTATTTCGAACTTCCAAAACCTCGAACGGACCCACAAACTTCGGACCAAACTTAGCTACTCTCTTTTGACGACTTGAACTTAACCAATGCTTTTCTACTAACACAAAATCTCCAACTTTCACTTCTAACACCCTCCTACGCATATTATAATACTGAGCCTGCTTTTCTTGCGCTTTTCCCATCTGAACTTGAGCTTCCTTAACCAACCTCTCAATATCCTGACACATGTACTGACTTTCCGCATCTGATACCATAACTAGCCTTTGGAATGGAGTGATGACTTTTCTACCCAAAAACAATTCAGCCGGCGTTTTCCCCGTCGACTCGTGAACTGCCGTACGAAGTGCGTACGCAAAATGCTGAAGAAACTGGTCCCAATTTGCATGATGAGAACCAACATACGAAGAAATCATTTGAATTAATGTACGATTTACACGTTCAGCCATATTAGACTGAGGACGATACGGAACAGTAAAAGAATGATCGATCTCCAGCTTCTCACACAGGGCTTTAAATATATCAGAAATAAAACAAGAGCCATGATCGCTCACTATCCTAATTGGTGCACCATATTTAGAAATATAATTATCGAAAAATGCATCGGCAACTGCCGGTGCAGAAGCCTTCCTGAGGGGGACTAACTCTACCCAATTACTAAAATAATCAACTATAACTAGTACAAATATATATCTTTTAGGATTAGACAATGGATAAGGACCGATTAAATCTACACCTACACATTCATTAGGAAAATTTACTTTAATAGGAATTAATTTGCCAGCTGGACTTACATTTTTATAATTATAACGTTGGCATGTGCTACAGCTGGAGACATAAGCGTGCACTGCTTCCCGCATTTTAGGGAAGTAGCAGGATTCACAAATTCGAGCATAAGTTTTCCTGATTCCTAAGTGACCTGCTAATGGATTATTATGAAATTCTTTCAAGATGGCCTTACGAAGACTAGCCGGAATAAAAACTCTTAATTCACCACGTGAATTTACAATTTTAGAATAAAAAAGAAGACCATCGATAAGCTTAAAAGATTGGGACCATTTCTCAAACATAGGCACATCTGCGCTCGGGACATCATCAAGATTTTCCAAATAACGATACAAACTACCAAACTCTTCATCTTGCTTCTGTTCCCTTATCAACTGCTCACGTGACCTTAACACCAACGAGGACAATGCACAACACTTAACTTCCTCCGTGACCTCTAAACCACCATGCGGGTTTCGAGACAAAGCGTCCGCTACCGCATTTTCCTTGCCAGCCCTATGTTTTATAACAACATTATACTCTGCTAACTTCAAACACCATCTGACCATACGTGACGACAAACCCTTTCCATTAGTTAACTTTGTCAAAGCTGAATGATCCGTAATGACTTTAACCGGTATATTAGTGAAAAAACAACGAAATTTATTCAAAGCCCAAATTACTGCAAGACACTCCCTTTCCGTAATCGAATAATTCCTTTCCGCTGCATTTAAAATTCTCGACGCAAACGCTATAGGTCGACCTTTCTGTGCTAACATCGCTCCAACCCCCACTGCACTCGCATCGCAATACACTTCAAACTGAGACGAATAATCGGGGTGAGCCAAAACAGGAGGGGAAACTACTGCCTCTTTTAATAATTCAAACGATCTCTGAGCCTCTGACCATACAAACTTCACCCTTTTCCTTTCTAAATTATACAACGGTTCACATAACTCTGAAAAACGTGGGATGAACTTGGCAAACCAAGCCACCATTCCTAAAAATGTCGCCACTTCCTTACTATTTTTGGGGGGACTCATTGACGTAATTGCCTCAATTTTCTCATTATTTATATTAATACCATCACGCGTAATTTTAACTCCTAAATACTTTATCTCTTTTCTCAAAAATTTACATTTTTCTAACTTAACTGTTAACCCAGCATCTCTTAACAACGTAAATACTTCCCTCAATAATCTTAAATGCTCTTCAAAAGTAGCTGCCATTATAATTATGTCGTCCAGGTAGACCAGGACACCCTTACCAAGCAAAGGTTTAAGGATATTATTCATGGCCTTCTGGAACGTTGCCGGCGCTCCCGATAAACCAAAACTCATTCTTTTAAAAGCAAAACAACCGTCCCGAGTAATGAACGCAGTCTTCGGTATATCCTCCGGCTTCATTGCAATCTGAAAATAACCCGACGTAAGATCCAACATTGACATATAATTCGTACTCGTTATATTAGCCAAAATGTGATCAATAACTGGAATAGGATACTGAGGGTATTGCGTTATCGCATTTAACTTTCTATAATCTACTGCAAACCTATATGCCTCTGGATTATCTAAACTTTTCCCATTATTTTTACGACATAACACTACTGGAGATGCAAAAGGAGACTCAATTGGCATTATAATATCGTCCGCTAGGATTTTTTGAATATGATAATCAATTATACCTTGTTTAACTTTAACATAACGATATGGTTTACTAGCAACAGGTGCTTTCAAACCAGTATCAATCTCATGCCACGCAACATGCGTTAAACCCGGTTTATCAGAAAAAACCTATCCAAATTCATTCAAAAACTTATTAAATTCCTGCTTCTCGATTTCATTTAACCCGGACTCCTCCAAATTAACTGGCACTGAAACAGGCTCTTTCTTACTCACATTCTCATCATTATTCACTATTAACGACTTTTTAAAGAAATCCAAACTAATTCCTCTATCCTTCATATAATCCACACCAACTATACAATGCACTGTTAATCCATCTAACACACAAAACTCCCAACATGTCTTAACCGAACGAATTTCAACTTCCAATTCTACTGAACCTTTATTATCGCAAGCTACTCCCTGTGCCGACTGAACCACCAGACTTGACCTCTTCAACTTCTTATACGAAAAATATTTCCGATAACAATCAAAAGAAATGAACGACTTATCTGCCCCTGTATCGAAGACACTTTTAACGACAATACCATCTAGCACAATTAACACTTCAGGTAATTCAACCGGATTAATAGTAATTTTATTCAAACTCACAGAAGGCTTTTCCGATTTAATCTGCGACTGCATACCTTCCGAAATACAGTCACTTACCAGTTTAACTGACCCGACCTCCTCACACCTCTCCTTTGCACTGATCTACCTTCAAAATTCTCATCCGAAGTTAATCTCCTTACTTGCGAAGAAACATTCCTGTCCCGTACTCCCCCTCTCCGATCATAACCACTATTCTGTCTATTTCCATAAATATTTCTCTCACCACTTCTAAAACTATTAGCACCACCACAATTCCTATTACCATTATTCGTATTCGACATATTACGACCAAATTCATCATTTCTATTACGCAAATTATTATCCGGAAACCGCTGTCCCCCTCTCAAAAAATTACGTTCCCCCTCATTTCTCAAATTACTATCCGCGACAGGTCTCTGACGAGGGCTACGCAAATACCGTTGATCCGAGCTATGCCGAGTCTCATACTTCGATAATATCTGATGCATTTCTGCAAAATTCTTCGGTGCTCTAACTTCAATAAAGTCCTGTATATTCGGATTAAAAAGAGGAAAAACAATGTCCAACAATTCCTCAAATGTGATATCTAAATCTAATTTATTTTTTAGTTCAAGCTTACGTAGATAAAATTTTGACGCCGACTCATAAATATTCTGCTTATTACAATAGAACTCTTTTCTCAAAATACTTTTATCTTTAATGGGAGGAAATGCCTTCTTTAACTCAATCACAGTTTATTCAAATCTTTTCGCTTCATCAGTAATCAAAAACTTTCCTATATTCTCTAACCACAAAAGTGCTTCGCCCTTCAATGAGCATTTCAGCACTACGTATCTACTTTTCTCAGGTATATTATTGAACAAAATATAATCATCTAGTTTAACTAAAAATTCACTAATATCACCGTCACCGGTGAAATACACCCGTGGCACAATCTCACAATGTCCGACATTTCGTTGGGCGCCATTTGTAACATTATATGCATGCTGAGTGTCATTTATAACGTTTGGTTGGTCGTAGTGGGAGTTAAATGCAGACATACTCAGTACTTAAGATAAAACAACAAAGTTTATTAAAATGATGAGGGCTGAAGGGAAGTGGAGCAAGTCTTAATTTTACACAACTGAGAATACTATGAAAAAGCTAAACGCATACTCACAGGCTCCGGACGAGCTCAATCGTGGCACCTTCTAACACTTCTCACTATCTCTTGGCTGAGCTACTAGATAAAGCTTAATTAGACAGCCCGTGGCTGTGTGTAATTCTTTATTCACAAATAATCAAAATGAAACTACTATGAAGTTTCTTACCCCGGCCAACTCTCAAGTCAACTATCGAAACTCCTTTACACTTCACTGGAGGCCCGCTGCTACTTTCAATCGGCTAGCACTTCGCTGAACAATATCTCACTTCGCTATCTAACGTCAGAGATCCTCACACTCGCTGGCTAATGCCAGAGATGCTCTCTCGCTGGCTAATGCCAGAGACACTCTCCACACACTCACACCCAAGCTTTTATTTGCTGCAAACTGAGATACTTCACATTAACATATTACTAATAACCGCGAGCTAACTGCAGAATCCGAAAGAGACACGCACACACTAGAAAGTTAAAGTAAAAGAGAGGATAGATGTCGCTTTTACGCTTACACATGTTAAATTATTGACGTCACGATCTCAGAAACACTAGAGTACCTTTATGCAAAGGTCACTCCCTCACAATATAAGTTTCGACTTCTTTTTAATTGTGGCTGAAGCCATACAACTTTCATAATTTGAATATCTCATTCTATGATTTTGGGCTTCATAAATATTTAAGTTTCAAATAAAAATAAATTTTACTTTAAATATGCTTTTTCAAGCTGAAATATGAAAATACCCAGTTTTTGGGTACTTACCCGAGGCTTGGGTAAATACCCAGGTAAATACCCAAAAAATATTTACCTACCCACTGGATATTTACCCGCACCACATCACTGGTTTCAATACATTTGAAATAGTGTAATATCATTTAAATACTTTCCAAACGATTTTTTCCCATAAACCATAATATAATTGAATTCTGTTGAGTCTTTCTAAGAAGGAACTATTAATTGTACACGCTTCATATGCAATACCAAACATACTTTGGAAACCCTAAATAAACTTTATCAATTGCATGAAAATCTGACCATATTAACAGGAGTTAGAGTGGAGACAGACCGATAGACAAACCGAATGTTTAAGCACATTTCTGCTGTGTTGGAAAGTATTAAAAAGTCACTAGGTGTAATATCTTCAAATAAATAAAATGCTACATGATGCTAGCAGCGTAATGCCCACTGGAAGATCATTCTCATGAATAACAATGAACATTTGTATATAAATAACAACATTTTAAACTTTGCTGCATGTTTGTACATACTAATGTCAAGAAACAACAAAACTACCGAAATGCCACATATTTACTTGTAAATGTTACTGTATTTTCAAAAAATAAATAAAAGTTTATTGAAAATACATACCGCGTTTTCAGAGAACTTATACCAAAATCACATTGTATTACGACATAAATTTCCAGAAATATGGAATTTTTATATGTTTTGTGACTTTTAAATTACACAGTTATTATTTTCTGCAATTTAATAATCACCTAAGTAAATTTTGACTATATTATTAACAGCGTTGTTAAAATTGAGAGAATACTGAATTCCTAAAAATTGTCTTTTATCTGAACGAGTATTCGAAAATTTGTAACTTTGATAAAATTATGAAACATGATATAAGTACATAGCTGAAAATAAGTTTTAAATTTTTATATAGGGTTAATCTATACTCTTGGGCAAAACATTAAGAATTGATGGTACACATCAAGACCACAGTATTAATTAGGAATTTAAGCGTCTCAAACGCCTGCCAAAGAGATAACCGTCATTAAATTTTAGGGTCCAAAATTTCAAATGATCTTAAAAAATGGAAAAATTGCTCGGTGCAGTTGCGGTTTTCGCTAAAACTATTCTTTATGTCAGTATTTTCTTTAAAAAAAATTGAAAGATAACGTCCTAAAACTAACGATAGAGAGCGCTTTAGACTTCAGAGTAACAAACAGTTATTTTTTTACCGTTATTTCTTGTATCTCATTAAATGTTTTCAAAAGCTTAGACTTAAATTTTTAGCTCAAAATCTGAATCGTTGGAAGTAATTAAGATGGACAAAATGAATTGTGTTCACAAAAGGGAGGGGTTTTCAAATTTCTACTTGAATACAAGCTTTTGAAGGCATTTAATGAATAAAAAAAAAAAGAATGAAAAAAGAAAAAGAAAAAGGAAAAAAAAAGAAAACGGAAAAAATAGTTGTTTTTTAGTCCAAAGTCTAAAGTGCCCTCAATCGGCAATATGTGAAATTTATCTTTAAAATTTATTTTCTACAAAATATAGATACAAAGAATAGTTTTAGTGAAAACCATAAACAATTCGATTAATTTTGGACCCTAAGCTTTAATGGCGCCTAGTTCCTTCCAAAGACATTTGGCACTCTCAGTTTCCTGTTTAATATCGTTTATCTTGATGTGTACTATCACCCCTTAAAATTTTGTTTAAGAATTTAGAATAACTCGATACATCACTATAGGGAGAATAAACATAAATGCTTGGTCATAATTATAAAAAATATTGTTTTGTATTTGAAAAATGCATTCTATTTTCATTATATTCATAACTATTTTACGAAAGAAATTAAATCGCGTGGCAGACAAGAACAACAAAATAATAAACAGATAAATATTTGTTAATTATTTTTTACTAGAAAATTGTATTTTAATCAGTATATCACAATTGAAAGAAATACAAAATGATAATCTACATTGAAATGCGGTGTATCCAAAACTTTTTTTCTTTTAAATTTATGAAAGGGATTCGTGTAAAATTTGCAGGAAAAATTCTTAAATTCAAAACATGCATTTAATAGAAATGTGAGTGCTTTTAAAAGTATTACAAAGAAAAAAGAAATTGAATCAACCTCAACAAAAATGAGCTGATAAACAATAACCTATTAATCTTTAATCCAAACACATTACTGAAGAAAATAAATTTAACAGCTAATTCAGAAAAATCATGAAAATGAGATGCTATCTTAAATTAATAAAACAGCAATACAAATTCAAATTATGCAAAATGAAAAAATTAAATTGCGTAATTATAAAATATCATATACAGTGTATCCATTCTCAAAGGTGGCCAATGTTTCGGTAGTATTTCCCTGAATATTATTTCATTCAGTCGTACTTTACTTATTTATCAAATTGTTTTATCTGACTCCATTAAATTATGCTTATTTACTTTAATATTTAAACTTAAGCTTTAACGTACACAAAAACAGCCAACTTTTAAAAAAGACCTTTTTATTGTATAGAAAACAAACCATGTTGTTTCCAACAACACAGAAGAAATAACAATCTACTTTCAACACAATGGCTAATTTCTAAACTATTTAGTCAAAGACATGCTGTCCCAATTTCAAAAAAGAATTGACCGAGTTGCGAAACTTTAAATTTCATGGCTTAAACCACTTTTCTGTAATTGAAAGTAAATTAGTTGGACTAAGCTTTAAGCGAACGTACACTAAGTGCCTTAACGGATGCAAATCATGTCTTTTTATTTTTTAAAAAGGCGTGTATTTTAAGTCTTACAAATGAATTACGTTTTGTAGAAGTGCGTCATTTTGATCAAAGCTGTTTTACAATAATTCACCTGTATAAATATTTCACTTTCAGATATAACGTAATCGAAATCACACATTGATAAAACGCAGATTTTTAAATTTTACAGAAATTTAGTGTCTTTATAGAAGATCCATGACAACAGTATGTATGGTTTGATCAGAAATCTGTCCATAAAATAGCGATTTATGTTATAGAACTCGATGATTCTCGACTGGATGAATTCACTTCACTAAATTAGACAGGTAAATATAGAAGGTATTGTCAATAATTTGAGTTTGAGACTATGAAAATCATCATTTTACCATATGTTACGTCACAGGAATATTATCTATCGTACTTATTATATGCATATCATCACCGAAATTTTCATTTACACTTTAAAGAATAAAAGTTTCGTATCTATTTCCATTTCATAGTAATAGAGATTTCAAGTTTTGAATTTACAAGATGTTAAAATGATAATAGAATACCATTTAAAAAAGGGTGAATACGGATGCAAGAGGGGAATATGTAAATTTTGAGATGATGAAAATAATTTTGAGTTTAGATTTCACAAGAAAAATATTTTATGATTGATTCAAAGTGGAACAAATTATTCTGTTTTACATTTTAGAATACCAAGCATAAGCCTTAATTGATAAATTTTTCCTAATAACAGATCTTTTATATATTTTATTGCTTATACTACGATTATTTAATTGTTAATAATTTTGTAGATTTATTATAAGTGAATGAAACAGTTTTTTTTTTTTTCGTCGAAATTCGACGGGTTTTACCTTGTTAATTTAAAATATGTAATTTATACCTAAGAAACCCCTTTTTTCCTGTAAAAAATGTGAAAAGTGCGTGAAATGGGAAGTTTAGTTTATCAAACAAAGGAACATTTTGTGGGGGTATACGGAAAAATTAAAAGAACCATAAAAGAAATTTTCAACATTTTCTTAACTATGATAAATAAATCATTATTAACGGACAATTATCAAAGGTCTTAAATGTTGAGCCTAATTTTAGGATTTTTACTCTTCATACCTATGTATAGATAATTTTCAAAACAAAATAAAACATAATTTAATAACTTTAATAGGGCTACAAATGTTGCAAAGTAACGTATGTGCTTATGTGCTATGATGATTATGTGCCCTTTTCCTTGATAAATAATGAAATTATTTTAATACTTTTTTTACTAGTTTTGGCAGTGGTGAAACTATAAATGAATCGTTATTCAAAAAATTATATAAATTACAGTAGATACGTAACTTTGTAAACAAAGGAAATCTAGGTATTTTTACAATTAACGGCAGCACAGACGATCACCCCATCGAGTTTACGGATGAAAACATAAGCTTAGTTAAATCTCGATTCGAAATTAAACACAATCGGCTTGGTAACTTATATCTTTATGGAAAATACCTAAAACCCCACTTTTAGCGGTTGACTCATAGGTTTATCATTATGTTCTCCTGTTCGCAATTCTCCATATTTTCATACTTTTGGGAGCCGTAAAGCACAATGGTAAACCTATGAGTGAACAGCTAAAATCGGGTTTTTAGGTATTTTCCACAAAGATATTGTCGGAGTTTCCTCTTAGCCCGCACAACTTTGAAGAAAGTCCGTAGTAGTTATTGCTGCCACCACCGATATTATTAGGTGATATCGGTCACCCATTGAGAGGATTGTGTAAATGGAAACCAACGCTGTCAATTAACTAAATTAACAGTTTATTTACACTCTATGTACACAATATAAAACAAAATTTACATTTATAACTCGGATGTAGGTGATCCGGTTCAACATTAAATTAAATACAGTAAAAAGTTGGCTGTGTACTGCTCAAATTACACCTTCTCCCTCTCACTCTATACACGTTAGATTAACTTTAACGGAGATCAATTTCGAATCTCCCAACACATGGGTTCTCAGACTACGCTGTCCGACCAGAGCACTACACACAGGGACACCCGTCGACACTGTTCTCTCGGTCCGAACTGACTATCTCTCAGCCAAACACTGTCCTTCTCAATTCCTGCTTTCCCCCAATGTAAACCCTCCTACGGAGTTCCTCCGTCGCACGCATTCCACGTTGTTTCCTTGATTCGTGTAATTTCCTTTATTTGCTCATCTTTCACAGACATCACTGAAGGACGAACACGCCCCTCTGTAATCTTCGTTTTCACCTCACTACACCTGTACATGTTCACTTGTTCACTCCATTTTTAGACAAAGAAAGAATGTCACCTTGAAACTTCAGTACACATCCCATACAATACATAAAATATTAAAATAAAAATAACATAAATTCCAGGTCTAATAGAAGATGTTTTCTCAGAACCTGACAGATATCAACTGGCAGACCAATTGTGTTTTAATATGTGAATCGAGATTTAACTAATCCTAGATTTTCATCCGTGAACTCAATGAGGTGATTGTCTGCTCTGTAGCCATTTGGTCTATAATTGTTACATTTTCTAGATTAAATCATCAGTTAATAGTTTAGCTCTTTACGAAGCGAATGTAAAACATTTTGAATCGCTTCAATTTTCGCGAAAAATATTTATTAATGTCATTTATTTTGCATGTCGAAATTTTTCATTTGCAAAATTGCTTACCTACTTTTATTTTTTATTTTTATCTTTACAAAAAAAAGTTTTAGATTTGTGCAAAATTTTGAATTCCGGTTTTCGATGGATTTCTACGTTTTAAGGGTCAGAGAAACCGAAAAACATGCTTTTACAAAATGTCTGCGAATCTGTGACTGTTCGTCTGTCTATCCGTCATGTATGTGGCACAAACTTTGTAGGCCTTCTTCTAAAGAACTAATGCACGGAATTTTATAGAAATTTAAATTCAATTAGTCCCTAATATAAATTGGTGCATTAATTTTTGATGTAAATCGCTCAACAGCTGGTTCTGCTATACTGCCTTTTCTTCAATTTTCTCAATCACTCAATCTTCAGAAGTAATGCACGAATTTTCAAAAAAATGCAGATTCGGTTAATCCTGGACATGAAATGACATGTTTTTGTATTTTCGTGTAAATCTCTCAACAGGTGGCTCTGTTATGCTGCATTTTGTGCGGTTTTCGCAATAGCTCTATCTTCAGAATTAATGTACATAATATCCTTAAACTTCAGATTTGGTTAGTTCTCAACATAAATTGACTTTTTTTAAGTTTTTATATAAATCGCTCAATAGATGGCACTTCTATGCTGCATTTTTTAAAATTTCCACAATAGCTCTATCCGAACATCAAATGCTCGGATATCCATCAAACTTAAGGTTCGATTACTCCTTGACATCATTTGATGCTGTTTACATTTTGTTGTAAATAATTCCACAAATGGTGCTACTGTACTGCATTTGCTGATTTCTGTGATAGCTCTATGTCAACAGCTAATGCACGGACTTCCATCAAACTCCAAATTCTATTAATACTTCGCATGAATTTACACTTTTGTGTCAATCGCCCAATAGGTGGTGCTGCTATGCTGAATTTTGTATAATTTACATGATTTAAGCAACAGACATATTTCAAAAACTAATGCACGGAATTTCATATCTTTAGAATCCTCATGATGAGCATACATTGTCATTTAATTTTGAAACTGTGATAGCAAATTTCGAAATGTTAACATGTATGAGATAGAAGAAAGATTTGGGATTGCTACATCCAACTAGTTATCTCTCTTCCTACGATACATCTATAGTCTGGCTACATCCAAAACGAAAAAAAAATCATTTCAGTAGTTCTCTAGAGAAAAGAAGTTCTCTAGAGAAAGTAGTTCTCTAGAATTCAATGTCAGCGGTCTCACATGTGATTTCTCAATTGTTATCCCCTCTGTAAAATATTTTTTTTCTTATTGTGAGTTAGAAGACTTTATTTATACCATCATTATAACAATAGAAAATATGTATAATAGGTTAAAAAAATTGTATTAGATGTCTTAGAAAAAAATTACAAGACAAGTTTATCTAAACGTGTTTCATTATAACTGACTATGCGTAATTTTTTGTTAACGCATACAATTTTGATCAATAAAAGTAAATTTAAGTTGCTAAAAATTAAGACTAGAGAAAAATAGAGTAGCATAATTAAAATAAATTTATTTTTATAAGTTAATTTTATAAGTTTATTTTTATAAATTTATTTTATAATTTTATTTTTAAAAATTTGCATCACGATAACCATTATTAAAATAATTCATTAGTATGTACCACATTTCTTCAACGTTTCTTAACTCGTGCTTATTTCAGTAAAATATCAGGCAAAATAATTAACATTTCCATAGTCTGCCGCAAAGTGTTCAGCACATTCCTTTTTTTGGCTTTGGTGTACTATTAATAGTACATATCTTTTAATGGAGTATTATTTTGTTTTAAGGATTACTTTTGCTATTACTTACATGTATTATTGTATTATTAGTATATATCTATGCATTTATTATATAATTTCATTTATGTTTAAGCATTTAGGAATAACAACAATTTTTTATTATTTGCTTAATTCACTTTGCGCCGTTTACGTTTCTTTTATTTGAAACATATGTCTCTCACTTTAAATTTCAAACAAAAGTTAAATTTATGAAAAAATAATGCATAATAAAGCACAAAAGTATTACAAAATTGTAATATAAGTTAAATCTTTTTATAATACAACATTTTCTAAACATGTCTAAAAATATTTTCTTAACCTATTGTTATATGAACATTAATTAAATTTGCACAAAACCACAATAATCCTTATTATTCAGGAGAGTATATTCGTTAAACTCTAAATAATCTATTCGTATAGCTAGGTTTAAATTTCTTAAAGTAAAAGTTATATTTTTCTAAAAACTGAAAAAAATTCTGATCATAAAGGGTTAAAGTTCATCTTTTTATTGATAATTTACATATCTACGTCACCATATGTTGCTGAGAAATAATAAAACACAAGGCCGCCGATAGGAAATACTTAAATTACTATCTCGGTGCTATTAGATGAAGGATTTCCGCTTCAGAAAAAAAATATATCACAAAATACACGACCCTTTATTTCATTTCCTGTAAGTTTTTCTATTTCTTTCTGATCTGGAGCAATAATAACATTTGGAAAGTTAAGTATTGTTTTAAAATCATGCTGAAAGTTTTTGTGGGAGTATTAATGATAGTGGCAGGTATATATGTATTTATATATATTTTATTCCATGCTAAAGTTTATATGTAATTTATTTTGTTCAGATTTTTTTTTAATTCTTTAATCTAAAGGACAGTACGTCTAAGAGTTAGATTTATATAAGTTTTATATTAAGTTTATGAAGTTTGTATATTCGTAAAACTGTTTCAAATACTTCTATAAAAATCATTTTTATTCAAAATTAAATAAATTGTTTTGTATGTATTTAGTGTATTTGTATAAGATACGGTATTTTTAGTTTCTTTATGTACATATATTTTTAAATCTGAGCTAAATAATTTAATATTTTTTGTTTAAAATGATATTTAGTCTTAAAATAAAAAAAAATATTTTATAGGCACAGTTAATAACTGCAGTTGATGGTGGGCATCCTTATGAAAATGCATTAACGACATCCTATTGAAAGTATCGTGTAAATGCCAAGATATTTCACTTGCATTGATTTTTTCTCATTTATTCCGGAGCTGCATTACAATTCATTACATTAAAAAAAAATTAATTGTTTCACCATCTTTTGAAAACTTTTTCACCAATACTAATGATAGTAACAAGTTTTTGTACGAGACCAGAATGCAGTAATAATACTTCGCTTTTGAGATTTTCAGTTAAATTAATTTAAGAGGATCCGGGACAAATTTAAAAAAATATTTATTGAGTTAAAATAATGTTTGAATTTCAGTGTCTTGTATTCATTAGATTTATTTTTCTGAGTATTAAATTGTTTTTTAAGTATCATAATATACAACATTCAACCAATCAAAGTCGAACTTTGAATGAGATATTAATTTAGCGTATATTAACAAAAGAAGCGCTATTCTAAAGCTCCCGTAATGCATTTAGTATTATTAGCATAAACAAATATCTGGATATTATTCTACCCTAAATAAATCTGTTTAAATCCATAATATTACTTGGCACCGTAAATAAACAGTTTAAATCTAAAATATAACTTTAAAAGGCAATTTGAACAAATACCACGAAATTAACAACCAATATTTTATTAAACAGAATTTCATGTTGCAAATATTTTTATAACAAGAAACTGCTTCCTGACACCACAGCATCATATAATTTAGGAAATACTAAATATTATTTTCATTGAAGATTAAAAATTTAATCATAGCGGTCTATATATAGTTTTTTACAATATTTCACTTAATGTTATAGTTAAATATCAATTTTTCTTATTTCTTAAGATTAAATATTTATTTTAATTTCTTTAATTTAAATAAATTAACTAATATTTTGTTGTTACTGACTAATTTATCAACAAAAAATGCAAATAGAGAATTACAATGATTTTGCACACAGAAAAAAGTGTTAGGATTTTTTATTTCAATGATAATTTTGATAGTTTCTAAAATCATTTTCGGAAACTTTTATCAGAAATACAGGAATCTTTTATGCATAAACGATGCATAATAATTAGTGGTTTTTGCAAGTATTTCTAAACAGTAAATTTGACATTAGGCATACTGCTATTTCAAAGCACAGAAATTATTATTAAACTAGTTGGATGTGTCAATCTCAAAACTTTCTTCTATCTCATAAGTACATTTTAATATTTAAAAAAAAAACTTGGTGACCCCAAAGTTACCGACTATCGAATTTCCTCGAACATTTGACCTAGCCTAATGAGATTCTGGTATCCGAAAAGCCTAAAACGCAAAATGTAATTAATATTCTGAGAAAATGAGCTTAGTAGTGCCTCATGTTGGGTAATTTATACTAAAACCTTATAAGCATTTATTTATGTCAAGACCTAACAGAATCTGAAAGTTGACGGAATTTCGTCCATTAGTTCCTTAGATATAGTTATAACAAAAAATTTGCAAAACGTATCACAGCAACACCATATCTTGGACAATTTATGCCAAAAGTAAAAAAGCGTCTAATTATGTTATGGTGTAAAAGAATCTGAAGTTTGATGAAATTCTGTGCATTAGTTCTTGAGATATAGCTAGTTTAAAAAAACCGTGTAAAATATAGCACAGCAGCACCATCAGTTGAAGGATTTATAACAAAACGTAATCATCGTGTAATTATGTTATATGTCATTTTGTAACGAAATCTGAAGTTTGATGAAATTCTGTGCGTTGGTTGTTGAGATATAGCTATCGAAAAAATCGTGCAAAATGCAGCATAGCTGCACCACCTGTTGCAAGGTTAATACCAAAATGTAATTAGCGTTTAATTATGTTATATATTCTAGTGTAACAGAATCTAAAATTTGATGAAGTTGTCTGCATTAGTTCTTGAGATATAGCTATCGCAAAAATCGTGCAAAATGTAGCATAGCAGCGCCACCTATAGGGCAGTTCACACCAAAACCTTATCAGCGGCTATGCATCTCAAGGTGTCGAGGAATCTGAAGTTTGGTGAAATTCTGTGCATTAGTTCTTGAGATATAGCTATCATGAAAATCATGAAAAACGTGGCATAGCAGCGCCACCTGCTGGACAATTTACACCAAAACTTAATCAGCGTCTATGTATATCAAGGGGTCACAGAATCGGAAGTTTGGCGAAATTCTGTGCATTAGTTCTTGAGATATAGCAATCTTGAAACTCATGAAAAACGTAGTATAGCAGCGCCACCTGCAGGCCAATTTTCACCAAAAACCAATAGGCACTACTTCATATCAAGGTCTAACTGAATATAAAATTTTATTAAATTTCGAGCATTAGTTCTTGAGATAGAGCCCCACAAAATTTTTGTCACATACAGACAAACAGACAGACAGACTCACAGACAGACATTTTCTAAAAATAGTCAAAACGTGTTCAGGACCCTCTAAAACGTATAAATCCTTCGAAAACCGGATGTCGAAAATTTTCATGAATCCAAAACTTTCTTCTTGTAAAGATAGAAGAAAGTAAAAAGTGATACTATGAAATATTTACTAACATTTGCGTAAAAGTTAGAGTTCACTGTATTTTACCTAATCATATTAATGTGCAAGATAAGGTTTCTAACACCTTTTTAGACCCTTTTCAATAGTCTCATTTAAATAGTACATTTTTCTGTATAGTCCAGGAGCCGGCAGTCGATTTTCCTATGTATCAAGTACAAGGACCGGACATACATCAAAATGTAGGTTTCAATGTGCACAATAAGAATATCACTGGCTGCCAGGTCTTATCCTGCCGGAACCCGGTGGCAGCCGCACTTTATGACGTCAATTTTGAGTGTTTATCTATGTATCGAGTACAAGGACCGAGCATACATCAAAATTTAGGTTCCAATGTGCACATTAAGAATATCACTGGCTGCCAGGTCCTATCCTGCCGGAACCCGGTGGCAGCCTCACTTTTATGACGTCATTTTTAAGTGTTTGCCTATGTATCGAGTACAAGGACCGGACATACATCAAAATGTAGGACTCAATGTGCACATTAAGAATATCACTGGCTGCCAGGTCCTATCCTGCCGGAACCCGGTGGCAACCGCACTTTTATGACGTCAATTTTGAGTGTTTACCTATGTATCGAGTACAAGGACCAGACATACATCAAAATGTAGGTTTCAATGTGTACATTAAGAATATCACTGGCTGCCGCATACATCAAAATGTAGGTTTCAATGTGCACAATAAGAATATCACTGGCTGCCAGGTCTTATCCTGCCGGAACCCGGTGGCAGCCGCACTTTATGACGTCAATTTTGAGTGTTTATCTATGTATCGAGTACAAGGACCGGACATACATCAAAATGTAGGTTTCAGTGTGCACATTAAGATTATCACTGGTTTTAATTTTTACTCAAAATGCATATATATATATATATTATTTTTTTCAAACAGCCAGTAATATTATACACAAAATAGCTATCTTCAATCATATAAACAGAGTGCCAAATTGTATTCAACTATTATTTGATAATAGTGTATGGTTCTTAGCTGATGCTGCCAATAAAAATTAAAAAATATTTAGCAACTAAACAATAGGCCTTAATTTTTTTTTGAAACAATGAGAGTAAAGTTAGCTATTCTGGTAGACTGTGATGAAAATGCACACGAAATAAAAAAAAAGTAAATATAAATTTATTATGAGAAAATTTATTTATAGATAAATGACATGAAATATAATACGTGTTTAACGAACTTAAAATGCTTATAATACAAATACTTTTCACATATTGAATGAGTTTTTAACTCTCTGAAATTCTTGCAAAAGAACAAAATCGTAATGTTGTTTTCTATGCGTTTTCTTTCAAATGATAAAAAGTATAATTCTTTCAACATTATATAAAAAAAAATGTAGCATCAAATATGGATGTATAGAAAGACAATATTAATCATTATTCAGTGCATTAACAATCTATTATATAAACAGAATAATTGTCTTTAAATTATTGCTGATATTGCTGGAGCTTGGTGAATGTACAGTGCCAAGCAAAAAATATCTTGACACTTGCGATTTCAGACGTTTTGTTGAATATTTAAAAATATACATGATAAATTATTCTGAATCTCCATGTGCATGAACAAAATAGTATAGACCATGCATTTTCGCAAAGATGTTAACAAATTGAAAGCGAACGAAGATCTTTTGGATAATCTTGAAATAACTAATGTATCAAAAACGTTCAAACTGCTGATTATGATTAAATGGACTATTATTATAAAGTGTATTCGTTGTTATGAGGATAGCATGTATACTCGCAGAAAAATTAAAGTTTTTATAAAAACGATCACAAATTTGTTTACTTATAATTTCCAGAGTTCTTAATAAAGAACTTTGTTTTTTTTTTAGAAAATGTGGCAAACAACATTGTACATAATATGCTATAATGTGAATTAAAAAATAATAAATAAATGAATAAAAAATGAGGAGGTTTTCTAAATAATTTTTCATCGAGCATGCGTGAACGCAATTGAAATATAATTTGCATAATGTGTTAGCTAAATGTATACAGCAACTTTTGTGAGTCTCATAAACATAGCTTCAAATTTTGAAAATTTTTCTTTGGTAGAATAAATTCAAAATCCGTTATTCCCAAAATAAAGCGAAAAAAAGGAGCTGAATCCATATTTCATTGATTTGTGTCAATGTAGCATACACAATATTCTACGTTCTGCTATATTTGGATTCACACCCTCATCTTTTTGCTCCCTTTTCGGAACATGGTATTTTGAGCTCATTCTATCGACGACAGTTTTTAGAATTTTCATGCTATGTTTTAGAGACTTTCACAAAAGTTGCTCCACACGTTAACCTAACACATTATGTAAATTATTTTTTAATTTCGTTGACGCATGCGCAGTGAAAAATTATTTTAGTAAACCTGCTCATTTTTCATACAATTTTCATTTTTTTTTTCAATTATGATTACAGGGTATTATGTACAATTTTGTTTCATATATTTTCTAATAAAAAACATCAAAAAAACTTTGCAGATTATAAGTAAAAAAAATTCGCAAAATTTTGGATCGTTTTTATAAAATTTATGTCATAAAAGTGCGACTGCCACCAGGTTCCGGCAGGATAGGATCTGGCAGACAGTGATATTCTTAATGTGCACATTGAGACCTACATTTTGATGTACGTCCGGTCCTTCTACTCGATACATAAGTAAACACTCAAAATTGACGTCATAAAAGTGCGGCTGCCACCGGGTTCCGACAGGATAAATCCTGGCAGCCAGTGATATTCTTAATGTGCACATTGAGACCTACATTTTGATGCATGTCCGGTTCTTGTACTCGATACATAAGTAAACACACAAAATTGACGTCATAAAAATGCGGCTGCCACCGGGTTCTGGCAGGATAGGTCCTAGCAGCCAGTGATATTCTTAATATGCACATTAAAACCTAGATTTCGATGTATGTCATGTGCTTGCACTCCATACATTGGGAAACACTCAAAAATGATGTCATAAAGTGCGGCTGCCATCGGGTTCCGGCAGGATAGGACCTGGCAGCCAGTAATATTCTTAATGCGCACATTGAGACCTACATTTTGATGTATGTCCCGTCCTTGTACTCGATACATAGGCAAAAACTCAAAATTGACGTCATAAAAGTGCGGCTGCCACAGGGTTCCGGCAGGATAGGACCTGGCAGTCAGTGATATTCTTAAAGTGCACATTGAGACCTACATTTTGATGCACGTCCGGTCCTTGTACTCGATACATAGGTAAACACTCAAAATTGACATCATAAATGTGCGTCTGCCACCGGGTTCCGGCAAGATAAGACCTGGCAGCCAGTGATATTCTTAATGTGCACATTGAGACCTACATTTTGATGCATGTCTGGTCCTTTTACTCAAAACATAGGTAAACACTCAAAATTGACGTCATAAAAGTGCGGCTGCCATCGGGTTCCGGCAGGATAGGACCTGGCAGCCAGTGATATTCTTAATGTGCACATTGGAACCTAAATTTTGATGTATGCTCGGTCCTTGTACTCGATACATAGATAAACACTCAAAATTGACGTCATAAAGTGCGGCTGCCACCGGGTTCCGGCAGGATAAGACCTGGCAGCCAGTGATATTCTTATTGTGCACATTGAAACCTACATTTTGATGTATGTAAGGTCCTTGTACTTGATACATAAGAAAATCGACTACCGGCTCCTGGACTATACAGAAAAATGTACTATTTAAATGAGACTATTGAAAAGGGTCTGAACAGGTGTTAGAAACCTTATCTTGCACATTAATATGATTAGGTAAAATACAGTGAACTCTAACTTTTACGCAAATGTTAGTAAATATTTCATAGTATCACTTTTTACTTTCTTCTATCTTTACAAGAAGAAAGTATTGGATTCATGAAAATTTTCGACATCCGGTTTTCGAAGGATTTATACGTTTTAGAGGGTCCTGAACACGTTTTGACTATTTTTAGAAAATGTCTGTCTGTGAGTCTGTCTGTCTGTCTGTCTGTATGTGACAAAAAATTTGTGGCGCTCTATCTCAAGAACTAATGCTCGAAATTTAATAAAATTTTATATTCAGTTAGACCTTGATATGAAGTAGTGCCTATTGGTTTGCTCATTTTACATACAATTTTCATTTTTTTTCAATTATGATTACAGGGTATTATGTACAATTTTGTTTCAGATATTTTCTGATAAAAAACATCAAAAAAACTTTGCAGATTATAAGTAAAAAAAATTCGCAAAATTTTGGAACGTTTTTATAAAATTTATGTCATAAAAGTGCGATTGCCACGAGGTTCCGGCAGGATAGGACCTGGCAGCCAGTGATATTCTTAATGTGCACATTGAGACCTACATTTTGATGTACGTCTGGTTCTTGTATTCGATACATAGGCAAACACCCAAAATCGACGTCATAAAAGTGCGGCTACCGCGGGTTCCGGCAAGGTTACACCTGGCAGCCAGTGATATTCTTAATGTGCACATTGGAACCTACATATTCAAGTATACCACGTCCTTCTCCTCGATACATAGTTAAACACTCAAAATAGACGTCCTAAAAGTGCGGCTGCCACCGGGTTCGGGCAGGATAGGACCTGGCAGCCAGTGATATTCTTAATGTGCACATTGAGACCTACATTTTGATGCATGTCCGGTCCTTGTACTCGATACATAGGTAAACACTCAAAATTGACGTCATAAAAGTGCGGCTGCCACCGGGTTCCAGCAGGATAGGACCTGGCAGCCAGTGATATTCTTAATGTGCACATTGAGACCTACATTTTGATGTATGTCTTGTCCTTGTACTCGATACATAGGTAAACACTCATAATTGACGTTATAAAATTGCGGCTGCCATCGGGTTCTGGAAGGATAACACCTGGCAGCCAGTGATATTCTTAATGTGCACATTGGAACCTACATTTTCATGTATATCAGTTCCTTCTACTCGATACATAGTTAAACACTCAAAATTGACGTCCTAAAAGTGCGGCTGCCTCCGGGTTCCGGCAGGATAGGACCTGGCAGCGAGTGATATTCTTAATGTACACATTGAAACCTACATTTTGATGTATGTCCGGTCCTTGCATTCGATACATAGGAAAATTTACGGCCGGCTCCCTGAGTGGAGCGTCGTATATACACATTTGTATATGCAGGGTCCCTTTTAAATGACTGACCCATTTTGAATGTAAATAAAAAAAACGGTTTGAGGTAAAAATGTGCAGTTTGCTGCATTCTTATCAGAATATCAATAAATTTTTAGATATGCACTTTCTTAAAATGGTTCGAATTTTGGTCAACAGATGTCGCTGACGGGGGCAACAGGCTGTTGAAATTCAGACATTACTCTAGTTTTCATACCCATGAGCTTTTCTGCTCATTTTTAGAGTCAAATCTTAGTCGACATGTTAAATCGACGCTCCACTCACCTGTAGAAATAGAGTTTGTTGAATGAAAAGTAATTACAACTTTAATGTACTGCTTTTTTAATGTTTATGATTGAATAATGCCTATTATAATAAATAAAACCCAACAAAATATTTTTTGACTTTTCACACATTTACCATAAGTAAATTGTTATAAAAAATACTTTTGTAATTGGTTAACTGATTCTCTTTTATATTACAATAAATTGAAAATGTAAGATAAAAACCGCTTTTTTAATTAAAAAAATCTTAATACTTAATCTAAACATTTCTTCCATTAAATAGAATGAAATTGTATTTAAAAAATTAGTGGTGTTAAAAATCTGTAAGGGATGAATCAAGCAAACTCCTCTAGCCTGTACGTCGTGCAGTGAAATCAGTTAAGTGGTTAAAACAGTGGTATGGAAATAGTGTTGGGGCAAGTACCCTGTTTAAAAAAAGCGGGGTAGTGACTTATAAATTGGCAAATAAAAATATAATAAACCTTAGGATAAAGGAATCCGTTTATAACAAAACCTGTTTTAAAAGTTAAAAACTATTGATTTCAACGGGGAAAGTAACATACAAAACTGCTACGACGGAAACCTGCCTAAAACCGAATTCATCCCTAAATTATATTCATATTTTGACATTTAACACATCTAAAAATTTTTTTACTAAAGCCACGAGAGATTTTAAGATGACTTTTATACAGACGTCTCCCTTCCCCCTCTTCCCCAACTGAAAACATATCTACGCTGAAATGGACGGATGTTTGAAAAGAAAAAAACATTGGACCTGTTTTATATTCTGCGAGTTATCCCTTTTCAAAATTTTATTACAAAGAATATCATAGATCCCGAAATATATTTTTCGTCCTTTTCCCCCTTTCCTTGATTATTCTTCAAGAGTAAAAGAAGGGAAAGAAGAATTCTAAAATTGCTCTTGCATCTAATTTGAAATAAAAAACATTATTAAAAAAGATATTCTAAAAATTTTTTAAAAATTATTTCCATATTTATTATTAATTTATTATCAATTATTTATTATTTTAAAAAATATGTTCCAGAAATTTGGTAATATTTATGTTTATAAAATTGAACTAAAATAAGTAAACCTATTGTAATTCAAGATCTATTATGCCTTCTGTGATGAAATTTTGAAAAGGGAGGACTCACAGGATATACAAACAGGTTAGTCGCGTTTTTGTTCTTTTTAGGAATCCGTTCATTTCAGCGTAGATGCGTTTGCAATCAAGGGAAGAAGAGGGAAGGGTTGTGTGTAAAAAGCATCTTAAAACCTGTCGTGGCTTTCTAAATAAATTTTCAGATATGTTAGATGTCAAAACATGAATATGACTGAGAAATGAATTCGGTTTACGGAAACATGAATAATACTTCGTTTTAGACAGGTTTCATCTTACTAAGTAGTTTTTTATGTTACTATCTCCGTCGTGATCAATAATTTTTTGTGTTTAAAACAGGATTTCCTATAGACAAAATACAGACGAACCTTTATTTCAAGGTTTAATATATTTTTATGTGCGAATTTATAAGTCACTCTAGCGCTTTTATTTTAGACAGGGAACTTGCCACCACTATATGCGTACTACTATTTTAACTTCTGATTTCACTACATGCCGTACAGGCAAGAAGAGTTTGCTTGATCTATCTCTTAAAGCTTTTTGACATCACTAATTTTTTTAATGCAATTTCATACTATTTAATGGATGAAATGTTCAGATTAAATATTAAGATTTTTTTAACTTAAGAAAGCGGTGTTTATCCCTTATTTTCAATTTATTGTACGTAAACAGAGAATTAGTTAAACGGTTACAAAAACATCTTTTTGAATACAATGATAAATGTGTGATAAGTTCATGCTTGTTAAAAAGCATGTTTTGCTGGTTTTTATTGAGTATAATAAGCATTTTTCTATCATAAATATTATTTTAAATCTCTTTCCATCCAACAAACTCTATTTCTGCTGGTGAGTGGAGTGTTGATTTAATATGTCGACTGAGATTCGACTTTGCGAAATCAGCCGAAAAGCTCATGCGTATGAAAACTAATGTCTGAATTTCGACTGCCTGATGCCGCCGTCAGCGCCACCTGTTGGCCGAATTTCGAATTATTTTAAGAAAGTGTGTATCTAAAGATTTATTTATTTTCTAATAACAATGCAGCAAACCGCGCATTTTTATACCAAACCGTTTTTTTTTTTTTTTTTTTTTTTTTTTTTTTTGCTTTTTGTTTTTTACATTCAAAATGTGTCGGTCATTTACTAGAACCCTGTATATATATATAGAGAGAGAGAGTGAAAGACTTTGTAATTATAAACCATTTAAACAGATGACTTTTTTTTAAAAGTAAAAACATTCTTGATACCATAACAATTATTTATCCAAAATGCTGTATATTAAAGTGGAATATTGAAAAGTGATACCTAAATAATTATCGAATTGGATGCATCCTATCATAAAAGAATCTCAGAGTAATAAAAACCTCAGATGTATAAAACTTAATGATCTAAGACTGTATATCATTGGCCAAAATGCAAAAGATAAGGATTTTTAGGTAAAAAGGAAAATCTAGTTTATTTTGCTTAGCACCTCTCGTTCTAATAACCTAAAAGTTTTGATCAGAGCGGTCGAAAAGGAAAGTATAGTTTAAATAAATAAATAATCTTTTTCATATTATTTTCTTAGTTAAACTAATTTAATGTGAGAATTAATATAAGAATAAAACATAGCGAATAGTAAAAAAGAGTCTTTTTTCATTAAAGAATTTAACATATTAAAAAAAGGAGTTTCATAAAACAAGAGATTATAGAAAAGTAATCCAGTTGACTTAACCTAATAAGATTTTTAGGGGATATGATCTCTGAAATTTTGATGATCCTTTTTCACGAAAATCATTATATTTTTCTCTCCCCCTGCTTGATATTTAGGGTAAGGGTAATTTTTTACATATTCTGATGCCTAACGAAATAATGTTTGGGTAAGGGTTTCGTTAACACATTCACTATAAACACAAAAAGATACTTGTGTCTAATGTTCGATATTTCCTTTTAACTTCAGTACAGATATCGTACAGTAAAACATAAAAAATAAATTTAATATTATTTGGCTACCTTTTTTTAACAGGGGGCATTATAACTGCCAAAGAAAATTTGTTTTATTCATATTACTTAATTTTAACTTAAAATATGGTCCCCATATGAGAAACCATTGAAAAGTCATTTTAAAAATTTATTTATTGTTTTCCAAGCAAGAGAGCTATCAGAATAGAAGGGATATGAGAGTATACCATGTTATTTAATTTAACACTGGATATGGTGAAATATCATATGAGAAAACATAAAAAACTTTAAGAAATTTTATTCATGTCATTTCTTATCTCAAAATCTATTTGTATCCAAATATAGTAAGTAGTACGTGCCATTTTGTGTATTATACATTGACACTATTCAATGGATATAATGGATACAGACCCTCTTTTTTTTACTCCATTTAGAAAAAAATAGATTTTGAGCTTATTCTATCGACGAACACTTTCAGAATTTTTTGGACGTTCCCAAAAGTTGCTCTATACATTTAGCTAACATAGCATGCAAATGGAATTTTGAAGCGTTCACGCATGCGCAGTAAAAAATTATTAGTAAACCTGCTCATTTTTCATAGAGATTTTATTATTTTTAAATTTTTATTTCAAGGTATTGTGTACAATTTTATTTGTCATATTTCTGAAAAAAAACATTGTTTACTCTGGAAACATTAAGAAAAAGACTTGGAAGAATTTGGGACAGTTTTTATAAAAACCTGTCACGAAACTTTTATAAAAGAGCTTTTAATATGTCTTGGTGTAACTTTTGGTTCTTAACTTTTAAATTGTAATTGCTTATTAAGACCAACTTTTAAAAAGATTAATATTCTAAATGAAAACTATTATGAGCCAAAAGTGTAAAAATATATTGCGATTACCTTTTGTTCCCACATTTTGTTTTTTCCCACCTAACTTCCGTACTCGAACGCTCTCCGATCTTGTTTTTGATCATTATAGCAGGAAGGGTATCGTCGACATTGTTGGCGAACTCTTGACAAAGACTTTGGATCGGGTTGGTCGTCGGGCCAATTGAGCTCTCGACTGTCTCGTTCCGAAGACTTCTCGAACGCATGATGTTTTTCAGATCGCTCGAACGCAACACTCCATTATGAGAAGTCCGAGGCCTCTTGTAGGCGCGATTCGGACGAAGCGACTATACAAGGTTTTTCCGGGTTTCCCTTGTACGTAACGAGAATTCGAGTCGCTTTCCCGGAAGACCTCCCGGAAGGCTGGGTCCGCGAATCAGCGGGTGTTCAGGCAGCTTTTGCTACGGTGCCTGCTTGGTTGTTCCCCTCGGTGTAGCCTTGCGGGACGCGGGCGGTACCGTGTCGGTGGCTGCGGTTGGCGAGCCGTCGGGCCATGACGCATTGGTCGTGTGCCCGGTGCCCCTACTTGTTGTTCCCGGCCGGCAGCAGGCGCTGTCGCGGGGCCGGGCGTCACTTGGTTCCTCCTCATTGGAGGTCCCGTGACCTCCCTGATTGGACCACATGGAGCCTCTCGGCTCTGGAACGGAAAACTCACAGTTTTACCTTTTGTTTAGAATTAGTTTTAGTTCTTCACATTAATTAAAATCTCACTTTATCTGAATGCAGTGAAATATGGAAATGCAGACAAAGTGTGGCTTAGCTAGTAGTTTTTTGTGTATCCGTAGCTGTTTAATTTTTGCTAATAAAAATGTGCATACAAGAATAAATCGGCATAACTCAATTACTACGCGAATAAAGTTGCTGAATGTGAAAGGCTAATAATATAGGGAAACATCTAGACATTTACAGATGAAAATTACAAATAAACTAAAAATAAAAATAACAAGTTAATTAAACTATGTTCAAATTGATGTAAAGCCTAAAACTATACAAACATCGAAATAAAGTGCAGATATTCAACGTTTCGACCTTTTCCTGAGACCTTCATCCGGGAAACGCTGTCATATTGCTTTGAAAACAGATTAAAATCATCCATTATTTTCTTCCCTGAACCAGACGATTTTACTCTGTTTTGGAAGCAATATGACTATGTTTTCCTGATGTAGATGTCATAGAAAGAACCAAATGTTGAATATCTACATTTTGTTTTAATGTTTGGATAGTTTTAGACTTTACAAGAATTTGTAATCCTTTTAGTAAACTTCGGATTTTTATTTTTTATTTTATTTTATTTTATTTTATTTTATAAATAATATTTTCATGGAGCAACATTTTGAGAAAAAATGTATTTTTAAGTTTTGTTAAAAATATTGACAATTTAAATCAAGTCTTTTATTATTATTATTATTAACGTTAGTATTAGTCTTTTATTATTATTATTATTATTATTACTATTATTATTATTATTAATGACAACTGAGTAAGGCGGAACTCAGCGTTATAACTACGAAAGAATTTTAGAAATATTTAGGCTAAAGTTAAAGATTTACTGGTGTTTTAAACCAGCATCCATCCATATAAACTATCGATATAAAGCTGATCTATCTAATATTACCATGGCTGTAAATTGGAAAATTATTCTCTATCGGAAATTTCTGTTCCTCTCATTTCGTATGACACAATACAATGAATTTTAATATCGGTTATACTTAGAATACATTTTAAATCTTAATTTAGGAGTCACGGCTTCCGAATTATGCAGAGAGCCCATTCACCGAGTTTGTAGAGATGACAATTCACCTAAACGTTTTCCTGAAACAGCCGAAGAGTTCAAGAATTTTTGTGAGTAAGTAAACGACCACTAAGTATTTTCTAGAGATTTAATATTTCACATTAATATTGATAGGCAAGCATGCTAGTTTTTCGCAATTTAAGAAATTTTTATTCCTCCTGTTAATATAATGTTTAAAATCTGCTGCATTTTGTTGCATACCCATACCGCCGCTTGTATAGAAAATGATTACTTAATTGTATTATGGAGCATTCATATTGGTCGGAATAGAGATTTACATACAAGCGGCAGAATGCGTATGCAACAAAATGCGGCATATTTTTAACAGTGTACTTCGTCCCGAGCTACGAACAAAACTCGGTTAGAATTCACACATTGCCGTGTTTTACACTCATTTAGTCAGTTTTCGCGTATGGCTCGGCACGGGAAATTTTTCTTCTGGTATTGTTATTTCCAACATCTTTATGTCATTTCTTTCGGCAAGTGTTTGGTGTTGCACAATTGATTAACCCGTTCGCTGCCGATAACTCCGCCTTTTGTGTTAAATGACTGAGAATTTGACGCGCTACCTCGTGACCGGCAACGAATGTGTTAACTTAATGTTGGTCCTATGTGGGCGAGTGGTTAAGACACCCGCCACTAATTGTACGCGAGCGTAGGTAGTTCTATGTATTCGATTTCCATGGTCTCTATTGCACTTACCCTTTATGTGGAGCTGCCAGTTGTATCTCTCCTACAGTGCAAAATTTTCTTTTGCTATCTCGCCCCTGTATATTAATGATGACTTATAAGAACTTATGTCGAACACACAGGTCAGATGTATGTTGCTCAATAAATAAATAAGTAACTTTATGTATATATTGTGTGTAAATGAAGTTTTCTGGTCGGTGGTTATCATAGATCTGTTTTATTTACCCATCATACGTAGTATAGGGTAAGTCTTCCAATCGTTTTGAAAATCGAAAAGAAAAATTGACGGATTTACACGTTTCAGATAGTGGTGATTCCGAAAAACAGATTTTTAGAAAAAAAAATTGCCGCCCATCTGTCTGTCTGTCTGAAAACGCTCTATCTCCCGAACAAATTGAGATAGAGACTTGAAATTTTGTATGTATTTAGTATGTAAGAATGGGACGAAGCCTATTGAATATCAGTAATCTCGATTATCCGGAACTATATTTTTCGGACTCTCGAAAAATTCGTATTGATGAAAGGTACATAAAAATTTTCGAATTTTTTTATTATAAGGAATGGACGTAAAAAACAATAAAATGATACAAATTTTGTATAAAGAACGAAGTCGATCAGATTATTAGTTGCCGAGATATTTGTAATCCTGTTTTTCACATTCTTCGATTTTTCATGGCCCTGTATTTCATTCAAATTTCAATTCAGTTGTATATTTTAATTGAAAATGAGACGCTTCATCCAACGCAGTAAACTGTTAGTTAATATTATTATTAATTTTGGAGTTATAAGGATGTCTCTTTTACGCAGTTCGGTACTACTTGAGTAGTTTGGCGTTTTATATAATTTGTCGAAATTGGTACATCAGCAATTCTTTAATAGAGCATTACTACGTATATTAACAATATTTAAATTTTGTTTTGTAATTGCAATGCATTATATAAATAGTTTTCACATATTTTATTTTCATATGCATATCCATGATGGGTAAGTATTACGGTGGCCCCCAACGACTACTTTATTTTGAAATTATGTAATTTTTCTCATGTTATTGCAATTTAAGAGTATGTTTAGTTTATCTTAAGCACATTATTTATAAATATTTAATGACCTTTCTAGTTTTTCAACATCAAAATTCAAACGTCTGTTTTTGTGATTTCAAACGAAAGTATGAAAATTTTAATTTGTCTTCAGCTTTAAATCAGCTTGTAATGACTTCTTATACTGTTATTCTTTTTTACTCTACTCTGGTCTGAATTTAAGCTGTTCAATCTGGACATTTTTTTCAATTATAAGAAGATAAGCTTTTACACATAATTTTAATAAATAATACGAATTTTTTAGATAGAAAATATGCTTATAATTTGAATTATTTAAGTAGAAAAGATATTTTTAAACATTTTCTATAAATATGTTTAAATATTATTGCATATTTTTACAGAAAATAAAAAAATAACTATTTCAAGAGAGTGGCCAGAACAATTTTAATAAAAAGGAATTTATGAAATATATTTAATAAAGCAGCGAAATAAAAAAAAAGGTATTGAAATTTTTTTTGTATATATATATATATATATATAAAATTAGAGGTTTTCTATAAAGCACAAAAACTGTTATGCATAACCTATGCATTTACGTATGTAAATATGTAATACGCATAACCATGTAAATACGTAGCACCTATAGTTGTCGTTCAGTCCGTCCGTCCGTCCACATATAACAACGCAAAAACTACCCAACCAAATCGTTTGAAATTTAAAATATATAATTATTACATAATTTTGTCGAGTTATTTCAAATTTTATGAAAATCGCATGCATAGATCAATTATAGGGACAAAAGTATTCTTTACATTAAGGTCAAAGGGGAAAAAAGTTTCAAATGCATTTTAATCGTTTGAAATTTAAAATACATAATTATAACATAATTTTGTAAAGTTATTACAAATTTTGTCATAAACAGATGCATAGTTCAATTACAGGGACAATCAAAAGTATTCCGTTACATTACGGTCAATGGGGGAAAATGTTTCAAATGCATTTTAATGGTGTTACACTCATTCGAACATAGAATAATTTATATAATTCTATAAAGTACATATTATAATATACATTCTGTACAATCTGTGGTTCAAAGAACATTTTTTATTGATTCACAAGGCCACATAAAAGTATCCCATTACATAATGGTATAGGGAGAACATTTGTTTAGTGTACATTTTAATTCTAATTAATTATTTGCAATTTTATAAGATTGATATATGAGAGTGATATTTTTAAAACTTCGTTATCGTACGAACGCACCTCATTTGCTACGCTTCATGTGCAATTTCCAACTTTTTTCTTTTTGTTTATGTTACAGGCCAAACCCGATTTTAGGCCAAACTAGAATGGCCTACGCCAAACCGGTCTATCCTAACGCCCATCGGATAAACTAGTTTTTCCTAGGCCTAACCGGTTTATCTTAACGCTCATCGGACAAACTAGTTTTTCCTAGGCCAAACTAGTTTATCTTAAAGCCCATAGGACAAACTAGTTTTTTCTAGGCCAAACTAGTTTGGCCTAACTCTTATAGGATAAACTAGTTTAGCCTGCTGTTTATTGGTCTGAACTAGTTTATCCTAGGCCGATCTAGATTATCCTAGGCCAATTCAATTTGGCGTGATTTTATTGAATTCAATGACCGCCTCAGCGCCAACATTCCAGTTCGTCCTAGGCTGATCTAGTTTGTCCTAGGCTGACCTAGTTTATCCTAGGGCAATGTAATTTTACGTGTTTTTAGCTCACAGGCGTCAAAGCCCGAGAAATAATGAGCTGGCAGGTTCTGTATTTATGTATGTACGCATGTATGTGCGCATGATTGTACGTATGTACGTACATATGTACGTAATGCGATAACTCTTGGTAGAAATATTCGATTTGCTTAAAATTTTGGAAGTAGTTTCATTTTGATAAGGTACTTTTCTGTTTAGTTTTGGGAATTCATTAGATAAGATTAAGAACGGGTGAACGGGAGGCTAATACCCCATTGTTGATTCATAAAAATGGATTTTTCATGCAGAATTATCAGTTTTCATTTAAAATTTTAGGTATAGGATCATTCTGACAAGTTGCCTCCGTGATTAGTTGTGAATGTTTATCGTTTAAGTGGAAAACAAAGGGCAATGTAGGTAACCCCTCAATAATTTAGATAAATGGTTTTGATACAGAATTTACGGATTTGCGTCAATTTGGATGTATGTTCTTTCTGATAAGCGATTCCCTGAATAGTTTTGGGGAGTTTAATGGTTAAGTATGAAAGAAAAAGTGAAGGATTACCAACTTTCATATGAAAAACTAGTTTATCCTATGGCCATTTAGAGAAATAAGTTTGGCATAGGAAAACTAGTTTATCCAATTTGCGTTAGGATAAAATAGTTTGGTCTAGGCTAATATAATTTGGCTCAAAATTGGGTTTGTCCGGTAAAAACATATCTTTCACTAGAATAAGCATAAACGTGTGTCAAGAGTCATTGCTTGTAACATCAATACAGAAATTTAACATGTCCATCGTAGAGACATGATACACTGGACATGGTGTTTACTTATTTTTCTTTTTCTTTCTGCAGACTCAGGCCATGCTGTGATAAGCTTGCTTTTATTATTACTATTATTCGAGCCAGATCGCAGCTGAACATAATTTGGAATCGAACAGCGTTTTCCATTTTGAGAAATTAATTACCTGTCGACATATAGCTATTTTTTTCACGGCGTCAAGTTTTTCTTTACCGTAAAGTCGCAACTGGAAATTCGATTCAAAACGTAGCTTTAATAGAATTTTCTCAAAGATACATCGCTTTTATGAAAAAATGGTTAACGCCAGACGATTACACATTTTCTGAGTGAGAATGCCTGTTAATCTTATGCATTTCTGAAAAGGAATTATTTAATAAATGTGTTAGGATGTAGCTCTTTTGGATTTGAGAAAACCCTTAAGGAATGATAGAAAAATATATTTACAAACAGTAGCGTAGCTATGTTTTTTGGCGCCCGGGGCCAGCAAGAAATTTTGCGCCCCTACCCCAATAAGATATATAACAATTTCTCTCAATTTGGCGCCCCTAGGCCCCGGCGCCCGGGGCGGACGCCCCCTTGCCCCCTTTTAGCTACGCCACTGTTTACAAATCTACTTTTTACTAAACATATTCAAAAGTTATCATGTTTATAACACTCCTTTTTTCTTTTGTTCTAACTATTTAATGAATTCCTCTTTGAATATTGAAGGACTAAGAATCTAAATAATCAATAATACATTGTGGATTTTTCATTTAGCGAACACATCGTAATTTAAAAATACATTGTAAATTTATCCATAAATATGTATGCAGTATTCTTTAAAGGAATCTTAAATGTATGTGAATTAAAATCTGAATTTTTTGCAGAAATTGAGTAGGGTCAGGTCGAGCCGGACTGAGTCCCTTTTCACTGATTTTTTGCAGGCAGGGCTCGGGCTGAACTTTTAATTTTTATACCGAACTTCGAAATTCCGGCCCGTGCAAACCTGCAACAGTATTCTACTACCCTTCAAATAAAACTTCTTACTTTTTCCCATTTCCCCTAATTATACTTAACCATTGAACCTCAAAACTAATCACAGTTACTCTTTATAAAATTGAACAATTATCCAAAATTTGAAGCAAATCAGATAATTCTGCTCAAAAACCATTCATCTGATTTAAGGAGGATAATCCTACATTCCTCCTTTTACACTTAACCATTAAACAAAACTATTCAGGACTATATCTTATGAAAAAACTATGTTCAAAATTTAATCGGCAAATCAGAGAAATCTGTTTAAAAACACATTTATTTAATTTAATGAAGGCAATAAATCATCCACTACCCCATTATACTTAAACAAAAGAAAAATTAATTAAAGAACCGTCTGATCAAAATGAATTCATGTCCAAAATTTTAAGCAAATTGGATAATTTTGTATTATAACTAATTTATCTAATTTATCTAATTTAAGGAAATAAATTGTACGCTACCCCTTTATACTTAACCAAAGAACCACCAAAATTAATCAGTGAAGCGCTTCATCAGAATGAACAAATCAAAGATTTGCAGCAAATCTGTTAATTCTGCTTGAAAAACCCATTTGGCAAAATTAGGCGGGAGTCCCCCTTTCTTCCATTTGTTCTTAACCAATTAACTTCCAAAACTAATTACGGAAGCCCCTTACCAGAACGAATCTATTTCAAAAATTTAAGCAAATCAGCAAATTCTGCTTGAAAAAAGCATTTACATAAATTATGGGGCGTTACCTCTATTTCCCCCTCTCTTTATACTTAAACAATGAACATTCACAACTAATCATGGAGGCGCCTCATCAGAATGCTTCTATATCTAATTTTTTTATTATAAAATATGCTAATAATGCATGGAAAACCATTTGTTTGATTTAAGGGAAGGGGCGAATCAGCCTCTCGATCTTCCTCCCCCTTATTATTCTCCAATAACCTCCCAAAATTAAACAGAAAAACTCCGCATAAGAATAAACCTATATTGAAAGTTTCATGCAAATCGGGCATTTCTATCAAGAATTTTTGCGTTACGTACTTACGTACATACATAGATACAGAATCCACGGGCATATTATTTCTCAGGCTTTGGTAGTCTGATGAGATAATAACACGTCAAATTACATTATTTCTATCAAGAGTTATCGTGTTACGTACATACGTACGTACATACATGCGTACATACAGAACTTGCAAGCCCATCATTATTTTTCAGACTTTGACGCCTATGAGCTAAAAACACGTAAAATACATTGGCCTAGGATAAACTAGATCAGCCTAGGACAAACTAGAACATTGGCGTTGAGGCGGTCATTGAATTCAATAAAATCACGCCAAATCGAATTGGCCTAGGATAATCTAGATCGGCCTAGGATAAACTAGTTCAGACCAATAAACAGCAGGCTAAACTAGATTATCCTATAAGAGTTAGGCCAAACTAGTTTGGCCTAGGAAAAACTAGTTTGTCCTATGGGCCTTAGAATAGACTAGTTTGGCCTAGGAAAAACTAGTTTGTCCGATGGGCGTTAGGATAAACCGGTTTGCCTAGGAAAAACTAGTTTATTCGATGGGCGTTAGGATAGACCGGTTTGGCCTAGGAAAAACTAGTTTATCCGATGGCCGTTAGGATAGACCGGTTTGGCCTAGGCCAATCTAGTTTGGCCTAAAATCGGGTTTGGCCTGTAACATTTATAAAAAGTAGAATGGAAGAAAAAAGGAGAATTTGAAGATTGGATTACTTCAGAAATTTTATACTATAGTTGATTTTTAATTAAATGAAATTTCCCCATTTATGTTCTCCTTACATATATCGAGTGGACAGGAAAGAAGGTTGTATGAATAATTTTTGCAAGTATAAAAAGATTTTTAATAGTATAAATTCTAAAAATTTTATAGGAATGTGGAAAATCTATAGAAAATCTGTCACTTTTATCTGCATGTCAGAGATCTTTTATACGAAATTCAAAACTATACGGTCCTTTATATAAACGTTACAAAATACCAGATTTAATTTTTGATGAATCCTTATTCATAATCCTAAATGTTTTATTTTAAATTTTTCAATATCACAGAGTTATAAAAGTTCAAAAATTATATCTTAATTATGCATTTTTCTACAAAATGAAAAGTGCGAATTTTGGCGAAATTGCGAATCTTCTATAGGTCTTAGATCAAAACGTGTCAGTCGGTCATACTGAAGATAATAAATTTTAGATGTTATATTTAATAAATTAACTAAATTAAGAACGAATACACTAATTTTACCGGCACAATATCTGATTTTTTTTCTTTTATATGTTTTAATATGAATGTTAATCAAAAAAAAAAAAGTTATCGAGGCAGTATGTTTGTCAAAGCTTTCATGACTCTGTATAGTTGAAGATAAAATTTCATAGAATATACCAATCTACTGATATATCTAACATAATACATCTGACATACAGTGGTGGTCAAAAGTTTCCGGTCAGCAAAAAATTTTCCTTTAATTTGTAAGTATACCCATATGAAGAGGAAATTTAAAGTGATACTTATACATTTTATTGACATAATAGCTATGTACTTATTTATGGAATAACATATAAATATCAATAAATTTAACTGACAAAATTAAACACAGAGGAAAACCCATGTTCTCAAAAGTTTCGGGCCACTTTCGCAAGTTTGGAAAAAATGACATTGTAACAGAAAATGTGATCAACAACATTTACAAATAATATTTTATCAGAATACCTTTAATAATAAGTACTGCGGTATGGCAACGTGACATTCATACAATCAGCGGTTAAAGATCGCCTGTGATATGTTTTTTCCGTTTTTCTTGCAATTTTTAGGAAATTTCGGCTGAGTTGAAACATCCACACACGTTTGCCAACTTCTTTTCAATAATTTTCTATTGGATTCATATCGGTCGATTGGGCTCGCCATTTCAAAAGCGAAATTGTTTAGGCGAAAGTCATTGCTTGTCAAAGATTGCAAACAATCTTTAAATCGTTATCATGTTAAAATAAATACTTGCGACCAGAATTTTTCCTCTAATAAAGCAGCAAATAATCTTGCAAGACATCCTTATGCATTGCATCATTCATCTTGCCGTAGATTTTAAATAACGGACCTACACATTTTGAAGAAAATACTCCCCACATCACAACATGTCCTCCACCATGCTTCATTGTAAAAATAACATAAGTCAAACCATATCTTTTGTTGTTCGATTATCGGACGTAGTGTCTGCCATCATTTCCAAAAAAGTCTTAAATTCGATTGATGAAAAAATAGTACTTTTGTGCAGTTTTCACTTCACCAGACTTTGTGTTTTTTGGAAAACGCCAGTCGGGTGCTTTGATTTTTTTTTACCAATGAGAAATTTTTGAACACTGACACTTCCATGAAGTTCTGCATCACGTCAGCATTTTGACACGATGGATCGACTTATTTCAGCAAAATTTCCATTCCGTAAATCGCGGGATATTGCAACGGAATTTTTATGCGGATCATCAATTTATTTTCTCCTGATAATTCTGTATACAAAAAAATCCTTATCCGGGGTCTCCCTGACCTCAGAAAGTCTTGAAGGCCATGGCCATCTTTATACAATTTTTAAATGCCATTCACAGTCGAATTACCAATTGAAAACTTTGCCGCAATATCTCGAGAAGTTTGGCCCTTTAGCGACAAACCAATCACTGATTTACGAGCAGTAATTGTTGAATTTTTCAATTTTGAATTTAAACTAAGCTATTCAAATTAATTCATTCACAAACATGACCAAAAAACACTTTACCGACAGAAAAAAAACAAAGAAATGATGAGTGGCCCGAAACTTATGCACACGCGAACTTCGAATTCTACCCCTTTGCATGAAGCGTTTCCAGTATCCAATCAAAATGATCATGCGTCAGAGGTCATTCACATATTCCTAACTTTTGAAGCAATTGTGCTTCTTCTTCGCTGAAACCTTCTGGTAAATAAATCAGAGAAATTAACCGGTCGGAAACTTTTGACCGCCAATGTAGATCATTCACTCGAAAAAAAATTGAAATATGAAGAAAGAGTAAGAGAAAAAATGTCTTTCAATATATCAGGAAACCTGTCTTTCATATAATGAATATTTTTTAATTGAAAATTATGATGCCCATGCATGTGATTAGTGATCTTTGGTTATTTGAAAAATAATAATTAAATAACGCTGTTGCTGCCAGGATTGAACTGTTTATGACCTTTTCGCTTTCTTCGCTTATCTTGGAAAAATTATTTGATATAAAACATAAATACTTTTTAGAAATTTTTTTTAGAGAAATAGCGATAAATATGTTTAAGCAGACAATTTTTAACTAAAAAATATATTTTAAATGCTATTAGGTGTTTAAGTAGGACAAGATATTTTAGCTGTAAAAAATTTTTAGGATCAAAAGATTTAGAGTGACCTGTTTAAACACTATGATCGGGTAAGTAAAAGGAATTTTTACTCACCATTTCAAGCAAACTTATCTTTAAATATGTACATTATATAATCTTAATCAATCAACTTAACCAGCCATCAGCTATTGCAGCAGCTGTCCATGCGGTCTCTTAGACCACTTAACCTGTCAGTCGAAGAGAAAGAAATGGCAACCAAATAAACAGAAATTGAAGAATAATCCCTCGAGACCTACACTGTAAAAAAAGTAATTTCACAAATGTAAACTTGCCGAAATCTGCATTTTTACTACATTATATACGTACACTGTACAAGAAAAATGTAAATCTACAAAACCAACTTTTGTAAAGCTACATATATCTGTAACTTTACAAACGAATCTCATAAAATTATAGTTATCCTACTAAAATTTTACTTGTAACCTGGGTGCCAATTGCATAATATATTCTAGGCATCTCAAGCTTCCTAAAAAACTCTTAGTAACTTTAAATAATTTTTTATTTCCAGGGCAAATCTGTATCTGTTACATAAATTTTGCTGTTGCCGTTACATAGAAAGTTCTAGGAATCCCAGTATCTTAGAAAACTTTTTTCACAGTATGGCAGTCTGCCATAATCTGGTTGCTAGTCGTTTGCCATGGTTTTCGGAATTTCGAAGTTCCAGATACCACTTCTACCGTGGTCGCGAGAGCTGATAGTTGATAATTAAATAAAATTATAATTAATTAAATAATAATTGAATAAAATTATAATTAATTAAATAATAATTAAATAATAATTATAATTAATTAAATAATTGATTTTATTTAATTAATTAATTTAATTAAATAAAATCAATTATATGTTTCAAAATCAGCTGGCATGAAATCTTTAAATAAATGTGTCGTTGTCTCCTGGATTTTTAAATTTATTTTAACGTATCAAAATGTTCTTCCTGCTTTCGAGACTTATCTGTACTTTTTCTTATGAACATCTGTAATGTTTATGTAAATTATATCAAATTGAAGAGCGATAATACATTCTAAGTCATTAACCATCATTGCAATATATACATCATTTGAAATACACAAAAGTCTACGGAAAATTAAACATGCGGCTTGCCTGAGTTCAGTCTGTCTAATGTTACAGAAAACTGACCAGAAAGTATATTACATTTAACATACGAGTATAATTGAAATCTTTCTGTGCAAATCTTTCTAATTAATAACCAATACCATTGGCGAAAACTCTAATTAATAAAAAAAGAATACATAAACTTATCATAGCAAATGTTATGTGGACTACATCAGACGATTTTCGGGTTTTCGATTAAGGCTTATGTCATAAAAAATTTGAATTGCTTTTGTTTAATAGGAACATTTTTACTACTGAGATTGTTTAACAAGAGAAAAAAAACGTCAAATTCAGGGCGCAGGGCCCTTTTTTTCCGTGTCACTTTTTTTCCTTGTCACTTTTTTTCCGTGTCACTTTTTTTCCGCTTTTGTAATTTAGGTCACTTTTTTTCCGTTAACTTTTTTTCCGGTCACTTTTTTTCCTAGATTCTCTCGGGCCTATTCAGTAAACAGGCACTGACTGGTAATATTAATGAGCAAGTGATTTTACATCCCGAAGTGATTAATGAGTTGTCAGGTGTCAACCGCGAGGAGCCATTGCTGGAGGCCCAAGAATTAGAAAGCTCAGAAATTATTATTGATAATTCGGAAGTTATTGATAACTTGAATGAAAAGGAAGGTATGAATAACGATAGTTGTAATGTTTACGCAATAGAAGCGAGTTCGCAAAATGTACAAAGTCAGAATCCAGAAAAAACGGAAGTGGAGAAAGGTAATAAAGCTATTGTTAGCAATTCAGATATGTTTAAGAAATCCCAGATATGTTTAAGAAATCCCAATTAGATTGTTTGAAATTGTACAGGCGCTATTTTTTCGGGAAATCATTAATGTACATATTATGTATTGTGTCCTTAGGTAAGATATTTTTTAACAAACTTTGGATCAAATGAACCTGTATTTAGGTGATTTAGTGCCTCAGAGTACACACAGTAGTTTTGAAAACGCGAAGAATTTGAATTGTTAGTACGGTAGAACCCCGATAATACGGATTAATTGGGACCAGGCCTAATCGGGATTGTCGAAAATCCGGATTATCCGGAGAATTTGAATAAATGAAATAAAATAAAACATGCTAACAGAAAATCACCTTTATATTGAACCCACTAAATATTTACAGACAGTAAAAATGTTTACTTTGTAATTATAAAATTTATCATATTCTGCTGTGCCAGTTTTGCGGACCGCATGGTCACACATTCCCTTGAGCATAAATATCTCGTTGGATGTAGTCTCCACATGGCGTTTAAAATAAACCATTAATTATTCAAAATTTAAAGTTTCTTCATTATAATTTATAACTTCTGGTTGATCATCATTGATAATGGGTTTCGTCTGCATCATCATTATTTTCTTCAGTTGTGCACAAAGCGATTATTAAGTCAACTGTAAGCGAGGCATACTCTTCATTATTTTCTGTTTCCAATCAATTGCTAATGTCACTGATATCAACACCTGAGCAACCATCAATTTTTTAAAACAAGCTGACAAAATCTTCAGATGTAATTTCTCTTTCATTCTCGTTTATTCCTTCTTCTAGTAATTCGATTTTCCGCAAGTGATTTGAGAAGGATTTTGGCACGAAGACAAGGAAACAGTCCCAAGAGACCTATGGACTGGCTGACAAAGATCAGATAGCGATTCTTATGAGTCCGTGTGTCTATAAGGACTATTTTACCTTACTTGTAAGCAAAGCACTTAGCCAAACTTTAATAAGCAATGAGCTTTTGGTGACATTTCTAAGTGGATTAAATAGAAAACTGTGAAAATTGGAATTGCCAAAGCTTAAATAATGCATAGTTGTTCCGTTCACAGATAACATTAAATAGCTTAAATAAGAAAACTTGAGGTGTTCTTCCGAAAAGATTTCAGAAAATATTTTTTATTCAGAATATGGGGCTAAAATAAATTTATGTTATTGAAATTTGCCGATCACTTCTCAAACTTGAAAAAAAAATCATCCAAATCGATACGAATTATACGGAGATCCAGATTAACGGAGTCCTAATTAGCGGGGTTCTACTATATTTCATTTTTACTTCTTAGAATAATAAAAAAAGTAGACGTAGTTAGATGATTAAAAGTTACCAAACAGGATTATTTTTTACTCGGGCTCAAGTTTGATTCAAGCTAGTAAATCGAAGATTTCAATAAGTATTCGATGAGCAGTTATTAATTAATATCTTGTTTATTATCAAAAATAAACTTCAAAAATCTTAAGCAGCAGCAATATCAAGGCAAAACACTGTCGCTATGTGACAATAATAGTTTATAACTTTGTAATTAGTTTATTTCTAAGCATATCAAAAACTCTATTCGATTCCAAAACGCTTTTACAGCCAAACATGGTAATTCTATACGTTTACGCTTAAAATGGGTCAGAAAACGCGTAAAAAAATTTAACGTTATTGGTCAGAAAATTTCCGAACCACTTTAAGAAGGATGGTTCCACGAAGTTACCTAAAATGCCGTTTACAAAAGTTTAATTATTAGTATTTTTTTTTAATAATACTCTTTTGCCAAACGAACGGTAGCCCCGTAATCTAAAAATTTTGAGTCGAGTTCTCGACGTTCTCGATTCATACATCTCAAAGAAAAATGGGAAGTTTAATATTTGCTAGAGTAAAAAACGTGAAATAAAAAAAAGTCGAAGATTAAATTATAATAAATATTTTCGTCCCTTCAGATAGTAAAAAAAAAAAAAAATCTGCAAAGTTATTAAACTTTTTCTAGGAAACTGGGGTTCCTAGAACTTTTTATGTAACGGTAACAGCAGAAACACATGTAACCGATTCTCTTAAATAAATCTTTCATTTTTGCGTTACATAAAATGTATTAGGAGTCCCAGTTTTCTAGAAAAAGTTTAGTAACTTTGCAGATTTTTTTTTTCACAGTGCGGGTTTGATAAAATGAGCACAAACTGTGCTTGTGCAAGCCCTAGATTCCCGTGTTTGTGTAGAATACATGATGTTTATATTGAAAGACTCAAAACTGTAGTAGGCAAAAAGAAAAAAAAAAAAAAAAAAAAAAGATGACGCATTCTGTTTAAAATGTAAATAAAAAATTTTACCTACTATCACAGCAAATCAAGTCACTAAACAGATGGCATATATGCGAAAGTATGTGAAAACAGGCTTGATTCACTAAGGATTGGAATAAAACAGATTTTAAACACCTTCTTAGCGGACAATCTTGTTTTTTTTTTCGAAATGGACTTGGTCTGCTATGGTTGTAAACTCCTTATATATGTTGTATAGTACCCCCAAGTCCCATGGAAAAGCAGTGTTTGCCACTGTAGACCAAGGTCCTTTGGGACTGTTGCGCAACAGAATTTTATTCTAAATTATGCATACATAATTATAAAGTTTCGTTATTAATTTTGAATTTTTAACCGATATCTTTAGTTTTGCTCTTGGTTTCTTTCGCTGTGGAGTTAAATATAGAGAGAAATGTGATCCCGAAGAATTAGATGAGCCCAGAACCTATTTGACAGCCTTCGAAGATATTTGCAATGAGGATTCTCTACTTTATACAGGTACTATACTCGCAAAATTCTCATTCTTCTTACAATTGACATCACTATTTAGTCTTGATATTAACTTTTAAATAAAATTATATTTTCTTTTCCAAAAACGTTATCGATAAATTTGTATTGATTATTATTGATTACTATTATTATTATTATTATTATTATTATTATTATTATTATTATTTAGTCTTTCTTTCGTTTATTATATAGTAATATGTTAATCAAAAATTTGTAAAAAAAATCTTAGCAGAAAATTCATGATGCTCTAGAAATTACAATTACAAGGACTGTGGACAAAGAAAAGCTGCGATTCGAAGACTAGAGATAGGCCATATATAATACTTTCTAGCATAGATTAAAAGCGCTCATCAATTTAGTCTCCCTGTCTGTCCGTCTGTCCGTAATAACTCTCGTAAATATATTTAAATTTCATGTAATTTTTATGTACTTTTTAGACTAACTATAGAATATTAAGTATTTAAAATTAAATATGTATCATTTCTATTTTCTGCACGCACAAAATAATTGCGTTGTAGTATGGTCTAAGGGGAAAATCGCTCATGATGCATTTTGATGATATCGCAATTCTTAAAGTATAATTAAACAAGTCAGAAAAATCATGCGTTAAGCTTAGATTATGGAACACTTTCACACACATTCAAAATAATGTGCACACTTCAAACAATTTCTAAAATCTTTAACAAAACTTCGTTATTTAAAGAAATGAGGCGTTACTGTCCATAACCAAATATGTACTCTAATATTTTTGAACAGCTTTGTATTTGATCTGTACGTTGATATATATACTATATAATGGGGAATTTAGTTTAGCAAGGAAATACCTAACAGGTTGAAATTTCTCTTTTTGCATTTTATATTAATTGATGGAAACATACTAGCATACCTTTGCTCATCCCTGTAGTTTACGTATTACCTTCTATATTACACGCCTGTAATTTACGTATTACCTCCTATATTACACGCCTAAAATTTAATTCAGACTAAAACATTCTTAAAACAACTGTAATCATATTTCCGGAAATTATCATCCGTAGGTGACCAAGTATCCAATTCTTTAAAAGGCCGTATATGAAATTATGTCTACATTTTTCAATCATTAACTGAAAATATAAACTGAATGCACTTCGGAGTAAAAATGAATAACTTATTTAAAAACGATCTTTGAGCATTTTGCGCTCATATTCAGCACCCTTTACGATTTCTTTTGTGTAGACCTGTATATTAACTACACTATAGCATTTATACACAACCTATAATATGATTACATTTAGTGAAACTTAAAAGCGCATATCATAATTGAAAATGCATTTCATCCATTCATCAATTATCATCCAAAATATACAATACTTCTTATGTAATATATTATTTGAAATCTTTTGTTTGTAAATATGCATTTTATATTATGCGCAAAATAACTTTGCCCTGTAAAAATTAATAATAATAATAATAATGTAAATAATAATGTGGGCTTTTCGCAGCATATTTTACAGAATGCATATTTTAGTACAATTCGTAAATGCATTTTAATGTGTTTCACAGGGTTTAACATCTTTAAAATCAATTTGAAACGCTTTTTTCCCATAGGCCAGAATGTAACGGAATTTCTTTGTCTGTTCCTAAATGAACTAATCATTCAACAAATAAACTAATTGTCTCCAGTAAATGAACTAATCATGCTATAAACTTCATTTGAAGTAGGATTCGTTCCAGAGTACAGGAACACAATCCAAAATATTTAGAAGAGTTGGAGTGCGGATAGACGGATAGACAAACCTAAATCAGAAATATTTTTAAGTTTGTTTGAAAGATAATTGCAACATTACAAATTTACAATACAAATATCTTTGATATATTATGGAGTGCATAAATTTTATTTCCATTTTCGGACATGCGTAAAATATTTGAACAATTTTAGAATAAGAAAAAATCAAATTTCCTAATAATACTCAGTTAATATTGGAACGTAAGATGCATGCGTTTTTATTCTTGTTATTTTAATATGATGTTTTGCAGTCCTATAAAAATATATATACAGTAGAACCTCGATAATCCGGATCGGTTTTTTCATTTTTTTTTTCAAATTTGAGAAGTGATTGGCTAATTTCCATAACATTAACTTGTTGCATCGTCGTATCCTGAATATAAAAAAAAAATAGCCAATCGCTTCTCAAACGTAAAAAAAAAAAAAAAAAAAAAAAACGATCCGGATTATCGGGGTTCTTAGATAAGGTTTAACCTAAGAAATAATTAAATCTTAATGAATTAGTTGCGCCGAACTTGGAATATGTCTATATACTGCAAATGCATGGAACACTTGTGCAACGCTAACTGAACATAAAAATCAACACTTCTAATTAAAGTAGTTTTTGACTGTGCCGTTTCGATTATGCACACTGTAAAAAAAAAAGGTCGATCTACTAAAAAAACTTTAGTGATTCTTGTAATTACTAAAAAATTTTTAGTAATCTTAGTCGGTTACTAGAAAATCTGTAAGAATCACTAGAAAAATGTTAGCAACGAATAGAGTTAATAGTTTTATATTTTTAATAGCTCTTACTAAAACTCAGTTGGTGTGGCCCTGATAGCATAGTGGTTATAGTAACGGACTTCAGGCTAAAAGGTCCCGGGTTCGAAACTTGCCACAGCCAAATGCACCCCGAATGTCTGTAGTGTCTCGTTAATAAAGGAACTAAGAAAATCCGATCGGAGCAGTAAGGAATGTTTAGTGCTGCCATCTGTTGCGGTTTTGCCGAAAATCTTCCGCTTCAGAATTTTGGATGCAGCTCGAAGGAAGCTCCTCCGCTTCGGTTGCACGTAATGGTTATTGAAAGTAATTTTGGAGCTATTACTAAAATTTGCTTTGTGGCTCATACTAAAATTTTTTAAGTTAGTTATACAAAAAATTCTTTTGTTCAGTTTACAAAAGAAATGCTTGTTTCACTTGCAAAAAAAAAGTTTGTAATGGTTACTAAAAAATTCTGTGGAATACAAATTTACTAAGAAATTTTTAGTAACCTCTTGAATTTTTTTTTACAGTGCATGGTTGTGTTCATTTTTAAAATGTTGTAATTTTAAAGGCACCATCTTGAAAAGATTTTGAAAATGTTTCACATGTGTTGTTTTATAGTGTTTATTGTAAAAGTTTATGATGTGTTGTTAATTTAAAGAAAAAGTGTTGTGTAGCTCAACACTGTTTTAAGAAACTATTTTCATCAACACTATTTGCAACACTATTTCAACACAATTAACAACACTTTTTAGAACGCATTTCCCGATAGCAATACTTTTTAACACATTAAGAACACATTTCCAGAGACCACTTTCGCAATATATTAAAAACACACTCACAGCACAAAAATCGCTTCACAACACATTAATGTGTTGTAAATTTGGGGACAAAAAGTGCGCCGAAATGTGTTTATTTTTGTGTTTGATCGTTTGCAGTTTAAAGAAAAACGAAATGGCTAACATTTTATTATCTATAGATACATGCACGCGTTAGAGCGGCCTTAATGTAAATAATAATTCTAAATAAATTTTTTACATGGTAAGAGCTATCCTGACACAATTAAAAGTAAATAGAGTAATAACCGGCTGACATAACATATGTTTTAAATGGTGTACGGAGCAAAAGTGTTTACAATACTTTACATTCAGAACTATTGTGTTCCATTTTACTAAATGTTATCATATTTTTCAAAATTATATTATTAAGTTACACCTATTAAATACACTGTAAATTGAAATGTGTTAAATTCGAATCATAAGAGTCTTAAACGGAGTGTTCAATTTACAGACATTTTAAAGTGCCTTAAATTTTAAGACGCTTGAATGCGTATGAATTCAAGACATTTAAAACGTCTGAATCACATCCATGTTTGACCCTTTTCATTTCTCAGCAATAGACAGATATATTTTTTTAATTTATTACATGCTAAAAAAATAGTAAAATAAATCGTAAAAATGTAAAATTTATGCCGCCAATCGAAATGCCAGTACAGTTTATTATAATTTACATGTTTTAATAGAAAATTTCTATTGTAAATTCCAGAAACTTTTCATTTTTTGGAAATTTCTGTATTTAAAAGATAAAAATAAACTTTCAAGAGCAATCCCACATATTTCAATCTAATATAATGTACATACAGTATTTCTTCATTTTAATCGAATTACTTTAACTTTTTTAATTTTCCAGTCGTAAGATACGAACCAAGGTCCTGTTGTTTATGAGAAAAGTGTGCTGTCCATTTAGCCACGCCTTCAAAAACTGAAGATTCAAATATTGTTATTTGTGAATTACAAAATGTATTTTACAGCGATGGGGATTCTTTCTTATCTCTTTATAATTCTGAACGTTTTACCCACTTTTTTCCAAGAATTTCAAATATTTGATTCTTAATTTCATATTAAAATATTTAAAATTATTTAACTGTGTCTGTGCATATACATATATACAGTAATCCCTTAACATTTGCCAGTTTTGATTGTTCACGAAAGAAAAAAATGAAGAACACATTTGCGAATACTTAACCTGATTATTCGCGAATACTTAACTTGGTTATTTGCAAATACTTGACGTTGTTATTCACCAATTTGTTTTGTAAAGAATATTTTTTTACGAAGTAAACTCGCTTTTTCTACCAATTTCACACTGGACAGCTGCAATGTGCTGTATAGCATAAAGCTAAAGTAATTTCAGCTCTTGTTTTGAGGCAGCATAAAGATCGGTAATTCCAAGAAATGTCTCACAAAAATCATGTGAAAATTTTAAAGCTTCAAGAAGAGTTTGCAAAGAAAAGAAGAGAATGCTGTGTTATTTTTAAAAAAGCAGAGAGCATACGACATAAGTAGCGGGTATACGATGACATCATTGACGTTTATAGATAGAGCATGTGTTAATGATTAATTTGAAGAACAAAGGTTATACGGAACTTTTTAAAAAAAATCCAGAAGGCACACGGTGTATATCTTCCACTACATTCCTCATAAAATGTGAGCTTTCACTGATGACGAGTCAAATTTAAAAGAAAAATCAAGGCATAACTTTTCCGTATATGAAAATTCATAAATGAAAGATCTTTTCTTTCAAATAATAATCATATATCAACATTTTTTTTTCAATCATCAACTAGCATCTAAGCTTTGTATAATGTGCTTATGATTATTCAAATTCATGTACTTTTTAATGCTTCATAAATATATTTTTGCTTTTTTATTGCTTTTTTAAATTAAAAAAAATCATAAACTCCAGATGGTGCCACTACTTTTCAAGATTATTTCTCAGGTTTCCTGCAAAGAAAACTTACGGATTTAATTTTGCTAAGTTTCAATATCCAATCTTCTGAATATTTAATACACGATTTGTCACTTGCTAACAAAGTGTTGAAATCATTAGCGTAAAAAAAAGCTGACATATAAGCTGGGGATCAAACCCGGAACTTTTGGAATAACGCTCCAAATGCTCTACCATTTAAGCTACTAGCTCTGGCTCGATTTCCGGCTTGGACAATTTTCAGTCCGTTGATATATATGCTTAGTTAGCTAGTAATAAATCAAGTATTAAATATTCGATAATTTTAAGCGCAATTTCATTGCTGAAAATTAATTAAATTGTATAACCAATTTATTTAAAATTGTAAAATAGGAAATCATAAAGTTCATATAATTGAACTACTTATTCAGTTTTGTTAAAATTTATTCATTAAATACGTTAAAGGAATCTAAAAATATTTTGCTTTATGCAGTTTTCAGTTTTAGCAGGTATGCAATTGTTGGTATAATTTTCGGTTAAAACATTTTTTTTTCATTTAAGATAGGATTCTATTATCGACGAACAAAACGTTATCATTTTAACTATAAATAATTAGCTAAATGCTTAACATTGCCTATTTAAATGAAAACAATTAATGACAAACAATAAACGTGTTTTTGAAAAATTTCTCTTTCACAGTTAGTGAAAATGAAATTTATCGCGCATAGACAGATAACAGTTAACTAACGTTTAACCAACAAGACCTTTCTTGACAAATATCTTCCTTTCATTTGATACATTTTTGTAGTAAATGGTAAAGAAATTCTTCATTTGGCACTCTCTTCAAATTTCATTCTGCTATCCGGGGTACACGCCACGTTTCCCACCTCTAGTTTCGGCTCTGGATTGATTTAAATAATTAAATCATGTAATATACATCACTCTGGAAGTAATTAATATGCTTGCACAGTTATAATAAATAATAATGCTTTCAAACAATATATATATTAAAAAATTTACTGTTAGCAAAATTTCTGAAAAAAATAGGTGTTGTTAATATAGTATTAGGTATACTTTACATGTAGTCAGCAGAGCTAAATATTTAAAAATTAACTTAAAAAAATAATTAGTATTTTTTGAGACATGCTAATGACAAAACAAATTGCATAGAATAAATATATTAAGAAATTTTTATTTTCTTCCTTTTAAATATTTTTTTTATTATTTATTAGCCTTTCTTTTCAGCAAATGGTTTCCATTTTTACATATATACATATAAGGAGAATAAAAACATTACCAAAGAGCAAACTTTGTTTACATGAGCAACATTCTGACACTAACAATGTAAGAAGCTGTCTTAGTGATTTTCTGACAGATTTAATGAATATTTTAGGGATATTAAATGTAATACCTTAATTTATATGTAAAATTAAACTTTATAAAATATACAATATAAGCAATGGTTACATTTATGCACATAGGAGTCTTTAGCATGGACAGAAAAACCATGCTAATGACACTGATATTTGTCCATGCTAATGACAAATTTTAATTTAAATAAGATTATGAGCCATAATATAACCACTATGCAATAGTCCTTTCTGGAGCTTTTTAAAACACAAAAGTCCTATGCAAATAAGTAAAATAAAAATTTTAATTATAAAATAAACATGAAAATTGTTATCCATTCTTATGACATACAATTGATGTACGCCCCAAATATTCAACTTCTATTCTTAAAATACAATACATGCTTCTATTTTCAGGCTGGGATAAAATGGCTACTTGTTGCCATGGAGAAACTTTATATTTTCAAACTATTGTCGTATGTGAAAATGAAATTTTGATTAATAACCAGCTGTTATAGTATGACCTTGTTTTGAAAATAGAATATGGAGGACAAACTTTAATTCTTTTTTATATACTATAATTTTATTTTTAAAAAGAAATTTATTGGATAAATCCTCTCCTTGATTAATTTAAAGAAAGAATAACATTTCTTTTATTTTATAAACATGATATTAACTCTTGAAAAAGCTAGTATATACAAGGCACAGCTGCTGTGGATATCCATGCTAATGACATTTTGAACATTTATTCTGTTAATTTAAGGTGTTTTTAACTAAAAAGTGACTAATTCTTGAGTACAAATAATGAATAATATTAAGACAAACATATCTAAATATAAAAACATGACAGAAAACATCTCAATTTTTTTGTATGCCGAAAGACATAAATTGTCCCCTATTTTGAGAATCACCCATATATATATATAATGACTGTGTATTGACGAAAATACAGATCGGTCAAACATAGCTGAGATTCAGACATTTCAAATTATTTAAATTTAGGTTCATAGGCATCTAAAAATAGACGAGTCTGAAATATTAAGACGCTTAAAAATGACTAAAAACTGAACACTGCGTTTTAAAACACGCATATGTCTAAATTTCAGAAATTTCAGTTTACTGTGTTTATACTGTGATATCATATTAAGACATTTAAATGTCTTAATTTCAGACATTTATGATGTCTGAAATTTCATATTCAGATACTTAACTTTTTGCAGCACAACAATACCACTTACAATACCACTCCGGGCACATCTTATTTTAATTCGAAACTAGCAATCGGCACCAATAGTATTTTTAAAAAATTTTGCTATTGCAAAAACAGTTTAAATTAAAGGGGGTTCGTTTGTGAATTCCGGTGTCAGTCAAAAATATTTCATTTTACGAACAGAAATTTCCCGTTTTAAAAGGAGTTAAAAGACTTACTATTTCATTCACACATGTGTCTCAATTTAAGACGCCTCTATTTGTAGTGTAATCACTATGATTGAATGTATGTAAAGAACGATAATGTTACTTTCTTAATAATATATGGCGAACACCGTTTTCAGCTGGTTTATTTCATGCAGAATTATGTACATTCACTTCAGAGCAATTTCCTTATTGCACTGCACAATGCTATTTACATTAATTAGTCATTTTAATGCACGAAGTACATACAAAGGCATACATGGCTATATTCTAAGCCATTCAGCATGTGTAAAAATTGTCAATTTTAATATATTACATACGCCAAACTCTAAAATTAAATTAAAATAAAAAAGTTAATTTAATTAAATGAATCATTATAAAAATAAAACTTTTGAACTAAATTTATAAAAGATAATTGATAATTAGAATTTTAACACATTTTTAATGTAATTTAAACATGCTGTTTATGAAGTCCTCCAATACCTTTTGAATGAGTGCTATTTTTCTGTTGCTTATCCAAATCGAGTCATATTTTGGATTTACCTCCCAAATCTTTGGATTCGGGTAGACTGAACTATATGATCTACGTAAAACTCTAATATACAATAAACAGTTCCCAAAAAAATTCGAAAACAATAAATAATTCTTTGATTTTTTTTTAAGCACTTTAGCATAATTGAAAATTGTTTATAATTCCGTTTGTCTGTTTATCCGTCTATTCATGCTGTAATCATTTAAATATAGACAGATTGTCTTGAGATAAATATATGATACTAGTATTAACTTTGACACATTTAGCATTGATATTTAAATGTGTTGCATTCACGGTTCATTTATAGGGACACTAAAATTTACAATGCATTATGGTCTATGAAGAAAAATCATTTGAAGTTTATTTTAATGATATTAGCGCATTTTTAATACGTTGAAATGTGTGTAGATCATTGAATTGTACTCCTAAACACTTACTGTAGAATCAGATGTGAATAAAATTCACAGGAACACACTAAAGTATTAGTGTGTCGCTATTGACTACTGTATTTACCGAGAAGAATAATTATTGAAAACACGTTTCATTTGTGATATGCTTTTTGAAATTTAACTGTTTTATTGCCTATTACAAGTTTAGTATAAATTCTATAGAGCATATATACAGAGCTATACATAAGATCTCTAATATATTTTTTTATCGACAGAAATTGCAAAATGAGATATTTCAACAGTGCCTTGCTTTTGATTGAACTAAATTTTAACATATTATGTAACAGTTAGTACATATACACATAAGAATTAGGCAATATACTATGCATCATATATAAGATTGGTCATCCAAATACATAATTGTTTTTGTTTTATTCAAGGTAATTGTAGAAATTGGTTTTCTAATAGTTATATATTTTCTCAAATGTTATTTAGACATTTTTCATCTTAATAAATTATTAAGTTTTGTTTCAAAATTCTAAATATTTTGAAAAATACTTTATAAAGTATGCTAGATGTATCTTTTTTCGTCCTTTTTAGGTGCGTTCGTTATTATGTATATATATATAACACCTATAGTAGTAAAACAATCAGTCTGTCCGTCCGCCTCGCTGTCTATCTGTCCGCATATAATAGAGCTAAAACTAACCAACAGAATCGTTTGAAATTTAAAATAAAATGTTGCGTATATTGGGTTCTTTTGATCTTATGGTTAGACAACTTCAAACTCTTGTCTCTTAGAAAAGTAGAAAATAATTTATTTACAGATCTTCAGAACAACAGAATCTTTGAAACTCACAAATATTACCAGATATTCAAAAATAACTGTTCAAATCTATCGTACAAGTACAGATATAGGTCCCAAAGACTCTTTATACAACGTCTCAACACTAAAATCACATTCAAAATAACGTAGATAAAACTCAAGCAAACTTGCTTAACAATCGCCTAGTTGTTCATTCAATGACTGACTGATAAATAATAACAACAACAGCTCGCATTGCTCTCCTTATATAGGCTCGCAGCATGTGCTGGAAATTTCCACAGGCCTCTCGAATATTCCAGAAAACCACGGAATAACATTCAATGTATCAGCATATCTAAAGGGGGGTTACGATAGAGAGGGAAGGGTTACCATCGCCAACAATCGCCAAGTTTGTCGCCAACTTGGTGATAGATCGCCAAATTTGGCGACCAAAATTAGTCGTCAAAAGTGACGCCAACTTGGCGATATCTTTAATATTTTGCCAAGCTGCGATAGACATTCACTGAAAAATAATAGACAAGTTTGCTTGATAACAGTGACAATGTAACAAAAACTAATATTAGTAAAGGAATGAAGCTTAATAAAATTATTTACATTATTTTACAGTACCAACACTAAATATTTACAAAATTCGTAACACTACCCCCTTCTCAAAGACTGCACGTCCCGGGCAGTGCAATCCTTGAGTTAGAGGAAAACACTTAAAATAAATAAGCAAATAAAAAAATAAATAAATAATAGGAATAATAAGATTTACATAAATAAGAACTAATTACTATTTACATATTTACAAAAAAAGTGACTTTCATGACCATGGTCTGAAATTCCAGTTTTGAATTTCTAATCACTTTGGCCAAAATAAGGGGCTAGCCGGTTATAATGTACGACTTTGGGCTTGGTGTGTGGCGACTTTTGTATACGTACGACGACGACGTTATTCAGCCTGTTGACGACTGTGTAAGGACCGTCCCAGTTTTTTTGTAATTTTGGCGACAGTCCTTACGACGTATGGGATTCCACAACCAAACTTTGTCACCTTCGTTGAATTCATCCAGTTGCCTTTATATCGTACCGTGTCTTCATCTTTTCTGATGCTAGTCCAATTCGGTTCCTCGCTAGACAATGAATCTCCTCAATCCGTGTCTGGAGTTCATCGACATATTCCTCAGGCGATGAAGGAGCATTAGGAGGATGGTCAAACAAAAGATCCGCAGGTAGACGAAGATCACGTCCAAAGGGCATTTTAGAAGGGGAGTAACCAGAGGCCTCATGATTGGCACTCCTGTAGGCAAGCAGGAAAAGAGGGAATTTCTTGTCCCAGTCCTCTTGATCTATAGACACCAGGAGAGAGAGGCTATTTAGGATGGTACGATTGAACCGCTCCACCATGCCATCCGATTGAGGATGTAGAGGTGTAGTTCGAGTTTTTCCCATGCCGAGTAGTCCACACATTTCCTTAAACACAGCCGAATCAAAGTTTCTTCCTTGATCAGAATGGATTTGAAGAGGAACTCCGTATCTGGAAACCCAGTGTTGAACCAGACAACGGGAGACTGCTACGGTTACCGACTCTTGATTAGGAATGGCGTAGGCTTCAGGCCACTTAGTGAAGTAGTCCATGTCAACGAGGATGAACTTATTGCCATCAGATGTTCTAGGAAGAGGACCCAGGATGTCCAGAGCAATTCGTTCGAAAGGAGCTCCTACATTATAACGCTGCAATCGTCCACGGGTGCGCCTTTTTGGACCTTCACGTGCTACACAGGTGTCACAAGTTTGACACCACTTCTCTACATCACTTCGAACATTATTCCAGTAAAAACGCTCTCGAACCTTTTGCGGGGTCTTCATTACACCAAAATGACCTCCTGTGGGACTGCCATGCAGTTCTTGAAGGACCATAGAAATTCTCGACTTAGGGAGTAGTAGTTGCCATCTACATGTCTTTCCACCATCAGACTCCCATTTTTGGTACAAGATACCGTTCTTCAAATGTAGGGAATCCCAGAGAGCCCAATAACGTTTAGTCGCAGGATGGTAATGTGCCATGTCTTGCCAGCTGGGCTTCCTGTTGGACTCCTCTTTCAGCTCTAGATTTGGCTTAATTTCAGGATCAGCAAGTTGATCTTTACGCAGGCTCTCATCATTCCACTGATCTTGCGATGATGTAGACCCAGTTGTAATTTGTCTTACTATAGGACATTTGACATTAAATTTCTTCTCAACCCGGTCGCAGTATCTACAATTTTTCTGAGCAGGGTCTTCTTGAGAGAGCATCTGCATTTCCATGTGATGAGCCTTTTCGATGGCGTATCTCCATATCGTACTCTTGAAGCTTTTGTATGCACCTGGCTATCTGGCCTTCAGGGTTTTTAAAATTCAATAGCCAAGTTAGAGAAGCATGATCAGTTCGGATCAGGAACTTTCGACCGTAAAGATAGATATGAAAATGGTCTACGGCTTTCACTACAGCAAGAAGCTCATTTCTAGTTACGCAGTAGTTTCGCTCTGCCTTTGATAAGCACTTGCTGAAATAGGCGATAACACGCTCCTGGCCGTCGATTTCCTGGGACAGTACAGCGCCAATGCTTTCGTTACTTGCATCCGTATCAAGTATAAACTGTTTATCGATTTGAGGATATGACAGAATTGGAGTGGATGTTAATGCCTCCTTAAGCTTTTCGAAAGCAGCATCACATTCCTCTGTCCACAAAAATTTTGGATTTGCTTCTGTTAATTTATGAAGTGGTCTTGCAATCATCGAGAAGCCTTTGACGAAGTTTCTGTAATAGGTGCATAATCCTAGAAAATTCCGAAGCTGGTGAACATCTGCTGGACGACTCCAATTTTTCACGGCTGATATCTTCTCCGGATCAGTCCTAACTCCTTCCGCCGAAATGATGTGTCCAAGGTAGGCGACTTCATTGCGAAACAAACTGCACTTCGAAGGGCTTAACTTCAAATTAGCTTCCTAAAACTTTTGTAGCACCCGCCTGAATTTGTTCAGATGTTCATCAAAAGATTTTCCTTATCGTCTAAATAACCAAGACATGCCTGATATGACAGCCCACGGAGGACCGTTTCCATAAGGCGTTCAAAAGTTGCAGATGCATTACATAGACCAAAAGACATTACCTTGAAGTGCCATAATCCTTGTCCCGTTGTAAAGGCAGTCTTCTCGCGGTCGTCGGGATGGATCTCTACCTGCCAGTAACCACTCTTCAGGTCTAAAGTCGAAAACCAAGTGTTGCCCGCAAGTGTGTCGAGAGTGTCGTCAATCCTTGGTAGAGGGTAGCTATCTTTTTTGGTGACGTCATTCAGTCGGCGGTAGTCTACACTAAATCTTGTAGAACCATCCTTCTTTCTTACTAACAAAATGGGAGACGCCCATGGACTTATCGATGGTTCGATGACATCATTTTCTTCTATATCCCTAATTAAATTTTGCACCTCTTCTTGCTTCGCAAAAGGTAATCGTCTAGGGTGTTGTTTAATAGGAGAGTGATCCCCCGTATCAATTCGGTGTTGTGCCATTTTGGTTCGTCCGAAGTCTCCAGATGTTTTGGAAAATAAACTTTGGAATTCTCTAATTAAACTTTCCGCAACATCTCTCTGGTTTGGGTAGCTGCTTCCAACTTTAAGGCATATAATAAAGCAGCCTTTAAATCCTGCACATCTGCCATTCGTACCGCTCTCTGCACTTCCGGATCTTTTATTCCATCTACAAAGTACTGCAATGAGAGTATTTCCCGTACATTTGTTTGGCAGTCGATAAATGCTAAATTTACAAGCCGTTCTACTTCCGCGACAAATTCTTGGAGGGTTTCACCTGATTTTTGATGACGGCTTTTCATTTGCATCCTTGTATATTCTTTAAGGAATTTTTCTCCGAATCTCATTTCAAGTGCACAACTCAGAGTCTCAAAATTAAGTTGCGTCATATCGGGCAATGTTTGCAGCATGTCGATGGCTTCTCCTCTCAAAGACGCTGCCAGTTGACAAGCTTTCACCTCGTCGCTCCACTTGTTTGCTTCGACTACAATCGAGAATTGGGCCTTGTAAACTTGCCAGGAACTCTTTCCGTCGTATGTCGACAGCTTAACGTGCACAGGAGAAGAAGGCGGATTCCTAAATTCTTCATAATTACCACTGCACGCTGAAAGCTTCTTCTCAAGATCTTGTACTCTTTTATTTAGCTTTTCATCTATTTCACCTATTTTCTCTTTAACGTTACAAACTTCATTCTGAAATTTTCTCTTCTAGTTCCTCTATTTTCCTTTCCATTTTCTCTTCAACATTACTAACTTCATTCTGAATTTTCTCTTCTACTTCTTCTATTTTCTCTTCTACCAAGACTATTCTTCTCTCTACCGACGAGAACTTTTCTTCGAAAGTTTTCTTCATTTCTTCTTGGCCTTTATTAATCTTTTCAGTCACATCTTCTTGGCATTTGTTAATTTTATTTGTCAACTGTTCCATTCTTTCTTCGTTTTTATTCATTTTATCCGCCAACTCTTCTTGACCTTTATTCATCTTTTCCGCCAACTTTTGTTGGCCTTTATTCATCTTTTCCGCCAACTTTTCTTGGCCTTTATTCATCTTTTCTGCCAACTCCTCTTGGCCTTTATCAATTTTATTTGTGAACTCTTCCAACAACTCTTCTTGTCCTTTGTCGATTTCATTCGTCAATTCTGTCTTTATGCCATTGATAGCATCTAATAGTTCTTTCAGTTGTCCGTCCATTGCTCTTGTTTTCGCCATAAGACCCCGACTCCTGACTCCAAAAATTGTCGTGCATATTGGGTTCTTTTGATCTTATGGTTATACAATTTCAAACTCCTGTCTCTTAGAAATGTAGAAAATAATTTATTTACAGATCTTCAGAACAACAGAGTCTTTGAAACTCACAAATATTAGTAGATATTCAAAAATAACTGTTCAAATCTATCGTACAAGTACAGATATAGGTCCCAAAGACTCTTTATACAACGTCTCAACACTAAAATCACATTCAAAATAACGTAGATAAAACTCAAGCAAACTTGCTTAACAATCGCCTATTTGTTCACTCAATGAATGACTGATAAATAGTAACAACAACAGCTCGTATTGCTCTCCTTATATAGGCTCGCAGCATGTGCTGGAAATTTCCATAGGCTTCTCGAATATTCCAGAAAACCACGGAATAACATTCAATGTATCAGCATATCTAAAGGGGGTTACCATAGAGATAAAAGGGTTACCATCGCCAACAATCGCCAAGCTTGTCGCCAACTTGACGATATATCACCAAATTTGGCGACCAAAATTAGTCGTCAAAAGTGACGCCAACTTGGCGATATCTGTAATATTTCGCCAATTTGCCATAGACATTCACTAAAAAATAATAGACAAGTTTGCTTGATAACAGTGACAATGTAACAAAAACTAATATTAGTAAAGGAATGGAGCTTAATAAGATTATTTACATTATTTTACAGTACCAACACTAACTATTTACAAAATTCTTAACAATATATTTCTTGCATATTTTTGTACAGCCATTTCCAAGTTTATGAAAATCGCATGTCTAGTTTAATTACTGGAACAATAAAAAATAGTCCGTTACATTATGCGGGAAAAAATAAGTTCAGTTTAAGGTGCGCTTTAAGGATATTATACACTTTTGAACATAATAAAATTGATATATATCTATGAAATGTATGTTAACAAATACATTCTGCAAAATATGTGGTGCAAAGAATATTTGTTATTAATTTATAGGACCAAAAAAATATTCTATTGCATAATGGCATTGAGGAACCATTGTTTGAGGCATGTTTTAATTATGCTAAGCTATTTTGCATTTTATGAAATTGATATACGTTGCTGAGATTTACTAGAAGATTTTCCAGTATTCTAGAATGCAGATAGTGTTCTCAGTAACACACAAAAGATTTCGGAATCAATACTGTATCCGAAGTACTGCATACTCTTAGACCAATATCTGAATATTTATTTAACTTTGTTATAGTACGGACGCACCTAATTTGCCACGTTTGGCTTGCAATTTTCAACTTGTTTCCTTGTAAATTACATGCTGAAATTCTCGTACTACTATTTGTATCCAGAGAAACTTATTGTAATTTTTTTTTAATCTAATATGGATAAACATTTTCCAACTTTGATTTTATATCAAAAAACTGATGCTTGTAAATGCAAATCATAGTTGGTAATGAATAAGCTTTTTATTTCTTATTTATTAGCTATCACAGCTAACTTGCAGTGTTTTACTGATGTAAGAAAGAGCAGCGCTTTCGAAGAGTGTGATAAACTAAGCGTTTCTCCATCTATTGAGACATTACATAAGTATGCTGAAGCCTTGATGGAAGAAGGATATACAGTTTTTACTGACGATGAAAGTCAAGTCAATCATACATTAATATGCATGTAAGTATTTTCTTTATATGTTACTCAAGGTTCTCGCTGCTGCTCTCCATTGCGCCAAATTGCAACAAATTGTTTCTTTTGGTGATTTGAATGAACAAACAGAACTCGCGCAACTCCTATTGCTTAATTTCTGGCCTGTTTTGCGTATCGTTGCAATTGCGATTCTTATCCGCATTACTGTGCGATTGATGTCGTTTTCCATTTTCAATCGCACAGTGCTATTTACATTATTATTTACAGTAAAGACCCGATCTATCGTTCCCGCATTGATCGCTTTATTTCTACGGTCCCTGTACGAATTGTATTTAAATAATGTCAACGAAACCCGTTGGCATCGTTCTACAAAAAATCGTTTTCCCGCATTCATCGTTGTAAATTTTTTCTCCTCACCAAAATGAAATTGAAACTCATGCGAATCTATATGCCACACAAACTGGAATTAATTCTTTTACATTACAATAACTCATTTGAACTGTTTCTATTGATAATGGCGACAATAATGCGGATGAAGAGTGATTTTATATAGAGAGAATGTGATTATGTTTCCATTGATTAAGATGTTGCGACATATGGTGTCTTAAACATAGAAGAAATGAGCCATAATTCAAAAAATAATGCAAGAAATGCAAAAATAATTCAAGAAATAATGGCGAAAAGAGTAAAGTTCATGCTGATGAAACAGTGCAAGTCTGACTGATGCAGTTAAAACATTTGAAACTGTATGAATTTTTATATATACATAAAAAATTACAGAAAATTATCAGAAAAATGTTGTATATATTGAACATTTTTTTTTGATTAAAAAAAAAGAACGAAAAGCCAAACAAAATTTTTGGATTATTAAATAGATATCAATTTTCTATAACTTCGATTTACAGTTCAGTATAGATTCACATAAGCAACAAATTAGTATACTGTATACATTACATGCATTTGTAATGCATAATCATTGTGTTTTAAAGTTAATCCGCAGTCATCGTTTTCCCGCATTCATCGTTTTTTTCCCACACCCCTTGAAAAACGATGGATCGAGGTTCTACTGTATATATATACTGACTCACCATAAGTTCAGTTTAGCAACACCCAAAAACACAGAAAGGAGTATACGATAAATATTTCTCTGATGTCAGTTTATCAGTATCTATGCGCTGATAAAACCACAACCAAAATTTGTCGCATCAATCGTCAAATCCAGAAAAGTTTTGCTGAATGTGGTGTTGAGTTTTCCATTCACTGTACTGCAAAGTATCATTGGCCAATCATCAATGTTTTCTATCGATTATAGTCAAAATATCATAGCAGTTTTCCGCTAAAAATATGTTTGAAATTTTTAGACATTTAGTAGACATTTAGTATGTGTTTATTTTTAAAATTTTTTGTAGTTATAGCAGAATCTCTATTTTTTAAGCAATGCAAATAATTATGGTATTTTAGAACACATTGGAAAAAAAGGATACAGTAAGAGGTAAAAGTAAAATTTTTCAGTGTTTCACACCAAACCTATTTCGCTAACATTTTTTTTCATTTGACTATTGTTTTTTATTCGATATTTGCCAAATCGCTAGTGTTGCTCAAAAGCCAGCGATAACCTTGATGTTACTGTAAAAGACGAAATTTGGAGAATATCGACTTTCACCAGGTAATGTTATCATTTACACAGTCGCTTGGTGTGTGTCCGAAATATTTGCTGACCTTGTGTGAATGCCTGCCCTAGAACAGTGGGGAAAAATTGTGTTTTTCATTTAAAATTTGAAAAATAATTATAAAATAATTTACAATATGGTAGCATTAGGATGAACAAAGTTCGGCTATTTTATGTCCTAATAAACGCACTGCTTGTATTAGTGCGTCTGGGTAAATGAGGCTTTTCGGCAAATATAACATTGAGAAAAAAATATGCAGCCTTCAATAGAATAAATAGTTTGTCACTTTCTGAATCCCTAATTTAAAAATATAGATGTGCGAATTATGCGAATAAGGTAAATAGCTAAGTAGAATAGACGACATGGTCTAGAATTTCTAGTCTCTTTTTTCTAGATGACGAAAATATATTGAATCGTTTCAGTAGCAAGAAATCATTGATTGATTTTGGGAATGGTTTGATAAACTAGAATCATACTTCCTAAAGCTAACCTCTTGTGATTGCATCTATTTGCAGAGATTTTTAAATAACTTTGAACACGAGAATAAAGGAAAACGCTCTTGCATTCAATTAGGAGACTCTAGAATTCTCCACCAAAGGGAACTAGAATTTATAGAACTATTTTTGCTCTACATCTACAATTTAGATTACAGATAACAGAACCATATTTTTTTTCACAGTGAACATAACAAAATTAAGATTTCTTAACAAAACAAAAATTTAACAAATATGCAATGAAACTACGAAATTAAAAATTCTGCTACAACTATTGAAATAATGCTAATTGTTAATAGTAATTCTTTTACAACGCTTTGAAATTGTATTTTTATTGTTTACCCTCCCCCCTTCCCCAAAAAATTTACATTGATTTATAAATAGGATAAATTTTAAAGAAATAAAACAGTCGTTGTATGTTTTAAATCTGCCAAAAAGATTTCTAAACAAAAAACGAAAGCTATTTTTATTCAAGGATAAATGTTATAAAAACATTTTAGTGCTTCACAACCTTAATTTTTTATACATCTATTAAATTTTTAAAATATTGCGATACAAAGAATAATCACGCCTAGTTAATGTCCATTTTTAATAGCTGTACAAAACTTTTGTATTTAATGCTTTATAATCGGAAAATAATCGTTAATACTTTCTTTCGCAAATGACACTAACCTTGTCTGTGAATTGATCTTAAATGAGCACTGTAATTCCAGCCAGATTTTCTTCACGCCTATCTTTGTCTTTTCTATGTTTTTCTTCTGTGTACCTGCGGCTGAAAGGCTGGCGTTGCCTGAATAAACAATGGTAGGTTATACTGGTTTAGATTACATTTAGTTTCTGTTTTTTTCAATGAATGACTTGCAGTAGGGAATCATTCCATACCACATACCTTGTATACACTTTACGCAACAGTTGTTTACAACTCTTAAATGTTGTTTGCTGAAAAAAAAATAATTGTGCATTTGATTGAAATTTTGTTAGATTTGAAACTTTTATAGAAAATTTCGTTGAACTGAAGGGGTTTCAGGTAAGAAAAGATTTTATTTAGGCAGATAAATTTTCTCATACCCATCTCGAAACTAAGCATAAGGGGACTCCGATTGAACGTAATAACGTCCTTATATCGATGGGTTTTTCTGGATCGGTTTATCCTTATTTCTGACTTTCACCGGCAAATATCAACATTCACCGTGCATTAATGGTGAAGGCTGGATATATTGAAATTTGCATTTATTTTTCCGTATTTCAGATGCGATCATGAATGTTTATCACTTTCTAACAAAGTTGAAAAGGATTAATGCATTCGGTTCGTCTACCTGTCTGTCCAATCTCTAACTATCGTAAATTTACTCGAATTTTCAGGCAATTTCTAAATCTTATTAAGGGTGACCAAAGCATATTTAATATTGCATATGATGTATGTGGGATTCATAGTTCATATAAAGGAGTACCCAAAAGAATTCCATTAAATTATGGTCTATGAGAAAAATCATTTGCACAGTATTTTATGACATTACACTATTTAAAATATATCGAAACTAATATAAAGCACAGAATTTCATTACATGATGGTTCGATCATTTTTTTCGTTCGTTTAGAGGGACACACAAAAGAAACCTGTACAAGCATTGTCTTTTAGTAACCTTTTCTGGAAATTCGTATTCAATTTAAGCATTCGCTTTTAAATTAACCGTTTTTTAGGTGCGTTCGTAATTATATAAATATGCAGGACCTATATAATAGTCTTCATCTGATCCGTCTGTTTGTCTGTCCATATATAACAGCGCAAAAACTACTTAACCTAATCAGTAGATATTTTTAATATATTTGTTGTATGTTTTTCTCGAGTCTATTCAAATTCTATGAAAATCGGATGTATAATTCAAATACTGAACTGTCACAAGTATTCCGTTGTGGCCGAGGGGAAAAATAGCCTCAAATGCTGTTTAATGATGTTACACCAGTTTGATTATAATGAAATTGATATGTATTTTTGAAAGAAGATAAAATATATAGATTTTTAGAATATAACCGAACAAAGAACATTTGTTAATCATTTACAGGGCCACACAAAAGAATTCCGTTACGTAATGGTAAAGAGTAGAGGGTCATTGTTTGCGGCATTTTTTAATTATGTTAAACTATTTTACAGATAAAAAAATTGATATACGTTGCTTAGGTATACTTCAAGTTATTTCCTGTGTAACAGAAAAAGCAACGTGTTTACAGAGACACACAAACGATTTCGGATGCTGTACTGCATCCCAAATACTGTATATTAGCGATTATTTCTCGAAGTTTTTAGCTGTGATACAAATTTTAAAGTTTCGCAATTTTTTTTCATACTATGTTGTATATAAATATTGTAAATCATAAAAAACAGGGCTACACAAAAGAATTCGTACTCTTACTGGGTTGTGAAAGAAAACAACTTAAAGGTCGTTTGTACATGAGTTATGTATTTTTACGCTGAACAACGTCGTAATGTACTTAATATTACGATAAGTTTATATAATAGAGATAAAATAATATCATGCATCCAATTATTTGCGTGGCGTACAGGTCATGCAAAGAATTGGGTGTATGGCCGGCTAGGGATTTTCATCTCTGATAAACTTTTTTAATAGTTTTAAGCGTGTTTTAGTCTTAAATATATGTTAGCTAAATAGTGGTGTGTTTTTAAAGATAGACGGTAAAATGCAGGGTCATGCAAAAAAATTCATGTATGCTTTCGTCTATTGGTATAAATTCCTAAAAGTCAAATTTCAACTCATTGTGCGTTTTTATTGTTGAGCTTAAGTCTATTGGCAGGCCTCCCCACCTAGCTGAAACTGTTGAAAGTATTTATGATTTCGATTTGGTTAGCCGTATGTCTGCCTGTAAAAATTTTAACTAGAGTTAATATAATTTAATTGCTCTATAATTGATATATGCTACTGATTCTTATTATGCCGTGTTCGGTATTGAAAATAAATTATGTAGCGTTTGCAGGTCATTAACAGAAACGCTTAAAATTACTCCATTACATTATGCTCTGTGAGAAAATTTCATCAATACACAAGTACGCAGGACTTGTGGTTGTCATTTGGTCCGTCCGTTTGTATGTTCTTGTGACTTCCACTCTTAACCGCACATAACAGCTCAAAAACTAACCAACCGAATTGTTCAGAATATTTTTAATTTTTCGTTACATACTATTAGTCCAATACTAATCAAAATTCTATAAAATTTTGAATTCTGTAAAACACGTTTACAATTATCATTTTTGGTCCACCAATCAAAAAAAGGTTATTAAGACATATACTTTTTCTACTTAAATTGGTTTGCAATACTTTAAACCAATGTTTCAAGACATAAAATATGGAAAAAATCAAAAATGATCCTTTCCCTTTCCCCACCCCTTTCTTTGTCGAAGATGTGTCTAATAACTCTCCCTACATTAGAAATTTTTTTATTGAAAATCAACACTTGGAATGAAATAACATCATGAAGACTTATTACTACAAAAAAAGTAAAATTAAGCAGAGTAACTTTGACCTATCAGGCTAACCTTAGACCAAGAGTAAAAAGGGATTAAATCTGCTACATCACTTGTGTTAAAGGCGAAGTTTTGTTCTCGAAATATAGATAGCAGCACTAATGTGAGTTTGACAACTTATTGAAAATATTTCATCAAGATTCCACCATGGCAGAATGAATTAAATTTCGGTAAATGTGGAGTAAAGTTACCCGAATTTGGTACAAAGTTACCGTGATTGATTGCAATGCATAGAAGTAGATAAATCATAAAATTATTTTCGATTTTGTTTCCTGTGGTACTTGTATTTTAAAAAATAGCTTAAAGAATCACAGTGAAATATGATTACACAATGTTTAAAAACACATTATATCACAATATCTTTATCTTTCTTTGGTAAATAATTGAATTCAGATTAATGCTACAAACTTTCTTAATTAAGGGAGAAATTACTTTTCGATATGAAACTGATACTAGAGATATCATTTTTAAAAATCCTGAGACTTTTTTTTATTGCTTTAAAAAACTTTACTTTTATTTCACATCATCTTTTAACCACTTTTTATGAGTATCCGCTACTCTCCATTGGTAAAATACAACTGAAATTTTTAATTTTTTCTTTAATTGTATTTACACACTATTAATATATTTTTGCAAGTTCGAATACTTATAAATATCTGGAAAGGTTTTTTTTTTAAACATCGATTTCCTTTTAAATGATTCATACTTGAAAATTTTATATTACAAGGATAAATAAATAAAAAAAAAATATATTGCGAAAGTAGTAAAACAATATTTATTAACAATATAACGAAAATGCAAAAGGTAATTAAGAGGCGTATTTATCAAAATCTTTACTACATAATCATCAGATCTATTCATCAATCGTGAGAGACGTTAGAGCAATTGAAATAGCAAGACGTTTAAGAAAGTAGTCTCGCTCGTGCCACGGTGACATTATTTCATAAAACCATTCAACGCAAATTCTCTGTAATATGAAGTGATAAGTTGCAAATAGACGAAATTTCTAACTGTTATCAGTATCGGCTTCTTTTATTGTGGCAACACTTTTTTTTAAATCTTTAATCTCCTGACTGCCGCGACCGGATTTTTTCGCACACTAAGCTGCAGGTTTCACTGCAACACAAGCAATATTTAAATTAATAACATTCTACAAATAAAACGCAGTTTTGAAAAATTAAGTTAGAATTAATACTCTTAAAGATTATACACCTATACGTAATAATATATTTTGTATCAGATTGGAAAAACATCTTTTTTTAATAGTTTTAATAAATTACTTAGAAAACAACATTACAATATTACCCTTTGGCTGGGCAGTCAAAGAGTTAATGACATTTAGGGGAAAGATACTGATGTCCTTCAAAACCGGAACATTCCCGTCAAGTAGGTTTGAGTTCTTTATCTTCTGATCTATTGTAAATCCCTCTCATTTTACTCTAAATATACTTCAGAAGGGTCCTAAACGAAAGATTTAATAGAATTCGGTTGTATGATGAGAAAACGAGCGTATGCCTGCAGCCATAGTGTCATTCATTCTCTTGCATGGCATCACCAGAAAAAATATATAAACCGATGTTGTTTGTCATAATCAACAATTTCTGCTATAGTTAAAGGGGGTGGGGAGTCTGGAGCCAGTCCTCACTTCCTCACACAGATATAAACCTCTCAAAACAGCCAAGATTTGTCATCAAGTAACTCTTTCGTGTTTTAGAAATTAGAGGAAGCTGTTGTCTCGAAGAGGATGTGTGTCTCGAACGATGGTGTAAAAACAGCCACTGAAAACTGACTCAGAAGGCAGAAATGTAATTTTGATGAAACTCTGATGCACAAGTTGGTCCTGTGTTCCGATAAATGAAAAAACAAACTTACTGACTATAAACAAATGTGATCGACAGGTGTGCCACATAATTAATTATTTATTTATCATGTATTTTCATTCTATTATTTACCCTCTGTGGCTCGACAACTCCGATTCGAAAAATATTTACTCAGATGTTGAATACATCATTACATGCATGTAAAATAAATAAATAAATAAATAAAATTAGAACGCAAAATTGAAAACTATATTGACTAAAATGTACTTTTTCCACAGCTAAAATAAACTGAAATTTACATACTTCTCAAAAATATTTTCATTTTCTACTACAAAATATTAAAGTATATAAAATTATTTTTCAAAAAAATCTATTTTCGGAAACCTTCAGGTTATTTAATGTGACATAATTTATGAAGGCTGTTTTAGCAATATCAACGTAAAGCTACTTAAATGAAAACCAAAAGTTTGAAGTCAAAAAATAACTCAGTATCGGCGTCTGTTAAGAATTCTATGATCAATTTATATTAACTGCAGTTCTGTAAAATAAAAACAATAAATAAAATTGCATTTTAAAACTTACTGCGTAAGTGACATTTGATTTTGGAGTATTTTGCTGATTTGCAACACAGTGACACAAAGGATTAATAACTAATTTCCTATTACCTTTCATTTTTTTTTTTTTTTAATCAGGTTTTCACTTTTTTCAGTGTACCAGTTTATTAAAAATGCTTAAACTTTAAAACATGCTGTTCAATTTGCTTCGATTTTTATTTTAATTCTTATAATGTGCTTTATAAAATTAAAAATTAGATATGCAATAATACAAATTGTTTTTTCAAAATAAAAATGTTGAGTATAATAAGTTTTATTCTGCTTAATTTTTTACATACATCATGAAATATTACTTTTTCTCTATTAAACAAATTAAGTTTTTTGAAATCCTTATAGCGCACATTTTTAAGATAAGTACATATAAGTGTAAAAGTTATTAAAAAAATTATTTATAAGAAACTGTTTCTTGAAAATTAAATGTTCATCGTGGGAATGATAACTATTATTTTAAACTATAATTTCTGATTTTTGACCAAATATTTTGAGATACATTAATCTAGCATGGGCATCGAACTCGATTAGAAAAAATTCAATGCTTTCTTATGCATGCTACAAAGCGCAAGCCAATGAATTAATAAAAGAATCTATAAATTTTGCTCTGTTTTTTAAGATAGAATATGAGGAAGGGAAAACAAATAAAAATTATTTAAAAAACCTTTTTCTGAATTTCTAAATTGAATTCTCAACGTTTAATCCTAAACGAATGCTAAATTATTAATTGATTGAAAAGATATTTTTTAAATTACACTTTACATTATTTTAAATTTAATTTTTTTTCTACTTTAGACCATTTAAAATATTTTATTGTTGCAGTTTGACAGCTATTTAGTATATTTTGGCTAACTTGTATTGAAGCATCATTAAATCCATTGACGTTTTATCTAACCATTAAATGATGTGGGATAAAGAAATTATAAAATACTCAAATTATTAAAAAAGGTTCAATGTTTACTGTGATATACTTACTAAACCGCAATACAATGTAAAATGATTTTTAATAGAACTAATCTACATATAAATGTACAAATTCATTCAGTACTTATATTTCTTTTCAGAACCAATTTGCAGGAGATGGCATGTTATGCAACAACATTAGAGGACAACTGTGGAACAATAGCCTTGGAAGCCTTTGTTGAAACTGCACAAAAATTTAGTACAGTGGGTTTTTGTGGTGAAACATATCATTATCTCCCAACAGTAATACGAGTTTATAAATTAGAGACAGAAGAAGCAAATGAAATGGCAGAAGTTTTCAAAAAGAGAAAATAACCACAACGTTCCAATTTCCTGGTAGTTGAAAACTTTGATGATGACCGATTTCTGACGGTATAAATCATATGATTGTATATTACAAATGATAATAAAATTTGCTGAGTATGAGGAATTTATTTAGTTTATTAGTTATTTAATTTTGTTTTCGTAAAACAAAATCGAAAAGAAATAAGTATAACAAACCAAAAATACTTTAGCTTGTATTCGCCATATTTGGAATTCGAAGTTCCTAATTTTTACTGCAATTAAGTAAAATGCATTTAAGAACTAAAAATCACATCTTAAAACACCATCAAAAAATTTTAAATGCACTAAGCTTTTCGAAATTTCTAAGTCTGTCTTCGTCAGGTGCAAAGAAAACTATGTCTTATATGAAAAGGCAGTAAGATTAAAATAGCATTTCTGTTTTACTGCTGCTTTCAATGCAAAACCATTTCAGTCCCACATCATTTTAAAAAAATATTGTGTTTCAAGAAGTCTTTTTTTTGTTCTGATTGATTCGCGCCAATTTCAACTTATTTTTCAAACTGGTTCCGACAATGGAAGTGCCTTTAATAGAAATATCTGCACCTAAAATAAAAAAAATAAAAAAAAGTCCATATTTAAGATCAACCTCAGCTATTCGATTCCAAAAAAAAAAACCTTTAAAGATATTTATAATTGATAAAAAATTTTATATTAAAAGAAAATCCGACCTGAAGCCTATGTACTGTTAAACGCACCACTGCAGACCTAATACTGTGAATTAGTTATTTAATAGTCGCCTATTCAGTAAGAGATACTAACAAAGAATTTTTACATTGGGTTGGTTTGTGTTCATGATGGCCAATTATTATCACGAGAGATATAGGTCCTAAGAGGGGTGCGGTATCCTTCGTAGAGGTCTTGCGAAGGGTACCTAACCCATATTTGTGCGAAGAAATTCAAGATTCGAAGAAAAGCACGAAAACTCCGGACGGTTAGGCTGATGGTTGTGATCGAGTTCGAACTCAGTACCTACCGTCTACCAGTTTCGAGAGAAGAACTTCTCGGCCACTAGTGGGGCTGTTGCAAAGGAATAACATACACAATTAGTTAACTCATTAACACACTAATTTACATAGCAAAACAATTTTAATTTTTAAATCCTTAAAAAGGAAGTAAATTTGATGCATCATATTATTTCTAGAGCCGAAAGTAGAGGTAACATTTGTCTACGAGTCAGTGAATTTGATCTCAAAACAAAAGTTATTAAAAGAGTTCAAAGATGAATATATATTAATGAGTATTAATATAAAATATGCAGTTTTAGCTAAATAACTTAAATGCAGAATTTCTTTCTTCCTGTAAAGTATTTGGAAGTGAAAATTTTAATTCCTCAAATAAAGGAACATTTTATAAGGGAATGTGGCAAAGTGTAAACTATAAAAAAAAACATAAAACAAATGCTCAACATTTTCGTAAGAATAATAAAAAAATTGAAACTAACGAACTTTGAGATTTTTATGCATCGCTGCCAAATGCAGGTTATTTTCAAAAAAGAATAAATTGTAATATAATAACTTTGAAAGGGGTACAGCAGTTTTTAAATAATGTATGAAACGTATGATTATTGTATGTCTTTTTTCTGAGAAAAAAAAATATTTTAAACTTCTTTTCTAGTTTTTGCAGTGGCTAAATTATAAATGAATGGTTATTCAAAAAATTGTATAAAATACAGCAAATGCGTAACTTTGCAAACAAAAGAAATCTTGATATTTTTACACTTAACGTACGTGTTCATTCTTAAAACGAAAGAGTGGATTTCGTTTCTCACGAAAGAGCTAGAATTTATTGGACTATGAATGAGATTTTTTTTTTTTACTCATTTTGCTTTAAATTTATTAAAAACAACTATTTCAACTCTTCACGAGAAGCTCTCCTTTAAATCGTGAAATGAGTAGATTTCGGCCCCACATGAGTTATTTTGTGGGTGAAGTTTTAAGATAGTTCTATTTTCAAAATTTATATTTTTTAAACGATAAGTTGATAGTTTAGCTACTTCTGAAGCGAATTTAATACGTTTTTAATTGCTTCGTGTTTTTCGAGAAAAATGTATGTCAATACAATTGAAATGAAAAAAACTTCTTTAAACACCATAAAATAAGTTAACTGCGCAAGGCCTTTCGAAAGAACTTAGTCTTTCTTCGTCAGGCGCAAAAAAGACGTGCGTCCACAATGAATGTAGCGGCACGACTGAAGGGGAATGCGGGAGGGAGAGGGAGCAAGCAGAAGGAACAGCCAATAGGAAAGAAGAAGGCAACAGCCAATCACGGAAGAGCATAAACAAAAGTAGATAGACAATGAAGGAGAGGAAAGGAAGAAGGGGGGAAGGGAAATGGGAAAAAAGCGGGGTAAATAAAAAAATTAACTAAAAGGAGAGATTAAAATGAAATAAAATGTACGCAAAAAATATATAAATTAGTAGTAATAAAAAAAAAAAAAAAATAAAAATAAAAAAATAAAATAAAATACATAAAAATAAAAAATAGTTTACAATTATAAACACACATGAATATACCTGAAAAATAGAATGCATAATATATATATAAAAAAAATAATAATTAAATAATAAACTTAATTATGAAGCAGTGCTGAAAAGATTCTTCCAGGCAACGGAGAGGGTTTTAGAATCAGATTTATCATTAACAATAATATCACGATTAATATAAATAGCTAAGTTTTCAAGAAAGTCTAACTCAGAGGAACTATTGGCATTAAAAATAATTTTAGCAGTTTGAAAATTGAAACTATGGCCGGAATCCCAAGAGTGTTTAGCAACAGAAGATTTAGAAATTTCTTGATTAATGACATACCGAGAGTGTTCTTTTAGGCGTTTTTCGAGATTTCTTTTAGTTTGACCAATATATGATAAATCACAGCCATTACAAGGAATATTATAAATACCCCATTTTTGAAGGTCAGGGACAGGACATTTCATGGAAGGAAATTTTAATTTATTGACTGGTTTAAAGCTTTTTCCTTTATGTTTTAAATTAGCTAAAGTTTTAAGACGTTTTAATTTTAATGTTATCTTTAAACCAGTCAATAAATTAAAATTTCCTTCCATGAAATGTCCTGTCCCTGACCTCCAAAAATGGGGTATTTATAATATTCCTTGTAATGGCTGTGATTTATCGTATATTGGTCAAACTAAAAGAAATCTCGAAAAACGCCTAAAAGAACACTCTCGGTATGTCATTAATCAAGAAATTTCTAAATCTTCTGTTGCTAAACACTCTTGGGATTCCGGCCATAGTTTCAATTTTCAAACTGCTAAAATTATTTTTAATGCCAATAGTTCCTCTGAGTTAGACTTTCTTGAAAACTTAGCTATTTATATTAATCGTGATATTATTGTTAATGATAAATCTGATTCTAAAACCCTCTCCGTTGCCTGGAAGAATCTTTTCAGCACTGCTTCATAATTAAGTTTATTATTTAATTATTATTATTTTTTTTATATATATATATATTATGCATTCTATTTTTCAGGTATATTCATGTGTGTTTATAATTGTAAACTATTTTTTATTTTTATGTATTTTATTTTATTTTTTTATTTTTATTTTTATTTTTTTTTATTACTACTAATTTATATATTTTTTGCGTACATTTTATTTCATTTTAATCTCTCCTTTTAGTTAATTTTTTTATTTACCCCGCTTTTTTCCCATTTCCCTTCCCCCCTTCTTCCTTTCCTCTCCTTCATTGTCTATCTACTTTTGTTTATGCTCTTCCGTGATTGGCTGTTGCCTTCTTCTTTCCTATTGGCTGTTCCTTCTGCTTGCTCCCTCTCCCTCCCGCATTCCCCTTCAGTCGTGCCGCTACATTCATTGTGGACGCACGTCTTTTTTGCGCCTGACGAAGAAAGACTAAGTTCTTTCGAAAGGCCTTGCGCAGTTAACTTATTTTATGGTGTTTAAAGAAGTTTTTTTCATTTCAATTGTGTATAACACCAGTTTCAATTTTATACATTGATTTGTGCTGATTCTGGCATTTCAACTGCCCACCTTTGCCCCCACTTTTGTCGTAAGTAATTTTTATCTTTATTCTTTATCTTAGTGTCTTATTTATTTGTTTTTCATTTTATATTTTCATTTATGATCTTATTTATATATTTTTTATCTATCCTTTTATTTTTCACTTTTTTGTGTTATTCATATTTTATTTTTCTGTACTTGTATATTGTTTATTTTCTTGTCGTTATTATGTATACTGCTCAATTAAACCGGTTTACTAAACTTAGACGCAAACGTATTAAATTTCTCAATCACTTAAATTTTCTTCAAAATTGTAAGAAAAATAATGTTATCCCCAATTTTATTCAACTTAAGTGTTCTGTCAATAGTTCTTTTAGAATTTCTAAAGCTATGTTTCGTTCACACCTTATAGTTTTAAGAGCTTGCATTCAGGATGTTCGGCATACTCTCTCCAAAATTGAAGAAGAACTTTATGATCTGCATTTGTTTCTCAGTAAAAATCTTGATAATTTTTGTAATATTGAAAACAAATTTTGGCCTTCTCTGCTTTCTTTCAAATCTGCTCATCAAAATAAACTTGATAAAAAGTTTTCTTTATTATGTAATAAGAATTCCAAGTATCAATTTTTGAATAAGGATCTTTCTAATGAAAACAATATTGTAAATTTATCTTCTCATACATTAACTCCTGAGCAAAAAAGCATTTTAGATCTTGGTTTAAATTTTTCTCAATCTTGCAAACCTTCTCTCACCAAATTGATTGCTCTTATTGAGTCTTCCTTTAAACATAGTAAAGTTTCTCCTTTTCAAAAAGAAACCCTTCGTCACATTCTTGCTGATACTATTTCTTCTAATGTTTCTAAATATAAACCTAATCTCTCACGTCCTCAGCATATTGCTCTGAATGAGCTTAAGTCCAATGATAATCTTATTATTACTAAAGCTGATAAGGGGGGTCAAATTGTTCTTATGGATAAAAATGATTATTCTGATAAAGTTCATGCTCTCTTATCTGAAGGTCCTTATATTGAAGTTAAAAAAGATCCCACTAATTCGCATCTTGCCGCTCTCACTAAAGCTGTTAAGAATTCTGTTGTTCTAAATGACAACACTAAACATTGTGTTATTCCTTCTGCACCCATTTGTGCTCGTTTTTATGCTTTATCCAAAGTTCACAAAACCAATATTCCCTTAAGACCTATTGTCTCTAATATTGGTACTGTTACTTATCCTCTTGCCAAATTTTTAGCTTCCATATTCTCGCCTTTATGCATTGCTAATTCTCATACTGTAAAAAATTCTTATGATTTCGTTAGTAAATTAAAAAGTATTAATCCATCGAATTGTTCTATGCTTTCTCTTGATGTCAAATCTTTATTTACTAATGTCCCGATTAAAGGCGCTCTTTCTTGCTTCGAAAAAAAATTACGTGAATTTCATTTCTCGGATATTGAGGTCAAAGATTATGTTAATTTAACTAAAATTTGCTTAACTCTTACTACTTTTCAATTCGATAATAAATTTTTCAAACAGCTAGAAGGCTTAAGTATGGGTAATCCTTTATCTCCCATTCTTTGTGATATTTATATGCATTACTTTGAAGATAAATTATTAAATCTGATCAATTTTAAATGTTGGATTCGTTATGTTGATGATACTTTCGTCCTATTGGATAATCCATTTGATATTTCTACAATTCTTCAAACTGTCAATTCTATTGATCCTCATATTCAGTTTACTTTTGAGTTAGAGAATTGTAATAAACTCCCTTTCCTTGATGTTTTAGTTACCAAATGTGATTCTTCTTTCAAAACTTGTGTTTATAGAAAACCTTTTTCTGTCTCTAATCCACCCCATGCTCTCTCAAATCATCCTGTCAATCAAAAGATCGGTGTTTTTTATACTTATGTTTATCGTGCTCTCAAAATTTGTTCCGATTTTGCATCTCTTAAGAATGAACTCAATTATTTAAAATCTGTTGCTGTAAAACGTGGATTCAATCCTTCTATCATTAATACTGCTGTGAGCAAATTCAATAGACCCCCTAACAATTCCACTCTTTCTAATATTGATAAAAGTAAACCTGATAATTTGGTCGTCCTCCCTTTTTATCCTCCTTTATGTTTTAAATTAGCTAAAGTTTTAAGACGTTTCAATTTTAATGTTATCTTTAAACCAGTCAATAAATTAAAATTTCCTTCCATGAAATGTCCTGTCCCTGACCTTCAAAAATGGGGTATTTATAATATTCCTTGTAATGGCTGTGATTTATCGTATATTGGTCAAACTAAAAGAAATCTCGAAAAACGCCTAAAAGAACACTCTCGGTATGTCATTAATCAAGAAATTTCTAAATCTTCTGTTGCTAAACACTCTTGGGATTCCGGCCATAGTTTCAATTTTCAAACTGCTAAAATTATTTTTAATGCCAATAGTTCCTCTGAGTTAGACTTTCTTGAAAACTTAGCTATTTATATTAATCGTGATATTATTGTTAATGATAAATCTGATTCTAAAACCCTCTCCGTTGCCTGGAAGAATCTTTTCAGCACTGCTTCATAATTAAGTTTATTATTTAATTATTATTTTTTTTATATATATATTATGCATTCTATTTTTCAGGTATATTCATGTGTGTTTATAATTGTAAACTATTTTTTATTTTTATGTATTTTATTTTATTTTTTTATTTTTATTTTTATTTTTTTTTTATTACTACTAATTTATATATTTTTTGCGTACATTTTATTTCATTTTAATCTCTCCTTTTAGTTAATTTTTTTATTTACCCCGCTTTTTTCCCATTTCCCTTCCCCCCTTCTTCCTTTCCTCTCCTTCATTGTCTATCTACTTTTGTTTATGCTCTTCCGTGATTGGCTGTTGCCTTCTTCTTTCCTATTGGCTGTTCCTTCTGCTTGCTCCCTCTCCCTCCCGCATTCCCCTTCAGTCGTGCCGCTACATTCATTGTGGACGCACGTCTTTTTTGCGCCTGACGAAGAAAGACTAAGTTCTTTCGAAAGGCCTTGCGCAGTTAACTTATTTTATGGTGTTTAAAGAAGTTTTTTTCATTTCAATTGTGTATAACACCAGTTTCAATTTTATACATTGTATGTCAATACGTCTGTTTTGCATGTTAATAATTTTTATTTGTGATAACGCGTAACTATTAATACTATTTTATTTATTTTTTCCTAGCTTTACGATCCGTCAATAACATGCCTACTTCCAAAACGATAAAGAAAATACATTTAAATCAACTCAGTAGTTCTCTAGAAAAAAAAGTACATCAAAGTCAGCGGTATCACGTGTGATTTTTTAACTCCATAAAAGATTATTTCTCTCCGTGAGTTAGGAGACTTTATTTCATCATCATGACAAAAGCAAATCTCTTTAAATAATAGTGTTGAAAAATCTGTTTTGAATTTCTTCCAGTTTGGGAAAAATCACAATATACTGGTATATCTAAACATGTTCCATTATAACTGACTATACAGTGCCAGCAAAAAATATCTTGACAATTGCGATTTTAGATGGTTTGTGAAATATCCAGAATGATACACGACGAATTATTCTAAAACTCCAGGTGTATAAACAAAATATTACAGGTCATATATTTTAATTTTTTCTCGAAATTTCATAGGGAAATGTCAACAAATTGAAAGAGAACGAAAATCTGTTGGATAACCCTGTAAAAACTAATGTAGCAAAAGAGTTCAAACTGCAAATTATGATTACATGTCTTATTGTAATAAACTGAGTTCATTTTTATGAGGATAACATGTATACTTGTAGAGAAATTAAGGATTTTATAGAAATGGTTCTAAATTTTGCCAAGGTTTATGCTTACAATTTGCAGAGTCCTTAAGGGGGTAGTAAGGTTTTTTTTTTTTTTTTTTTTTTTTTTTTTTTTTTTTTTTTTTTGCATTTTTTTTGCTTTTTTTTTTTTTATATTAATGTACAACATCTTAAGATTATTCTGTGAAAATTTGAAAGCAATTGAAGTAAAACTGACGGAGATGTACACTTGTAAGTCTCCGCCCTCCGATTTCGACAAAAGCGTCTGTGAAACTTTAAACGTGTTTTTCTAACACTTCGCTTTTTCGAAGCCGGTGAACTCTGTAGCTCAAAATCTACTGATCCGATCTTTTTTAAATTTTACACACTCTTCCTTTATATAAATTACGAGATAACGCTGTCGAGTTTTTTCTGTTTTTTTAATTTTAACTTACTTTTAAAAAACAAAATATCAGATTTTTGTGATGAAAAATCAGTATTTTGACTTCCGAGCCTTGTAAAAAATTGAAAAATCAATAATAATAAAAAAGCTCGACTGCGTTACCTGAGGAAACTTATCAACTAATTAAATCAATTTGGTTTTTTAATTTCAGTTGATCCAGTCATGAGTTATGCGGTTCACCGCGAATCAACTTTTTTTTGGGACGTCTTCGAAGATTCGCTGTCATCGGCTCATTTTTTAATATTTCTTAATGAAAATTTCACAGAATACTCTTTAAATGACATATAATTATACAATAACTATACAAATAAATAAATATTAATTGTATCCTTACAAAAAATGATAGAAAATATGCTTTTTTTCCCTCGAATTAACCTTACTACCCCCTTAATAAAAAACAGTGTTCTTTTCAGAAAATATGTAAAACAACATTTTACATGATATCCAGTAATTAGAAAAAAATAGTAATTGTACAAGTTTTACTAAAAATGTTTCACTGTGCATGCCTGAACGCAATCGAAATACAATTTACATAATGAATTAGCTGAAAGTATTAAGCAACTTTTGTGAAAGTCTCAAAAACTTAGCTTGAAAATTCTGAAAGTTATCATCAAAAGAATAAGCTCAAAATCTATTTTTCCCAAAATTAAGCAAAAAGACGAGGGGTTGTATCTATATATCCTTTGATTAGTGTCAATGTAGCTCATATTTTAGTTTCCTTTTGGGAACAACGGATTTTGATCTTATTCTATAAATGATAAATTTCAGAATTTTCAAGCTATGTTTTTGATACTTTCACAAAAGTTGCTCTATACATTTAGCTAACACGTTATGCAATTTACATTTTGATAGCGTTCACGCATGCGCAGTGGAACATTATTTCATTAACTTATTCATTTTTCATACAATTATTTTTTTTAATTCTCCTTACAGCGAATTATGTACAATGTTGTTAGTCATATTTTTTATATGAACCTTGTTTTTTTATCAAGAACTCTGCAAATTATAAGCAAAAAAAGCTTGACAAAATTTGGGATCATTTTTATAAAAATTTTAGTTTCTCTTCGAGCATCCATGCTATCTTCATAAAAATGAAAACAGTATATTACGATAAGCCTTTTAGACATAATCTTCAGTTTGAATTCTTTTGCTACTCAATTTGTTGACGGTCCTCTATAAGATTTCGAGATAAAATCTTCGCGAGAATGTACGGCCTGTGCTATTTTGTTTACACACCTGGCGTTTCAGAATAATTCCTGATATATATTCCTAAATATTTAATAAAATGTCTAAAGTCGCAAATGTCAAGACTTTTTTTAACGCTCTCACTGTATGCAATTTATTGTTACCGCATACATTTTCCAACAATAAATATAATTTAGGTTACGCAATTTAAGACTTGATAAAAATAGAGTTTGAGTAAATAAAATAAGTTGAAGTTTATAAATATTGAAAGAAAAACATATTTTTAAAATTTACGCATCAATAGCCAGCATTAAAATAATTTACTAGTACACTGTAAAAAAAAAATTCAAGAGGTTACTAAAAAATTTTTAGTAAATTTGTATTCCACAGAATTTTTTAGTAACCATTACAAACTTTTTTTTGCAAGCGAAACAAGCATTTCTTTTGTAAACTGAACAAAAAAATTTTTTGTATAACTAACTTAAAAATTTTTAGCATGAGTTACCAAGCAAATTTTAGTAATAGCTCCAAAATTATTTTTAATAACCATTACGTGGGCTCGAAGGGCAGGAGCTTCCTTCGAGCTGCATCTAGACTTCTGGAGCGGAAGATTTTCGGCAAAACCGCAATAGATGGCAGCACCAAACATCGCTACTGCTCCGTCAGGATATTCATAATCCCTTTATTAACGAGTACGTACACTGCATACATTCGGGGGCGTTTGTGGCAGTGGCCAGTATCGAACCCGGAACCTTTTAGCCTGGAGTCCGTTACTATAACCACTATGCTATCAAGGCCACACCAAGTGAGTTTTAGTAATAGCTATTAAAAATATAAAATTATTAACTCTATTCGTTGCTAACTTTTTTCTAGTAATTCTTACAGATTTTCTTGTAACCAACTAAGATTACTAAAAATTTTTTAGTAATTACAAGGATCACTAAAGTTTTTTTAGTAGATCGACACTTTTTTTTACAGTGTAGGTACTAATATTTCTTCAACATTTCTTAACTGGTGTTTTTTTTTCATTAAAATATCAGACAAGATAATTTACATTTCTATTACCTGCAGAAATATGTTAAACTCATTCGACTTTTTGTAATTTAAATTTACCTATTAATTGATAATTTACGTATCTACACCAGCATATGTTGCGCAAAAATAATCAGACGGAAGGGCATCGAAAGGAAATAATTAAATTGATATCTCGATACTATTAATTGAAGGATTTCCGCTTCAGAAAAAATGTTACAGAAAATACTACTCTTTATTTTAATTCCTATAACATTGTCTAATTCTTTCTGTTCTGGAACACGTATATCGTTTAGTGAGTCAAGTATCGCTTTATAATCATGTTGAAATTTTTTGTGGGAGCATTAATGATAGTGGCAGGTATATATGTATTTATACATATTTTACACCATGCTAGATTTTATATGTAATTTATTTCATTTATAACTTATATTTTAAGTTTCTTAATCTGAAAGTCAGCACCTTTAATTGTTTTGATATTAGCGCTGTTGAAAGAACTTGAATTTCCCGTATTAATACAACTTCTTTAGGCATTCTGATAAAAGTTATTTTTATCTAAAGTTAAATTAATTGTTTTGTATCTATTTAATGTGTTTGTATCAGACACGGTATTTTTTATTTTTTAATGTACATTCTTTTTCAAATCTGACCTAAATTACTTAATGTATTATAGTTTTAAAAGTACATTTAGTCTTAAAATTAAAATGTATTTTATAGACATTAAAATAATTAGTAGGTTGCACAATGTAATAAATGAAGTTTATGGTGGACGTCTTTATGGAAATGTATTACGACCATTTTCAGCAGTATCAAGTGCGTTACCAAATGTCAAGTCGGTTACCGCACTGTTTTTTATGATTATCATTTTTTCACTATTCTGCTTTTATTTTTCATTCAACTAAAAAACAAATATGCTATATCCTTATAATTCAATAATTAAGAGAAAAAAGTTCTTGTATGATTTCTATATGAACAAAATCTTGTGGCTAAAACTATCTCTCATTTCAATTTAATTTAAGTATTATTGATAAATGCCATGTTTTGAAATTTAGAGACATAAGTCACTTTAAAGTAAGTTGATTTTAAAAAAATTAATAAATTTAAAGCTGAGTATTTTCAGTAATTTTGTATGGTAACGGACATGATAATTTGCCTTACAAGCTAACTTTAAGTAGCATTTAATGATATATTATAGGGTAAAATGCACAACCAATTTTTTTCATGTACCTTAAACATTTTCTTTAACAACGGTCTCTTTTTTTAAAAGAAATCATTAAGTTTGAAAAATAAAAATAAATTTCTGAAATGCGAGCGAATGGTAAAAATGGCCCTAAATAAAACTCTTCAGACCTGATGTATCCTTCAGAATACACATGTTTACATTTTTTTCACGCATATAAATAATGTTAAAAAAGAGGGAATTGGTGTGAATGAAGCCAAATATTTTCCAGAATTGAAGAGATACACTACATTTTATTAAAAGCATCGTTAAATTCCAAATTATTCCATTTGCAATAATTTTTACTAATTTATTCTGATACTGTGCTGCATAACAGATACTAATTATTTCACGATATATTGAAAACTTGAGAGTAAAAAATAATGATGATTGCAAGCTTTTGTTCGAGACCGATATCTAGGTATTAATACTTTGGTTTTGAAATTTGTAATTTTTTTAATTTAAAGACAAGTGGCTTCAAGATATGATTTCTCTCGTTGTTTGGTAAAGAAATATTTCAAAGTCTTATAAAAGTTTTAGACGACTATAAGTAATTATATTTATCTAAAACTAAGAAAATGTTTGGATGTCAGTTTAATTCCTCGTGTTACGCAAAGTTTATTTTACTTCCTTTTATGTAACTTTTTAAAGTGTAGTAATGTACATCATACGATCTATCACAGCAGAACTTCATATAAAACGGATGGTTAACATAGGTAGAGTAGTTGAAAAAATTACCACTATGCATTTATTGTTATTCGCATTAAAAAGTTATTTGGGTAATAATCTAGCTTAAATAAATCTGTTTAAATCCATAATATTACTTTATAAGACAAACTGAACAATTATTACGAAATAAAACTTATCGTTTCGTGTTAACAATAAGTGACATAATTAAACGATAATATATAATGTATTATTTATAATTTATAACGATTGAATATAATTAAACGATATTTCTAGTTGTAAGTATAATCATATGCAAGAACTGATTTATCATACTACAATATTACGTAATAATTACTGAATAATTATTTAAATTGTAGTTAAAATATTTCAATCATAACAGTCCATAACCTTTTATTTAAAAATAATGTATGACAATTTTGAGTTGTTCTAAGTATTTATAAACAGTAAGTTTCACTTTAGACTTCCTTTTATTAAAAATAACAGAGATTATTACCTTAAAAGAGACGTAATAGAAATAATTTATCATTATTTGCGTAAAAATTAGTTATTTTCCTTAATCATAATTAAAGTGCAAGCAAGGACTTTTAACACACATAAAAAGTTATTAAATCTTTTAGATTTTTAAATCATAAAATATTAAGAAATACACCTTTTTACATATAAATACTAAAATAAATGATTATGGTATTAAATTATGATTATGGTTCTTATAAGATGAAATCGAAACATGTCAATATTTTTTTTCGTTACACCTATCAAGTAAAATAAAATTATTTATTGAAATGTTATATGTAAAAGGTGAATATCTTATTATGATTATGGTTCTTATAAGATGGAATCGAAACATGTCAATATTTGTTTTTATTTTTCGTTACACCTATCAAGTAACATAAAATTGTTTATTGAAATTTTAACACACGGTCTGACCCTTTTAAATGGCCTCTTGCATTTTTTGTTATTGTATCTGTATATATCTATATTTAGGCATTATTAAGTCATATAGACATATTATTAAGTCGGTAATTTTAAAGCATTTCAAAAAATGAAAAAATTACCACTAAAAGGAAATCATTTATGATGCAATAAAAATTGTTTATCCAAAAAGCTGTATAATTAAAGTGAAATAATGAAAAGTGATAACCAAGTTATTATCTTAATAAAATGCTCTCTATTGTTAAAATAAATCCACAGAATAATAAAATTCACAGATCTAAAAAGATTAATAATCTAAGATTGTATATTAGTGGTAGAAATGCAAAAATTAAGAAATTTTAGGTACGGAGAAAAATTTGGTTTATCTTGATGAACATCTCTTGATCGAATTATTCAAAGGTTGTGAAGGAAGTTTAAACTCGCAATAAATAATCTTTTTCATATTATGTTTTAACGTCAACTAATTTAATGTGAGAATTAATATATTTCATAGAATAAAACATAGAAATTAGAAATATGGAATAATTTTTCATTAAATTAATTTAACATATTAGTAAACGAGTTCTACAAAAATCAGATTACACACTTTTTAACAAAAAAGGAAATATGTACACATATAAAAATATGAAATAAATTATAAGAACAGACTTAATTTGCTAAGGTGAAAGTTTGAGTAAAAGTTGCTGCACTTTTTATAGTAAAAACTGCTGCGAACATTCCTGCCAGCAGCTTTTGCCGTAAATTCAACGATTTTTTTTAACAGAGTGGTTTTAGTTCTCACCACTTTAAATCTTAGAATAATTAAAATTAAGTATAGGTATGAATGAATCATTAAAATGAAATTTTGAAAAAATGCAAAAAAAATGGAAAGAAATGCTTTGAACCAAGTCTTAATATACCAGTAAAAATGAATGAATGCTGGTCCAAGGAGAGGAATCCAAAACTCAATTTTAAAATTTTGCACTAAAATGCGACTATATTAATAGATGAAAAGTTTTTGCCGCACAAAAAGTTCAAGCGATCGGGCCCTAAGTCATTCACAAGGTGCTTCTAGCTTTAAAGTGGAATTTAGAAACTCTAAAGTAACTAAATGAATATTTGTTTCTAAAAATAAAGATTGGAGTAAGAGGGGACAATTTATTATTAATTTATGGTGCAAAAACTTCAAGGGGCCAGATTATCTGCAAGTTGCAATGGAATATAGCATACTGTTGAGTATAAAAATCTATTTTAGTAGTTTTTAAAAAATTTTGTGAAATTGTAGAACGATGTTTAAGTAAATTGCATGCAATTCAGATAATTTTTTAAAAGCTGCACCAAGGAACCCAATAAGGTGATTATTATTCAAAATTGGTGAAAGATGGTACAATGTTTTTTTATCGTTCATGCAGCTGCAGGAGGACCTGTAAAAATGATAAAAAAAAAAAAAACAAGCTAGTTAATCAGACCATTCATAAGAGTGCTAAAATAAGGGTCCCAAAAGGTCCAACTGATAGTTAGAAGCAGGGAACTAACATGAAAATATGTTAAAATGTGGAACTAACATGAATATATGTTAAATACTTAATGACCTATATCTACAATTGGTCAAAATCACGCATAGTATATGAATTATTCGTTATAATACTATTTTAATGAAATGCACAAAAAATCGAATAAATGCTTTTAAAAAAGCTCTAGGGCTCCAATACAAACATCAGGGTGTCGGTCTTAAAGAAGAATCCAACACTCAATTTTAAAATTATGCACTGAGAAGGTGAGGAAATGAGAGGATGAAATATTCATAGCGAATTAATAATTCAAAGATCCAGAATTGGGCAGTTCAAGATCATAAGGGGCCACAAGATCTTAACCGAAATGTAGATACATGCGAATAATTAAATAGAAAAAGGGTTCCAAAAATGAAGATTGGATTATAAGAGGGCAATTTAGTAACATTTTACGGCGAAAAAACTTCAAGTATCCTTATACCGGGCCCCAACTTTCCAAGGACTTATTTACATGTAGTTGAGTATAAAAATGTTTTTAGAAGTTATAAAACTTTAATGTAGAGTAAATATTTGATAATGAAAAAAAGTAATGAATTTTTTACTAAAACGCAACGAAATTCGAATGAGAAAAATTCGTTTTTAAAATAAGCACTTTATCACAAAAAATTTGCTTCTTGGACGACGCATGCAACACCATTGTAAAGATGGTTTATTTTGTAAGAGGAAATGAATCAGTTAGAAAACATACTGAGGTGGTTCAGACTAAAGATTTTCTGTTTTGGAAGACCTGGCAGAGAAATCGAGTGTGGAACTATTCATATTAAGAGAGTATGGCTATCCCATCATTAGAAATTCACTGATGCATAAAAATAGGTCATTCTAAAGCCGACATGTGAAAATGAGGTGTTGCGATCGGTTTAAGTTAAGGAAAATGTAACATGGTACAATCAATAAAGAAGAAAATATGAAGTGTCGGTAATTGACTTTATTACTACATTTTATTACAAACAAACGGTTCTCGCTTGTTGAGAATTCAAATATTTGTTTGTGCGCACAGTACAGCAAAAACAAAATTTGCATGAGTGTCGGACTAAAGAGTCGTCGTATTAAATAAAAAAGATTGCGAACAGGTGCTGAACATTCTGTTAAAACCTCGTTTGTTTTCTCATGTCCGGAACTCTGTTCTTCTAATTTGTCTGCCACTGCAACAAAATTGACGGCCATTACGCTACGCTTGCATTAAGAGCAGAAAATTTTAATAAGTTAACTAATGACATTATGTGCTTTGTGGTAAAAGGTCAAAAGTTAGTAGGACACAGCTTGTTACGCATTTCAGGCAGGCTGCGAGTGAAAAGACAAATGCCATAGGTGATGGTTACTGTTTCAAACGATGTCGTTGAGTCCGCCATACGGACGGGGTTGAATCATCTAGTGCTCCAACCCCGCCTAGATGATCAGTGACTCGTGTTTTAACAAGAACTAAAACCTAGCAATAACGATCTATGTAAAACGCTCCTGTTGACTTATTGACATGATTAGAGTGGATCCAAGATGGCCTTCAGATTTGCCTGACTTATCCCAGTCTGATTTTTGGTTTTAGAGTTACCTCAAAAAGCTAAATTTACCGAGAATATGTAGGAAATCTGGCGGATTTGAAGAACCAGATTATCATACACATAAGCAACACTGATCTCGATCAGTTACACACCGCAGTAACATATTTTCACTCATTGGCCCTGAAATAAAGTGGCCAACAATGTAACCTACCTATGAAACTGCACGCGTGCCTGTCGTTAGTACTTTCATTAATATTTTTTAGGATCGAGAGTTTGTGTGCAGTGTAAGTAATAATAAAACTAATTATCAACGCCTCGTATTCTATTCATAATTGGTTGTGTTAATTTTCTTTTTATCTTTATCTTAAAACAATCGCTACGCTTCATTTTAACGGAGCGGCCTTTTTTCGACTATATTATTTTTTTCTCAACCTATAAGATTTTTATAACGTGATATGCATGCGCTTCAAATATAAAGATGTTAGGTCTATTTCTATACTAGCCAGAACCTCTTACGGATTCTTTAGTTTCAACCATACTGTATTTAACGTAAACACGGGTCACAATAAAGTAATTTTACACATATTTAATTTTATTATTCTTGGTCTATTTCATTGGGTTACCGAAAATATAAAAATAAAATTTGGCATAACAGATACTTATAAGATGTAAAGGCTGTATAAGAACAGTTTCTAAAAAATTCGAAAATTAAATAAGTAAAGCGAGCGAAAAGTATTCTAAAAAAGATTTCAACTGAAATTTCTCTATAATCTCCAGAAACAACAAACAGTTTTCAAAAGTAATGTTGACAAATTAATGATAATAGTCTCTGCTGCGCTATCGGCCATAATTTATACACTATATGGCCAAACGTGACCGGACACTTGAGATTTTAGACATTTTTTTAAATATCTAGAAAAATACATCCGGAGTCATCCTGAAATTCAATGTGTATTAACAGAATAGTACAGGTCATATATTTCCGCGATGATTTTTTTTCCGAAACTCCATAGGAGACTTTCAAGAAATTGAAAAAGACGAATATCTTGTGGATAACCCTGTCAAAACTAATGTGGCAAAAGTGTTCAATTTGTAGATTATGATTAAATTGCTTATTGCAATAAACTATATTCATTTCTATGATGGTAGCATAAATACTCGTAGAAAAATAAGGAATTTTATAAAAACAATTCCAAGTTTTGCCAAGTTTTTTGTTTATAATTTGCAGATTTCTTAGTTTAAAATAAATGTTCCTTTCATAAAATATCACAAACAACAATGTACAGAATACAATGTAATCAGAATATAGAAATAAAAAAAGTTGAAAAATATGCAGGTCTATCAAATAACATTTCACTGCCCATGCGTGAATACGATCTAAATATAACATGCATAATGTGTTGCCTAAATATATAGAGCAACATTTGTGAAGTCTCAGAAACATAGCTTGAAAATTCTGGAAATAGCCAGAATAGAATCAGTAGAATAAGCTCAAAATCTGTTGTTCTCGAAACTAAGCAAAAAGATAAGGTGTTGTATCGAAATTTACTAGTACAAGCAATATTGTGTATACTATATTGACGCTAATCAATGGATATATCGATACAGCCCCTAACCGCTTTGTTTCATTTTGTAAACAACATATTTTGAGCTTATTCTAACGACGATAATTTACAGAATTTCCAAGCTAGATTTTTGAGACTTTCACAAAAAATACCCTTTAATATTAGGCAGAACATTACCACCATTATATTTTGATTGCATTCACGCATGCACATTCAAACATTAGTTAGTAAACATACACATTTTTCTTACAATTTTGTTTTTAATTCTGCTTACAAGGTATGTAGAATGTTGTTTTTCATATTTTCTGAAAAGATTTTTTTAATGTTAAGGACTTTGCAAATTTGAGACTGCTTTTATGAAAACCATAATTTTTCCACAGGTATACGTTTTATCCTCAGAAAAATAACATAGTTTAATACAATAAGCCACTTAATCATAATCTATAATTTGAACGCTTTGATCTCATTAGTTTAGACAAAGTTATCCAGAACATGCTCGTTATTTTGAATCTGCTGACGCTCCCTTACAGATTTTAGTGAAAAAATATTCGCGGAAATATATGACGTGTAACTTTTCTGTTCACGCCACTAAAGTTTCAGGTTAATTCCTTACGTGTTTTTCTAGATATTTGACAAAATGTCTATAATCGCAAGTGACCGTACACTTTTGGGCATGTGATATATTTGTGCCACTACTATCGAGTAGGTAGACTAGAAGCTTCGAATATGTCATGGTGGTTACTTTTAAAATGCAATTGCTCTCTAAGAACAACTTTAAAAAAGTATAAAACGTCAATTAAAAACTATTATGAGCCAAAAACTTCAAAATACATTTTACAATTTTTAAAATTAGTTTTAGTTATTTATATTTATTAAATTCTCATTTTTGATATGTGCAGTGAAATATGGAGGTTTATTCAAACTGAGCCTTTGTTGGTAATCTTTTGTTTATCCATAGCAGTATAACTTTTTTCTAATAAAAATATATACACAAAAACAATTTAGCATAAATCTATTATTACACAAGAAAAGCCATCTAATTTGAAATTCAGTAATGTTTATCTCCACAGCGCAACATTTTAAGAAAGTTTTATTTTTAAGTTTTCTAAAAATTAATGCGATTTGAATCATGTCTTTTTTATTATTGCTGATCGCTGAAAAAGTCGAGAGCTTGATAAACGAAAAAAAATTGAAAATTTTAGGATAAAGTAAATGATTTATTGATCGTTATATCCCAACAAAGGTCCATTCAAATTACCGATACGAAACTGCCCTATATTTATGATACCATGATGTGCAGCACAAAATCATTATTTATCAGATATTGATGTTCCTCTAGTTTTGTACAATACAACAGTTGCTTAATTATGATTGTATGGATTTTAATATCGATTATATAGAATATATATTTTCAAATCTTAATTTAGGAGTCACAGCAACCGAATTATGCTACGAATCCATTCACCGAGTTTGCGGATCTGACAATTCACATCCAGATTTTCCAGAAACAGCAGAAGAGTTCAAGAATTTTTGTAAGTAAGTAGAATACCACTAAGTATTTTCTATATATTTAATTATGTTTTATGTTAGTATAATTTTTCAAGACTCGAGAGCACAGAAACCTATGGTATCGGAGGAGACTTATCTTATCCTTTACTTGCCATCACTTTTAATGTTTTATGTAAATGATATTAAACTGAAGGGCAACAAAAATACTTTCTAAATCATTGAAGAGCATTTAAATTTATACATCAGTTAAAAAACAATGTTGTGTATAGAGAACTGAACATATGGCGAGCTTGTGCACAATCCATACTGTTAGGCCAACCCGAATTTAACGTACAATGACGGTCAAAAATTTGTCGGTCAACATAAATTTTTTTGTTAATTTGCAAATATGCCCGTATGGAGAGGAATCTCAAAGTGATTCTTATGCATTCTATTGACATGATAGATAGAAAACCTACTTACGGAATAACAAATGAATACCAATAATTTAAATGACAAAATTAAGTTCAAAGGAAAACGCATGTTCTCAAAAGTTAAGGTAGAAAATGATCATGCAAAACATTTTTATGCAGTGCATTATCTTGTATTATGCAGTGCATTATCTTGTATTATGCAGTGCATTATCGTGACGTGGATTTCAACTAACGGAGGGACATCTTTTCCAAAAAATGCACTCCACAGCATAACGTGTTCTCGGTCATGCAACATTGTAAAAATAACATATCTCGAATCATAATAATTTCTCTTTAGCCATCGGACGTCGTGCCTGGCATCACTCCTACACAGTTTGAACTTCGATTATTCGAAAAATTATACTTTTTGCCATTTTCTACTTGACCAATCTTTGTGTTTCTTGGTAAACAAATCAGGTAGGTTAATTTTTTATTCTTCTGAAATACTTTTTAATGCCGATAAAGGTCTTACGTCAATAAGCGTTTCGATCTGGCAGAATGACCTTATTTCAACAATATTTTCATTATGTAAATCACAGGATATTGCAACGGTATTTTTATTCGGGTCATGAACTGATATTTAACCGATTCTTCTGTTCACACAAATAGTATTTTTCCGGTGTTTCTAAGGCCATAGTAAGTCCTGAAGGCCATGGCCATCTGTATATATTTTTAAAAATATCGTTCATGGAAGATTTTTCTACCATAATTTTGCCGCAATCCCACGAGAGGATCGGTTATTTAACAACATACAAATAAGCCATTAGCAAACAATAATACTTGGACTTTTCATTTTTAAATTTTAAGTATGCCATTCACGTTGATTAATTCACAAACATGCCGAAACAGTACTTTACGGATTGAAAAACTAACGCATGATGAATGGCACGGTAACTTTTGCACATGGGAATTTCGAACTTCTCCCCTTTGAATCAAGTGTTTTCATTATACGTTAAATAATGATCACGTGGTAAGAAGTCATTTACATATTCTTATCATTTAGAGGAATTGCGCTTTTTTTCGCTGAAACCTTGTGGCAAACAAATCAACGAAACTAACTGACCGGAAACTTTTCGCTGCCACTGTATATTACATTTAACATTGAATATATAGATTTCTACAAAAATCTTCCTGATCAACGATGGATAGCATTATCAATATTCTGATTGCAAAAGATTACTAAAAAATTTTTAAACTTGTGAAAACAAATGTTTCTGTAGTTCGAATTTCGTTAGATGATCTTTCCGTTATTGTATTGAGGCTTATTTCATAAAAAATGCCGGAATTGTTTTCAAATTATAGCAAAATTTTCAGTCCTGAGACTGAAGTTTTAAGCAGCTAAAAGAAATTCGATGCCTACATTGATAGTGCATGAAATAGAAGAGATGCTTCGTTTTGATAAAATCGTAGGCAATTGTTCTGTAAACCTTGCTACGTTGCGTTGGTAGGATTTTTCGAAGTAACTTTGACTGCAGCGAACCTGTATTTAGGAAACTTACTGCATTAGGCAGAATGCATGCAGGTAGTTTTTAAAACGCAATGAATTTCAATCATTTGTATCTCATTAGTACTACACGTTAGACTAATGAAAAAAGCATTATGAAGTTTAATGATTAAATATTCATAAAAGAATTCATTTTCACAGTTTTTCGTACTTGAATTTGATCATGCACAATTGCCCTTCAGAAATTCTTTAGAAAAACATTTTTTCAAAATTTAAAATACTAATGAATTTTTAAATAAAATGCTACATTAGAATGCGAAAGTACCATGTATTACTAGATTTCCTGACTTTTCAAATTCTTTATGAAAAAAGCGATAGCAGTATTGAGTTGTAGAAAAGGGATAATTTTCAATACTTTCTTCTTTAAATTTTATTTAGATCTTTAAATATTTTATTTACATCTTTTTAGATTGAACACATGACGTTTATATGAGGGGCTCACATACATAATTGACCAAACCCATTTAGAAAACACAAAAAGAGGATATCCGGTCAGAAGTTAAATCAAATATGTTTTATTTACTTTCAAGTAAAATAAGTCTGTAAACTGATGGTATATATGAGAAGATATGTGAAAATAAACTTAGCTCAGTACGGAAGTGAATAAAACAGATGTTATACACGTTCTTAACGAGCTATCACATCTTTTTTTATGGACTGTCTATTGTGATTGTGAACCAATCATATATGCTGAGTAGAACCTCAAATTCAATTGCCAAGAAAGCAAAATGTATCTGATGTAGACCAAGATTCCCTAAGATTGCAGTGCCATAGAGTTTAATTTTAAATTATTTATGTGATATGTAATTATAAAATTTTGAAATTAATTTTTCATTTTTATCCAATACGTTTAGTTTTGCTGTTGATTTCGTACGATGTGTAGTTAAATATAGAGAGAAGTGCGATCCCGATAAATTAGAAGAGCCTAGAACCTACTTGAGAGTCTTGGAAGATATTTGCAATGAAGATACTCTACTTTATGCTGGTAATATACCCGCACAATTTTTATACTTTCTCCTATTTACATCGCTATTTAGCCTGAATGATAACTTTCAATAAACTTATATTTTCTTTTCCAAAAGCACAATCTATACATTTTTATTGAAGATTGTTTTTTCTTTCTTTCTTCATAAAATTACGTTAAGCAGTAATGTGTAAAAAAAAAAACTTATCTGAAAATTCACAATACTTTAAAACGTGCAACACTTGAGAAATTATGATTACTAGGATTATAAACAAAGATAAGCTCTGATAGGGAAACTAAAGATCGGTCTTTCAAAATAATTTCAAATATGGATGAAAAATTTTTATCGTTTTGGAATGTCTATCTACTCGACTTTTCATATACTAACTCTTGTAAATATAGGGGTGACTGGGGCAAATGTGAAAAGTTCACATATATAGAGCTTTATTTTCATAACTGGGTTAATTTCTATAAACAAAAACTACAGAATATAGTAAAAATAATATTTTTTTAAACACAGTTTTTTTTAAATCACCTTTATAGTTCTTCTTACTTTTTAAACAGTTTTATAAATTCAAGAAAATGTTCACATGTGTCCCATCTGCGAAGTAATTGTGAACGCATGTGGGGTACATATAAACACAGTGGAAAAATATCCTTTAACATGCTTTTTATACTGTTATTTAGTTATCGTCATAATAGTTAGTTTAAATTATATGTTAAATTCTCTATAAAGGGAAAGAAAATATGTATAATTTTCTCTAGTTTCTGGATGCTATGTTTAAACACAGGATTATAAAATACAAGTAAGTATTATTGGGGAAAGATGGAGCATTAAATAATTAATTGTTGTTGCGATAAAATAAGAAATAGAGAAGTGAATTTGAAACTGAAAATAAAAATAAAGGTTTTTAATATTGCCTAGGGGTTTTTGTTTCCGGGAGATTTTTGGGAGGAGGTATTTTGTTAATATTCATTGAAAATTTCCCAAAATATGAAGGATTTTCACTCCTATATTTGCCTTATTTTCTTCTAATGTTGTAATAAAGAAAATTTTTAATGATAAAAAAATCTCGATTCTAAGCCTCCACACACAAATTTAAATTCTTTTGCTTTTGATGGAGCGGGGGAGGGGGGAGGTGCGTTTCTTAAGATTGGAATTCTGTTTTAGTTACCAGTTTAAAAATTTTAATTTTACTTTCTTAAGGTATTGCTGGTATGTATTCAAGACATCATATAGTTATGTATTTTAGAGGTAAAAATAAGCCATCATTGCAAGTTTGGAAGAAATGAAATAGAAAAATTAGCAAAGTTTTTTAATGTATGTTTTTATACTAACAATGCATAAAAAATATTATTTGAAACTGCTTAGTAAAATATTGCATAACATTATTTTATTTTATAAAAACATTAAATTTATTTAAATTACTATTGAATGTAAACAAGCTAGTTGCTCTTTATGTATTTGTTGAAAGATGTTTTTATGGAAATTTCAATGCTAAATTAAATGTTGTATAACGAAAAGTCTTGAATTTCATGACAGTTATAGATACTGGAGCTGACATTATTTCTAATGAAGTTATCTAAACGGAATAAAATCACAGAATTATTATTGGAGCACCCCAACTAGTCTATTCACAATTCACTCACTTGATAGCCACTACAGTTAAATTGACAAATCATTAACCTCTCCCAGTTATTGGAAAAAATAATCAAAAATATTTATTAGTATTCATAGTATACTTTAAAGCATTAAAATTTAAATAAATGAATAAATAAATGAAGATATTTTGCTCGGAAAGTTGAAACTGAGATTTTACTTTTGAGATCTATAAACAATGTTTTTTGTTACTAAGGGCAAACAAAATGTCGAAGAGCTTCAGAATATTTTAACATATGTCTAGAGATGTTGTCATCGTTGGTAATTTTTTTCAGAGAAAAAAACTTTTAATAACTAGTGAAAGATTGCGACTTTCACACTTGCCCCATGTTCATACACAGGTGTGCAAAATTTAAGGGCGAGTCCCAAAATGCCAATTTTCAAGAGATTTTCAAGCGATAATTTTCACGCGAATATTCAAAATGAAGTAATATAATTCGAATAATTACTATCCCTGCGTAATACCTAGCCCATATAACATCTCATTCAGGTCACACATGATCACAAGAGTCACAGTCACTACGGCAAAGCAAAAAATAGGAAATTCCATACGTCTCTTTTATTAGTCTCAAATGACTACTATATGTGACTCCACTGACAGGTCATTCTGACTGCTGCTTCAGTCACTAGATGACTTTACAATGTCGTTTCATTGAGACTCTCGTGTGACCTCTTATCTGGAGACTGAATTTCAAAGTCATTGTGAACGTGGCATTATGATAAATTACCAAATAATGTCTCATTAAAGTCACATGGTGACTTTTCACCACTTTTCATAGTGGTTACTTCACAAAGGGGTCTTTGTCACCATTTATCAAAGTCATGTGATAGAAAGTCATTATGTGACCTTAATGTGACATTATTTGATGATTTATCATAATTGAACATTCACAATGACTTTGAAATTGAGTCTCCAAATGACAGTCATATGAGAGTCTCAATAAAAGGACATTGTAAAGTCACCTGGTGATTCAACACAAAGCAGTAGTCGCAGTGACCTGTCAGCGGATTCACATATAGTAGTCATTATAGACCAATAAAAGAGACGTATGGAATTTCCCATTTTTTGTTTCGCCGTAGTGACTGTGACTCTTGTGACAATGTGTGACCTGAATGAGATGTAATATGTACTATCCGTTATGCAGGGATAATAATTCTTTGAATTATATTACTTCCTTTTGAATATTCGCGTGAAAATTATTGCTTGAAAATCCCTTGAAAATTGGCAATTTGGGACTCGTCCTTAAATTTTCCACAGCAGTATATGTGCCCAATTTCTCCTACTTGTATTTCATGTGAATTTTATGTGTTTTTAAAACTTACTTAATAACAAAAATAAAGTTTCTTTAAATTTTGTATCTCATGTTTAGGGTCACTTGAACTAATTCCGAGGTATTATTATCTAAGGAGAAAAATCGTTTATGATGCATTTCAATATTTTCCAATACTTCAAACATAATTAACTTAAATCCAGTAAGAAAAAATCATGTGCACAGCATAGATTGTGAAGCACGTTTCAACACGTTCATAATAATGTAACAAAACTGCACCGTTTAAAGAATTATATTGCTTAAATAAGATATTAATTGCGAAAAATGAAAAAAAAATTCATTTTGATTGTACTTTCTGGCAACATAACAATGCAAAATAACAATGCCCGAAGGAAACAAATAAATTTTGATAAGCAAGTAGTGTTATACTTACAGTTAATGCCCAAAAAATATTGGGATATTGTTGGTTGCCAGAGATATAGCACTGGAAACTTACTGACATTTCATTTTTCATAAAAAATGGATTTCACAACCATAATTTTTTACATTTTCTATTGGAAATAGGAAAATTTTTCAGCTTTCCAAAATTGCACATTATTTATTAAATATGATTTACTTTAACATAAAAATATATCAAAGCAATTAAAAAATACAGCCATAAAAGTATCACTTTTTTGTCTGAATTTCAAAATAATGGTTCTTAACTTTTATAATAACTTTTTTTTTAAACACTGAATAAAAATATTACCTTCACTTTTAACTATCATGTCAGGACTTTTCGCAAAACGTAAAATTCAAATAAAAAAAATAGTGAAAATTCTGATATTATAAAATAGATGTAAGATATTTTTACTCACATTAATTTTATTTAAATCAATATTTTATTAAATTTTTTTGCTCATACTGGATTTTTTTATAAATATCTCAGAGGTTCGATGAAGTTGAAAGAGAAGGGGTGCACTGTAAAAAAAAAAAGGTCGATCTACTAAAAAAACTTTAGTGATTCTTGTAATTACTAAAAAATTTTTAGTAATCTTAGTCGGTTACTAGAAAATCTGTAAGAATCACTAGAAAAATGTTAGCAACGAATAGAGTTAATAGTTTTATATTTTTAATAGCTCTTACTAAAACTCAGTTGGTGTGGCCCTGATAGCATAGTGGTTATAGTAACGGACTTCAGGCTAAAAGGTCCCGGGTTCGAAACTTGCCACAGCCAAATGCACCCCGAATGTCTGTAGTGTCTCGTTAATAAAGGAACTAAGAAAATCCGATCAGAGCAGTAAGGAATGTTTAGTGCTGCCATCTGTTGCGGTTTTGCCGAAAATCTTCCGCTTCAGAATTTTGGATGCAGCTCGAAGGAAGCTCCTCCGCTTCGGTTGCACGTAATGGTTATTGAAAGTAATTTTGGAGCTATTACTAAAATTTGCTTTGTGGCTCATACTAAAATTTTTTAAGTTAGTTATACAAAAAATTCTTTTGTTCAGTTTACAAAAGAAATGCTTGTTTCACTTGCAAAAAAAAAGTTTGAAATGGTTACTAAAAAATTCTGTGGAATACAAATTTACTAAGAAATTTTTAGTAACCTCTTGAATTTTTTTTTACAGTGTGGCTAGTTTAACTTTGAGCTTTTTAACTTTGAAATTTGCGATTTCAGAACACTCCTGATTTGATGGCTTACAATAAAGTTCATTAACGGATTCAGCGCGGATAAATTAAAAGCTAAAGAACATGACACAACCCAAAATTTGAAAGACACTGTAATGTAACAGCATTCTGTAAAAAAATGAAGCTGTTGTTTTTCATCTTTTTATTTAACAAAAATTCTGTTATTTTCATCCTCTTATATATATGTTCAGTACAAATTTTATATTTTGCGTTAATATGTCAGAATGATTAAGGATTTCAAATTCGTATTGCAGCATTAATTTTATTCTCAACCATTTTTTTTAATATATCTGACTAAATTATACTTGCATTAAATTTGTGAATGACCCCTAAAAAATATGCTCCAAATTTAAACACGATATTACTCGGTCAATTTTACTTGCAGAGTAAGGGTACTTTTTTCGTTTACTGGTCAATGTATAAAGAAAAATTTACTAAATATAACTTATATGACCGGGGGACAGTATAAAAATTTAAATTTCGTGATTTTATAATAATTTCTTTTCTTGACCCAAACCACTTTCAAAATTCTGATTTATTATTTTTTAGCTGTCGCAGATAACTTGCAGTGTTTCACTAAATTAAGAAATGGAGGCCCTATCGAAGAATGCGATGCACTAAGCGTTTCTCCATCTCTTGAGACATTACATAGGTATGCTGACGTCTTGATGGAAGAAGGACATTCAGTTTTTACCGACGATGAAAATGAAGTCAATCATACATTAATGTGCATGTAAGTGTTTTCTTTCTATATATGTATACTAGCTTTTGCCCGCGGCTTCGCTCGCGTTAAATACAATAAACTAATCGACCTTTTATAAACTCTTAGAATTATTGAAGGATAAGTGGAAAATAAATTTTATTTATTATTTTTGCATACATTTACTTTAAACCAAAATCAACAAAAGCAATTCACGAAGCAAAACTGAATCCAAAACCAAAGTTATCGTCTAATTACTTAGAAATATTATAAATATAAACTAAACGATTTAATCCAATCCGAAAAACAACAACGGTAAAATCGAATCCGAAACCAAGTTTGTTTTCGGAAATCGGAAAACCAAACCAAGACAACAATAGCAAATCGTAAATCAATGTGAATCAATCGTCAAATAACAGAGTATAGGTACCGTATGCACTATAGTGTGAAGCTCGGGTCGATGCCCGCACTTAAGTAAACATCGAAAACACACAACGTTACCTTGTTTCAGAAAACTTTCAACGCCATCTATCGCAATCCATGATTAACACTTTAGCTTTCTACCTTGAAGTTGCGGAATCCTCCATATAAACTTCCATCCCCCATTTTAGGGAAGTGGGGGGTTAGAAAGAGACAAAAAGTAGCCTATGTCACTCTCCATACCTTCAAATATCTCCACTTAAAAAATCACCTCAATTCGTCGCTCCGTTTTGCCATGAAAGACAAACAAACAAACAGACACACACATACACTTTCCCATTTATAATATTAATATGGATATAAGGTGTTGTGACATAAGGAACCCAGAGAAATGTCGCAGTACACCTTTTTTATGAAAGATTTCCCATTTTCTCCACAGGATTCAAGGAGAGCATTTAAAAAAATTAGATACTTCATAAAAGAACAAACATTTATGATAACTTCAAAGATTTTACTGGAATGCAATAATATCTCGAATGTATAATGCTTCTTTCTTACCAAAATGAATCTAATTATTTAAATAGACATTATTTAAATAGACATGAAGAAGACGCTCCGCCTCACTGCTAAACCAACAGCTTGTCACTCCCCAACAATCTGCTCAAATCTGACCACTGCATCTCTATTTACCTTCCGTTGCGTAATCATACTGATAAAAAATCAGGTGACCATAATTGTCCAATAAGATTTCCGAAAATAGGGATCATTCCATCATTTCCGCTGTATTAATCTCCATGTCAAAAAATTTCCTGGTGCCAAAGATTCTTCTAGAATATTATAAAACCTCGCAGCAGATGCTTTATATGTAAATAGAATTTAATAACTGATATCTAGAAGGCAGTCAAAAATCGAAGGTATATCACAAACGATAATTTTATTAAGAGGAAATAAAAAGGAATAGTTTTTATTACACGTAATAAATCTAAAGCGCGAAACAAGAAGAATGACTTTTGAAAAAGTAGGCTTATTCAGAATCAAACTATAGATTAATATAGGTATAAATTTAACAAAGTTTTTAAAAAGAGTTGAAAAATACAAGGAAAAAATAGGGAATTTTATTAAGAATTAAATTTATTGGAGAATATTTTTAATTAGATGCATTTTTTTATTTGCTCGTATTGGAATAAATATTTTTCTCATATAAAATTCAACATCTTCTTATGCTGGATAGAAAGCATGAGTCAGTGAATTGTTAAATATTACATAATCATTTCTCGAAAACTAAATCCACTGACATTTATTAAATTATGTGTCATAAAATAATTATAAAATACTTAGTTTGTAATAATATATCAAGATATAATCTTGATATAAAAATAATTTTTTTTTTAATTTTTTTAACAAAGGTTCGAAGTATACTGAGGCATCTTATTAAAATACAATACAATATAAAGAGCTTTTTAATAAAAATAATCTTCATATCACTGTACAAGTATATTGAGAGCTTAACAGTATCATGCATTTTTTTTTCTTTTTTTTCAGAACTAATTTGCAAGAGATGGCATGTTATGCAACGAAATTAGAGGACAAATGTGGAACAATAGCCATGGACACCTACGTGGAAGTTGCCCAAAAGTTTAGTCCAGTGGGTTTCTGTGGTGAAACATATCATTATCTCCCCACAGTACTCCGAGTTTATAAGTTAGAGATAGAAGAGGCAAATAAAATTGTAGAAGATTTCAAAAAGAGAAAATAACCACAATGTTCCAATTTGCTGGATATGAATAGTCAAATACTTTTGATGATAACTGATTTCTGAAGACATGAGTCACATGATTGTATGCTACAATTATTAATAAAGTATGCTGATTATGATGAATTTATTTACCTTATTAGTTATTAGCAAACACTGTGGCTTTTCTCCCGTAATAGTTTAATTAGGCCAAGAGATATTTGTATGCCTACTTTTTATAAGAAGAAATTATACTTCTAGGAATCTTTCGAAAATTATCATTTAGGCCATAGTTTAACTAAATTTTCTTATTTAACTGAATTAAGCCGAAATTAGAATTAAATTAATACGAAGAACAAAAGCGAATTCTAAACAAAAGATAATTTAAAAGATATCTTGAAACTTTTAAGCTCAATTCAGACGCTCATTTCAGTATCAATTTGAATTTTTAAATTTTTAAAACCAGTTTCTTAGAACAAATTTACATCTCAAAATTAAACATCATGTCAATACCAAGATTTTTATCTGACAGTTTACCACCTCTCTGAGGGTAGTACCACTAATATAAAATAAATATGTTGAAACTGTGACAATCACTCAAAATTGCAAACATACAATTTTAAAATCAATTTTATATTTCCTAATAATCCGCAAAAGCATAATATGGAAACTTTTTAAATGCTTTTTTTAATGTCTTTTTAACGTTTGTTGTTCCTGAAAATACCAGGTGGTAGTGGCACCGGCATAAAATATAGCCTGTGTAGAAACAGAGATTGTCACCATGGATTAGCAAAAATTACTTTTGTAAATGATTACTATTTCCTAAGATTACATAATAATCGCATTTTAGTATTTTCTTAGAAAGCTTTTTGCTGCTTTCCTTCACTTCACTACTTTTAAATTTCGAATTCCTTTTGACTGTTCTTGCAAGATAGTTACATTTATCAGTATCTACTATACCATATTTAAAGTTTCTAGCCTCTTTAATACCATAGAAATTTGCAATTCAGATTTTTTTTTTTTTTTTTGATCGTCCGGAACCCTCTGCTGGTAGAAGCACGAATGTTAAATATTACTTATGTTTAAACATTTTCTATCACCAAGAATTTGCAATAATTTTAAAATCGGTGTGATATTTCATACGATTGCGTAAAAATAATAATTTAGAACGTTTTCGTTCACTCCATCCTTCTACAGTAAGAATTTTATTTCGACAGTCCTTAGAAAGCGTTTGCATCTTATAACTGCTGATTTTCAAAATGTTAGGTCCCTCAGTCGTACAAAAAATACAATTTAGAGCATTTTTTACACTTACAATCCACCGGTGGTAGTGACAATACAAAATATTGCCTAATCTTGAGAAGCATGGACTGTTACCATTATTTATCAGACATTACTTTTGAAATGGCTTTAATATTTCCTAAGCTTGCATAGAAATTGCAATTGAGAGCACTTTTGAATACTTTTCGCGCATTTTTACCCTTTTTAAATTTCCTAGTTTTTTAAAACTATTCTTGGAAAACATTTACATCTTATAAGTAATTACCAATCTAAATTTCAATTTGCTAGTCCCTGTAGTATAAAAAAAATCACAATTGAAAAAGTTTTTTGCTCTTGCAATCCCAGGTGTTAATGACATCGACATGAAATAAAGTCTATGTTAAAACAAGGGCTACCTGAATCATTTTCCCTCATTGCTTTTGAAATCGGTTTCATACTTCCTGAGATTGCTCAAAAATAGACATTTAGAATGATTTTAGAATGCTTTTTCCGTATATTTATCCATTTTAAATTGTGACATTTTTTACGATTTGTTTCCTAAGAGATTATTTATATCAAATAAGTAACTACCATGCCAAATTTCATTACTCTAGGCCCTCAGAAATACAAGCATAAGATTTTTAGAATATTTCTTTCTCATACAATATAGGCAATTTTGGAGAAACAGCTGTCACCATCATTTACACATCATTATTTTTTTAATCGGTTCCATACCTCATCAGATTGCATAAAATCGCAATTTAAAATACTTTTTAAAACGCTTTTTGAGCATTTTCCTCTGTCTTAAATTTCGATTTTTTTAAATAAATGCTCTTAGGAATCATTTATAACTAATACGTAACTATGAAGTAACTATAACTAATAAGTAACTATTATGCGAAGTTTGTTGTTTCTAGATTCTTCCGCAACACAAAAATCGCAATTATGTATATTTTTAGCTCTTGCACATCCTCTGTGGTGTTGGCATAATGTGGTGCTGACATAAAATGTAGTCTATGTTAGAGGAAAAACTGTTATTACGATTTTCACAAAATTATTTTAAAATCGGTTTGGTACATCCTATGATTGTGTAGAAATCGCAAATTAGAACGTTTTTAAAACGCATTTTTCACATTATGACACTTTTTTTTACTTTCAATCTTTTTTAAATGTTCTTATAAATCATTTACACCTTATAAATAACTACCCTTCAAAATTTCATATTTTTAAGCCCTTCTGTAACACAAAAAATCACATTTTAGAATTTTTTTATTTTTTTGCTCCTGCACGATCTTTGAGATACTGAATTGAACATAAGGTAAAGCGAACAGGAACGAACACTATCTTTTTAAAACAATTATTTTTAAATCGGTTTAGTAGTAAGAAAGGTTTCCTTCAAAAAAAAAAAAAAAAAAAAAAAAAAAAAAAAAAAAAAAAAAAAAAAAAAACTTTATTTTTTTATAATGCTGAAAACTCTTGCAGCTTTGTACGTGTAATACTTGAAACATGCCATGTAGTATTTTTATGACTAACTTTTATTAGAAGAATTATACTTTTAGGAAGAATTCGAAAATTACCATTTAAGCCACAGCTGAATAAACTTCATTATTACACTGCATTAAGCAGTAATTTAAAGTTAATTGTAAATAAATGATAATTCAGGAAATATTTTGGAAATTTATGCTAGATTCATATGGTCATTCCTGTATTTATTTGAAAGTTTGAATTTTTAACAAACCATCTTCTTCGTGCGCATTTACATTTCAAAATGACCTTTATGTCAGATTCCACACTCCTTGTCAAACGGTGTACCACCTTTCTAGGGGTAGTGGTACTGGTACCAACATAAAATTGCAAATTAGAACGATTTTTGAACCTTTTTCACACTTTTTTAATTTCGAATTATTTCAAAATTGTTATTGGAAAACACTTATATACAACAAGTAATTAGCATGTCCAATTTCAAGTTCTTAGATCTTGTAGTATCTCAAAAATCACACTTTCGAGTGTTTTTTGCTCCTGAAACTCTCAGATAGTAGTGATACCGACATGAAATAGAGCCTTTGTTGGAGCAAGGACTGTTACCATCGACTTCCAATCATTACTTTTGTAAATGGTTTTCTGATTCATGAAATAAGTAAAATAATGGACTCCTTTCTTACTTATTTCAACTAATATTTTAATAAATATTATTATTAATGATAGTTCAAGAATGTTATTTTAAAGATTTATTTTATTTTTATTTTTTCGATAGATTCAAATTACAATTCAACTGAAATCAGAATTTCAGCAAATTTTATTTTTGTTCTTTATAGAAAATTCATTAAGGGTTATAGTAAATATGGTATTTTACTTCTAAAACTTAAAGCCCCACCAGTGGCCGAGAGGTTCGGACCTCTCAACTGGTAGACGGCAGGTGCTGGGTTCGAACCCAATCGCGGCTGTCGGCCTAACCGTTCGGTGTTTTCCGTGGTTTTCTTCGAACCTTGCGTAAATACGGGTTAGGTTCCCTCCACGGAGGGCACTCCCCCTGGTCCTATATCCCATTAGCGTAGATAATCGGACGACAAAAATCAACCAACCAACCAATCTAAAACTTAAAAGAAAAGAAATAGAATTAAAATCTCGTATTATTGACTTTATTTGATCAACTGCACTGTAAAAAAAGGGTCGATCTCCTAAAAAAACTTTAGTGATCCTTGTAATTACTAAAAAATTTGTAGTAATCTTAGCCGGTTACTAGAAAATCTGTAAGAATTACTAGAAAAAAGTTAGCAATGGGTAGAGTTAATAGTTTTACATTTTTAATAGCTATTATTAAAACTCACTTGGTGTGGCCTTGATAGCATAGTGGTTATCGTAACGGACTCCAGGCTGAAAGGTCCCGGGTTCGATACCGGACACCGCCAAGTACGTCCCGAATGTGTGTAGTGTAAGTACGCGTTAATAAACGGATTATGAAAATACTGTCAGAGCAGATAGCATTGTTTGGTGCTGCCATCTATTGCGGTTTTGCCGAAAATATATCGCTTCATAAGTTTGGATGCAGCTCTTGTCCTTCGGGCGCACGTAAAGGTTACTAAAAAATTTTTGGAGCTATTACTAAAATTTTCTTGGTGGCTCATACTAAAAATTTTTAAGTTAGTTATACAAAAAATTCTTTTGTTCAGTTTACAAAAGAAATGTTTGTTTTAATTGCAAAAAAAAGTTTGTAATGGTTACTAAAAAATTCTGTGGAATACAAATTTACTAAAAAATTTTTAGTAACCTCTTAAATTTTTTTTTTTTTTTTTTTTTTTTTTTTTTTTTTTTTTTACAGTGTGCCGGCTGAGATACTCTACTTATTGCATTACTGCAACTGAGCAAAAAAATTCGCAAGACGGGATTTGAATACAAAAAAATTGATTAAAATAGACAATTCTCTACAGAAATGCTATTTTTTCGCTCATTTGTAAGAATTCAAATAATATGATATCTTTACCATTCAGTACAGTTGATAAAAAATATTTTTGTATTTATTTACCCATCCTTCAATAAAGTACCATTACTTGCGATATTTTCTGTTGATCTTTGCGCATTGCAGATTAGATGACATTGCCAGTAAGGTTATCTGAGAAGTCTATGGGCGTTCAGTGCATTTTTTATTTTTAAAATATCTCCTTAGATTATTAATATTTTTTAACTTCTACTTTCTGTATACATTTCTTAAGGAATGTCTCTTTTGTCTTTCTTTATTAAAATATTTCTAAAATCTAAACTTAACTTTATATGAAGCCCTAAAATTTTAGTTCCAGTTTGCCCGCTTTTAAAACATAAAAAAAAAATTAAATCAATCATAGACTTTAGAAATATTTTCAAAATTTAGAAAAAAAGAAACATCCTTTAAAGAATAAACACTGAAAGAAGAAGTAAAAAATATTAATTTTTTAAAGAGATATTTTCACTATGAAAATGCATCAAAATGCCATAGACTTAACATTATCGTGCAATTGGAAGCTGAATGACTAGTAGCCTTAAGCGGTTAAAGCATTGACAAATTAAGTTAATGCTTCTGATATCGAAAACCGGTATTAGCATTTCTTTGCTCTTTTTGAAAAATTCTATTCATATGATTATAGAGTCTGTTGATACCCAAAAGAATGCTCGTTAGAGCCCTGGTGCAGAGAACCAAAGGTCTCAAGTTCGAATTTTGACCTAACTACACTGTAAAAAAATCTGTAAAGGTACTATACATTTTCTAGGAAACTGGGATTCCAAGAACTTTTCATGTAACGGTAACAGGAAAAACCCATGTAACCGATTCTGAAACTTGAATTTTTGCTGTTACCGTTACAGAAAAGTTCTTGGAATCCCAGTTTCCTAGAAAAAGTTTAGTACCTTTACAGAATTTTTTTAAAGTGTACTTTTCACCATGTTGGAAGAAAAATAAATTCAGTGTAGTTGGAAGTCAAAATTTATTTGAACAGCGGGCAAACTTCTAGAGAAACAGTCCATCTGTTATCGTCCCAGATAGCTTAAACAGTAGAGCATTTAGCAATTAAAGTAAAAATTATTGAGTTCGAATCCTGGTACGGGTATTATTTTGCTCACTTGAAAAATATCAATTTGTATTGTTTATTTCAGTCTGTGATACCTAGACCAATGCAGGTTTAAAATATGGTAAAAGATGTGTAAGAGACTGGAGCAAATTGCAAAGCTCCCAGATTCAAATCAAGATTTAGATAATTTGCTCTTTGTTGGAGAAAAATTATTGATATACAACTGAAAATCATATGGTTGAGGTATTTTTCGGTGCGTTCGTAAATACATAAATATGTAGCACCTATAGTTGTAATTCAGTCCGTCCGTCTGTCCATCTGTCCATATGTCAGTCTGTTCGTGTGTTTGTCTGTCCGTCTGCCTGTCTATATGTTCGCATATAACAGAGCAAAAACTACCTAACCGAATGGCTTGAAATTTAAAATATATAATTCTTGCATAATTTTGTCGAGTCATTTCAAATTTTATGAATATTGGATGTATAGTTTAATTATAAAAACAATCAAAAGCATTCCGTTACATTACGGCCAATGGGAAAAATAGTTTCATGTGAATTCTTATGTCTCTCTTCTGTCTCTCTAATGTCTAATGATTTCTCTTTCGAATATAATAAAATTATTTTGCATCTTTGAAGTATATGCTATAAAATACAGTCTGCACAATCTGTGGTGCAAAGAATACTTGTTATTAATTTATAAGGACACGAAAAAGTATTCCATTACATATTGGTATATGCGAAAACATGATTTGGAGCGCGTTTTAATGCTATAAAACTATTACATATTTTATGAAATTAATGTACGTTGGTGAGATTTATTACATTTTGCTTCCTGTATAATAGAAAATAGTATTTACAGAGACAATCAAAAGCATTTCGTTACATTACGGTCGATGGAAAAAATGTTTGAATGAATTTTAATGATGTTATATTCTTTCAAACATAATAGAATTGATATGCATCTATGAAGTATATACTTAAAAATATTGCCCGAAAATCTGTGGTGCAAAGAATATTTGTTACGAGAATATAGTAATCGTGTTTTACATAATTCAGGAATTTCAGCAGTGAATTCGATGAGATGATTTTTTCTGTGCTGCATCCTCCCATTTTATTCGTTGTATATTTAAAATCTGGGTTCAAAGCTGAATAAATTCACGTAGTACCTGTAATTTAATCAAAACTTCTAATTGATAAGAATGGAAGCTGCTACTGCTTTACCATAAACTATTTCTCTCGCTGATTGGCAGGGAGTCTTCTGTTCTTAGCATTAGGTGTTTTAATTTGCAAACTCTAAAACTTTATATCTCGATAACGGGCAGACGAAAGCAGATAATTTATGCGTCAAAAAACTTGTTTAAATGTGCCCTTTTGATTGCTTCTTATTTAGAGTTGTTTTAGTTTCATTTCTACACTATTGTGGGAGTTTCCTGGTCAGATCTATGGTTTTTTTTAGATGTATTATTTTGAAAGAGAAATAAATTTGAAAATATCATACCAAAATGTTATTTTCAAATAATAAGCTGTTGACAAAAATATTTTCCCTAAAATATCAGCTTTAGAAAAAAAAACTTTATTCGAAATTGTTTTAAAAGTATGCAAACATCTTCTACATAATCATATATAACCTGTCATAATGAGCACTGTTTCTAACAGTGAGATTTAAAATGAATGTCGATTAAATTCTTACTACGTTTAAAATCAGGAAAGCCTAAAATGGAAGAATCTCTCATAAAATTTGAAATATGATATTCATTAAACACTAACTAATGTTTACAAAATTATTAACACTGATTCTTTTGCTGTTATTTGGGATCATAGTTTTTTTACAGAACTACTCCTATTAATTATTAAAGCAAAAAAGACACTTACTCCGAAGTACTATCGGCACCCCCACATATCAGAAGCCACTGCTGACTCTTTCTCCATCTATTCTTTTAATTTATCTCATATTAGAGAGTTGGCCTCTTCACTTCGATTTATTTAAGTAAAATCTATTTCAGAATTTAGTTGCATATTTTTCGTGAAGGTAAAATAGGTTTTTTTTTCAATACGAATAGTAGTTCGAGCTGGTTCAGATAAAATTCATACTTATTTGTTTAATTATGGATTAGATTCGAGTCGCTTGTCAGATTGGCTTAAAATAAAGTTTTCACTTTCGGTTCGAGTGTCAGTTTAGGCTAAAATAAAATGTTTACATTATGTTCGGTTAATGTACCAAGTCGATCCAGGACCCTCATATGAGTAACAAGAAAGAGTTATCACAAAATATATTGTTAAATAACAGTCATTAAAAATTGGCGTTAATTTTTTTCTTTAAAAATATCTGTTGAAATTATTGAACTATTACTTTACTACATTTAAAGTAAATAATGAAAACTTTTATTTAAACTTGTGGATAAAATATTTTTAAATTTAATTTTTTTTATCAAGAAACTGATGTTTATAAATGTAATAAAGAACAGATTTTTTATTTCTTATTCATTAACTGCTCTAGATAACTGACAGTGCTTTAATTAGTTAAGAACGAAAGGCCATAAAAAAGAATGTTACACATTAAGCAATTTTCCAAAAGCCGAGACATTACATGAGTAAGCTAAATCCTTGGTGGAAGAAGGACTTTCAGTTGTTAACGATAATGAAAGGGAAGTGAACAATACATTGGTCTGCATGTAAATAATTTTCAAAAATATGTTAAAAATTGTATTAATTTTGTAATGACGTAAATTAGCATCACAGTCTAGAAGAAACTAGTTTTTTTCTATCAGTGTTGTGTCACATTGCAAGAGGAAATAATCGTAGAAATATCAACTGAAGGGCATTTTCTTAATTATACTGTAGATAAATAATGTTACAGGACATCCGCTAGAAAGATTCTAGAAGGAAAAAAACCTTCTTCCATTCAGTTAAGCAATCTTGGACTTGTACATTTAAAAAGTGTATTACTGCCAGTAATACATGGAGAAAGTTACAAGTTGGTCCATAATCATGTTTAAAACTTACGTTGTATTACTAGTATTAATCGCAGGTAAAGCTTTATACATTGACTGATTGATATGAAATCTTTTCTATGGTTTCTTTGAAAGTAAAGGCCTGTAATTATCAATCATTTTTACCATATATTAATTAATTATTTTTATTAAAAAACTAATTTTTTCTTTGAAATTCCTAAATTAGTGACTTTAGTATCATGTAGCTTTTTCTGTTTCTGTGATCAATAAAAAACCTTTCCTACAGTTACATCTTATGATGAAAAACTTGACATATTTTTAATAATAGAATATTTATCATTTTCGTTTGTTTAAAAAGAATTTAAAAAAATTAAAATACACTTTGATTGTGTATAATTTTTCTTTTTTAATTATAGAAGATTCCTCAATTTAAAAATGTATATTTCAAGATTTCGAAAAATTCCTCATTAACAACGGAATTGTGATAATTATTTTAATTTGTTAGAAATATATTGTTTTTTGTATTACATGTATTGTATTTCATGAATTAAGCACGTCGAACGCAAGTATGTACTTACGTTTTAAGCATAGTAAGATATATACATATATATGTGTATTAAGACGACTGAATTTAAGATGGATATGCGATATATCTTTTTTGATACAGAGTTCTCATTCAAAAATTAAAAAATAAATTACAATTCATCAGACATACAAGTAAACATTACATAAATTCATTTATAATCAAAAGTACATACGTTTCAGGCTATGTTTTAGCCCCTCATTAGTGCAATAAAACTCAAAGGACCAGAAAACTATAAATCATGTTTACAGTTCATAATTAATAACAGTTAAAATGAAAGAAAGTATAAAAAAACAGGTATTTATGTATGGTTCTTTATACTTTCATTGGTTTTACTGGTAATACCTATTAAGTGTTAACACGTGATATACAGTTTTCGGTCATTGGAATGTTGTTAAAGTGATGAGGGTCTAAAACTAAGCTCCAAAGTTTGCATTTTTAGCTGTATATTCATTTATGTAATTTTTATGTGTATAACTGAGAATCCTAATGCATTTTTTTAATTTTTTAATTTTATACATCAGACGTCAAACAATATTTAGGGTTCTTATTATTGAGCCACAATTGCTTGGTCTGCACATCATATACTTAGAATAGCTTCAAAACTGAATTTCTTAAATTTGAAAACATATTTTATTTTTGATCAACACCCTTTTCAAACATGCAACGTATCAACGAAAAATAACGTATTAAGCTTCATACAATAAATGCATGTATGCAACGTAAGCATCTTATGTATTTAAAGTGTGTTGTACTCAAATATGCATATATGTTTTATTTATTATAAGATGAATGCAGATATTCGATATATTTGTATTAAAACTGGATTTTTATATTGAGACATAATTGTTTAACCTGCAAGCTCATTCATATACTTAGAATATCTCCTAGACTAAAATTCTAAAATTTGAAAAACAAATGCTCTCATATTTTAACTACCCCATCTTCTGAAAAGTAATTTCTACAATGCTACTTTTTTATGTATCATAATTTGAACTTTAGTTCAAAATGCCCCTTTAAAATGCATGAAATGTCCGCATTTATTGAACATTCTCTCAGTGTTGATACATATTCGAAACATTATTCTTTCATTTTTAAGCACCTGTAACTTTGTTCTAGAAAACAGAATTGTCAAAAATACCTAAAAAAACTATAAGTGTAATAGGATTAGCTAAATCTACTATTTCTTCCGAAAATGAAAATATGTAAATATAAAAACTGCAAGTAAAATCGAAACAGTAAAAATGCATAACGTTGCATATTAACTTCGGGTATCCTATGCAGAAAAATCATATAACTTTTATTTTACCAATATACATTTATTATTATTATTATTATTATTATTATTATTATTATTATTATTATTATTATTATTATTATTATTATTATTATTATTATTATTATTATTATATTGCAATTTCAGCATTTGTATTTCCTAAAATCTTCAAAAACTTCGAACTTAATACAAAAATCAATTTAATTATATATATCCTAATACAATCGAACCCCGTTAGCATGAACCTCAAGGGGAATCAAAATTTTAGTCATGTTAACAGTAATTCACGTTATCAGTATCAAATCTTTGTACTCGTTTTTATAGGGTATTGTGATAACAATTTATGTTAAAAGTAGTTCGCCTTAAGCGTGTTCATGTTAACGAGTTTTGACTTCTATATAAGGAAGGTTCCTTTCTTTTTAAACTGCAGGTTGATTTAAAACGTGATAAATAAATCTCAGTGACAAATTATACCACACCCGTGATTTTTCGTTTGTCGGAATAATATTTAACTGTCGTATATGCAAATCGAAATAACTCATGCTAATGAGGGAATCGGATAAAAATATTGCCGCTAGAATGCAAGCTAGAAATCTGAAAAGAACACTTCCACAGGTTATATATTAAAGTGCTTTCACCTGACAAAATATATCATGCTATATATATTATTAATATCATGCATATTCATATATGCATATTCATATCATGACTTTGCTATGTAAAAATGTTCTAATTTTGATATTTCTCACATCTTATCCAGTATGGTATAAAATATGTTTATTATTATCTAATATACTAGAATCATTATTTAATTAGAGCAATCATTATCTAATATACTAGAATTATTATCTAATTATAGCAATTATTATCTAATATACTAGAATTATTATCTAATTATGGCAATTATTATCTAATATACTAGAGTTATTATCTAATTATAGCAATTATTATCTAATATACTAGAATATACATTTTAAAATCTTAATTTAGGAGTCGCAGCAGAAGAATTATGCGACGAATCCATGCACAGAGCTTGCAGAACTGATAAAGGACCGAAACATTTGCCCCAAACGGCAGACGAGTTGCAAGAATTTTGTACGTAAGTAGAGGACATTATGTATTTATTACAGATTGAATAACATTTCGGGAAAATATAGGAGATAAGCTTTTATCTTATTTTGTAATAAGCATGAGATACTTAAAGTAATAAAACATACTTACAATTTCAATGTTTTTAAAATTTATCTTTTATTAATATTTTTGATGAACCATTTCGCCAAATTTCCAATACTGATAACTCCCCAAAAGATTTCGTAAAAAAATGGTAGAAGAGGTAGTAAAAGTTTTATATGTCTGTAAAAACGAAATAATGCGTTATTGATTACTTTCTCGTATAAGAAAAGAAAGACATGAAGACCTTCATATTAATATTTAACCCTTTTCAATATAACACAAAAGTGTTTATTACTTCGGGTTGTCTGTCTTTCGCTACCTTCTGTCTGTACGCGCTCTAACTCGAGTAAATATATTCGGTTTGACAAGTAATTATTATTTGTTATTGAAGTTTACAAATGCATGTTTCGTATTTAAAATGCTGTATACAGTATTCATGGTCATTTAGGCACTCAAAAGCATTCCGTTACATTATGCTGTATGCAGAAATATCATTTGCGGTGTATTTTAATAGTATTATACACAATCTTAATACAAGGTAATTTAAATCCGGCAATAAATTTTTTGCATATTATTGAGGTGCACTAAAAGATGGTTATTATAAAGTGTGCTATGTTGAAAGCATACAATATGCGTACACGGAAACTCAAAAGATTTTCTGATATGTTATGTTCTATGAAAAAAAAATCGTTTCCAACATATTTTAATGATGTTACTTAGTTATCAATATAATGAAAAAAAAATATGAACGTTTTATTAGTGGTGCGCGTTTTAAATTTAACAGAACTTTTTGCAATTTATACACATAACAATATATTATGTGCATAAATTCAATAAAACCATATTTAAGGTAAAAAAAATAAATAAATTTATAAATTCATCTTTAAAAAAAATTAAAATAATTCTGTGTGTATACTACTTAAAAAGATGATAAAAAATATTTGAAAGGATGTTGAATTGCTTTAATTCTTAGTACTTTCAACTGTAACACTGCCTTCGTCAGAAAATACAAAAATACTGTTAATTAAAATTAATATATTCTAAAACCGCCTCCTCGGATTCTCAGATAATTAATTCAGAATAATTCTTCAAGGGATAAAAAACTTTTGCATTTTCGAAATTATCTTATATATTTTGTTTCTGGATGAGTCTTCACAGGGCTGTTACTAGTCGATTGTATCGTCCCTCATATTTTCTTTAATACGATCTTTACGAGAAGTCAGACATCCAAAATTTGAAAATTAAAATACCCAAAAACCTCCACCAAGTAATGTAAAATATCGCAAAAAGAAGTACATATCAGGATTTTTCGAAAAACTCGGGCATGCACTTTTTTGCTTGCGTGTAAATTTAATCGCCACTCCTCCTATATAATTGAAAGATCTAATAGTTAGTGTCAAAATAGACCAGATCTGAAAGCTAAATTTCTGGAGTATATGTAATTCCACTAAAAACAAAAAATATTTATCTCGAATACATAGGAATAACTTCTAGTAAACTTAAAGATCATATTAAAGAACATATGAGAGGTTCGAAATACAATCGACAAGCAACAGTCCTGTCAATATTCAACCATATTCAAAGAATTATATTCAACCAGAAACAAAATATACAAGTTAATTTCGAAAATCCAAAAGTTGTCCTTTGAAGAATTATTGTGAATTAATCATCAGAGAATCAATAGAAATCATTACTAATGAAAATATTGTTTCTAATGACGCTTTATCCTGCAATATACCTAGAATTTGGATAAGTTTGCTTAAAGAATCATAAAAAAATAATGTTACACTTTCTACAATATCAATATTTTAATTTCCTAATGTTTCCCCGATCTAAAAGTTGATTTTCACTCTCATTGCTTCTTGACACCAACTACATGACATTTATAAAATAAGACATTAATAACAGTATTTTTGTATTCTCTGACAAAGACTGTGTTTGCAGTTGAAAGTACTAAGAATTAAAATAATTTAACATCCTTTTAAATATTTTTTGTCATGTTTTTAAGTAGTTTACATGTAGTGTAATTTTAAGTTTACCACATTCAGGAAAACACAAAAAAATATGCAACCATTATTGATACTGCTGTAAGCAATCCATGATTTGAATTGCTTAAAGTATTTAAACAGTGTTTTTGTCATTTTCCAACATAACTGAAAAATCCGTTTGAATTCGGTTTGTCTGTTTGTCTGTCCGTGCTTTACGTGCGTAAATATAGAAGATTTCTTATGTTACATTAAGGCCTGTGAGGAATTATCCTTTGCTGTGTATTTCAATGGTATTCTGTTACTTCAAATATGTGTACTTTTATGCATTTGAAATTTATATAAATAATTGGGATGTACTACAAAGCGCTTATTTTTAAATCTAATGTGCAAATAATTTATCATTCATTTACAGAGACAAAAAGAAATGTTTGATTAAAGTACTACCTATGAAAAATAATTGTTGTAAGTGAGTTTACTTTTAGGATATGCGTTTAACTTTTAATTACTTGTTTTTTGTTTTTTTGTTTTTTTTGTTTTTTTGTTTTTTTTATGTAAAATTTATATAGATCATATACAAGGTTACATTAAACATCTGAAATACTAGTATTAAGAAATGCTCTGACGAGCACCAAAAAAGGTTAATATGCTTTAAAGTATGAAAAGGTGTTTGACAAGAGTTTCTAATTGAGAATGAGAAAGGACAAGGGGTCCCTTCTTGGCTGCAATTCACTGTCAAAGCCAAATTTTAAAAATCATATTTGCGCTTTTTCCATATAAAAGAAATCAGTCACTGTTACGATAATATTGTGTAGTGTAAAGGCATAATTAGAAAAGACACAGCGTGATTAAACATGAATGTAAAGCAAAATAGGGCCAGAAACCATAGTTCCCGCAGTCAGTGTTGAATTCAGACACTTTTCTCCGGAAGGGTCTTCAGTGGTTTCGGGGGGGGGGGGCACAATAGAGTTCTAAGGGGATTATACCTTTTTACCATTAAAAACACAAAATCTCAGATTTTATTGTTGGGGGGAGCATTTGATACCTTTGGTAGGGAATGTCCCCCCGGCCCACAACCTTCATTCAATACTGCCTGCAGCGTATCACATTCATGCAGTCCCACCATAAACTGTCGCAGTGTAAAACAGCACAAAAACTGATTTGTGGTGCAGTTGCAGTGCAGAGTCAAAAATGCAGTTAACATGTAAAGCACGATTGAAGTTTTACTAGAAAGTAAAGATAGAAAGTTTTACGCAAATTTCTTTTATATGGGAAAAGGGCAAACATGATTTTTTCAAATTTGGCATTGACAGTGAATTGCAGCCAAGAAGGGACCCCTTGTCCTTTCTCATTCTCAATTAAAAGCTCTTGTCAAACACTTTTTCATACTTTAAAACATATTAACCTTTTTTGGTGCTCGTCAGAGCATTTTTTAATACTAGTATATATATATTTAATAAACATTAGCCCGGTTATCATATCAGACAAAATAAGAAAATTTTCATGCCAATTAGGTACCCTTATGCGTATTTGACATCACATCCCTTTTTAAAATCAATTGAATGCTATTGAAGATATGGACAGAATGTGAAGTTTTTGTTTTACTCTTTATCTTTTCCTTATGTAAATTAGGACGTTATATGATCATAATTAAAAAATCTTACATTTAGTTCCTGAAGAGAAATTTTGGTTTTCCCAGATACTTTTTTCCGATGTACTTGTTTTTTCCCATTTTTTTCTTCTACTAAAATTCAAAATGTTAGGACACTCGAGAAAATCATCCCATGGTCATATAAAATGCAAGTTTTTTGAAAAATTAACCATGGATTCGAACAAAAAAAATAAAACTTCGCTCAGAACTTTATGAGGTACTTACGTATTAACGCCACCGCAGTTATCTTTTGGATTCCTTGTTGCCTTGTTTTTTGCTGATTTTTGACGCCATTTTTTAGTGTTTTAGTGCTTTTTTAATGTTTTAGTGCCTTTTAGTGTATTTTTGGTGCATTTTAGTGTATTTTTAGTGCCTTTTAGTGCATTTTTTTGCTCATTTTTTGATGCCATTATTTTTATGCACGTGCAAACAACAAGATTGCTCTTTATTAGCGCATTAGCACAAGTTCTGCTGTGGTGGCTTTAATACGTAAGTACCCTTTATTATTTAAAGAACTAAAACTAAAAGCTTCGCAATAAGAACAAATAACCATGTTTTTCACGTGATTTGTTTAATTTGAATGAATTATGATACATGCATGACATTTTTTTCTATTAAATTTGGTGGCAATGAATAAAAAAAACTACAATCGCAACAGCAAAAGACAATATTCAACTGGAGGTTTAAGACATAAATTCGATTTTCTCCGAAAACGCCAAACATATAAAGATGAAAAAAAAACTGTTCTTAATTTTATAAAGACAATAAAAATAAACCAAAAACGAAGTTAATCCATCTATAATAACGTTAGCTATTGCTTGTTGAATTTTTAGTCCTCATTTTTTTTGTTAAAAGTAAAAAAAAAAAAAAAAAAAAAAAAAAAAAAAAAAAAAAAAACTACAATAAACTGCGATAATTTTTTGAATGCTATTTTATTCGTCTCGTCGAGTTCTATCTTTTGAAAACAAAATCACTGTCATACGTCAACTGGTTTGCCAGAAATTTCGAAAAGACGTTCGCATTTTCTATTTCTTAAACATATTATACCAAACGCTGCCGCGTTATATTGATATTCCTATTCAATGACAGAAATTGCAGAATATATTTTTTGAACTGTGCTATGTATTTCATTGAACTAACTTTTAGGAAATCTATAGATTACGTACAGGGATACACAAAATATCCCTTTATTTTTCCGACCACCTTGATTATGGATGATAATTTCAATAATTTATCTTTCAACAGTCTTGGGCCTTTTATTGTTTATTTTTACTTCTTTCGCATAAATAAAGAGCTAAATTTTATTACAGTATTCTGAATGTGTCAGAAAATGTTCCATAAATTGTTTTTTGCGCATAATGTTCTGTTCTTGCTAACTGTTTGTGCGAATTGGTTAATTAAAAATATATTTACAATCGCTGTAGTTTTTTAAACATTCTGTCTAAACCAGACTCTGTCTGTATATTTTTACAGTTAAATCATTAAGAGTTGTACACTCAAAAACACATTTTGACAAAAAAGATAAAAGTAAGCAGTTTTATAAAAAGTAAGCAGCAAGTTCTCAAAAAATCATTGCATTTGACAGATATTTTTCTTTATTTGAAAAATTTTCACTCTTTTGACCGGGGAATTTCATGAAATTTTGAGCATGGGTTTTTGAAATTTTCCTGTTTGAGGGGCAAAGGTCATATGAAAAATTCGTCTCTGAAAGTGACTAGCAGCACCGCTGCCTAAAAACCCCTGTGATTTACAAAAAAGTGAAGCCTTAGGTTGAGGATATCAAATAATCTTTAAGTTGTATTTGTAAATTAATTTCTATGATTTTGGAAAATAGGAAAATCAAAGTGAAAGTTTTTGTGTTTTGATACAAAAAAAAAAAAAAACAGTCAATTTAAGAGTATGTATGGGAGAATGCAAATTATCTCAACAAGAGATTAAATAGAATAACTTATATTAAACATTCTAAGTGGTGTAACGAAATAAAAAAAATATTTCTTAAAAAACTTAAAATATCTGATAAGATAATTATAAGATCCTATAAATTGTTGCGTTACAATTCACCAATATAAACGTTAGCAAAATTTTGTACGAGACAAAATACAATTTAACAATGTCTACTTGAATGAAGTTAATTAAATATAGCTTACATACTATGAAGGATGTTTTTGAGGATAAATATATGACACAAAGAAATATTCATACTAGTTGAATAAAAATTTTCTATTAAAAACAATGCTGTTTTATACTTATCTTATTTTTTTATTTAAATTAAAACGTTAAAGACGGTAAAAATTTTCTTCGGCTGTTTAAATGATTTGATTCTAGAGTCATTATGAATCATTTTCGAAACAAATAAATAAAAGTATTCTAAAATTGCATTGTCTATGAAGCGTCATTCAATTTTTCACGTACTCTTTCATAATATTCACGTTATTTTTTTCTCACTCTAATATTTATATTTTTTCGTAACCACTGAGTAAGTTGAGCCATACTTTTGGTAAGTTAAAAAATTCTACTTCGTTAGTTGAATTTTAGACTTTTTGCGATCGCTGTTTTTTTTTTCTTATATTGGATGGACAGCATAGACTGGAGTGAAAATTTACCTTACTTTCATTGAAATTTATTTGCATTATTTCTTCTTGTTAGAATATTGATAGTACTTTGGTGTCTAAATTATATTTAATATCAACTATATGATCTTTATAGGTGCGTCGTAATTATGTAAATACGTAGACTTGTAGGCGTCGTTCGGTCCGTCCGCCTGCCTGTCCGTCAGTCTGCATATAACAGGCCAAAAACAACTCATCTGAATCATTTGAAATTTAAAATATATAATTACTGCATAATTTTGTGGAGTCATTTCAAATTTTATGAAGATCGGATGTATGGTTTAATTACAGGGATAATTAAAAGTACCTTGTTACATTATGTACAATGGGAAAAAATAGTTTAAGTGCATCTGAATGGTATAACACTCTTTTTAACATAATGCATATGCATATAATTGATATGCATCCATAAAGTATTACTAAAATATACATTCTGTACAATCTGTGATGCAAAGAATATTTTTATTATATTACAGGGTCACAAAAAAGTATTCCACTACATAATGGTAACTATTGCTGAGGGCAAGTTTTAATTATAATAAAATATTTAACTTTTTATGCAATTGATTTACGTTACTGAAGTTCACTAAAATTGCATCCTATATAATAGAAAGCAGATAATATTTACAAGGACACACTCAAGTTTTCGTCAGTTATACGGAATCCGAAATATTGTATCCTAAATTACTACACCAAGATCTGAATAATTTTAAAGCTTCGTTATAGAACGAACGCATCTCAATTGCTACGTTTGACGTGCAATTTCTGACATATTTTCATATTTAAATATCTGATAGTCATACAATATAGTAATTATTTATAATGAAATGATATAATATATGCGCATAACATGAAAGGGTTCGTGAGAAATTGAATGCTGGCCTTTTCTAGATCATGCAATTTTAGAATATTTTCTTATATTCGTTTTGAAAATAACTCGCGTAGAGTCGAAACATTTCAGCAGTCGAATGTATCAATTTTTATCATTTTTAAAGTTTTGAATTACATCATTTAGCAATTAAAAATAGAATATTATTTCAAGATGTTAATTTGTAATATATTTACACAAAGCTCTTCTTAATTTTGTATCTTTAACTAATTCATTTAGTGTTTCTATTGGTTTCTTTGAGTGTGGAGTTAAATATGCAAAGAGATGTGATAAGAGCAACATGCTAGATGAAGTCAGCAATTATTTGAATATCTTTCAAGAAATTTGCGATCAAGATACTCTTCTTTATGAAGGTAGATAGTTGAAAAACTTTTATATTTATTTCAATTGATTTTAAAATTTTGTCTAAATATTAATATTGAAGACAGTAGTTTTTTTCGTAAACACAACGCATATATTTCTATTAAATGCAATTTCTTTCTTTTATGACGTATCCATTTAACCAGCAATTAATAAAAAAATTCATCTTAAACTAATTTTATGCTACAGGGGGAACATAAATTATTGAACGCATTTCAAAGTTCTATAAAATAAATACAAATTATTACATTAATCTGTTTAATATTTTATTTTCAAGCACATTTCAAAGAGTTCACGTCTAACAAGTTGTACACGAACTCCATGTGTCGCGTGTGAAATTTCGTGTTTGTACATCGCGGAGCATCTCAGCTGTTATTGTTCCAATATCCTGAGTGATTGGTTATTTTAATTCATCAACATCGTGAAAATTTGCTGCGTACACCTAGTCTTTGAAAAATCCCAAAGAAAATAGTTGTGTCGGGTGACCGTGGAGGCCAAGGAATCGGTCCATTTCTACCAATCTATCATCTGGAAAATGGAAAATTTTTGTTTTATATTATTCAGTTATTAAAATTAAACCTTTTAAAGTTCTAAGGTAAACGTGAGATGTGTATTTAATAGAATTTATTTGTGTTTCCGCACTTTTCGATTTTGTGACACATATGTCACAAAAAAGAAGAGTGGAGTGCCAGATTGAAACTTTCCCCCAGGCGCAGTTTTCTCATCGCACGCCGCTGTTAAGATGCTATTCATTAATTTAAGTTTGGATCTCATGTATCAAAAACAAAATTTCTGGCAGAAATATAGAAATACAAAATTTCTGTATTTCTGTACCGAAAACAAAACCTCTCATGACTGCAAAACAAAAGCGTACAAGATTGAATTCATGTAAATCAAGACGGTTATGGAAAGAAAAAGTTTGGGAAAATATATTATTTAGTGATGATATATGTTTTTTGTTTCATGTGATAATCAATGTATTCGAGTTTGGAGAATGAAGCAAGAAGCATTTGATAAAGAATGCCTTAAACGTTCCGTAAAATTTGCTGATATTGTCATGGTTTGGGATTGCATGAGTGCAGAAGGACCTATGGAAAGTTATGCATCGTCTATGAAAAGATTAAATCTCAAATATATCAAGACATTTTGGAATATTACATGATTCCAATTTTATATTTTGTAAATATTAAAATCTTATCTAAACATTTCAGACATAATTTATAAAAAATTCAATTGCATTTACTTGGTATCAAAAATAAATAAATGAAAAATATTTTTTTCTTATTACTTTTCTCAGTTAATCTGATATTTTGAATGTGAGCTCTATTTTATTTTTATTTTTTATAACACGTAGTTTAGGAATATTCAGTGATTATTGTTTATGCAAAAGTGAGGTATATGTACCGCCGTGTCTATTTATCAATGATTAATCGTTGAAATTCCTAGAGAGCGATTTCGCTAGACCTACTAGTGATATCATTCTGGGAAAATAGTTGTAAAATTTTTCACGTAAAACAGCGGATGAAATATTTTAACATTCAATATCAACGAACTTAAGTACTTAAACATCTATTATCCAGAATAGCATACTTGCTATCATCAACGCTTTATTGTAATGAATTTTTTAATTTAGATAATACAAATTAATAAATTTAACACAGCAATATTTATTTTATTTAATAACTCACATTCTGTCGTACAATACGGGAAAATTTTAAGCAATAAAACAATTGTGATAGAGATATTTTTTTAACCCTATTAGTGTTATCAATATGGGTGAAATTATGTTAAATTTTTAATGTAAAACCGCGGATGAAATATTTTAATATTCAATATGAACGAACTTGCGAACTTAAATCTCTATTGCCAATTTAGCAATACATGCTACCATCAGCGCTTTAATCATATGGATTTTTGAATTCAAATATTCTAAAATTCATAAATTGAAGACAGCAATATTTGCTTTATTTAATAACTCACTTGCCGTCGCTAAATAATGAAAAATTCAAAGCAATAAAGCAATTCCTAGAGGGACATTTTTCTAGACCTAATATTGATATTATTCTGAGAGAAATGATATAAAATTTTAAATGTAAATCCGCGGATAAAGTATTCAATATTATAGCAATATATTCAATATGAACGAACTTACGCACTTAAATCTCTACTGCCCAGGATAGCAATGTATGCTAGCATTAATACTTCAATGCAATGGATTTTTGAATTGAAATATTCCGAATTCACAAGAAACTTTCCCCCTCACATTGAACTCACATTCCCCCTCACATTAGGACAGCAATATTTGCTTTATTTATTAACCCAAACCAAGTCGTTAAATAATGAAAAATTTAAAGTAATAAAGCAATTCTTCGAAGAATATTTTTCTAGACTTATTAGAAATATCATACGTAGAAAAATTATGATTTTTTAAATTTAAAACTGTAGATGAAATAGTATAATATTCAGTATCAACGAACTTACATTATTATTCCTCTATTGCCCAGAGTAGCATACTCGCTACCATCACTGCTACTAATATTGTGGGTTTTTTAATTCAAATATTCGTAAATCATACCAGAAATATAAAACAGCAATAATTATTTTATAATGACAGATGTCCCGTCGTTAAATAAAGAAAAAATGATTATTGAAATTATTTGTTAAGAATTTAGATTCTCTGAATTACGGAATTTGTAGAACGTATTCCACCATGTGCACTGTGAAAAAAAATGTACCGGCTTCACCTAGAATGAATAGTTACGCACTTTCTGAATACCTAAACTAGAATTACAGATTGCCGAACCATTCGAATAGGTTAAACAATTAAGCTGAATAAACAAAATGACCTAGCATTTCTAGTCTCTTGTTTTCTAAGTAACGAGACGATATTGAATAATTTCATTTACAAGAAATTTTAGTTTGATTTCGGGAATGGTTTCATAAACTAGAATTATCGTTACTAAATCAAACCTCTTGCGTTCTCATCAATTTAGAGGAATTTGCAAATAAGTTTGACGATGAGAATACGGGAAAACGCTCTTGAATTCTAGTAAGAGACTCTAGAACTCGCTAACATACAAAGCTAGAATTTATAAGGATGACATGGAACTATTTTTTCTAGAGCTATAATTTAGATTCTATATGCCGGAACTATATTTGTTTCTCAGTGTGAACGATTATTTCTTATTATTAACCCTTCACTGCACCGTGTGTCACATCTAGCACACATCCAAAAGCACCATAATTCTTATTTGCTTGAATTTTGCTAATATGATAGCTTTAATTGATCAAAAACAGTCTAAAGAATAGAATAATGCTTATTTTGTTCATGTCAGATGACTGCATTTGACAAAAGATTGGAACTTTTTCTCCAGAAATTAAAAAAAATTCGATCAAGCTATTTAGCAAAATTTATTTTTATTATTTTTTACTGAATACTTAAAAATATTAACACAGAGAAAATCGCAATGCGTTAAGCAGATACAGTAAATTAATTTAAACCCATTTAATTGCAAAATATAGCAATCTAATATTTGAAAACCCTGATTGTGTATATAGTTTACACGCCATAAAATACAAAAATTTTAGCTGGAAATTATAAATTTATTTTTTGTTTTACGATTTTTCACATTATAAGACTGATATATATATTTTCAAATATTTTTTTTCATAAAAATAGAAAAAAAAATTCAGTAAAGGTTAAAGAACACATTAATTGATGTCTGAAACTATTTAATCATATTATTTATTTATTATTTCATTTGTGTGTTTTTTAATATACAGTGGCGGTCAAAAGTTTCCGGCCAGCAAAAATTTTTCAGTTAATTTGTAAATATACCTATATGAAGAGGAATCTCAAAGCGATACTTATACATTTTATTGATATGTTAGTTAGGAACTTACTTATAGAAGAACGTGTAAATATCAATAAATTTAATTGACAAAATTAAGTATGAAAGAAAACGCATGTCCTCAAAAGTTCCCGGCCATTTTCACAAGTTCGTAAAAAAGTGGTATTGTAATAAAAAAATTACAGTGATCAACAACATTTAGAAGTACTATTTTATCGTAATACTATTTTATTAGCTTTAGTAATAAGTACTGCGGCGCATCAACGTGACATTCATACAATCAACGGTTAAAGATCGTCTATGGTATATTTTTTCCACATTTCTTGCAATTTTGGCGAAATTTCGACTGAGTTGGAATATTTATAGTTGCGCAGACTTTTGCCAACTTCTTTCCAAAGATTTTCTATTGGATTCATGTTGTGCGTTTGGGCTGACCATTTCAAAAACGAAATTTTTTGTGCGAAAACTATTGCTTATCGAGGCTCGCATACATTATTTATGTCCACTGAGAAAAAAATATGGTTCTGGCATATAGAATCTAAGTAATGGCTCTAGAAAAAATAGTTCCATGTCATCCCTATAAATTTTAGTTCCATTTCTTAGAGAGTTCCAGAGTCTCTTACTAGAATTCAAGAACGTTTTCCTATATTTTTGTTGTCAAATTTATCTAAAAATATCTTCAAATAGATGCGAACGCAATAGATTTGATTTAGTAGCTAGAATTATAGCTTAAGAAACCATTTCTAAAATCAAGCGATAATTTCTCGCTACTGAAACGGTTCAATGTCGTTTCCTCTCCCAGAAAACACGAGACTAGAAATGTCAAGTCATTTTGCCTATTCAGCTTAGTTGTTTACCCCACTCGCATAGTTTGGACATCTATGTTTCTAGTTTAGAGATTCAGAAAGTGACTAACTATTCATTCTAGTTGAAGGCGGCATATTTTTTTTCTCAGTGTCGTTATCATGTTACGAAAAGTAGTTGCGACCAATTTGTTTTCTCTAATAAGGCAAAAAATGGTCTTACAAGATATCTTTATACATTGTATCATTCATCAGGCTGTGGATTTCAAATAACGGACCGACACTTTTTTAAGAAAATACCCCCCACGGCATAACGTGTCCACCGCCATGCCTCATTGTAGGAATAACATAGGTCGAATCATACTTTTTGTTGTTAGGTCTTCCTATGTAGTGTCTGCCATCACTACCAAAAAATTTTCAAATTCGATTAATAGAAAAAATAGAACTTTTGTCCAATTTTCACTTGACCAGACTTTGTGTTCTTTGGAAAATGCCAGTAGGATACGTCGGTATTTTTTTTACCTCCGAAATTTTTTTAACACCGACTCTTTCATAAAGTTCTGCATCACGTCAGCATCATAACATGGTAGACTAACTTATTTCAGCAATATTTTCATTCCGTAAATCGCAGTATATTACAACGAAATTTTCATGCGGATCATCAATGGTTTTTCTCCTGATAATTCTGTCCACAGGAATAATAATTTCCCGGGGTCTCCCGGACCTCTGAAAGTCCTGAAAGCCATGGCCATCTTTATATAATTTTTAAATATCGTTTACAGTCGATTTTACCGATCGATAACTTAGCCGCAATATCTCGAGAAGATTGGCCTTTTAGCGACAAACTAATCACTCATTTATGAACAATAATTGTTGAACTATTTAAATTTGAATTCAAACTATGCTATACACTTTGATTCATTCATAAGCACAATCTAAAAACACTTTAAGAATAGAAAAAATCTAAAGAATGATAAGTGGCCGGAAACTTTTGAGAACATGCGTTTTTTTTATACTTAATTTTGTCAATTAAATTTATTGATATTTACACTTCTTCTATAAGTAAGTTCCTAACTAATATGTCAATAAAATGTATATCGCTTTGAGATTCCTCTTCATATGGGTATATTTACAAATTAATTGAAAAAATTTTGCTGGCCGGAAACTTTTGAACGCCACTGTATATTGTGAATCAATGGAATATTTAAATTGTTTATTGTGTTTCCAGTCTTCGTGTTTCGTGCGGTTACCGGCCAATGTTGTTCCCTAACATCATTTATTAGTGAAGAATGCTGCAACACCAGTGGAAGAGGTTCTGCTCTTGAAGCTAGTAGATGGGACCTATCTCAATCGCGCCCCTCAGACTAACCATTCGGAGTTTTCTGAGTTTCCTTCGAACCTTGCATAAATACGGGTTAGGTTCCCTTAGATAGACCTCTTTCGAGAGCAATCCTTCTAGTACGTATATCCCTCTTGCAGGTAATCGTCCGTCAAAAATAACGTAAACTAATGAGAAATGCCCATGCTAGGATATCCGCCCCGAAATCTTATATGGTAGAGCAACAACACGGTATGCTGTGGACCCAGGTTCTAGTCCTGGCCCTGACTATTTTTTCACTGTTTTTGCATTATTGCATTAATTATGTTTATGTCTGTCTTAACATATGTATATAATGTATATTTAATAATTAAATAATTGTGATAAATGATAAGAAAAAAATGTTCACTTTTGTTTATTTATTTTATTTTTAGCTATTAAAGATAACGTGCAGTGTTTTAGTGAATTAATGGAGGGAGGCGCTAGCGGAGAATGCCACAGACAACACAGGACACCATCTAAGGCAGCATTGCAAAAATATGCTGCAGTACTGGTGGAGGAAGGACTTCTAGCTGAAAATAATACTTTCTATACAATGGCGTGCATGTAAGTAACTTTCATTTAAAAATCGATTTTCTTTTAATGACATAAAATCCGCTAGGTTTTATCCTATTTTACTTTTAAAAACTTATTTTTTTATGTTCTTTACACAATTTACTCTGTACTCACCTTTTTTTTTATACGCAAAGTTTTCCACCTTTGTAAGCAATTTTTTTAATCGTCATATATGTTTTATTATAACAAATATGATAGAGGAAAGACTTCTAGCTGAAAATAATACTTTTTGCTTTTGTCGAAATGGATGATTATTTATGAAAAGGTACTTTCTTTAAAAAATGAATTCAATTTTAATGACAAAAAATCCATTATATTTTATCACATTTTACTTTTAAAAACTTTATAAAAACAATTTCCCTCACATTATTTACTCAATCTGCTTAAATTTTGTAGTTGAATTTTGTAATCGATTTTTTACTCACTTTACGATGAGCTACTCTCTTAAAAAGTCAGCCACAAAATAGCTCAAGTTGAGCTGAAATCCACTCATCTCAATGTTGAAAGGCAGCTTCTCAAAAAAGAGTTGAAATAACTCGAGTTTTAGCCAATTTAAATGAAGTTGAGCTATTTAAATAACCAATTTAGATCAAGAAGATTTAATCGTTTGAAAAACAACTCTTTTCTGATCGAAAAAATTACAGCTCTTTCGTTTTAAGAGTGTAGAATTATAAAAAATGTCTGTCCATGTTAGGTTTCTTATAACAAACAATATGTCATGTTAATAATTTTTAAACTTAATTGCAATTTACTTCATGCAATAACACTGATCAACTGTGAATTAGTCAAAAGTCAAAATTACAGTTCATCCCATGAAGTACAGTTTTTATGTTATATTTAAAAAATTAGTCGCATTGCAATATATTTTTTAAAATATTAAAAAAACATTTAATATTAAAAATTTCAAGCGTTACACCTGTACATATATCCAAATTACTCCTCCAAATGAGGCATTCAGAACTGAATCAAATTGAATCCAAATTTAAACTAAATTCAGATGGTTATTTTCTTGAATTGCTCTATCTGTATATTTTCGAATCGTATTTGGGTCAAGTCCGTAGTCGAGAAAGGTTATCAAGAAATGGCTGTTGTAAATTTCAGTCAAATCCGAAAATGATATTGAAGGAGAAACTTTAACTCGATGTATCTGGAAAGTGCGAAAAATAGACTTGATTCAGTTCTGAACTCCTCAAATGATTTCCTGTCTGATATCTAAAAATAAAATTTACTGAACACTACAAATATGACGTCAAACTTTGTTCTTGACCCTTATCAGTCGCAATATTAGCAAAGCTGCAACTGTAAATAAGGACTATATTTATATTATTTTCATACCATGTACATTTAAGATAGTTTTATTAGTGTATTGCTCTTAAGAATACTGGCAATGTATAAGTGAAAATAAAATTTTTTAAAAAAAGGTGTCAATCAAATAAAATTTGCTGAGACATGCTATATATGAATGGGTTAATCTTGTTGGGGAATGGGTTGTAATTTTTAATATTAATAATGAAACTTTATTAATATTAAAAAGTAGGAAAAGAAATAATTACCGAGAACGTAGTTATTTTTTTACAAATAGGCTTAATTTAATAACAGTTTTATATTTAGTTAAATTAATATTACATGTTGAAAAATCAATTTATAAATCCTAAAGATATAGATTAAATATAGAGAATTCGGGAAGTGAGTGACTATATATATATAGCAACCTGAACTTTTTATCTACTGAATTATAAATTCATGCAAATTTTACCTTCTGAAGCATTTTTCGTGGAATTGCTTAACGTTCTTTCAAGATTTACATAATCATTTAATAAATTTTAGAAGGATTTTAGACTGATTGAAGAATTTAGAAGGATTAATTAAATTTGAATTTATAGGGATTTTTTCCAATTTTTATAACCCCACTCGATTTTTTTATTTTTATATTTTTGTCTCAGAACATTGTAGAATTATTCAATGTACAAATATGATGCTCTTACAATATAAATATAGAAATATTTCCGAATTGAAAAAAAATCCACCCCTCTCTCAACGCAAAAAAGCTGAAAATATGCAAAGTAAAAAAAAAAATCAACCTTTCTAAGTTATTTTTGTTTTCTGTAACCAATAATGCTTTTGGAACAAGATACAGTAATGTATCTATAAATCATTCTAAACAGTATTACAACCAATCGATGTATTAAATGATTGTCATAAGTAATTTAAAGGTAATTATAAGTATCGTCAGTAGATGAAGAGTTAAAAGTGAAGTACAACAAGCATAATAATTAATTCATTTTATAATTTGAACGCTATAGCTTGTGCTTTGAATTTGATTAATAAATTAATTTATTTACTATTTTACTCAAGAGTTTTATACTCCTGAAAGAAAAACATTTATAAATTTGATGGGAATTAAATTAATGGTTTTTCTTATTTTCTTATTTTATTTATTTGTTTTTTATTGTGCTTGTTGTACCCTTAAATAAAATGTTAACTTTTATTTTATATCATCTTTTTCCCACTTTTAATCAGTCACATGAAACATAAAAAAAATTTTCATTAATATATATATATGCATAATTATACCAATGTGTTTTCTATATAAAAATATTATTCCTCCTTTCAGACACATGTTGCAGGAGCTTGCTTGTTATGCTATGAAATTAGAGGATAAATGTGGAGAAGTAGCCGTGAACACCTATGTGGAAGTTGCACTTAAGTTTTCTTCAGTGGCTGAATGTGGTGAAACATTTCATTACCTCCCAACAATAATCCGAGTTTATAAATTTGTAGAAGAACAAGCAAATGAAACTGAAGAAGTTTTCAAAAAGAGAAAGTAACGGTACCGTTTCACATTTCCGGATACTAATAATCGAAATCTTCTAATTAGTACAAATTTCTAATGAGGTAAGGGTGCATGACTGCATGTCACAGTTGCTAATGAGATCTGCCTAATATGATCAGCATGATCACTTATTTGTTATGTAGTTGAGTCTTGGCAATGCAAAATATGAAATAAACGTCTATAATGAATCACAAATTCTTTATCTTGTTTTGTTCATTTTTTATCTCTATATAATTTATTTGACAAATTATATAGCGCTTGAAAATTCTAAACTTTGTGTTTTTACCTAATTTACATAAAAAAATACACATTTTTTTAATACATAAGTTTAAAGTATTTCAAAAAGCATATTTTCTCTATTTTTTTTATGTACAGTCACTCAAAAAAGTATTGGGATATGATACAATTGCACAAAACTTTATTTTCTATGTAAGTGATATATGAAAGAAAAAAGTGGAATATAGTACATTGTACTTTGATGAATTCTAATCATGTTAACTAAAATACAATGCATATTTTACTGTAATTATAGTTAATACTTAAAGTAAAAGAATTAAAGGTAAAAAAATTTCTCAAAAAAGTATTGAGACACTATCCATAGAAATAAGAAAATATTATGAAAGAGGTAGATAAAATCTTGTTGGGCCATCGTTATGCTTTATGACCTCTCGTAGTATATTTGACATAGATTTTATTAACTTTGCACCGAAGGATGGGTCGGTTTTGGCGCATTTTTCGACTAGATACTTTCTTAAATTTTGCTTGTTAGAAATAGGATTTGTTCATAGATTTTTTGTTGAATGTAATCCCAAAAATGTTCAATGGGATTAAGTTCTGGACTCTGGGCAGGGGTCTGAATCATACTAGGACAATGACAGAGAACCCAACACTTTCAAATGTAAGCATTATGTTTCGGGTCATTATCCTGATACAGTTAAAAATATCGTACAATTCCCAAATTATTTGCACTTTGCATTAAATTCCGTTTAAGAATGTCGCGATAGACATGTTTGTCTATTGTACCGTCAATAAGTTCGAAGTTTCCGAGAGCAGAAGTCGCCATATAGCCACAAACCATTTGGTTGCCGCCTCCGCATTTTACAGTACGTCATAAATTTTTTATCTGTGCCAAATTTTTTGCTTGTTATGAGATTCGAAAATGTTAGACTTGCTTTCGTCCACAAAGAGGACATTTTTCCAAAATTTTGCTGGCTGCTTTACATAGGTTTTAGCAAATGTTAGTCTAGCACGTCAGTTTGCTTCGCTGATGCAGGGCTTTTTCCTGGGTACTCTGACATGAAACTTAAATTTTCTCAAGCTAATCCTGATAGTTTCAACATTTGCAGATTTTCTTAATATTTTTTTCAGTTTCCAGAGTCAAATTAACGGTACTAGTTCTGGGGTTAATATTTGGCAGTATACCTTAAGTTGGCTTCGAATTCACTGCTCAACAACGCAAAACATTGACACTGTTTGTCACAAACTCTGTAAAGGCTTAACATTGACATGACGGGCTGTTGAAGATAGTTGGAATCGAATAGCGTTTTCTATTTTTGTTAAATAACCTCTCGACATATAAGATATTCTTATAACGACATCAGGTTCTTTCGTTCCCGTGATGTCGCTTCTGCAAATTCGATTCAAAATGTATTTTAACAATATTTTCTCAAAGGTACATTAATTTTATCAAAAAATGGTTAACGATATTCGATCACGTATTTTCTAAATAAAATTGCTTGTCAATCTTATGTTTTCCGAAAAGAAATTAATTCAGAAATTAATTTAGTCGTATATCAGAAAGGAGCTCCTGTGAATTTGAGAAAATGACAAAGAAATATTTTTACAAATTTATTTTTTATTAACCAGCTTCAAAAATTATGATGTTTTTAACCCTCCTTTTTTTCTTTTATTCTAAACTACATTTGTTATTTAATGAATCCCTATTTGAATGTTGAAAAGCCTAAGAATCTAAATAATCACACACTAATTTAAGTAATACATTGTGTAATTTCTCTCTTGCGAACACATCGTAATTTTAAAATATGCTGTAAATTTATCCCATAAATATGTATGCAGTATTCTTTTATGGAATTTTAATTGTATGTTAAATAAAATCTGAAATTTTTGCTGAAATTGAGTCGGGCCAAATCGGGGTGGGCCGTTCTGCTTTCACTGATTTCTATACACGCCGGGACGATCTCGAGAGGATCTTTTAATTTTTACACCGGGCCAGGTAAAATTTCGCTCCGGTCGGGTGTAGCGAGGGCCTCAAAAATTTCGGCCCGTGCAGACCTTTAACAGTATTCTACTCCCCATCAAATAAAATATATTGTACAGTACTAATGGCAAAACTACTTTGCACAAACTTGAAAATGAAGCTGCAATCAGGATCAATAATAAAAAGAACATAACTGGTGGCTTTGAGTCCTAGGCTGTTTACACTAATTGTACATTAGAGCCTTACTTTTTAAAAGAAATATGCCCTTCGAAAAACAAAGTAAAGGGGGATTAGCTCTCCGATCTCCCTTTTATACTTAACCTTTTGAACCCCTAAAACTAATCACAGATTCACCTTATCAAAATGAGTAATTATCCAAAATTCGAAGCAAATCGGTTAATTCTACACAAAAAACATTTATCTATTTTAAGGGGGATAATAACCCCATTTCACCCTTTATACTTAATCATTAAACCTCCAAAAACATTCAGGTATCCGCCTTATAAGAAAGAAACAATATTCAAAATTGAAGCAAATCGGATAATTCTTCTCAAAAATCTAAATACCTAATTTAAGAAAGAGGATAAATCGTTCATTTTCACTTTATACTTAACCAAAGACCTCCAACTCAAATAATTCAATGAGCCATCTTATCAGAATGATCTGTTATCGAAAATGTGAAGCAACTCGGTTAATTCTGCATGAAAAACCCATTTGCATAAATTAGAGGGAAGGCCACCAATCTTTCCATTATATTTAACCAACGAACCCCTAAAACAAATTAAACAATCGCCTTGTTAGAATGAACTGTTATCCAAAATTTGAAATAAATTGGTAAATTCTGGGTGGAAAACACATTTACTTAAGTTATTGGGGATAATCCTCATCTCCTCCTCCTTTTATACTAAAACAATGAACACTCACAACTAATCATGGATGCATCTTATCAGAATGATCCTGTATCTAAAATTGGAATGAAATCTGTTAATTATACTTGAAAAATCCATTTATTTAAATTAGGAGGGGGCAGGGGTGCGGCTAAGCCTCGAGTTCATAATCCTATATTCTTATCCTATGAACTTTCAAAACTTACCAGTGAAGTGCCTTATTAGAATAAACCTATATCCAAAATCTGGAGAAAATCGGGTTTTTCTATGAAGAATTATACAGTTACGTATATAGGGTAACATTCCCAGTAATTGGCAGGCACCAGTGATTGGCACATTTTACAAAAATGTCCTAAAATAACATTTATAACCAGTCTTTTAAAAATGCAAGACATATACCAGTTATATGCTCATTTACTTTACAGATTATAACTTTGATTTATGCTACTAAATGACAATAGTGCCTAAGAAAGAGAAACATTTATGGCTTGTATCAAATTAGCCATTTTTGTTGCAAATGCTTCTTCTCTGGATTAAGGAAGGCATGCATTTCAAATTATTATTATCTGATTTATAGTATATTTTAAATTTTAATTGGCAACAGTTTTGTTTTGTTGAAAAGGTTTACTTTAATTGTGTAAAAGTCTAAGTGCCAATTATTGGTGATTGCAGCAACTTTTTATAAATATATTTTTTATAAAAATACTTTTTCAAATATTTTTGCTTTTAGTGGGCAAAATAGATGCACAGATATGCACTCTTTGATTTAAAAAATATTTGCAAGTAAATATTTTATTTCTTGGTAATAAAAATAGAAATAAGTTTAAAGACAAATCCTTAATGTGCCAATTACTGGGAATGTTACCCTACTTATGTAAATTACATAGATACTTACATACATTTATACAGAACCTCCAGGCTCATTAGCTCTCACACTTCGATAGCCTGACGAGCTAAAAAGACGTCAAACTACATTGGACTGTGTTAAACTAGAAAGTTGACGTCGAGGCTCTTTGGGTTCAATATATACACACGAAATTGAATTGATCTAGATAAACTTACATAGGCCTAATATAAAGAAGTTCCGAAAAATGAATAGCAGGCTAGACTAGTTTATCCTAATAGCGTTAGGCAGAATTAGTTTGGCTTAGGAAAAACTAGTTTATCCTATTACTAGTTAGAATATACTAGTTTGGCCTAGTAAAAACTAATTTATCCGATGAGTGTTAGAATAAACTAGTTTGGAATAAAACCAGGTTTGCCCGATAACATACATAATAAATAAATTTTTGTATTCAACTTTTTAAGCATAGAAAATAGCAATATTTAAACAATCTATAATATAACGGATAAACATATCTGTGCTTAATGCTGACGTCATTCTTCAAATGACAACACTTTCAAACTTGAATTGAAATTGTTGTCGTGCAATTTTCGTTACCGTAAACTTCTAAGTATCGCACATTCTCAATTTTTACACTTGCATCGCTACGCATTATATACGGGGAAAAAAAACTTTTAAGTGAAAAATTTTTTAAAGCTATCTCTTTTTTTTTAGATATTATTTATTTTTATAGTTTTTAATACCAATTTTGAAATTCTATCAACTGAAGTACTCATTGTACACACTGAAGTATTTTTGTTAAAAAATCGGGGAGGAAAGTAATGCAGTATGCCGAAAAAAAAGAGAGAGATTTTGCAATATCACTTAAATTTTAATGTCCTCGTTCAACCCAAACATGGTAAGCATGTGTAACAAAGAGTGCTTACTGCATACTGTAACTGAACATACTACCATTTTTAATCGAAATTTTAATCAAACCTACGTTGAACAGGAGGATAATGAATGACAATTTCCAACGCTACTGCAAAATCAAAGAAATAAAACATTGAATTGGCAGGCGCTTCAAAGTACGTCGTTGTGTTTGTCCGAATGTTAAGAAAGGATTACATTTTTGGCATCATGTCCGTACACCGTATTTCATCTGGATTTTTTCTCTTTACTCAGTGATTAAAAGTAAAGGAAATAGTATATCACTATATCTGTTCTTTGTCATTTTTCCATAAAAACTTCAGAAAAGGAGTTGAAATAAAAAATTTCTTTTTGTCAGGAATATCGCCTATTACAAAAGACAGTGAATTTTGGTTTTATTTCATTTTTATTTATCCATTAAATTATTTTTATTTTATTTCAAATTTAGTTTAGAAATGATGCAATACTTTCTCTTATTATATAAGTAGAGAAATATTGACAATATTTACTTAAACTAATATTTTGAACATTTTTATGAAAACAGTTATCTTATGTATTTTCGTAATGTAATTTTTTAATTTTACAAGAAATATAAATAAAAAATTATATTCTTTAATGAAATAATCTCTTGTCATTTTTTGTAGATATTTTACTATGTAAAAGTACTTATTTTCTTATTTTTATAGTAAAAACTTCTTTAGGCGCGATGGACTTTTTTTATATAGATAGGAAAAAACATTGAACTCGCGACACTGTTACCGTAACCGACACCGCTGAGAAGTGCTATTATTTCTTTAGATTGTAATTTTTAAATTCGTAATATCTTTTGAATGGAATTCTCCATTTGAATAATTCAAAAAGTAATCTACAGGTATCGAATCAGTTATGAATACAAAATGATTTATTTGGATAAGGATTAATTCAAAGGTATCGATAGCACGGTCTAGTTTTGGTCGGCGTATTTATCACGTTTAAAAAAGAAAAAAAGTAGTTAAAGTAAGGTAACTGCAACAGTTGGGCATATGGTATTGCGAGATTTTTTATAGATTTTGATATGTTCTTTAATATTGTAGAATATTTTTTGTTCTGTTATCAATAGTTTCCGCAGCGAATGTGATAAAAGCCATTTTATGGCTTATTCTTTTACACATTTGGTTACATTATTAAAATTTAGGAGAGATTCCTATTTTTTTTTCTAGAAATAAATAAAGTTTATGTTACTCAGGAATAACTTAGCATTCTATGGTGAATGAATTATTGAAATCGGTCCTATATTTTTCGAGTTTATTCGTTAAAAAACTTCTTTCTTCTTTAAAAAATTAGTATAGATATATACATGTCAGCTGTCTCTTTTTCTTCTAATGTTGTTCATGAGATCTGTACCAACTGTTGTGGCGTAGGAATGCAGCGTATGCGCGCCTTCTCTCTGTTTTTAAATTTTGAATATCCAAACATTGAGCGCTAAGTTTAAAACGTAATTATAGTAAAATGAAAGAGCTTAAAAAACAGCTTTCAAATAATCTATAATTTTGGCTTTAGATTTCACTCAATCAGGGAAAAAAATGTTGATGACACTGCGTCACCTGAGAATAATAAGGTTCTAACTGACATTTTGAAAAAAATTGACTTTTTGGCATAGGAATGTTTTATTTGTATCAATGAATGCATTTCTGCATTAAAATTTCGATATGTATAATTTACATCCGCTTGCGAAAGAGAATAATATAGTTCCATCAGAAATTGTTGAAAGCAGTCAGAATAACAGAGTTCTATGTGCAAAGTAATCGCAGACAGCATATAAGATAATATATTATTATTTTATTTTACAATATATAATGAAAACCGGCGACCTTTTATTTCTTGTGTGAAAGAATATATTATTTTGATAATTAAATCGTTTTTCGGTAAAATATAGAGGAAAGTTTTATCAATAAAAATCTTTTTAAATATTTGTTTTAGCACATCGATATGCAAAACGAATTGTGTTTAATTTTATTAATGGATCTGATCCAAACAGGGATGAAGGACTAATTCTAATTCATTTATATTTAGAAAATAATAAGAGAAGAATGGATGACAGTTTAGATGAAGCACCAGCTCTAGCTATTCTTGATGCTAAAACACTTTAAAAAAATCAGTAAAAGTAATTCCTACAAACCCAATTGATAGCAGGACTATGAGTTTTTCGTAAGTTAAAAGTGCCTTTGTGTAGTTATGTATATCCTACTGACAATACCTTGTCTCCAGCTGCGAACAAAATACCTGAGATAAATTTTCAAGCAAAATAATCTCAAATGATATCAAAAATAAAATAAAAGCTCATATTGAAAGTTTTTCCAAAGCACTACAACAGAGCAAGCACTAAAAAAAGTACTTAGAATCAGGGCTTAACTTATTGAAAATGCATGCCTTGCACTTTCAGAAATGCAGAGAAAGCAATGTAGAGCCAGTGAAACTTTCATTGTTATAGGCACATATTTAGTACGCAGCTCAACATAGAATACAATAGACCAAAGAAAGATAGGTATGATCACTGTGAGGAGTATAAACATGCTGAAACCCAGGGAGAAATTAATAATGACATGCAATTTAAATATGATCTGCACAAAAAAGAAGTTGAATCCACCAGAACTCTCAGAAATCATGACAGAAATTGTCCTGATAGTCTTTCTTTTGCTTTGTATTAGAAAAGTGATGTCAGCAACTTTTTCTGTAAAGAAAATTAACTTGTATAACATGACAGCATATGCAACATGGAAGAAAGAAAAGAAAGCATATTGTTTCTTGTGGATAGACGACATGTCAGGCAGAGATGGGATGACATAAGTTCAGCTGTATCAACGACTGTTCGGAAGATATTGACAGATTTTCCACATACTGATGGTTTAATTTTATATTGTGACAGCAGTTGTTCCTCAGAATAGAAACCAAATGATATCTTATGCAATTGGAATACTTATACAATCTCATCCACATAGTATGGACATTACTCTGTACACCTGGACATTCATGTGTGCAAGAAGTGGATGATATTCAGGAGCACAAACAGAAAGAGCAATGAATGTAGCAGAATATTTTTCGCTACTTTCATTTATACATCTGTTGCTGAGAGTAAATCGCAGTAATCCATTTAGAACTCTGAGAAAGAAATCAGAACAGTTCTTAGACTTCCACTCGTGTAGCAAAAAAATTGCCTATAATCTTGTTCCGTAGACCAAGGTGATACAATTATGATTCACACAACTTCTTTACAATAATGAGTTTCAGAGAAGTAACTGTTGTGACCTGAATTTCACAGAGGTGAATTTGCAAAGGACCCCCCCCCCTCCCCAAACAACGAGGAGTATCAACATCATTTCCACAAATGACTTTACGAAATCCTAAAGTAGCACAGAGAAAGAAGAATTGCATTAACAAAAATAAAATAAAAGACCTGAAGAGCATGCTAAAGTAGTTTCCGAGAGATGAAAGGTTCTATTTTCAAAATATGTTTAAGAGAAATTAGCCTAACTGTAATAGAAAATAAAGCATGGTTTATAGAACATTCCAAAATTTCGACTAACAAAAAATATCAAACTTGTTTTGTTGTTTTAAAAAGAACACGAAAGTTTTTTCATTAGCGATATAAAGTCTTTTCTTTTGATCAAGAGTATACCTGACTGTAATACGAAAATTTCATCTAACAATATAATCAAAATTTTTTGTATTAATTTTCATACTCCCCCACTGAAAAAAACACGATAAAAGATCAAAACTGTTGGGTTCCTATTTAATAAAATTAAATATTTCTGCTATTTTATGTTCAGTTAACTTACGTATATTCATTAGTTTAGTGAAACTAGTTTAATTAGTATGAATAAGTCGAAGCAGCAATTTGCTGTCATTGTGCTACAATATAGATAGTAATAAATATTTTACTGTCCAGTGAAGTTTATTCGAATTAATCAACGGAATTTCACTTTTTTAAAATATAAAAAATTACACGAATAAGAAAAATATTGTTTTTTCATGATAGAACCATCTTATTCTAAGGATAACACGACGTTTGAGAATAATATGGCTCTATCAAATTTTTTAAATGTAAAAAAATCCATGAAAATGTTTTTTTAAAACTTTGATTTTGTAAAATCTCTGTCTATACCTAAATATGAATCTATTAGTGCCAAAAGTTTTTTGCAAAATTTAATAGCTGCACGTACACAGCATGCTGATTTTCAAAGTCTTCTAACTCGAAATTGATTTTTGGCCAGATAGAACCATCTTATTCTCAGGTGACGACTGGTTAACACAATTTAAACTTCCTCATGCCACACGAACTTTTTTTTTTTTTTTGTAGATATTTTACGATGTAAAAGTACTTATTTTCTTATTTTTGTAGTGAACACGACTAGTGTAGTGTAGTGAAACATGATTTTTTTGTGTTTTTTTTATAATATAAAGTATTGTGAATAAAAATAAGCAGATCAATTTTTTTTTATCACCCATGAATTTTATTTATTTAGCTATATATATATATATAAAGAAAAAAAATAGGCAGTTTTAAAAAAAAAGAAAAATAATAATGAAACAAAAGTTACAAGATTTTCTGGCATATTTGGCTTCCGGTTGGTCCCTTTTAATTGTCCAGCAGTAGTCGGCCAATATCCTTGGACTCCATTTACCTCGATAACGCTTTTCCATGGTTGAAAAGTCCTGATGGAACCTTTTTCCATGCTCATCACTTGCAGCCCCAGGTATTGACAAACTGAAGTCATGTGGGACACGTCTTATTGCTGAAGACAAATCCGGGTATTGAACTGCGTGTTTTGCTTTTGGGTTTATGCCTTTTATTGTAGTTACACAGAAATAGCAATCTGAAACATGACCTCTAGGCTTAGTTCATATCAAGCAAATAGCAAACGGCATATGACGTAATCCTTTCTTCCAATCTATTAAATTTTTTACACATGTTATACAACAAATGTGTGGGGCCCAAGCTTCGTCTACAACCGAAAGCAACCGAAAAAGAAAAATACTCGCGATAACACTGCAGTATAAGATCTGTAAAATTACATCTTTGTGTTTTGAAAGTCAGTCACCACAAACATAACAAAAAGAGTTAGGAACGTTAATACTCTTTCTTGACATATTCGCACAACCACAGAACTTCACTTAAACCAACGTTCTTTAAATTAATAAAGAAAACGAATCTAATTATCACTGTTTTTTACGAACGTTCACATGCATTTATCGCTATGAAGCCAATAATGAACTTCACCTATCACAAGAAAACTGAGGGTGATTGAAACGAAATAAGTGAATTTTCGTAATGAGGGTAGATAGTCAAAATATGATTACCTACCAGAGTTCGTGTGGCATAAGCACTGTTGACCAGTGTGATTTGCTAATGATTTTGAGTGGGTATTTCAACATCAAATTTGCGTATGATAAAATCTACAATCAATTAAATTTTTAAACAGAGAAATTTGATTTAACGATGATTAATGATCTATCTCATTAATTCCATGAGAATTTTGCATGCATTGTGAAAATAATTTTAAAATAAAAAAATAGAAATTGTGGCACTCCAAGAGCGCCAACAGAAGTGAAAACTTGCAGTTAAGTGACTGAACAATTACGTGTGTAATTTTTGAATCGTCATGAAATATTTTATAAAATTTATATAAGAGTAATATTTTTAAATGGTATGTTTTTTTTATTCATTATTATAAGATACTACTACAAAAATTATATTACAATTTTCAATTATGCGCAATTGTACATGAAAAATAATGCATATTATTTTACATACAAAAATTGCAATCTAATGCTTAAAACGTAAATTTCAAATACATGAAATATGAAATTCAATTAATTGGTATTCTTTGAAATGAATACCAATGAAACTTTTTTCATCCATAATTTCAAAAACTCTTCCGTAATCATCATTATTATTATCATTAGTATCATTATATTCCAGAACTGATTTTATAGGTTTATGGTGCCTAAAATAGGAAACGAGCAATTTTGATTCGAATCTATTTAAATATCTTGTAAAGACAGCATCAATTGTAGTTTTATATCTCGTTGTGCAAAGATTGCGACCATTGGTCCTCGTTAAATCAAATACTCTATTTAAAAATTTAATTAATTGTAGATTTATTTCATCCGCAAAATTGATGAAGAAATCCCCACTCAAAATCGGTAGCAAATCATCAAATCTCTTCCTAATTTCAGAGGTGTCTGTTACGGTAGCAGTGTCGCGAGTTCAATGTTTCTTTTCCATCTCAAAAAATGCCCAACGCGACTAAAGTAGTTTCCTTTTCAAAACAAATATGTTTCAACTTCCAATAAACCCTTATCAAGATGATAACAAAGAACAAAAGTCCTTCCAGCCAATACCGGGAGGAACAGTTAGCTTCCATATTCTTTACTTTTTGTTAAAAAGAATCAAGTTATATTATTCACCCATATAAGGTTCAAATTAGTGGAAAACGATAAGAAAAGATTCAATATTTGTTTTTATCAATACTTAAAGTGAATGGGTATTTTGAAAAATTAATCAACTTTATACAATTTTATTTAAAGCGATTTATATTCGATGACCAAATTCAGCTATATAATGAAGAGTCTGCCATTTAAAACAACATGATGGGCGAAAATAGCCAATCAGCTTGATCGAGATCTTAGTAAGTCCCGTGCACATGCTTACTCACATCGAAATCGGTTAATATATCCGAGGGTTGTTGCAGGCGAATAGATCTTTCAGAATGTCACCCACTTTAGAAATTCATAGTGCTATAACTCAGACATTCTAAAGATATAGACAAAAATAATGCTCTGTAATCTTTGTATCTAGGTCAAACACATGGAAGAAAAATATTTTTCAATTTCTAAATTTTTGTACTTAATTTTAAACTTTAAATAAAAAAATTGAATGACCGTCATATTGAAACAAAATGGTGAATGACGCTGGCCAATGAACTCGGTAAAGACATTTGTATGTACTATATACACACCAAATTACATACAAATTGGTTAATTTATACCCGTGTTATTACGTGAAAAAAAATCAGATTATTCTAAATGTCAGCCATACTAGAAATTCAAAGTGCTAAAACTCAGCCCTTTTTTAAGATACAAACGAAACAAAAAACGCTCTGGAATATTTGTATCTAGCTAAAACATATAAAAGAAAAATATTTTTCAACTTCTATTACTTTTGCACTTAATTTTAAATTAAAAAAGTTAAATAGCCGCCATTTTGAAACAAGATGGCGGATGAAACTGGGCATAATTACGTACAAATAGGTTCATTAACGCCCGTGTTATTACGTGATAAGAATCAGATCATTCTAACTAATCTAATCGATCATCTAATCGAACTCGGTTGAGATATTGGTATATACTATGCATATACCAAGTTACATCCAAATCGGTTCATAAATACGCGTGTTATCACATGACAAAAATCAGACTGATCCAAAATGTTAACCACACTAGAAATTAAAAGTGCTGTAACTCCAGCCATTTTTTGAGATATAGACAAAAGAAAAAATGTTCTGGAATCTTTGAATCAAGGTCAAACACATAGAAGAAAAATATTTTACAATTTCTAATTTTTTGGTACTTAATTTTAAATGAAATTTTTTTTAATTTAAATGGCCGCCATTTGAAACAATATGACGGATAAAGTTGGCCAACGAACTCGGTTGAGACATTAGTATGTACTATGCACACACTAAGTTTCAATTGAATCAGTTCATAAATCCGATAGTAATAGCATGACAAAGATCAGATATATATATATCAACATTTGAACGAAGGGTGATTTTGAAGTCTAGGGGTCATGATCGGTAAAAATATACAAAAATTTTCCAGAAGTGCTTTCCTCCAGACGGCTTCAATCGATAGCTTTTTATTTTTTGTAATGAAAGCTGCCTAATATAACGAACCTACTTATCGATTGATTTTAATGACAAATTTTTATGTAAGCGTTGCTTCAAAAATCTATTATTTCCTAGAAACTAATGTATTATATTTTATGTTAAAATATCCTAATATGTCTGTTTTAATTCATAGTAGTATTGTGTAAGAATAAACGCAGCAGCGTACTGTAATGCAAATGTAAATAATTTGTCTGTGTTTTTTCGAAGTCCACAAAATTAGCGAAAAGTACAGTAGAAAGTACCGTAAGCCTCGAAAATTGATATAGAACAAAGTGTTCGCTAGCGCTGGTGGAAAAAGTGCGTTTCCTTGCGGTTCTTCTTTCCTCGCTTGTAGAGCGTGAATACGAACCAATTTCAGAGGTATCAGTTACATGAAGTAGGTAACACGAATTACGGTGTCGGGAATTCATTTGTTTTTCCCCCATCTCAAAAATGCCCAACGCATCTAAAGAAGTTTTCACTTCAACAAGAATACTTCTATTAGTGTAACTTTCATGCCAATAGTTACTACATATTGAAGCACTATTTTAAACAATTATTTAAAATTAAAAATTGTATACACTTAAATTTCTGTCAAAATATGAAATTTATCTTAGTCATCCACACTTTCCTCTACCTGTTAAATGATATAAATTTATTGAATATGAAATATATCTGTTGTGATGCAAATGAAGAATCGAGTATATAAATAATACATAATCTCCTGTTACCATTATTAGAATTTAACATACATGATCACATCTGTGGCAAATATATAAAAAATCAGGAAAAAACTTCTTTTTCCTGTTTTTTAAGGAAATAGAAGAAAAGTGTTATTTTGAAAGGCCCTGCTGCGCTTTCTATAAAGTGCACGAAAATTTGTAAATATTAAAGTTGTAGAGATTGGGTGATTGTATGGGTTTTTATGGAGCAAAATCACTAAAGGAACATGCTGCACCAATGAAAGTTGTAGACAATTTTATCTTCAAGATTCTAACTAACAAATCAAATGCTACGGCAATGGATCTATATACGGCAAGATAGAGGGTTAATCTAATTGATGGGTCCAAAAAATTTTATTTATTAATGTACAAATTCAAAAAGAGCATTCTTCACACCAATAAAAATAGGAAGTTCCAAAGTTTTTTTTTAAGACATTATAATCGTTCAAACTATCCACCGTTTGCTGCATGGCAAACATCTAAGCGATAGCGAAAGCAATATAATTCAAAACAAAGATAGTTCCAGAAGCGATCGGTAGAGGTCGCTTGGCATCAGGGCGCGATTTCATTTCACTGCTGCCATGCACTCTATGATAGCAAATATTCCTTCTTGTGTGTGGAACGAGTTTGGCTATCACATAGATGTTTGCCGTACAGGAAACGGTGAAGGCATTAAACATTTATAATGTTAAATAAATAAATAAATAAATAAAAAATATTGAAACTTCCTCTTTTTATTGGCATAAAGATTGTTTATTTTGGATTTGCAGTTTTTTAATAAATAATATTTTTTGAAAATAGGTAAAAATTTAAAATAACCCTGTGTCATAAAAAAACTAAAAAAGACTCTTTTGTTTACGAATTGAATATTTCCAGCTGAGCGAAAAATTGCCCAGGCCGGGAATCGAACCCGGAACTTGGCTTACAAGGCCAATGCTTAACCTGTTAAGCTATGTGGGCGATAGCCGGCTGGGATTTTTCGCTCAGATAACCTTATTGGTCGTAACATCCGGTCTGTCATTTGAAACAGCTCGCAGAATAAACCGCAGGTAATGGAACTCCATATAACGAAGGATACGTAGATATACTATTATTTTTAACACAATCAAACTGATTGGTAAAGTAATCATACGAATTGAATATTTCCAGCTGAGCGAAAAATTACCCAGGCCGGGAATCGAACTCAGATACTTGGCCAATGCTTTACCTGTTAAGCTATCTGGGCGATGCCCGGCTGGGATTTTTCGCTCAGATAACTTTATTGGTCGTAACATCCGGTCTGTCATTTGAAACAGCTCGCAGAATAAACCGCAGGTAATGGAACTCCATATATTGAAGGATACGTAGATATACTATTTTTAACACAATTTTTAACAATACTATTATTGATAACTTATGTTACGACCAATAAGGTTATCTGAACGAAAAATCCCAGCCGGCTATCGCCCAGATAGCTTAACAGTTAAAGCATTGGCCTTGTAAGCCAAATATCCAGATTCGATTCCCGGCCTGGGCAATTTTTCGCTCAGCTGGAAATATTCAAATCGTATGATAACTTTACCAATCAGTTTGATTGTGTTAAAAATAATAGTATATCTACGTATCCATCATTATATGGAGTTCCATTACCTGTGGTTTATTCTGCGAGCTGTTTCAAAATGACAGACCAGATGTTACGACCAATAAGGTTATCTGAGCGAAGACTCCCAGCCGGCTATCGCCCAGATAGCTTAATAGGTAAAGCATTGGCCTTGTAAACCAAGTATCCAGGTTCGATTCCCGGCCTGGGCAATTTTTCGCTCAGCTGGAAATATTCAATCTGTATGATTACTTTACCAATAAGTTTGATTGTGTTAAAAATAATAGTACTCTTTTGTTTATTTTTTCCGCTTGAAAATTTGATTTTTACATGTTGCGCCTTAGTACATAAGTCCAGGAAAAAACCTTCTACCCGACCTATATATTGCACAGGTAACATATACGGTCATGAAAAAAAGGAACATCCTCTTTTAACTCCTCGATAAATTACTGTAGAAGAAAGTTACTTGTACTGAACGATTGGATAAAAAATCTACTTTGAAATCAGGCTTATAAACTTTGCTTATTTGCATATTAAAACGAACGATTTGCATATTAAAAAGAACCAAACTTCTTTTTTTCATCAGCGATACCAATTTTAACATGTTATTTCAAACATTTGGTTTAAACTATGCCTAGACATCGAATTTCAAACAACTGAATGATAAGTTTTTCAATTATAAGCATTTAAAATTTAGTGCTTCTAATGTTATATTAGATTTTCATGTATTTTTAATAACTCCTGAAATTATACTCCTGTAGAAAATAGAAATTACGACATAAAATTAAATGAGAAATTTCGCTGGAATCGAAGACAGACGATGGAGATTCTTTTTCATGATTTTATTTTCATATATTACAAATGACTATTAACAGCATAATAACGAGCATAATATTTGCATATTTTACACATTAAAAAGGAATTTCGTTTCATAATATTCATTCTTTCACATTAAGTATCAAAATAAACAGTAGCTTTTACCATTCATTGCTACCGTTTTCAATTCTTCGAAGAGCAACATTCCATCATAACGAACCTGCCGTTGCCATTCGCTGGCTTCAGTGGGATTTCTTCTTCTCGCGACATCCTCCCCACCTGAGTTTTGGAAAAACGCAGCAAAGAAAGACTAAAAAATACTAAAATGTCATATACATACAAATATTAATCTAGGCAAAAAGTTAAAATAAACACTAAAAATACAGAATAATACAGATACATACAATCAGAAAAGAAGATAGAAATAATGAAAATATTTTTCAAACGTTAAAGTTCTAGGTTTTAAAGTCAGAAAATGAATGTTCATATTTAATGGTGACAGATAAAACTAAAATGTTCAGAATTTACAAATCAAGTCTTTTTGGAGGATTTACTTCTCGACCAGAACGAGTCTGAATATCTATGTTTTCTATAGGTTTACTATCTTTTGACTGTTCGTTGATCTTATCAACTGTGATTGCGGCTGGATCAAACAAAAGAGGTTCACACTCTTTCTGTGTGATCTCAAGGGGATAAAGTCCTTGTACTGGTTTCAGTAAAGTTCCTTTTGCTGTTTTTAACTTAACAAGCCTCACTATTTCATCTTTACCTGGAAAAAGCTCTATAACCTTCGCCAAAGGCCAAAACAGTCTCTCCTTATCATCTCGACTAATCAAAACTACATCTCCAACTTTAATAATATCATACCTTTGGGAAATGAAAGATCGAAGGAAGCCCAAGTACACCTTTTTAAATCTGCGTTTCAGATCATCCCTTACTCTTTGATTGTGTCGGCATCTTTTCAAAATATTAGTCCTTTCAATTTGGGCTAAATCAGGAACGTCGCTTGTGCGAAGATCTTGTAGAAATGATGCTAGGGTTAAAGCTCTAAAGTCAGATTCTTCTGATATGTAGCTTAGTGGTCGGTTGTTCATTACTGACTCACATTCACAGACAAGAGTTAATAATTCATCATGGGTCAGAGATGAATGTCCTAATTTTTTTCTGAGCAGGTCTTTAAGAATTCCAATTAGCCTTTCCCAAATTCCTCCCCATCATGGGGCGGAGGATGGGTTAAACTTCCAACGAATTTCATGAACTTCAAATGTTCGTTGAATCATTGCCCAGTCGAGATCTTTCAATGCTTTGTTTAAACCTGTAAAATTTGTTCATTGTCAGAATACAACACAAATATCCGTCCTCTCCTTGCTATAAATCGTCGCAGAGTTTGAATCATGGCACTGGTACTCAGAATTGATTCCAGATGGACTGCTCGGAATACAGCACAAGAAAACAAGACAATCGAGACCTTTTCTCCGGATTTTGTCAGCAGCGAACCGACTAGATCTACTCCTGAGACTTGAAAAACTGCTGCTACTATTGTTCTATCTGTAGGGAGAGGGGGAAATGGCACTTCAATATGTTTACCTTTTGCTTCTTCCAGATAATACAATCATTGACTATACTTCGTATGGTTCTTTTTCCTTTTAAAATCCAAAATCCTTCTCGCAGAATGGTCAAGAGTATAGATGTTCCAGCATGCTTATTCAGAATACGCTCTTGCTTAATAAGCCTTTTTATCACTGCATGTTTCGAAGGCAGAATCACTGGAGTGACAAAATCATATGTTTCGTCTTCATTAGTGAGTCTTGATTTTAATCGTAATTGTCCATCTTCATCTTTAAAAACTTGAAAATTAGCAAAAGATTTTCGGCCATTTTCATTAGAAAAGTATTCTGTCTGCACAGAACGGAAAAGTATCATCTGTGCTTTCAATATTTCTTCGTTTGTAAGTTGCATGTCTTCTCAAACCAAGAGTCTTATGGTGGAAGTGCATAATCCAAGCTATCACTCTGACTATTTTGGAAAATTTTGAGATTCTGTTAGCTAATTCAGAAACAATAGTTTTAAATTCGGCATTGGAAACAGAAACAACTGTTTTTCTGTTTTCTTTTTCAACTTCATCTTCGTTAACGTTGACAATAGACTTGGGCCATTGTTCCTTTGGATTTTTTAACGGTGTAGGTCCTAGCCATCATTGGGATTTCAGAAGTTTAACTCCACATCCCCTGTATGGAAGATCATGAGCATTCAGCTCATCAGAAAATGAAACCAATTTTCAGGATCTGTGAGTTGTATTTTTTTCACTCGATTAGAGACAAAAAAAGACCATTGCTCTTGTCGTTTAATCCAACTAAGAACTGTTGAAGAATCAGTCCAAAATTATAAATCAGCAATTTCGACTTCTAGAGCACCTTTAATTAATTTAAATAATCTTGCTCCAATAGTAGCCGCCATTAATTCCAACCGTGGTATCGTTATCTTTTTCAAAGGCGTTATGTGTGATTTGGCTTGCAGTAAATTAACCTTTACTGTACCATCAGGGGACTCAAATCTGAGAAAAATACAGGCTAAATAAGCATCTTGACTTGCATCAACAAAAGTGTGTAAACTCAAAGTAGATGCTTCTGTGGCACCGCTCCATCTTGGAATTTCGAAAGATTTCAAGAGATGTAAATCTTTAAACCATTTAAAAAATTTTCTTTTAGTATCTTCTTTTAGTTCTGCATCCCATGGTTCCTTTGTTTTCCAAATAGTTTGAAGCAAAAGTTTAGGTTGTATTAATGTAGGGGAAATAAATCCTATGGGATCGAATACTCTACTAATAAGGGACAAAATTTTCCGTTTAGTTAATTTTTCTGATTCATCAAGATTTAAAAGTTCAGAATTGATTTTGAGAGTATCAGAACACTTTTCCCATATTGAACATAATTTCAGACGTTTTAGAATTTTCTAGAAGAAAAGTATCGCAGTTATTGTATATTGTACTTTCCCAACATCTAAGGTCAAACTTTGATCTTTTCATTACTTCTGTAGAGGTTCTTATAAAATTATCTAACTCTGAAGTATTGTGAACACTAGTCACATAATTGCCTACGTAAAAACCATTGCGCAATTTAATAAGTATTTCATTAGAAAATTATCCTTTCAATATTATTTAGACAAATGATGATGAATTTTTGCCATAAGAAGAAACGGGCCAATTGTAACCCTTAGAAAACACAACGAGTATGTCGAAGAACTCTTATAGAACCATCGTCATTATACCAAATAAATTGTAAGAAATCTCTGTCATCCTTGTGTAAAGATATCTGCAAAAAAGCTCTTCTTATATTTGAAATAACACCAATTTCATAAAGAAGAAATCTGGTCAAAATCAAAAGAATAGTTTTGATAAAATTAATTCCAGTCTCTAGACAATCATTCAAGGAGGGAAAATTTGTTATCTTGGCCGAAGCTTCGAAGAGAAGCCTTTCTTCCATAGGTGACAGGGAAGACGTTTCTTTTATTACAGGACGATGAGGGAGATAATGAGCAATGGATAATAATAACTCATTTTCAGGAACTTCTTCAATTACTCCTTCGTGAATCCATTCTTCAAAAATTTTATCGTATTTCTCGCGATATCCAGTTTTCTCTAATTTCTTTGTAGTGGATTCAAGTCCTCTTAAAGCTAGCTCATAATTATTAGGCAGGAAAGAATGATCCTTTTCCCATTGCAAATGGACTTCATATCTTCCGTCATTCTTTTGTTGAACTGTATCTTTAAGATGTATCATGATAGCCTTTTCCGAATCTTCTTTACTATTTTGCTCAATAGAATCTCGAATGCCAAGAAGTTCTAAATCCCATAATGCTGAAACAGGTACATTTTCTTGAGATAACATACTGACTACAGTTATATTTACATCACTCTAACTATCAAGCTGAAGGATCTTGCGTATTCAAGTCCAACCTAATTTAGTTTCCATTGCCACTAAACCGCAACATAGTTGTTCTTTTCTTCCTGTGAATAGCTTACCAGCAACATCTGCGCCTAAAAGTACCTCAATAGGCCCTGATTCTCGGGTATAAATTAGATGAATTCCTTTATCTTTAAGCTCGCATATCCAGTAACCATATTTAATCGCAGAAACATTATTACACATGACATCTTGATCTAAGGCATCCAAATTACAAATATACTTACCATCAAGACTACTTAAATAACTTTTATAACATTTGTGCTAAAGCACTTTTGTTTTCTACCTCCAAATAATAAATGGCAAAACTCTTCGTCTCTTTGAAAATCAAAACCAAGTTCCTTAGCAGTGGATCTCAAAATATAAGATTTCTGTGAACCTATATCGATTATTATTCTTGCCTTACGGGTTTAAAATTTTCTTTTTACGTTTACAACTAACGTTTGTAATGAAACTTCATTGGTAGAAGAAAATGTCATATTTATGTTGTGGTTATGTGTAAAATGTGTTTCAACATTTTTTTTCTTTTGTTTCATCGTTGTGCGATTTTGATATCTCTTTCGATTTATTACATTCTAAATTAGGACACATAAATTTTACATGTCTTTCTGAAAAATTTGGTCATCTGATGTTCGATCTTGTACAAGAAAAAGCAAAATGGCCTTTAATAAAACAGATACGGCACAAACCTTTACTTGATGATCGAAAGTTTGCAGTCATAGTCATAAAAAATGCCCTTTTGCAAAAACGCGATTCATGGTCTTTTAAACAAAACACGCAAGAAACATCATTATAATTATGAGAAATCAATTCTGCAGCAGAAAAATAACCGCCTTTAAAATTCTGGCTTGTTGCCAAGTTTTGGAACAAAACCGCAAATGTCTGATCTACTCAATTTTATTTTTTCTTCTGACTGTACCTCGTTTTTAAGAAACAGAATTATGGCGTCGAGACTGGATAACTTTTGCTCACTTTCTATACTTTTTCCATGTCTTTCGAAAGAACGTAAAATATTAAAAGGTAATGCACTTTCAATTAAAGGATACAATATAACACCACACATTTCGGTAGTAACACCTAAAGAACCCAAAGCCCTGATTTGGGTTAAAACTTTATTATATAAACTACTCAAAGAATCAGCTTTCTTTTTTGTCACATTATTCAACACAACTTTCAATAATTCTTTCACATAAAAATCAATTAACAGATCCGTTCTACCATATCTTTCTGTTAAACTCTCAATAGCTAAAGAATAATTCTCATTTGCCACTGACAATCATTCTACTAATTCCCTTGATTCTGATTTTTATTTTCATTGACTGAATTAAATAGTGGAATTTATCTACATTAGTTAAATTCGTATTTTGATGCATATTTTTGAATTGGTTCCAAAAAGTGAGCCAATTCTTCAAATCTTGTGATTTGAAGAATTGGCTCAGAATTGGCTCCAAATTTATACAGTTCAACTTCAGGGAGTCGCGGACATAAAGTTTTTTATTTATAACTTTCTGTTTCAAATTTACTACTCGAATTATTTTCATTTCGATTTAAATTTTGACTCAATTTTGTCTTAAAATTATCTAACAAACGCTGTGCTTTTATTTAAATTCTTAAAAATTTTCTCTATTTTTTTGAACAGAATTATATTCCGCTTCAAATTCAGGGTCACCTTTCAAAGTATCTAAATAACTCTTACGAGAAATCTCTAAAGCCGCTATCAGATCCACCAACATTTAGTAAGACTTTTGAGCCAACACGCGATTTCCTCCAACTTTTCGGGAAATATCCTCCCAACGTCCAGTGTCTGCAAACTGCAATGTCTCCCAGACTTTTTTCCACACGTTCAAAAAAATCTGGCCTAGCTCAGATTTTTCATCCAACATCGAACGTTTCAACGAATCAGAGATAAGCGATTGATACGAGTAGGCGATAAATGTTAACGCCTGGCACGAGTGGAAACTGGTTTTACAGTTTTCCTCCGAATTTTTCAAAGACAAATGCAAACCTTTGTCCCCCTTTGAACGGGAAAATGTTGGAGTTAAAATCCGCTGAAAAGTTTGTCTCGTCTAAAGTCCGTGTGTCTAATAGCAGCTTAACGCGTCAGCTCTCTGCTTAATTAAACAGAAAAAAATTTCGACTTCATCATGTTCGGAATTTGCGTCATTCAATAGATTTTTCAACTTATTATATGCCTTGGTAAAAGCTGAACGTTGAGTCCTTTTGTTTCTTTTTAAAACTTCCATTTCTACTATCTTAATAATGAAAATTTTATATTCTAACAAATATCAAATACATAACTTCAAAATGGAAAGTTTTCTTATGTTCAGTCTTTACTAATCTTCATTAATCGGTCAGAAGGCAACGAATTCGCCCAGGCAGGGGCGCCAAAAATGTAGAAGATAGCAACTACGAGATGAAATTAAATGAGAGATTTCGCTGGAATCGAAGACAGACGATATAGATTCTTTTTCATGGTTTTACTTTCATATATTACAAATTACTATTAACACACAGCATAATAACGTGCATAATATTTACATATTTTACACATTAAAAAGGAATTTCGTTTCATAATATTCATTCTTTCACATTAAATATCAAAATAAACAGTAGCTTTTAAAATTCATTGCTACCGTTTTCAATTCTTCGAACAACAACAACATCATAACAAACCTGCCGCTGCCATTCGCAACAAACAAAAATGGCTTCAGTGGGTTTTCTTCTTCTCGCGACAATTCCTAATGTGCTATTTTTCATGTATCAATAATACTAAAATACCCAAACATAAGTACGTTGAATTTGCAATGTTTGCAATTTTATGCTATGAATTATGAATTATGAAATTAATATTTAAAAAAATTATAAATCGAAACTAAGTTAGGGATCGTTTTAATATGTAGATGAACTCAGGAAATTTTATACACATCATTTAAAAATAGGCTTTATTTCTAATGTTTTGTTTACTGTACGGTAATTTGTTGCAGAGTAAATAAGGGGTATTTACTTTGTTTTCTAAGACTGTACATTTCCCCTGGACTAATATACATAATTTTAATTTTTAAGTTTAATGAATAAATTTAAAATAAAAATTATCTAATATTTTATATTGTTCAATTAACCTTCAAATTCATGTTGAAAATAATCTCTAGATTTTTTTTTCTTTCATATTGTGTTATACCGCAGCCGGAAATTAGCATAGAAATCTCAACTGAAGGACATTTTTTCTGAAATACAGCACATATAATTGACGTTAGAGGATATCCGCTAGAGAGAATGTAAAAAAGCTTTTATGAATTCAAATAAGCATACTTAAACTTGTATATTCTTTAACTGTATCACTGCCGATAACACTTGGTGAAAATTACAAGCTGGTTCAACATCATGTTGAAAATTTATGTTGCATTATTAACGTTGATCGCAGGTAAAATTTTATACAATAAATAATTCACATGACATTTTTTTCTCGTTTCTTTTAAATTGAAGTCCTTTAATCAGCATTAATTTCTGATAAATGAATGTTTTACTTAAGAAGATCACACTTTGGCTCAGAAATTTATAAATCAGTTTTTTAACATCATATAGCTGTTTATTGTTCTATAAAAAATAATGATTGTTTTTTTTCCTACAGACAAATTTGATAATGAAATAATAATAATATTTCCAGTGATAAGATCATTTTATTTATTTATTTATTTATTAAAAGTACACGCATTGAATATGAAAGATTCTTCAATTAAAATTTACATAAGAATTTTGAAAAGTTCCTCTTTAACAACGAAATGGTAATCATTGTTTTAATTTGTTAAAAAAGTTATTGTTGTATGTATTGCATGTAATGTATGCATTTTATCTGTCATGAGTATATTATACGAATATTTGTATGTATTATCGTGGTGTAAGATGCCTGCACCGCCAGAAAAACTTATTATTTACACTAAATTTTCTTAATTTTTCATCTAAAAGTTTTTGTATTTCTTGAAAGCATGTTTTATTCCTGAATTCTCCCCGCACTTTTAAAAATGAGGGAGAGATTCCATTCCATTTCTAGCAGGCATGCGTATTTGATCTACTAATTGTAAATCTGAATTTATTTTGTAAATAAAATATCAAAAATTCTATTAATTAAGATTTCGAATAGAAAAAAACAAAAAAGTTTACCAATTTAAAAATAAATAACAATTTCTTTTCTCGTTTATTGAAATGTACTCACAATTTATTTTTTAAATTGAATAATTTGAATAATGTTAAATAAAGTGAAATTTATAAAGTTTTTATAACTAAATATTCATATTTAAAATATTTTTATAGGAAGACATTTAAAAGATACTTTCATTAAAAAATTAAATGGAAAAAAATCGTTATTACTCCAGAAAATAAATAAATAAATAAATAAATTCTTATAAAATAAAAGTTTTATATTTTACTTCTAGCAATCTATGTAAAAAACTTTTAAATTCCTATTTTTTTCTTATATTAATATTGAAGTATAAAAAACCAAGGTACAATCTCATTAAAAATTAAATTTTCCCGTAATTAATTTAAAAATTAAAAGCTTTTTGAAGAAATTGATCATGCCATATCCAACAACAGCAAGCAGATTCACTTCAAAGCGTTTCCCTATTCTACAACGATAAATCAATGCTAGTGTCTTCGCCTCCTAACATTGCAATGGCTGGTTTGAATCCAGAATTTGCCGCTTTTGCTTTTCCCGAACTTTCTTCAATTCACGGATGTTTTATCTCTTGTAACGGAGATTAAAATCTGGATATTCGTGAACTCACGAACTGCATGTGCAGTACACTGCTGCTAGAATTTGACTCATGATTTGAAGAAAGTTTTTTTTGGGGGGGGAGTATATAGGCAATGAAAGATGAATGCCTCTTAGGCTGATGTATAATTTAGTATCTATATTAAAACTGTGACTTTATTATTAAAACATAATTCTAAGACTGCGATCGTATCATGAACTTATAATAGCTTCTAAAATAAATTTCTTAAATTTGTAATTATGTCCCTATTTTTGAGTTACATTCTCCTTCTTACAGTGATTCAACTTAGGGATATCCCGCCAGTGGTTGATATCCTTTCAGTAATTGATAAAAATGCTTTAAGATATTGCAATATTTCAGGCGTAAATGAGTTTCATATGTGTCACTAGATATAATATTTTTGTTTGAATAATAGTATACCTGTTGTCAAATTGATGTGAGTTATTTATTTCAATAGGAGCCATTATATATATATATTTTTTTAATTAGAAAGTGTAAACATATAGTTTTTGATTAGTTGGAATCAATGACGTAAATTACCATAATCTATTTCCATCTTGTTTATTTCAACTACACTTTTTGTAAGAATTAGCGTTAATCGCAGCCAAACAATAATATTTTAAAGATTAATTTCATGATTTTCCATTGATCTCACCCCTGATCAATCATCGGAAAAACGCTCATTTTAACAAGAAGATAAGTGCGATCGCAGATCATAAAGACAGTTTCGGATAATATTTCTTTCAAAACAATTTATCCTTTAATTAATGAATCCAAACTGTTAATTTTTAATTTTAAATTCTTACATAGATAGTAGCACCAATAAATTTAATTTAAAAATAAATATAAAAGGAAGTTATTTACTTTAGTCAAATTAAAAATGTTCAAATCAAATCACTTAAATAAAATACAAAATTCGGAATAAAAAATAGCAGATATATAAGTAAGATTTTAAATTTCTAAAAGCAAAAAATTGTTTAAAATTAAATTTAAGCGGATAAATCATTAATAAATCACAAAAGTTCTATTAATTAGAAAGAAAATTGAACATCAGAAAATATTATGAATGTAAAATTATTGAAACTTAATAATATAAATTCTGAAATTAGCCAAAAAAAAAAAAAAAAATCTTATTATTAAATCTATCTTAGAATGAAAATTTCAAGTTCTTGCACCGGGAATCGAACTAACAAGAAAGGTCTCCATACTGGGCATACAGCGATTTTGTTTAAGTACTAATTAAGCTACTCATATATATAATACAGGATCAATAAAAATTAGAGGCGGAATTGCAGTAGAAAACATGTAAAAAAATAAAATATTCTTGAATATTTGGTATGAAAAGACGAAATTGTCTCACGATTTGGCTAGCAGTACTTTTCCCTGCCAAAAGCAAGCGATTTTAATGGAACTGAAAACTTTTAGATTTTTAGAATCCGGTAAATGATATTTTATGAATTTAAACATAAACAATGAGAGAGTTTAATAAATTATTTATATATATACATACATACATATATATATATATATATATATATATATAATTTGTTGCTGTAGTTATTTAATTTACCTCTGGAGAAAATATTTTCATATATAAAAAATTCTCATTCAGAAAGATTTTTTTTATACATTTAAGCATATTCAAAAATAAAAACAGGTGTTTCCATAGCAACGAAATCGAATAGACAATGCTCAACTGGACTTTGAACTTGAAGAAATTTTAATTAATTTAAATTCGAATTTAGTTTTAAATACCAAATTTTGATGGTTAAATTTGAATGTAAATATATATAAATATCAATATAAAGAAATTATTCTTAAAACAAACTAAAGCTGACAAAGCGAAAGATATTTAATTTATCTGAACAAGTTACACATGATTTTTTTCCTTTAAAATGCATTTCATAAGAAAAAAAAAATTTAATTGCCTTTCATCGCCAGCCGATGAAAAATCGCCAAATAACGAAATTTTCGATCTTTTTTTACGGACAGGGTAAGAAGGTTCCGCCGAAATTTTTTTATAAATGTATACATCCTCATGAGAAGAACATTCTGTATTTTTTTCAGATTTTTCAGAGTATGCTTGTATGGAGACCTTCCTTGTAAGAAAATTCAGTTTTCTAGCGAGATGCTTTTCCCCTCAGCCATAATGCCTACAGCAAAACGTTAAAATTAAACTCCTCTTTTTAAATCGCAAAAATGAACGGATGACATTGAAAAAATTAATTTAAGTAAAATAATAACTTTTTTAAAATTTTAATGATTTGTTGTGTGACGTGAGATAGATTATTGTGTATATGTAAGTACACAGAATTTGAAGTTTATGACCTAAGCAGTTTTTGTGCACAAACTCTATGAAGGACAGAAAAAGGACGCTTACGAAAAGTGTTTCGTCAGATAAACGAAACTGGCGCTCACCGAAAAGACAAGCTATAATGCAATTCACATGTCCTTTTTTTATATTATTATTATTATTATTAATATTATTATTGATTGATACGATACCCTCATACTCTTTTTGTACATCTACATTAGTGCATTCAAGCAGCACCTGACTACTTTCCAGCGGTCTGTAAAAAAGGTTCCTGGAATACGCAGCGGTAGCTGTCATTTTCGTTAGCCTCAAACCGAACCCTAAAAACTATTTATTTATAATTTTATTGCAGTACAATTCTAAAGGATTTCGTTTTTTCCATTATAAGACATTTATTAAAGGTTGTAGAAATCATGCTAATTTACTTTTAAAAAAATAAAAGGAAGGAAATATAATAAAAACCTTGTAGCACTGACTTTATTTGGTCAACTACTGGATGGGTTACCTTATGCTCTTTTTTAATATAACTAAATCTAAATAATAATCCAAAATTCCTGTTTTAAATACCCTTGGTGTCGAAATATATTGGATATCTTCTAAATTACGAAAAACATAAAATGGATTTTCCTATTCTTATTTTGATGCATATGTATTGTTGTTCTAAAAAAAAAAACCTTTAAAAAATTTTATATGCATTATAAACATATTGCGGTTAAATAAATCTAAAATTTATTGTTTTCGAAAATGAAAACATTATTATAAAACAGTATATTATATAAACTGTTTATATAACATTATTATATAAACAGTAATTAATAGTGTACAAAGTTAGATTCAACTTCCGGTATCTTACATAAAAAAAATAAAAAATAAAATAAAAAAAATATATTAAATTTCAAGCGATCAGTTCATTTCAAGATATCACTTTCATATGTATAACATTAGCTTGGGAGTCTTTTCATATTGATAACGTGGGCCGCATTGAACCTGTTTTCAATGAGCTTAATAAATAGTAATTTTATTTAGTATTGATTCTGCATTTTTTTAAACTTTATTTTCTGTTATCTAGCGCCGCATATTTCACTTGCAGTGAACATTAAAATAAAAACTATATTGTCATTTATTTTATGCTCAAAATTAATAACAATAATTGTTTAATTGATTATTTATTACGAAAAGTAGCAAAATATTCAAATAGAATATTTTATGACAAGAACATTATTTTCAAACACTTTTAAATTATTTTAAAATATTGTGAATAATTTAATATTCACATTTATAAGCATTTTCTATACTCCCATGAATGAAATAAATAAATTCAGGATGCAAAATTATCGTTTATTTGGATTTGATAACGTGTGATGTTTCAAAATGAAAAAGTAATGTGTTCATTTTTTATCGAAACATTTTCAATTCCGTATGAGTATGTCGATTTAGCCATTTTTGAGTACTTCATTTGTTTTAGTACTTCATTTTTTACTATATTAGGATATGAATTCTAAAATCTTAATGTAGGTGTCACAGCAACAGGATCGTGCAACGGTAATCTTGATTTCGTGTTATATCGTGAAGCTTGCCATAATGAAAATGCACCAAAAGAATTTCCTGGAACGGCAGAACAGTTGGAAGAATTTTGTACGTAAGTAAAACCCAGAAAGTTCTTTATTGAATACTTTCCCATAAAAGTATAAGTATGTTTTTTATATTAATTTTTAATTAATAGTGTGAATTAGTATATAAAACAGTATAATTACAATCTCTATGAATTTTAATCACATCCTCCCAATAAGTTTAAATCTTTATATTTTTTATAAAAAATCATTAGAATTTAACACTGAGCAAAAAAAATTTTTCAAAAATGCAAAATGTAAGCAGTAAGTTGAAAAAAATGGTTTGTAAGGTATTTTTCTATTATTTAACGATTTTTAGGTGCGTTCGTAATTATATAATACGTAGCACCTATAGTGGTCGTTCAGTCCGTCCGTCTGTCCGTCTATCTGTCCGCATATAACAACGCAAAAACTACCCAACCGAATCGTTTGAAATTTAAAATACATAAGTATTACATAATTTTGTCGAGTCATTTCAAATTTTATAAAACTCGGATGCATAGATCAATTACAGGGGCAATCAAAAGTATTCCATTACATTACGGTCAATGGGGAAAAAAGTTTCAAATGCATTTTAATCGTCTGAAATTTAAAATACGCAATTATTACATAATTCTGTCGAGTTATTTCAAATATTTTGATAATCGTGTGCATAGATCAATTACAGGGGCAATCAAAAGTATTCAATTACATTATGGTCAATTAGGAAAAATTTTCAAATATATTCTATACGTTTGAAATTTAAAATACATAATTATTACATAATTTTGTCGAGTTATTTCAAATTTTATGAAAATCGGATGCATAGATCAATTACAGGGGCAATCAAAAGTATTCCATTACATTACGGTCAATGGGGAAAAAGTTCCAAATGCATTTTAATCGTTTGAAATTTAAAATAAGCAATTATTACATAATTCTGTCGAGTTATTTCAAATATTTTGATAATCGTGTGCATAAATCAATTACAGGGGCACTCAAAAGTATTCAATTACATTATGGTCAATTGGGAAAAAGTTTCAAATATATTCTATATGTTTGAAATTTAAAATACATAATTATTACATAATTTTGTCTAGTTATTTCATATTTTATGAAAATCGGATGCATAGATCAATTACAGGGACAATCAAAAGTATTCCGTTACATTACGGTCAATGGGAAAAAATGTTTCAAATGCATTTTAATCGTATTACACTTATGCGAACTTAATAAAATTTATATGCAACTATAAGGTACATATTATAATATACATCATACATATTTGTGGTGCAAAGAACATTTGTTATTGATTTACAAGGCCACACAAAAGTATTCCATTACATAATGGTATAGGGAGAACATTATTTGATGAGCGTTTTAATTGTAATTCACTATTTACAATTTTATGAGACTGATATATGAAAGTAATATTTTTAAAACTTCGTTATCGTACGAACGCACCTAATTTGCTACGCTTCACGTGCAATTTCCAACTTGTTCATTTTTCTGACAGATGAATTTCATGAAATTTTTGAAATTAAAATGCGAATTCTTCTTAGGATTTTTTTCTGAAGAGGGTTGGGGGAATGCGTAAAAATTCCGTTTCTAAAAGTGACAGGCAGTATAGTTGCGGGAATTCCTTTTTATTTTGATAAAAGTATAGCATTGGATTGGAGAATTTCAGATAAATTTTATGTTAGATTTGTCAATTTTATATACTGGGCTTTAATTAATACAAAAAAAAAAGAAATTTTTGTCTTTTACCAAAACAAAACCTATAACAAAAACACTTTAATTCACAGATTATAATATTAATAATAATAATTATTATTATTTTGAGAGAGAGATAAACAAAGTATATTGTCACAAAAGACTCTTCTTCAGAAACTGATGTAGTAGAAAAATTTATATGAAATAATCTTCAGAGTGCGCTGGAATAAAAACGATATTCATAGAGATTTGTAAAAAAATTCAGGGAAGTTTTATTCATTAGTATGTTACAATTTACAAACATAAACATTAGCAAAATCTTGAGTGATTCAGAATACAGCTTAAAATTCCATAAAATTTTAATATAGTTAAACATACATAATTCATATACTACGAAGAAAAACATAAAATTTGATATTTTGGCGGGTAAATACATGGAAAAAAATTTCGATTAAAAAAATTTTTAATATATTTTTTTTATTTTTTCTTAAAACATTTAGTTTTGCTGTTAATTACTTTGAGTGTGGTGTTAAATATGCAAAAAGATGCGATAATAGTGACCTGCTAGATGAAACCAGCAAGTATTTAAGCGCCTTCCAAGAAGTTTGCAATCAAGATACTCTTCTTTACGCAGGTACGTAGCTGTAAAAGTTCTCTTTTTACTTCAGTTGACCTCGCAATTTATTCTCAATTTTAATTTTTAAGAAAGTTTTTTTTTCAGAAAAACAACGCATACAGTTTTATTATGAGTACTTGGTACCTTTTATTCGGCAAAAAATTAAAGAAAAAACGCTTTTTTCTTAATTACACTTTATTTTTACTATATTCGGGTGAAATTTCATACAGATTTGAGTATTATAAACAGAATTTAAAGCGATTTTATTACATCAGTATCCTGTTAAATGCCACAATCCACATCACTTAAAAAGTAATTCTTCTCTGTTTGTATTTATTCGGTGAATTAAGCATGTTCAAAATTATAAAAATTTTATGTGTTGTTTTTATTAAATTTTGTTTTGTTTAATTGATTCAAAAATTTTTTGGTTGTTCCTTATGGTTGATTTAAAAAAGTAAAAAATTAATATTTCTCTATATTTATGCAGGTATTGATTACTTTTAAATAATTTCGGAGCTTTTCGATTTCGGTCAAAAATAGAAAGATTACCGAAATTCAGTTTCGGTTTTGATGAGAATGACGTTTTTAAATGTGTTTTATTTTACTATGGAGATTTTAGTAACTCCATAAAGTAACAGTTTTTCTTTGAAGACTGTCGAACAAGATTGTTATTTTTATAAATTTGTAATTTTAGTGGCAACAACCTACAGCGTTCGCTTTTATTACTTTTATACTTTGATAAATATAGCGCAACTTCAATTTCTAGATTATGAAATTCGTAAAAATTATATTCTTCTGAATAAGATTTTGTAGATCAATTGTAACTCAAATTAATATTGAATTTAGTGCCTTTTTAAAATAATTTTCAAGAATACATTTGTAAGCCTGATGTAACAAAATTACCACTCTAATAAAAGATTTCCATAAACCAAATTAAAAACAATAACAGTAAAAAAATCAGGTATCTGCTTTTTCAGAATTTAGAGTCTTTCTCGATGAATATATATATATATATATATATATATATATATATATATATATATACCGGGTGTCCCAAAAATGACTGATGGATTTTAAAATTCAATAACTTGCAAACGGTAACAGCTATTTAAAAATTTTTTGCAGGAGGATTATGTATAATGTCAGGAGTTTTTTTACCGTAATTTTTTATTTCAGTTCGCATCTCAAACAATAGATGGTGCTGATGGTGATTAAAGGCCAGGTCGACGCTTCACTCAGCACTGATCACCTGGCCTTCAGTCGCCGTCTGCACCACCTATTGTTTGAGATGCGAACTAAAATAAAAAAAATTACGATAAAAAAACTCCTGACATTATACATAACCCTCCTGCAAAAATTTTTTAAATAGCTGTCACCGTTTGCAAGTTATTGAATTTTAAAATCCTTCAATCATTTTTGGGACACCCGGTATATATAGACAGTACAAAGTATACTTCAATTATGTGACTTGAGGACTTGTTTATCCGTCCAAAGCAACCACCAAATTTTGTACAGTTGTTTTATCCTTGGAGAAAATCCCCACTAATAATCATATAATATAAAAAAAAAAATTAAAGGATAAAATATTTGTAAACGGATAAATCTGAAATAGGGTTTATAAGTCCAACAGCTCACAGTGAATGTGTTATCGAGTCAATTCAGAACGATATCATCACAGTTCAAAATAGTGCCAAAACTTTTATAAACGAAAAATTCTTATTTAAATCATTATAGATTCCACACAACATACTATAAATTGACTGTGAAAGTAATACATTCCATTCTAAAGTTTTTCTCTGTATAAAATCAAAAAAGTCATCTGAAATAAAAAAATCTATCGAAGAGATAGTGCTGTATATCCCCACGTTTACCATAGATACATATATCATTTTGATGCTTGCTCATTTTGTATAAGTATATATCAAAAGCACTATGTGCTGAAACAAAGTTAGCTGAACTTAGGAATAACACACAAAATCCCAATTAACGTCTGGTAGGACTCAATACGTATCCCAGCCTTTATCCACATAGGATATATCAATTATGGGACTTAAAACACAAGCTTTTATTTTATATAAAATGACGTTATCGAATAAGCTTAAGAACTCCATATTTATGATACAGTCTTAAAAAACAGCTAAAGAAAAGTGCGTGTATGACGTCCCTATTACTGAATCGAGGCTAACGAGAAAGACAGGCTACCGCGGTGCATCCCAGGTATCTTTTTTACAGATAGCTAGAAGGACGTGATGCTCTTTTCGTAAACCCACATTGGTGTATTCGAGCATCATGTGACTCCAGCAGTTGGTAAAAAAAGATAAGTGGAATGCACTATGTTAGCCTGTCTGTCTCGTTAGTCTCGTGCAGAGTAATACATAAATTCAGTAAAAAACGATATCGTCATTCAAAAAATTCGACTAAAAAAATCGGCTATTTTATAATTCATATGCTTTAATTTGTTTCTAGCATTAATATAGGTACTCAAAATTAATTTGTAAGAGCTCCATTTTTTTAATCAAAAATCATTCATTTATATATTTTTTAAATAGAACATATCTTAATTGCAATTTTTTTTTAGTTGTTAAGGAAAATGGCGAGAAAACAAATTTAATAATCTACTATATTCAACTGTTTTTCCTTTATTTTCTGCAATAATAAAGTACTTCCGTATCCAACATTAAAAACATTGTGTTAAATGGGTTGAAATTGGTGGATACCAAAGAAATTAGCTGCAGTTAAAAGTACTTTTTTTTCTCATACGACAATGCAAAAAATGGAAATGTATTATGCTTAAAAATTGCGATAGAGATTATCCGGATTTAAGGTACCCAAACATCTTTAAAACGCAATTTTCAATTTAAAAATATCCATTTTTCATCCACGCAATAATATTAAAATCGACTCTTTTATCTGCCGAGTTCTGCTTAAATTCTATCTGTATCTTAATTACAACCAAAGTTACAGCGGTTTAAAGTTACGGCTTTTGAACTGTGTTTAAAAGTTATTTTTAACTTTTTCTCAAAATGAAGTTTTTCAGACTTTTACTATACACAAAATATCCTAAAACAAAAAATTATGCATGAAAATCCACGAAATTTTCTGTAGTTCTTTTATAAATGTCTTTTGAGGGAATAGACTACACTCATAATAATATTTTAAATAGTTTTATATTTAAACTAGTTTAAATGACAAACTTGAGACAAATTTTGAGAATTTTTCAGTACATTAGTACTTTGATTGCCATATCATCTAAAATAGAGATGCTATTATCATGTATGTAGTATATGTCCTAGAGAAAGCTATTCTAATTATTACAGAATTAACAAAATGTCAATGCATTGTTTTATTTTGGGGTTACTATGTTTTGAGGAAATGTTTTACATATTTTTCACTATTTTCTTCTTTAAAAAATATTTCTGGTAATTTCTAAAACTTTTCTATTTGTTTTCAAAATTTTAAAGTAAATGTAGTTATAAAAAAATGGATAACAAGAAAAAATTTCAATATTTTTAAATAATCCTTTCCGAAGGTGTGCGGATATCTTAAAGATACAATGATGTGGCTGGCGTATGTAATGGAACGTTATTTTCAGATACGACACTTTAATTGCTTCGGAAAGAAATAGCATATCGGGGCTTAAAAGTACATTAAACATATAATTAGATAGAATAGACATAAATTTTCATTTTATGTCGAACAGACGATTAATTTCCAGTTGAATTGGTAAGATATGTTTCACCAGAAGTTGCTCGTATTATTTTATATATATACTTGGGGGGCTCGGCCCCCTGGTCGCTACGCTCGCCACCTCCCCCCCCCGCGTAATCGCTTCGCGATTCCAAGTTATAGGTTACCCCTGCTTGCTGCGCTCGCCAATACTCCATGGAATCGCTTCGCGATACCTTATTTTCCATGCACTGTTAAAAATCTGATACATTTTGTTGCAACGCACTCCCTTGCTTGTATAGAAAACGTGGCCGTGAAATGGAGCTTTCTCATTGGTTGGAATAGAGATATTATATACAAACGGTGGTGAGCGTTGTAACAAAATGCAGCAGATTTTTAACAGCATACACTCAATTTTGGAATTCATCCCTCTCCTCATTGGTCGAAGCATAGACGGAGCTCTTTCCTGATTGGTCTATTCGACTCGTGGAAGGTGTGGTCCACCCGGACGCGTTATTTCCGGAAACCTTACACATCAGCGTCATTCCTGGAGATTTGTTTAAGACTAGTTTTTTTTTACTATAGAAGGATATATATATATACATAAGCAGGGCACGATATGTTATCTATCGCCGACCTTTCATTTCTTACCCGTTGGTCCTAGTCGTGTAGTTCCAGTTACAAAAACGTTAAATAAGTAAATATACATGTTGTTACATTGTTTAATGTTAAAAATCAATTTCATAAAAATTATGAAATCTACCTTTTTAAACGGTCCCCCAGTCACAGCAGATACATTTAGATAAAGTTAACATATATCAAAACAGATATAACAAAAGAAGTCTGATTTCTGTACTACAAAAATTAACAGAGTTATTAAATTTCAAAGTTTGAGAATTTTGCTCATGGTTTTATCTTTTCTTAATGATATCAGTTAAGAAATTAATTAAAATACACTGACCTCCAAAAGATAAGTTAGAACCGATTTTTTCCGTCTAATTTGCAAGTGAATGAACATCGAAACAACAAATTTGGGGGAATTGTGCGCTAAACTGTTATTTATTAAATGCGACATAGAAATTTCATTGAGTTAAATGTATAAATGAAATTACAACAAAAAAGCACTCATGATGGAAATTCCCATTCTTGGAAAAATCATTAAATCGCAGTATTATGCAGTAAAATATGACAGGAACACTAAAAATCAGGTTCTAATAAGGAATATGTCCAGCCCGGATGCATTGGCGGCATCGACTTTCTATGCTCTCTATTAAACTGTTAGACACCGAAATAGGTAGCACTGACCAGAAATGGAATAAGCATTGTTCCAGCTCATTTAATGACCTTGGAGGAGTACTTGAAGCCGCAACCTGTTTTCCAAGATAGTCCCAAAGATGGTCTATGGGATTCAACTGTGCATAATGAACTGGCCATTCCATTCTCTCCAAACCGTGATCCTCAATATAATCCTCAACAACCACAGCTCGGTGTGATCTCGCATTATTACCCATTAGAATTAAACCATTGCCAAAAGCACCAGCATATGGGCACACATATGAATCAAGGATCTCATCCCGATATCTCTCACCAGTCAAAGTTCCTCCATGGAACACATGCAGGTCAATGTGGCCTCCGAATGAGATCCCAGCTCCAACCATGATTCCACCGTTTCTGTACCTGTGTGTTTCGACATTGTTTGATTAAATATATGGAGTGCATTGTTTTCTCCAGATCAAAAGACGTCCCGAATCGCTCTCCAGTGGGAATCTGCACTCGCCTGTGAAGAATACACAAGCCCGCTGTTGTCTGGTCCAGGAAACATGTTCTCTTGCCCGACATAAATGGGCTCGTCTCTATTTTCCTTTTAGGGGGACACACAAAGCCGGTCGCCTGGCATAGAGACGTGCATTGTGAAGATGTCTTCGCACCGTAGTAGCAGCGATTCTTTTCCCTGATGCTACAAAGTGGTCTGGAGTGAGTTGCGGCACAGTAGTGTATATTAAGCTTTTGACCGAAAGAGCTAGAAACCGGTCTTCTGCAGGATTTGTAACAAGTGGGCCGCCTGGAACATGTCTTCTGAGCATAGAATCTTCGGATTCAAACCGATCCGAGATTCTTTGGACTACACAGCGAAACACATTGATCCGTCTAGCATTATAGGCCATTGACATTCCATTTCCATCCATTCTACCGCCCGCCATCTTAATGAATCGGGCAAACGACTTCTGCTATACATTTCCAGATTCTACTTTTTATTGTGAACAAAACTGACAACAATAGTTCAAATACAACAAAACTTACACGCGAAATTACAAAAGCTTCGTAATTGCATATTTTTCTCTCATTCCCAAATACCCATTCTTTTCTATAAAATAAAACGGGTAGCTGTAATTTTTGTGTAAGTTTTTTTAAATCTTATTATTGCCATTCATATAAACTATGAAGTTTAATCTGACTGCCATTTTTTTTTCTTTGGTGAGTTTTGAAAAACATGTTCTACCTTAACTTTTGGAGGCCAGTGTACTTGAAGATCGAAATCAAGGTGTAATGTATTTCTTTGCAGCGAAACTACCTTTAGCCGGCCTTACCAAATGAGGATATCACTAAAGTGTGATAAAGGTCAAGTTAAAATGCATAGATGAAATAACCATCTTGGTGATACCCTTGTTTGGCGATAGCGGCTGAAGATGGTTTTGCTGTAAAAAGAATATTGCAAACTGATTTCGATCTTCAAGACCTTTAATTCATTTATCAAGTAATCACTCAATGAAAAAAAAACATGTACAAAAATCTCAAATTTTGAAATTTAATAAATCTGTCAATTTTTGTAGTACAGAAGTCAAGCTTTTTGTGTTATATGTGTATGATTTGTGTAGACTTTTACTAAATATAACTATAGGGACTGGGAGACCGGATAAAATTTTAGATTTCGTAATTTTAAAATATACATATATTTTACACTAAATAATGCCACAACATGAATAGTTACTTCAGTTTAAACATTTTTGTAACTGGAATTATGTGTCTACAACCAGTAGTTGAGAAATTAAAAATCGTGAAAGATCGCACCCTGTTTACAATTTATTTATTTCATTTCATTAATAAACACACAATTTTTAAAAGAAACATTCAATAGTAAGGTTTTATGAGAAATCAGTATATACTTATCACCAAATATTTTTATTAAATATTGATTGTTAAAATTCTTGGAAAATGTTCGGATTTCGCTGCATCTACAAGCGACATCATTCTGTGGGAAATCACCGCCAGCTGAATATTAGACCTATGCATCCCACAAAAATAGTGGCTATTGTAGGAAGATTTTTTTAAAGAATTTATACCGTCCCCAGAATTAAACACCATTATTTTCTAAAAGTTTTTTTTTACTTATTAAATGTCAGAACTTGTTGCTGGGAACCACCGTAATACTTACCCATCATGGATATGCATAATATAAAATATGAAAATAAAACATTTGTAAATTATTTATAAAATGCATTGCAATTCCAAAACAAAATTTAAAAGTATATTTAAATACTTTTTAACAAAACTGGACCCTATTAGATTACTATGGAAGTCTATGAGAATTTGGTCAAATACCGGAAATAGTGTCACGTTGGAGTCACTTTTGGAGAGTAATTTTTGTGGCCAGATTTTGCGATATATCACTGAGTTAGCAAGAAACTTGCCGACATTCTTTTTTTTTGGGGGGGGGGGTGACGAGATAATCAATTAATACCGAATTGTGTAAAAGAGACATCCTTAAAGCTCCAAAAAAATTAATTATATGAACTAACAGTTTTCTAACTGTTTTAAGCGTCTAATTTTCAATTAAAATACATCTTTGAATTGAAATTTTAATTAAATGCAAGATCATGAAAATCGAATATTGTCGAAAATAGGATTACAAATACCTCGGTAACTAATTATCCGATCGACTTCATTTCTTATGCAAAATCTATATATTTTTTATTATATTTTACATTGTCTACTTGCAATAAAAATTTACGTAATTTTTATATATCTTTCATCAGAACGAATATTTCGAAAGTCTGAAAAAATAGTTTCGGTTAATAGACTTCTTTTCATTACTATATACTAAGCGTGCACAAAATTCCAAGTCTCTATCTCAATTTTTTAGAAGATAGAGCGATTACAGATACGCACAGACGGCATTTTGTTTTCTAAAAAATATGCTTTTCGCAATCGTCATTGTCTGAAATTTCTAAATCCGTTAATTTTTTTTTCAATTTTCAAAACAATTGCAAAAATTAAAGATAAAATCGAATTTAAGAGACAGTACAAAGGCAGATTATTTTTTCGCTCTTAACAGCCATTTTTTGCGCCAGAGCGTGCACCTATTACACAGTTGGTGAAGAAATATGAAGATTTTTAATGTTAAACTGTAGAGGGTACATAATATTTATTAAAATTTTATCAACAAACTCATGTACTTATATGTGCAAGATTATTGATAAAGAATAGACATTCATTTATTTATGTATTTTAGCTACTGTGGATAATATAGAGTGTGTTAAGAATTTAATGATGGAAGGCTTTGCCGAAGAATGCCGTAGACAACACAGGTCAACAGCAGATGAGACATTGCAAAAATATATCGATGCCTTGACAGACGAAGGCATTCTAGCTCTTAGCGGCGATGGAAATAATACTTTGCCCAGAATGTCTTGCATGTAAGTAATTTTTTATGAAAATATTATCTGATTTTTGTGATGATAGAAATAGCATTGGAATTTTTTAAAACTTACTATTAAACACTTTATAATAATTATTTTATTTTACTAACAAAGAGAATACCAACCTTGATAATCAAAGATTTTGATTATTTTAATATATGTTGTAGGGCAGAGACCCATTAGCCACAGGTTTAATAGATTTTATACACCGTTACTCAGTTTTTGAGAAACAAAACTGTCTAATATTATAACACAACTTAAAAAATTACTTTGTAACCTTGTTTGATAGGAGCTGACTTAGATAAGCAACGTCTATCGTCCAGCTGGTCCGGGTTGCATACCGAGAAGTGCTGCATTTCTTTTACTTATTTTTTATTCCATAATTTATAATTTAATAATCGCAATTAAAAATCTTGATATGTTAGCATTTTACAACTTCAGGTTCAGCTATAAGTTTATATAAGTTGTTGCTGATAATAAATTTTCCTTTAAACCACCTAGCAGGTGGCGCTGCTATGCTGCATTTTTCAGGAATTACCTAAATGTATCAAATAGAACAAAGTTTTAGGATTGTCACATCTGACTCGTTCCATTGTTGCTGATGTTATCTTAGAAAAAATGTAACTTTTATTTGCATCATCAGTTCCTTACCTTTAAACACTCACCATACAGTACAAAATTGTTTTTAATAAAAATAATTTTTCATCATATTACCAGTGCATTTACTACACAAAAATATTATTTCTACTTTCAGACATATGTTGCAGGAGTTTGCTTGTTATGCAACGAAAATAGAAGACAAATGCGGAACAACGGCCCTGGACGCCTATGTGGAAACTACACTAAAGTTTAGTGCAGTGGCTACATGTGGTGAAACATATCATTACCTCCCAACAATTATCCGTGTTTATAAATTGCAAAAAGAGCAAGTGTATGAAGTGGAAGAAGTTTTAAAAAAGAGAAAATAACCTTAGTGCGAATATTCGAAATCAATAATGACCAATGTCTAAAGAGATAAATAACATGATTCCCTCTTACAAATGTTATAAAGTCTCACTAATGCAATAAGTATGATCACATGATCTGTGTATTAGTTGTAGAGTTTCGATAAAACAAATTACAAAAAAATGCATTTTAGAGATTAAAAAAAAATTATTAATGCAAATCATAGCAACCAACATCGTGTATTTTTTTCTTTGTATTACATTAATTTTACGGTTAATTTTATCCTTTCACATCGCCGGTATCTGCTGATTAAATAATGTTAAAATTTCTGTTACATTTTTGTGGTACAAAAAATTCAAAAGTGTTGATAACTATGATTTAAATTAACTTAAAGCACTCTGCATGTTTCTCTCAACGGAGATGCTATGCAAATAATCTTTCTTGAGTAGAATATGTAGGGTCATTTCACATTGTTCATGTGAAAATTCAGGTCATCGGAAGAGGACAAAATTAAAATATAATAATAATAATAGTATATAAAAAGAGGATAGAAATATTTTTTAGTTCATAGGGTATTAAAAAAAGCACATGTTAATCCACAAATAAAAGAATAATAGGCTGTTACCACAAATATTTTAGAGAAGGAACATTATTTTTAATTTAAAGACAAACTCCCAAGAAAAAAATTAGAATGTGTAGAAACATTTTCATCGTCACATTTGGATTTAGTATCTTTAAATCTGTCAGGAAAAATTGTTATTTTTACAGGGAGGATTTTAATGCCAACCAGTGCCATTTATATTTTTCGTATTATTTAAAATTTAAAACCAAACTGATAAACAAAATATATCATTGCATTATGTAATAGGTATGTTTTTCTTGTACCTGTCCTATTGGGTTTTTGGAAAAATATGAATTCATTATAATATATATATATATATATATATATATATATATATGTTAAAATGAAACAAGTTTCTTTTTTAATTAAAATTTACATGACAATAAATTAAAAAATATAAAATAATCTTTTAACGATTCTAAGAAGAAACAATTATGTACACAGTTACTGTCTAAATATGAAAATTAACTTATTCATTCATACTCTTTATTCTAATGCTATACTCAACGGTGGCCAATGGCTAATTCCTAAACCGTTAGTCATAGACATACAGTTCCAGTTACAAAAAATGTTTTAAATGAGTTAAAGAAATATTTTAAAAGCGATTTGGGTCAATAAAAACATTTTTTAAATAAAAAAAAATTTAAATTTTTATACTAGCGGCCTTCGCCCGCTACGCTGCTGGTCGGTTTAGACGAACAGGCGGGCATTAAATAGCTTAATAGTTTATTAATTACGGGAAATTTATAGAAATTAGCACCAGTTGTGTAACTTTTTTTATTGCAATTTTTATTAAAACCCTTAATTTTTATTACAAACAAAAGGATTTCGCGTTTAAGTATCAATTTTGGCATAATGCCAAAAATAGCTTCCGTGGAATTTATGGGTTGGATGTACATTTTACGAAAATCAAAGCCGGCCAAATCAATGCTTTCATTTTGAAGTCTGATTCAATGTAAATTAAATATTTTTAAATTATTCAATCAATTCTTTCAAAATTTTGAATACTTTTAAATCATGTTTATATAAAGAGCTAAAAAAATTTTCGAGTGAAAATACCCAAAAATCGGCGAGATATAAAATATTAATGTTCACAACCGCTTATATATCATTATCCAATCAATCACTCAACCGATTTTTTCTATCTTTTCCAAATAATTAGATAAGGTTCAGGCATACATTTTTTAAAAAAAAGCAAGTTGATAGTGCAAAAACTTTGGGAAATATAAAATATTTACTGTAAATTTTTAAAGAAAAACATTTAAAAATCGAAGAAATCAAAAATGAAAAAAAAATTACACTGACATTAACAGAAAAGAACGAGGATTCAGAATCCGGCGTTGTTTCTTGTTAGAGTTTCATAGAACTGCAAGGATTAGAATTTAAAAACGCATTTCAAAAAAATTGAGAAAAAAAAAACGCTGAAAATCGAAGTTTCGTAAAAATATCGAAAAAATCACAAATTAAAAAAAAAATTAGTTGGTTAGTGCAAGAAAAGAACGACGTATCCGAAAATCTAATTCTTTTGTTGCTGGTGTGTTTATAACTGCACCGATGGCAATTTAAAAATGAGAAAACAGAGGGAGAAATTTTCTACCTTAATCGATCTTTTTCGGATCGCCATTTCCGCCCAAATTCAAACATGCAGGGGCAAATCAGTTAAAATTGTAACGTGTCTGATTAGTTTTTAATTAATAATTAACAAACTAATTGGAATTTCGGGACGTGAATGGGCAACTCATGATCCCCGGATTTTTTTCTTTCAATTCAAAACAAACGCGATGTTTCTCCGTTTCCGGGTTCGGAAGAGATAGCGTCACATACATACATACATACAACATACGGTCCAATTTTTAAATTTTGATGGTCTCCTGATCGTATAAAAAATATTTAGTAAAGTTTTTCTGTTACACGGACAAGAAAGAAAAGAAAATCCTGTTTTTTTACGATTAAAATTGACCGAGTAATAGCTGTTTTAAGTTGGAGCACATTTTTTGCTGCAAAATAGGAGTCATTCACAAATTTAGTATAAATGTAATTTCGTTAGATACATTTAAAAAAAAGATTGAGAATAAAATTAAGATTGCAATGTAAATTTGAAACCTGTAATCATTATGACATTTGAATGTACAATATACCATTTTTAATGTACATATAAGAAAAAAAACAAAATTTTTGTCAAATAAAATGATGAAAATAAACTACCTACAAAATGATACATATTTTAAAATGTTTTTAGATAACATTAGCCTGCAAAAATTCGATTTCGACGTGCTTTTTGGTTTTTGATAATTGAATCTTATGTATTCTGTACTGCTGAATCGAAAAATGACCATGTTTTAAAACCAAGTAAAGATTTTTTGCAATTCATAAGTATAAAAGTTTAAAAAAAAGAAAAAAAAATGCGGAAATTTAATATTATAACATAGGTGTGTTTTTAACTTTTAATAATGCATTTTGAAACTAAAAATGATTTCCATTTGTAACCATTACGTCAGGGTTTTTCGCAAGTTGTAAATTTCAAAGTTAAAAAGCTCAAATTTAAAATTGAACCTCCTCCCCGATCTCTTCGGATATCTTAGCTTTTATACTGTTAGAAAATTAGTATAAACCAAAAAAATAAATCAGTCATTGAATTAGATAAAAGTAAACTTTTAAAAATTGCATCATTTTGATAGTATTGAATTTTCACTACAGCTTAACTTTGATATTTACGATTTACAAAAAAAAAATTGATGTGATGACTTAAAAATGATGATCATTTTCAGATACAATGCAAAAAATAAACAAAAATCATATATAAAATACATCCATCTCCTCTATTTCATAGTATCAGATTTTTTATTTTTTTAACTATTACAATTCATAATTTGACGAAAATCTGGATATTATGATTAAATTTAAAGTAATTTTTGATTTTAGCGATAAAAAATACATAAAAGTTAAAAAACGTCATCGTCTTTGTTACCTAATCTAAAACTTTTTCTTAACTTGTTAATGGATCTATACGACATTTTTTGTGTTATCTTGCAAAGTAAGTATAAAAAGTAACCATCGAAAATCACATAGACAGCATGTCATTTGATTTACGTCAGTATATAAAATTCAATCTCGATCGGATATTTGAAAATGAGTTAAAGTTCAAATACAAATTTTAAACTCAAAAAACATAAATTTCGTTGTATTTGAAAAAAATATATTTCTCTTAAAAGTAATTAAAAAAATACAGTCACAAATCCGTAAAAAAATCATGTTAAAATATAATTATTTTGAACAATCTGACACTTAACAAACGTTAATTCAATTGTAATACTTGTACATTTTTTTCTTAAAGCGCAAATGATGAAATAGTCCTTCGAATACTGTAAGGGCTTTATACATGATTACTCAAATCATGATTGAACTCATTTATTTTTAATGCAGGAAAATGGTATAAGCCATGTTTTTTTTTAGTTTCACAACTCGGTCAATTTTAATCTTATATTAACGGGACTGTATTTTGTCTTACTTTCCAGTGTAATAGGAGAAATTTATTAAATATGACTTATAGGACGGAGGGATTGTATAAAATCTAAATTTCGTAACTTTTGAAGAAGTGTTTTTATTGAAGCAAAACGCTTAAAGTATTTCTTTACCTCATTTAAAAAAATTTGTAATTAGAACTATGTACCTATGACTAACGGGTTAAAAATTAGTTATTGGCCATCGTTAAGAGTGGTCAACCTGTACAGAATTTATTGAATATAAAATGTCTTTTGCGAGGAAAATAAAGAAGTGGATGTGAAAATGATAGAGAGTTATTTCTACCAAGTTGTAGAATTTAGCATATATGATTGACTGTGCCTTGACTGAACATTTCAAACAATGGATCAAAACTGCGTTTTTTACAGTCTTTATGGATATTAAAGAAGTCTTATTTTCGAGATGGTGTACTGTGCTTGTTGTTCAGTATTTAAAAAAAGTTTTAAATGTGAAAGCTGAGTAGATTTAATCTTCTTTTCGATTATAACTGATAAATAAAATGATTCTCAACGTGCCTCGAGATATTTAAAAATATATAAAAAAGTCTCAAAATTTAGTAGTTTTTTGCCCACAGAAATTCTTTTTTAAGGAATTGTGTTAGGAAATTCGGTTTTTCCCATATACGATGCAGAAAAAATATTCTACCCGAGCTTTTGCAAGATAAGGTGGGTTTTTTTGGTACATTTCACTTCGCACTACTGTTAACTCTACAACTGTATTAGAAAGAAGTTTCAAATACCACATGTTTAGAAATAAACTCTAACTTTAAATGTTATATAAAAAATTTATTTAGGATTGATGTATAAACGGAGAGGTTCAATAATTATTGTCTCTAGTGTATATAAAATATTTTAACCGCTATAGTTGTTGTGAAATATCGTGAATGTGTCCTAAAGTGCCCAAAGGTGCCCAATGTCCTAGTTGCCTATATGCACAATTTCAGATGTTATATTAACATAGTTTTGTAGGAAGGACTGAAAAGGCAAAGTGTGAGTGAAAAGATTATTTTCAGCTTATGGACTAGATTTATGACAGTAGATGGGACGTAACTACTGTGGTTTGGAATTGGATCATCGTGATGTGGCCAGAACTCAACCACTGTCACAAATATAGACTCGTAACTCCCAACCAGAATTTCACCCTCATCCTCATTTTTAAAATCTCCCTCAAAAATAGGTCTTCAAAAACTAAATCCCTTGCTTTATATCTATTTTAAAATAGGTACTACGATTCTAAAACTAAGCATGTACGCACTTAAGACATTAGGCTTTGATGTTCACATCAACAATCGCAGTACAAATATTTTATATGCATAATGTACAATAATTATTGAACCACCTACGTAAAATTTTCTATATAAATCAAAACCGAAACTTATTTTCCTCTTTCTTATCAATAGCAACACCCAATTTTGACAGTACATTTTAAATTTTCGATTCAAACTATGTTTAGAAACGAAATTTGAAGTCATTTGAATGGTAAATATTTGCATTATAAACATTCAAAAAATTAGAGTTTCTTATTTTAAATTATATTTTCATATTTTTATTAATATCTCCTGAAATCATAATTGTGATACTTTTTGTATGGTTTTAATATTAAAACAACCGAACATAAGTAAGTTGAATTTGCAATAAAAAAATTATGATTTGAATTATGAATTCAATATTTGAAAAAAAAATATATATGAATTGTAACCTACAAATTTTGGATATATTTATTACATATCCTTCATTATGCGAATTATCAATTTCAATTTTTTTTCCAAATAATTTTCCATTTATGATACAAAAACGTAAAAAGTTTGGTTTAAGAGCCATTATTTTGAAATTCAGACAAAAAAATGATGTTTTGATGGTTGTATTTTTTAATTGCCTTGTTATTTTTTTTATGTTGAAGTAAATCATATTTAATGAATAATCTGTAATTTTGATCCCGTGAAAAAATTTCCCCTTTTCTATAGAAAATTTCAAAGTTAAAGGTTGTGAATGCCATTTTTCATGAAAAGTAATATGCTGTTTAGAGGTCTGCACGGGCCGAACGAAAAAAAAAAGGCCCGACCCGGCCCGGCCCGAAAGTTAAAATTTCGGCCCGAGCTCGGCCCGGTCCGGAAAAAAGTTAAAAATTCTGCCTGAACACGGCCCGGCTCGAGTGAATTTCTACAGAACATTGATCTCTAATCTTATGGAAGAGTTCTGATCAAAAAAAATTATATTAGTCTTTTTTTTCCATGTTTATAATCTTCATTTATGCAGAAGTGCCGTAGGCTGCGATATTTATGCTTTTAAATGAATCTTTGTTTGTTGTATGTAAATGTTTCAGTTATCACTAGTATTATTAATCCATATTCCTTGTAATGGAGAAAAAAAATTGAAAAAGCGGTATATGGTGAAATTTCCAAAGACGGAATCGCTTTAGAACGAAAAAAAATGCATTCCCTTCTTAACAGATGTAAAAAAAAATTCCGTCATAATCAGGTTTTTTTTTTTTTTGTGTGTGTGTGTGTGTTAATTCTATTTTAAAACGCCTAGTACACTGTAAAAAAAAATCTGTAAAGTTATTAAACTTTATCTAGGAAACTGGGATTCCAAAAACATTTCCTGTAACGGTAACAACAAAAATTCAAGTTTCGGAATCGGTTACATGAAATTTTCCTGTAACCTTTACATGAAAAGTTCTTGGAATGCCAGTTTCCTAGAAAAAGTTTAGTAACTTTACAGAATTTTTTTTACAGTGTAATCTACGATTCTTTAAAAGGAATAAATTCTAATGTTTAATTGTAGAATAATGACGGCTTAAAAGTATATGCTTTTTTTGCAGAAATTTTTGGACAAAGCCAAATATTACTGATTTATAAAAAGTCGAGAAAAGGATTTTCATATAGGAAGATTCAATAGGAACTGATTATTTTGATCCATGAAAACTAGGAAGAATGGAATCAGTCTCGGCTTCGTACGGAAAAAAAAAGTTAGGCCCGGCCCGATACTCCAGCAAAAAAATTAAGGCCTGAGCCCAGCCCGGCCCGAAACGATTAGTCACTAGGCCCGGCCCGGCCCGAATGCCATTATTGGAAATCGGCCCGAACCCGGCCCGCGGGCCGGGCCAGGCTCTGGCTTCGGGCCCAGGCCCGGCCCGTGCAGACCTCTAATGCTGGTATATTAGGAGCGCTATATCTCTCGCAAGCAACAACATCTCACAACTTTTTTGGCATAAATAGCTAGTGTAACCCTACTTACTTATTAAAATTTATTTCTTTCCATGGGGCATTTTTACTTTACATTGTTATGTTGCTACAAAGTACAGTCAAAATGGCATTTTTGTCCATTTTCCGCACTTAATATCTTATTCAAGCAATATGACTGTACTTTGTGGCAACATAACAATGTAAATTAACAATGCCCTATGGAAACAAATAAATTTTAATAAGTACGTATGGTTATACTAACAGTTTATGTCAAAATAATTTTGGGATGTTGTTGCTTGCGAGAGATATAGTGCTCTAAATATACCAGTATTTCACTTTTCACGAAAAATGGCATTCACAACCTTGATCTTTGACATTTTTTATAGAAAGGGGGAAATTTTTTCAGGGCTTCAAAATTACAGATTATTCATCAAATATGATCTACTTCAACATATAAAAAAATCAAGCAAATCAAAAAATACAACTATCACACTTTGTCTGATTTTCAAAATAAGGGCTCTTAAGAGCCGTTTATGATGTGCAGAAAAGAATATTTCGAAAAAGAATATATTTTACTCATTTCATCGAAACATGTGGTCTGGCAGTTGTCGACATATTGCAATGTTGACTATTGTCAGCCTAAATGTTATCAGAGAGTTAAATGGTTATATCGACAAGAAATAATGCATTAATAGATGTGAAAAAAGTTATTCTATAACATTTTAACAATCGAGTGCTGCATTGAAATTTGAAGACAGCCTCTAAAATATACTTATTTTATAATAATTAATTTCTTAGAAACTAATCGTATAAATTTCATAAAAATTCGTTTGTAGGCTAATTGAAGGATTTACAATTTATTTATGGTATCAAAGTAGAGTATTGTTACAGAAAAAAACATACAATTTGAGTTTATTTTAATATGTTGATGGCCTCCTAAGCAAATTGTATATGCATTATTTAAAAGTAATTATTTTCGACCAGTAACTTCCTTCTACTATAATTTCTTGTAGAGTTAGTACTGCGTGTTTATTTATTTTTTTTTCGCACAAGTGTATATCACGTACACTGTTAAAAAATCTGTGCTACTTTGAACCGAAATTTGGTGCTTAGTAGCTGCCACCATAAGATGGTGAAATCTTGTTCCAAGATTTGGAACTTCGGTTGAACCATAGTACCATTTTATCAAATAATATGGTCTAAACTCGTTCCAAGATTTGGAGCTTCGATTGAACCATCCTATGGTGGCAGCTGGTAATAGCTGCGAGCACCAAATCTTGGTTCAAAGTAGCACGAAATTTTTAACAGTGTATATTAATGACTTTTATAAATGAAATAGCGTTTCCAATCCATTTTTCTTTTTTTACTTATTTATAATTTTTTATTATTATTTATATATTTTTGGATCAGTGACGCTTACAAAGAACATTATGTGTTTTTCACAAAATTTATTGCATTCAATAGAGAAAATATTCAAACGACTACTATTCATGTTGCTTGGAACAGTCTAATTTTGTTTAGAAATTTTAATGCTTTCTTAATCGATGGAGAAATTCAAATTTCTGACTAATTATTTAAAACTTTAGTATTCTGAGGGAAACTCCAAAGGAGGTATGAATTTTTCCTCGAAAATAAATTTTAAAAGAAATTACTTGACTGCGATATCTTGAACGCAACTGAGAGCAGATATGGTTATTCTAGGCACTCCCAATTAATTACTGTGAAACATTTAGCTTTTGCAAACGCTGCTTGTGGTAATAAATAAGAAATTATAAGACTGCTTTTTGAAAATAATTTAAGAATAATCGTGCGATTCTTCATAAGATGATGTCTGAGTTTCATTTCTATGAATATTTTTCCTCATTAACAACGCCTAGATATATAAAGAAATAGTTTGCAAAAGCCTTGCTGGTTTGTTAGCGATGATGCAAAATAACTTTAAAAAAAAAGAACGAAAAGTAAATAGCTTAAGATATTCAAAACACATGGGAAAAATAAATATATAATTTTAGAGTCACATAGCTAATACCTTTCTATGAACAATCATATTAAAAATAGGGACAAAATTATAAAGAAAATAAATGGTAAAGAAATCATTTGCAAAGTCCTGGTTGGTTTGTTAAGGGAAAGTACAAAATAACTTGAAAAAAGTACAAAAAGCAAACAGCATAAAATTTTCAAAACACATGGGGAAAATGAAATATATCATTTTGAAGTCACATCGCTAATAACTTGCCATAAACATTCACATTAAAAATAGGAACAAAATTGCAACGAAAATAAATGGTAAAGAATATGGTAAAGAAATCATTTGCAAAATCCTGGTAGGTTTGTTAGGGAAGTGCAAAATAACTTGTAAAAAATACGAAAAGCAAATAGCATAAAATATTCAAAACACATAAAAGAAAAGATATATCAATTTAGTGTCATATCGCTAATAACATACAATGAACATTCACATTAAAAATAGGGACAAAATTGCAAAGAAAATAAGTCTATATCTTTAAAAATTGGATTATTATTTATCTATCATACGTAGTACTGTGTAAATATTGTAATCATTCTAAAAATTAAAAAAAGATGTATTTACGTTTTCAAGACACCAAACATTACGAAAACATATTTTAGAAAAACAAAATGCCGTCCGTCTGCCTGTCTGTAAGAAATTCAAATTTCTAGCTAATTACTTAGAACTTTAGTGTTCTTAGAGAAACTTCAAAAGATATATAAATTTTTCCTCGAAAATAAATTGTTCAAGAAATTACTTGACTACGATGTCCTGAATAAAACTTAGAGCAGATATGGTTATTCTAGGCACGGACAATTAATTACTGTGAAATTATTCGATTCGATTTTTCATGACACTGTGCTTCATGAAAATTTTAAGTCAAAGAGATATTTTAAATGGAAATGAGACGCGTAACCCGACGCAGTAAACTTATAGTTAATATGATTATCAATTTTGGAGTTATAAGAATGTCTCTTGTACGCAATTCAGTAATAGAGCAATTAAAATTTATGACGTCATAAAGCCACGATTTTGAACGATCTATTCGGTGATTTTTAAGTGTATAGATTTTTTTAATTATGTATATGAATAAAATTTATAAAAATATTTAAAAATGCGTTTAAATATCATTTTGGAATTGTAAGGCATTTTATAAATTACACATGTGGGTAAGTATAACGGTAACCCTCCCCCCAAACAACTAGTTTTCTATTAAATTCGCGGAATAAATATAAATGTCGATTAGATTGATTGTGTTCCTTTTTTGTGAAAACAAGCTTTGAAGGAACAAAATATAGAACTATTTCCTCTATTATTTTTCTAGGTTTTTTTTCCTAGTTTTCTGCAATGTATATATGTGTGTCTATATTATAATTAAATATTCTTTTTAACTCTAACAAGTTAAAAAATATATTTTAAAGAATTACATCGACGAATTACATATAACAATATGTAAAAGAAGAACAAATCAGATATATAAAATGTACTTACAAATATTATGCAGACAATAAATAAAATAAACCCAGCTGAAGTGAAGAATTAAGCAGGACCAGAAATCGAACCCTAGACCACAGCACTCCTCGATAATCCTCCCTCCACTGAGCTACTCCATCCGATACCTAATTCTGCTATTTCTTACTAATAAACATATTTAGAAAAAGTACTAATATTCCGCAAGGGGAATATTTGTGTGTACCTTTAAGATTTGAATGGCAGGCGTTATTTGTGTATGTGTGTGTTAAAAGGTATTATAAATAAAATGAAGTGAAAGATATAATAAATGAAATGAAATATATGAAATGAAAAATTGTTACATTTCATAATACGGCGCAGTTTTATTAATAAATGCTTACTCAAGATAAAATTGAGACAATAATATACATATATGTCGTTTAAGTTAAAATGCACCACTATGCTAAAATAAACACCATTAAAAATGCTAAAAAAATACATATTTTCGCAATATAAAATGTTTTACTAAAACTCCAAAGTATTAAAGAATAAAATATGCTTTCCAGATATGCTATTCAACAGTTGTCATTATTAACCCTTTAAAATGTTACAAAACATGAAAAATCAACTAAATTGAATGGAAGACGTGAAAAAAAATCTCAGTTCATTTTTTAATTTGATCGAAACACTTGTAAAAATGATGCCAGAAAAATAGTTGAATTTTCCGTTGTGTTTGCTTATCATAAAATACATTTCGCATATTTCTTTCTTTCTCTTTTTTTAGACATGTCAGCATACTTTTATTTGTGATGTTTAAAGTTGATAACGATTTCAGTTTTCAAAAGAAACGTAAACTAAGAATAAATGCTTTTTCATGATTGAACAAGTTTGTTAATAAGATTATGAATGTAAAAAATATCAGCATTTAAGAAGATGTGGGATACATTATAAAGTAATTTTTATCTATTGAATTAAAATTTTAGATCCTTTTGTGATGGTTAACCTTATCATTTGTAAACAAAATCACATATAAAACGTTTTTGTCATTTACAATTTCTGTAAAAAGTGGAGTAGTTTAAAAGTGTTATAATTTGAAATATTGTTTGTAGAATTTGATTTTAAAAAACACAAATACATAAGTTTTAATTTTGTTTCAACATCTTTAACAATATTAATTAAAACATAAATTAGAAAATTTTTATCTAAAAATTTTAAAAAAAATAGGAAAAAAATTTGAAACTTAAAAAAAATAAATAAATAAAAATGAACAAAAAAAAATAAAAATAAAGTAAAGAACTAAAAAAAAATTTAAAGAAAAAAATCATATTTTCAAAATTAGATATTTTTTTCAAAAGCACTGAATCAAAATTAAAGTAAAATAGTTGAAAAAGACATCTCCCAAGTTCGAATCATCTATCTTTAACAATTCATGACTTATAACAATCTAAATACGAGAAATGGTGAGAAGTCTCACCGAGACGAAAAGCCCATTTTCACAAGCAAATATTATGTGTTGACATGTCGTTGTAGAAATCGATATTTGAAATCTAAATTTTGAAAATAAACTAAAACAAAAAATATTATTATTATTATTTTATTTTATTTTAATTTAATTTATTTATTTTGGCTGCAGTTCATGTACTTTCTGGAAGAGAATATGTTATAATACAGCGTTTTGGCTTAGGTACCGAAATTGATTAATATAAATTAACTTTTTTTACGCTTGATAGAAAACGCAGGCAAGGATTTTTTTTTTTTTTTTTTTTTTTTTTTTTTTTTTTGCGAAATATATAATTTTTGTTCCTAAAAAATGAAAAAAAGCTAAGTAAAGGGTAAAAAATAAACATTATTTAGGATTTAATAATTAGGATTTAATTTTTCGAAAAATACAGTTGTGGAAAAATTCAGTTGTGGAATTTTTTTTTTTTTTAATTGAAACATAGTAAAAAATTAATTAAAAATAGATTACAAAATTCATCTTTACTTACAAAAACCTGATTGGGTTTTAAATGAAGCAGTGTAAAACCTTAACTGTAACTCTGTAAGGTATTGCCTAAAGCCCAATATTTCAATTTTAATCTTTCATTTTTAGTTTTTATGAATAGCAAGTGCAAATTAAAAAGAAAGTACAAAACTAAAATTTTAAATGAATTCAGGTTTTCATGCTGCAAAAATACTCCATGTTAAAATTAGGTAAAGCAGATTCAATTAAGTTTTCTTGTATGCCAATAACACCTTAAAAGCAGGGAAAGTTTAGACAAATTTAAAAGAGACATTTGTTTGTGTATCAATATATGGCAATATAAAACTTTAAAAAGGATAATACTGATTTAACAAAATTTCCATTTTCTTAATAGGAACATCTTTTGAGAAATAGACTATCTACAATAAACTACAATATACTTTTAATTAAAATATATTTTCTATATTTTACTACATGAATACATTTGAGGGGATTGCTATGATTTTAAACTCATTTCACAATACAAACAGCGCTTTAAATTATTTAATGAAATAGGAAAATAACTACAAATTAGCAATTTAACATTGAAACTAAAATAAGAATTATGTTGTTTCATGAAAATGCAAAGTAAATACAATTAATCATTCTGCAGGCTATCATTCCATACAATATAATTTTTTGTTTTAATTCTCATAACTTTAAGAATTTAAATTTATTATAGGGGTAGAATACATTGTGATTCTACCTGTGGGTGAATTATGAACAAGTTTTAAATGTGCGAATCGGCTGAATGTGCATGGATTTGCGCATCGGCGAGAAGGGTTGGAGAACTCACCAGTTCCTATAAATAGTCAGTCTATACTCTATTATATATCATACAATCTTCATAAAGCACTAAATGCCAGTAGTCTGTACAGTATATGGCTACATCATTTACTTTTTTATTATTGTTCTCGATCATTTCAATTATAAAAAATACATTTTTGTACTAGAGTATTTTTTTAAACAACTCTACTAAGTTTTATTATTAAAATAATAAACATATTTAACGAAAGACATAACGATATATACCCACTAATGGACAAAACCTCAATAAAATTAAAACATCTATAATAAAACATTTTAAAATAAAAAAATGTGTACATGTAGAAATTAATAAGTAAATTTAAAATAAATACATACACTCATTAATATTGCAGTTAGATATGACGCATTCAACATGCCATTGAAACAGAAAAATACGAAGTTTAAGCTAAATTGCCCTATTACCCAAACAAGAGTACATTAAAATATGTTATATTACTTTCGCAAAATAAAACATTATGTTCAATACACTGGTTTATTAAATAATAAAATGAGCTTTTCGCTTTGTGTATTTGACATTATCATGCCTTTAAAAATGTTACAAAATGCAGAAAATACACCAAATTGAACATAAAAACGTGACTGAAATATCTCGATTTCTTTTTTATTTGATCGAAGCACTTGTTAAATCGAAGCTAAAAAAAAGTTGAATTTTTCGTTATGTTTTAAAACTGAACAGTTAATAACAAAATATATTCTTAAGATTTGTTTTATTATTCTTTCTTGTTCTGTAGATATTTGAAAATATTTTAGATACCTATACTTAGTATATTTCTGTGGTTTTAATTTGTAAAATAAATGTAAGTTTAAAATGAAATACTAGAAATTGGTGATACAGCTTCGGCAAGTTTTGAAAAAGCATTATATTTTTTGGTTTGATTTACAAAACTGCAAAATTGTTATACTTTTGGTTCTTTTTCAGCATTGTCGAAACTATTTGAAAGAAAAGAATAATGTAGTTGTGAAAAAAAAAATGTTTGCATAAAAGAGTTACTAAATTTTGTTTTGAATTTAATGTAACTTCGACACAAAATATCGTTGTTGTTGCAAAATATACCGTCTGGAATACAGAAAAGCATGGTCAGGTTCCAAAAACACTTGACGTATATATACAGTTTCCTTTTGGCGGATAAACATATTAGTGGAAGGCATATTACAAGGAAGGTCTCCAAATGGGCATACTCTAAAAAATCTGAAAAAAAAAAAAAAATACAGAAAGTTCTGATGAGAATATATGTTTATATATATATTTTTTTTATAAAACCTCCATACAGCGTCCCTAAATCAATAATGAAAATTTCGTTATTTGGCGGTTTTCCATCGGTTGGCGATGCAATTTCAAAAAATACTTATTTATGTCAAATACACTTTTAGGGAAAAAAGGTTTATGTTGAACTTGTTTACATTAATTTAATTTAAATTACTTTAGTTTTGTCAGTTTTAGGTTTTTTTAAGTGCAATTTTGTTATATTGATATTTATGTATATTTATATTCAAATTTAACCATCAAAATTTGTGATTTAAAACGAAATTCATAATTTAAATTAATTAAAACTGTTTCAAGATCAAAGTCTAATTGAGTATTTTCAATTAGATTTTATTGCTTTGGAAGCATCTCTCTTTTAATTTTCAATACCCTCTAAATGTTTAAGAATAATTTTTCTCAATATGAATTTTTTATGTGCGAAAATATTTTTTCCAGTGATAAATTAAATACCCTTAGCAACAAAAAATATATATGTGTAATACAATATATATATATGTGTGTGTGTGTGTGTACATAATACATTAAACTCTCTCATTGTTTATGTTTGAATTCATTAAATACCATTTACATGCATTCTAAAAGTCCAATAATTTTCAGTTGCATTAAAAGCGTTTGCTTTAGGCTATTAAAGTACTGCTTGCTGAATAGTGTCACGCTTTCTTCTTTTAAAGACAAATATTCAAAAGTATTTTGTTTTTTATATACTTTTTACTATAATTCCGCCGCTAATTTTCACTGATCCTTTATTACATGTATAAGTAGTTTAATTAGTACATATTTTTTTTAATTCTGAGTATACCCAGTATGGAGACCTTTATTGTTAGTTGGCTTCAAGATTTCTTCGCAATTTTGATCCAAACCGAAAAGGAGAAATCTCCTGGCTAGATGCCCCTCTCCCACCTTCTGACCTCTCATCAACAGTACTTTCCATACTTCTGATTTACATGGTCTGTTGTACGACACGCCGACAACAACAATACTTGAAAGCTCTTTGCAATCATCCTCCAAAGCATTGACGTCAACGCTGCTTAAGGGGTTCTGGGACATATTTTGAAATAACTTTTATTTATTGAGTTAATTTTTTTAATTTTTTGTTAGAGTTAACTGCATCATTTTTAAACAAAATCTCATAATAAAACTTCTCTTCTTAGAATTTTTTTTAATCGAAAATTTATTTAAAAAGTGGGTAACATAAAATCGTTATAAAACAAAATATTTTTCGTAGAATTTCGATTTTTTTACATTTAAATAAACATAAATATATAAATTTTCATTTTGATCCAGCATTTTTTAAAATATTAATTTTTTAAATATTTAATAAAAAAAATTTTGAAAAAGGATATAACTTTTATTAAAGAATCATTTTTTCAAAAGTAAATATTTTTTTCAAATTTGCTGAATGAGAATTAAAGTATGTATGTATGTTGGCCAATTATTTGCACAATGGGATATAGGCCCTAAGGGGTGGGATGCCCTCCGTGGGGGTCTTTCTAAGGGAACCTAACCCGTATTTACGCAAGGTTCGAAGAAAACCACGGAAAACTCCAAACGGTTAGGCCGACGGTCGCGATTGGGTTCGAACCCTGCACCTACCGTCCACCAGTTTGAGGTCAGAACCTCTCGGCCACTGGTGGGGCCAAAAATAATTAAATTATGGATATAAAAATATACATGTTTTAAGTTTTAAGTATTTATATTTAATGATTCTTGAGTTATAATAATTTGCATCCGAAAAATTGTGAAACAACCCATAATGAAAAAATCTCATTTCCGCAAGAAGTCATTTGTATGACAACCATTGCTTCAAAGCCATATTTTAGAAACAACCCAAAACGAAAAAAATTATGTTTCTCCTTCTAAAAAAAGATTTATAGAATAGATTTAAATGTAATTTCAAGCATAAAAAAACAGAAATTTTTAATGTGATAAATTTTTTTAGAAGATTTTTGTATACTGGACTCCCTTAAATGTCTATGATGAAAAAAATAGTGCAATACACAAAGCAAAACTTGACAATATGGAGGAGTCGATTAAAACCCGCAAAACATATTAAAAGACAGCCATTTATGTTTTTCATTCAATGTGAATGAGTCTGGATTTAGCGAGGCAAATTGGTTTTTCATCGATTTTTTTTTTTACCAAGTTTAAATAGATGAAAGTCACTGTTGCTAGATTGCATTCCTTTTTTGATTCAATGTTTTTTGGATGTCTTATCACGACTGAGCCACTCACCAATGGAGCTTGGCCATTTTATGTATCTACCTTATTGCCCCAAAAGCATGTAGGTAATTTTCAAATGGTCCAATCGAGGTCGGCATATTTTATTTTTTTTAAGAACGAGAACTAAGTTTTCTCAATATTCTTATAAATATACTGATTTCCCAACTTGTACAGATGGATACTAACTTCCGTGATCAAGGCCAGCTTTAAGCTCCTTTTCGATGAATCTATAAACAGCCTCCATTCATTTTTATCGTAAGTGATATTAAAATTGCTCACCAGTCCGGGAACAGCAAAACAATAGACCAACTTTTCCACTAAGTCCTTAACAAATTCATTCTCTCGATTTTTGTATTATTAAAAATATGTTTTATTGGCCAATCAGTTTTTCTTACTTTCAATCTGGATCCCAACAATTCAACTGCCTCTTTCGGAAAGGTTCAGATCTCTACTCAGATCTTTAAATTCTTACGAAGAGAAGGGCTGACAAGGAAGATCTCTATAGTGGGCATACTCAGAATAGTTTGAAAAAATATTAATTACACTGCTTATGTATGTAATAAAGGATCAGTCAAAATTAGCGACGGAATAAATGTAGAAAATTTGTAAAAAAAAAATCGTTTTGAATATTTGGCCTGAAAAATCAAAAGCATCACGCGATTGGGCCAGAAGCGTTTTTCCTTGCCAAAAGCAAACGATTTTCATGCAACTGAAAATTTTGTGTTAATAGATTTTTAGGATGTGTTTAAATGGTATTTAACAAATTTAAACTTAAACAATGAGAGAGTTTAATATATATACAGGGTGATTATAATTAAAGTCCGAGTTTCAAAACGCTCTAAAAAGCGAACCACTCGTTAGAATGGCGTCAAAATTTAACATCGTATTATTGAAGAAGGGGGAAAGAAAATGAACCAAAAAAAATTCCAAATTTGAGTGACAGATGGCGCTGTAAGCGTCAGTATATGTAAATTAAAATACCTGGCATGCGCACGACAATTTCAGGTGTTATAAAAGCGTTGGGTAAACGGCGTTTCCTCATTTCGCTTCTCAGACGTTGGCCATGAGTGTCTCAATGAAGGATCGTGCTCTGATTGTAAAGCTTTATTACAAGAACGGTGATTCTGCACAAATAGCTCTGCAGAAGTTCAGGACTCTCAAGGGTATGAAAAAAGGCGCTGGACCGATGACTGTCAGAGGTTTGGTGAAAATGATGCTAAAATTCGAAGATACAGGTTCGTTTGATGTGCAGTCTGGTAGAGGAAGGAAAAGATGTGGTTCGGCGGTAGTTGAAGAAGTGGCCACAGCAGTTCAGGAAGAGTCTAGCGGTGGTGAGCAACCATGCAGCGCACGGAGAATTGCCGAACATTGAACAAGCCTGTGAGCACGGTACATAACATTCTACGAAACATCCTGCAATGCTATCCGTATAAAATTTGCCATGTGCAGGAGTTGTTCCCTTCTGACCTGCCAGCAAGAGAGCGTTTTGCTTTGGAATTTCTTGCTCGCATGGTAGTGGACAATGATTGGCCGTGGAAAATTCTGTGGACAGACGAAGCCCATTTCCACCTGACGGGATATGTCAATAGACAGAATTGTCGAATATAAGCAACAGAAAATCCACTCGCAACGAACCCAGTACCACTTCATCCTGCAAAGGTCACTGTGTGGTGCGGATTTACGGCATTATTTATCATAGGGCCGTATTTTTTCGAGGAGACGGGTGCTTTAGGTCCTGATACCGTTAACGTCAATGGTCAGCGCTATGAGTCTATTTTGCGTAATGACGTCATTCCAGCTCTGCAACAGCGTGAATGTCTGGATAGTGTCATTTTTATGCAAGATGGAGCTCCTCCGCACATTGCAAATCGAGTGAAGCAGTTGTTGAGGCGGCATTTCGGAAATGCTAGAATTATCAGTCGTCATTTCCCTACAGTCTGGCCGGCCCGATCACCTGATCTTAATCCGTGTGATTTCTGGCTGTGGGGTTATCTGAAAGATATTGTGTTCAGTACTCCGATTGCCAACGTAGCTGAATTAAAGACACGCATTGCGCAACACATTCTGAACTTGACCCCGGATACACTTCGATCGGTTGTGGAACATGCTGTTTCCCGATTTAATCTTGTTGCCCACAACGGCGGACAGCATATCAAACATGTTTTGCGCCAGTCTGGCCAAACTTAAAAACCGATTGGATGGATGCTTTTTATGCGGTTTTTGGCCTCAGGACAATTAAAAACCGGTTAGATGGATGCTTTTTATGCAGTTTTTGGCCTCAGGACAGTTAAAAACCGGTTAGATGGATGCTTTTTATGCGGTTTTTGGCCTCAGGACAATTAAAAACCGGTTAGTGGATGCTCTTTATGCGGTTTTTGGAGTCAGGACAATTAAAAACCGATTGGATGGATGCTTTTTATGCGGTTTTTGGCCTCAGGACAATTAAAAACCGGTTAGATGGATGCTTTTTATGCGGTTTTTGGCCTCAGGACAATTAAAAACCGGTTAGATGGATGCTCTTTATGCGGTTTTTGGCCTCAGGACAATTAAAAACCAATTTTTCCCATCCGATGTGGTACGACCTTGCCGTGGTGGACGGGTTTACATAACTAACAGTATCACACACGGACAGTCATGCACACTGAACAATACAGTTGGTTTATATCGTGTAACTTACGCCTTAGCCGTTGTTTTACGATTTGTCCTTTGTAGTCAAAATTCTGACGCTTACAGCGCCATCTGTCGCTAAAATTTGGAACTTTTTTTGTTCATGTTCTTTCCCCCTTCTTCAATAATACGCTGTTAAATTTTGACGCCATTCTAACGAGTGGTTCGCTTTTTAGAACGTTTTGAAACTCGGACTTTAATTATAATCACCCTGTATATGATATTGTATTGCATATGTATATTACAAATTTAAAATTTTTTCGCCAAAACTAACCTTTATACTATCTTAATTTTCTTATAATAATATTCCGTACTTACTTCAAATTATTAAATTAAAATCTTGTTTCTAAATCTAATCTGTTAATCCTTATGCAGACGATATAAATTCTTAATTTGCCTTAAAAAACATTATTACAGTATGCGTAAATTTAAAAAGATGTCTCTAAATTAAAAATATTCTTAATTAAAACTTTATTTCTTAATATTCCAAATAAAACTGATTTCTTCTATGTTTTTATCAACCCTTTTTAGGAAAGTCTTATTAAATTTATTCCAAAACCATACCTTTCAAAAAATATCATTATTTTATTTTATCTATTTATTTATTTTTCCTACGTCAACCTTTGATGTGTACATATTAATAAATTCATTTCTTTTCTTTTTCTCTTAAAATTAATCATTTATAAAAATCGTCTGCCTAAGATATTTAAAATTCTGAGTCAATTATAAATTGGTTAAATAATATTTTTTTTTAAATAAATTTATCGTTTGTGGAAAATAATCTCGTAGCTGGACAAGAATTCTGTTTACATAAAAAAATGATGGTTTGAGGTTACAGAATGTTCCAGAACTTTCTTTTTAGTTTAAAAAGGTGGAAGTCTCGAGATGAAAAAGAAGATTTCTTGGGTTGCTTCTTCGATGAGGACAGCTCGCTGAAATAATGATGGAATTTTTGCAAAAGGAGCTTTTCCTTCCTCATTATTACGAATTTAATAAATGAATTTACAGCAGCCCATAATTATTGGATCTTCTACATTTATTTATTTATTTTGTTTTTTCCCTCGCTTGCCATGACTGTGTGTTTCTTTTTAACCAGTGGAAATAATTCGAGTTCTCCTTAAATCGTCACATGTATATTGATTTCAGCAGTTGTTTAATTTTAATACAGTAAACATAATTTTATATGTAGAAACTATTTTCATATTGAAAAATATATTTTCATATATTTAATCGTATTCCAAAACAAAGGTTAGATAAAGAATGTTCTAGTAATACACTTCAATAACGGAGAAGTTTTTGTTTCCATAGCAACAAAGTTGAATCGACAGTGCTCAATTGGACATAATTTTGCGATTGAAACAAATTTAATTTAATTTAGTTTTCTCTTTATTTCATAAAATTTCATTGTAAACTTTCATTGTAAATATATATATATATATATATATATATATATATATGGCAAAACTATAGTTATAACAAACTGAACCTGACAAAACTAAAATTTTTTAAATAAATATTTTTTAAAATAGTTCAACATGAAACATTTTTACCTTTAAAAGTATTTGACAAAAAATGCATTTTTTGAAATTTCATTTCTTCGCCAACCGGTGATAAATTACCAAATAAACGAAATATTCATTATTTTTTACGAACGTTCTATCGGTGTTCCGCTGATTTTTTTTTTTTTTTTTTAAATATATATATAAACATATGTATCCACATGAGAAGAGCATTCTGTAACTTTTTCAGAATTTTCTGAGTATACCCATATGGAGACCTTCCTTGTGAGGAGAATCGCTTGCAGAGTGCTAATATTTGGTATCGGAGCCTTGTACTTCTGTATATTCCGAGTCTGAAGACACTGAAGAGAAACTGGCAGCTCAGTTGAAGGCACTGACACATTAAGACCATGAGGACGGGGACGTATGGCCGACAGAAAGTCCACAAAAATCTAAATGATATTGAATTTTTCATGAAACTTTGCCGTGATAGAACTGATTCATTATTATTTTCTATTATTAGATTGAATATATATTATGTATATTCAATCATAATACAGGAATCAAATAGTAAAGAATTAAACAAAAACATAATTTGCAGAACAAATTAAAAAAACAAAATTTATTTCCTGCACTATTTAAGCCCAAGAAGGGACAGATATTAAGATATTTGATTTAGTTATTTCTACATTTGATATTAAATTTTTGTCTCAAATAATTTAAATTATGTGAACATTAAAAAAATAAAAATCAAAATCAAACAATATGATACTTAAAAGACCCTAAATCTTAGATTTCGTTCAAACGAAATCGAAATAAATCTTAGACTTTTTCTGAACATTTGTTTTTTAGATGCGTCTATTCTTTTTATTTATACCTACCGTAAACATTATACAAAATCTGCAAAACAAATATTTGCAAGTTAAGTTTGGAAAAAAAGTCTCAGATTTATTTCGATTTCGTTTGAACGAAATCTAAGATTTGGGATCTTTTAAATATCATATTGTTTCAATTTCATTTTTATTTTTTTAATGTTCACATAATTTAAATTATTTGATACAAAAATTTAATACTAAATGTAGAAAAAACTAAATCAAATATCTTAATATCTGTCCCTTCTTGGACTTAAATAGTGCAGGAAATAAATTTTGTTTTTTTAATTTATTCTGCAAATTATGTTTTTGTTTAATATATCAAGTTTTTTAATAACTACTGCATTCAGATGAACTCATTTCAAAATTAACTGAGGGTACCATCATCAGGACTTCCTTTATACGGTATCGTATCACAATTACTGATGTAATTTACCCAGGGCCATAGCTAGAATGGAACTATGAGGGGGGGGGGTGCGTTCAAGAGAACGTCTGAGGGGCTCATATTTCTCTCTTCCTTTCTCTGACGCAGAAAATTTAACTTGTGCATATTCACATTGAAAGTACCATGTTTCTTATTAAATTGAAAAGAATATGGTGTTGAAAAATTTGAGTGTATGACTATGAAAAATTTGAGTGTATAACTAGTTCAAGATTGAATATCTTGTTGGCTTCATATGTGCAAATAAGATGAGCGAGTGTTGAAGCACTTATTTTAGTTGCAATTTAGCAATTCAGCAAAACTATGAAAGGGCCTCAAAATTAAATTAAATTTTTGAACAAAATTTCATTTGATGAAATACTAACTATTATGTTCGCCCCTAAGTTGAAATTTCTGATTTATTTTTCCAGATCTATACCGACCATAATACCTAGACTCCAAAACCACGCCAAATTAAAAACTCTATTCATCTCCGCGGTATCTGCGTAAATTTTCATTTCTCCGTTGGGTTTTTCACAGATTTTCATTGATCATTTCCAAATCAATTGCCTCATATTCAAATTGTTATTATTTTTTTACATCTAGAATTGTATTCTGTACATGCTTCCTCTCCTGATACCAAATATTTCAAAATCTCTGTTTCGTTTCCAATATGACGTCATAAATGTGCGCTTTTTAATTCTTAAAATCAATTTCACTTTTTACGATGCAAACACGCAAAAAATAGATGTCACTTTTTTCTTCGGCGAATTAATTTCTTATTAATCAGAAAAGTATCTTCTGCATGTAACTGATATTTATACTTAACAATCAGTATTGGTACATTGCGTAGAAGTATAGTTCTAGAATTTCACTTCTAAACAATATAATATTCCTCCAACAATACCTCAAGACATAGTGTCAATAAAATGTATTTATTTTTTTATTTTTTGTATTACGTCATATTTATTTATATTCTGTATTTCTTCCGTTAGAAGCTTCTTGATAAATTAATCAATGTTTGAATTGAAATTCTGCCCAAAATTGAAATTTAACTTCGACAGAACTTCAAACCGCTAACGGAGCTCTGAGCAGGGTTCAGCGTAGAAAAGTTGGGGATAGATGTCATATATGCAACACGTTGGCGCGATTAGAAAAAAATGGATATTATATGCGTCACATGCTAACCTGGCTGTCGTTGTATATTTATTAATAAATTGTTTATTTTCTATTTCTTTTTCTTTAAATGATGTAGATTGTTTTGTTCTATAGTTATTAATAAACTTTTTTTTATTTATCACTATTTCCTTTTTTAAATATTAGAAAATAATTTTAAAATATATATGTGATTGGTATTTGAAAACGAAATTTTCGCCAAATTGGCGTGAGAAAAAAAATTGCGCCAACATGGTAAGTATTAGACATCTATGCCAAAAGGTGACCCATTATGAATATTCCAAATGTGCTTAAATTTTATTAATTTATAGAGATAGTGAATAAAAAGAGTTTTATAAGAATATTAACTTAAAGTATTAAAAAAAACAGCTATTTTTCAACAGAAACTCTTTGCGATACTTTAAAAATTAAATCGTGTAGTGTTTTATCAAATTAAAACCATCGGAATAATGAATTTAATACAACTACGGTACTACTTGGCTATCCCGTCAACCAATTTTGCTAAATTATATAAGTCACCAAACTAATAGCCAAATTATAGGTATTGGCATTTTTTTAATAACAAAAGAATAAATAAATGAGTGAAATATTAATAAAAATGCTAATAAAAAGTGGAAATAAAATCATTTGATTACATCTCTAAATACGTTTACGTATTTAATGTCATTGAATGTGACATTGACGATCATCCATTATTGGCATTTAATCTTATAGTTTGGCGATAGTATTTGGTCGAAGGGATAACCAAATAGTACCATTGATTTAAAATTGATTTTATCCAATGATTAATTATTTGTAAAATTACAAGTTTAGGCACGATTTAAAAAAAAATCGGTACTTCTAGGTTATCCCGTCGACCAATTTCGCCAAATTATACAAATCGCCAAACTAATAGCCAAATTATACATGTTGACATAATTTGTATTTTAAATAATGAAAAAACAAATAATTAGTAGAATATTAGTAAAAATACTAATAAAAAGTCGAAATAAAAATCACTTAATGACGTTTTAAACACGTGAATCGCATTTAATGTCATTGAATGTGACATTCACGATCATCCATTATTGGCATTTAATCTTATAGTTTGGCGATAATTTTTTGGTCGACGGGATAACCTAGAAGTACCAAAAAATCTCCAAATTGGGAAAAGAAATATATTTGTAAACATTATTGTTTATGTTTGTTTACATTCTATTTTAATATTTAGGTTGATAGAATTGGCAAATTTATTGCAGTGCCGAAAAGTCTTACACCAAGTAGTTGATAATTCTGCGGTTTAACCTTAAAAATTGTTATGTTTGAAGTCCTAGTTCTACAGATTTACCAGTTTCATTACATGCAAAGGATGAAATACTATTATTCTCAAGTACTATTATTCTCAAGTACTATTATTTTTGAAAACTTTTATTCGCCTAAATTTAATTTGACTTTCTTCGAACATATCAGGCGAAGAAATTTTTAAAATGTGGTACAAGTACGAAATCCCGGCACAAATATCATATACTCACTGGGTTTGGTGCGATTTTTTTTCTGATGCCAATGTGTCAAAAAATTCACTTTCGAATACCAGTTACATATATATTTTTAAGTTATTTTCTATTATTTTGTAGAGGCAATTGGTAGAAAAAAGTTTTACTTATTTTCTATATTTCTTCAGTTAGAAGCTTCTTGATCAATGTTTGAAAATGTCCTTTTATTATAAAAATCATGCTTCATATTGCTTTCTGTTGACGATTCTTGTCTTTGTACCAAATGTTCGCAAATCTCCGTTTCATTTCTAATATGACGTCGTAAATATACCATTTTTAATTCTTTCAAAAAAAAAAAGAAATAAAAAACAATTTTATTTTTCACTTATCACGTAAAAATGATTAATTGCTACAGGAAATACGTCCATTGACCTCTGTATTTTTTTTTTTTTTTTTTTTTTTTTGATTGGAGGAAATTATTTTTTAAACAGTCCTTATTGTTAAACCTTTGAAGAAAATTTGTGGCAACGCGTACAAATTGTGGGAAAATGTCTAGTAAATAACTCGTTCAATGTTAAATTCCGTATTAAAATAACATTACGGAGTCACACTGGAAATAAATAAAGCATAGCACTACCGTGCTATGCTTTAATATATAATCACGTAACATTTCATCTCTCGCGCTATATTCATTTGTAGTATAGTAAAAAAAGAAATATATATATATATATAATGCCAAAACCATCATTTAATATAATCTAAATCCACAGGCGGTGATCATCCAGATAATCTATGTTAGTAAAAAAACGATAAGAAATTAAACAAAAAATATTTGCAGTACATTTGTACTTCACGCGATTTGCCATGTACCAAATATCGCGTGAATGATGAAGGGTTAATACTCCTGTAGTTTGTAGACTTGTATAATAAGCACGTGTCATGTTCAATAACATAAAGAAAGCATCTGTAGCTTTATTTAGTGTGGAAAATATACCGAGTATAATGCGAACTGTGTTTTTAAGGTTTGTTTTTGAGGAGTGAAGGGAGGGAGTAGCATTTATACAAGAGTAAATATAGTAACTAAATATTTAATAAGTAATGTATTACAATGATAATATAAGGTGATAAATCACATATTAAATATTTAATAATTTCAATTAAGTAATTTTAATTTATGTTATTAAAATCTTTTTCGCTTTATTAGTAAAGCACTGCGCTTTTTATATACTAAGTATTTTGCGAAAAATACTTACAGTTACTGAGTATTTTGCAAAAAATATTTTATTGGTCATTTTCAACATAGTGTCAAGTCTGTTACCGCACTGTTTTTAATGATTATCATTTTTTCCCATTCTACTTTTATTTTTTTATTCAACTAAGAATCAAATATGCAATTTCTTTAAAATTTAATAATTTACATGAATGTATACTGCAATTATTAGAAAAGTTCTTCTGTAATTTCTATCTGATCAAAGTCTTTTGGACAAAACTTTCTCTCATTTCAATTTTATTTAAGTATTAAGTTTTTAAATTTAGTGACATAAGTCACTTTAAAGTAAGTTGATTTTAGGAAATTTAATAAATTTAAAGCTGAGTACTTTCAGTAATTTTATATGGTAACGGACTTGACAATTTGCCTTACAAGCCAACTTTAAATAGCATTTACATATTATATTATAGGGCAAAGTGAACAACCAATTTTTTTTCATGTACCTTAAGTATTTACTTTAACAACTGTATCCATTTTTAAAAGAAATTATTAAGTTTGAAAAATCAAAATAAAATTCTGAAATGTAAGCGAATGGTGAAAATAGCAAGTATGACAATGTAATTTTCATAAGGATCTAAAATTTAAGATAATAACTTTTCAAAAAAAGACATGAACTTTTGTTCACATGAAAAATTATTCTCATGTTTTTTTTTTTTTTTTTTTTTACTATCACAAATTTTAAACATAATTTAAAATACTAAAAAATATATAAATTTATAGGATGTTTGTGGAAACAAAATTGTTTATTTTTACTTTCTTTAGAGATAAAATATGATTTAGTACCAAACTGGTAGACGTTGTTGCAGATGATTAATATGAAACGAAATATTTTTATACTCCCTTGTTTACTTAATTGAAAAGAAACAAAAGCGTTCGATAAATTTGATGAATGAACCAGCTGTTTCTTGACTTTTTCTTTAAGTGTTTTTTTTTTTTTTTTTTTTTTTTTGCTCGATATGAAACAAAAGCACATCATTATCTAGAAAAAATTGTTTACAGTTGGTAGTATTTATCATTTAAAATAAATGTTTGGGGGGATAAAATGACTGCGCTTGAGGTCAAAATAAATAATTTTATTTTTATGTTTTTTATACTCTTCAGTAAAATATATTTTTTATAAATATTCTTTAGTTTATTCATTGTATTTTTAAGCATGGTTTTATATTTTATAATATTCAGCAATAACTTTTTATTTTTAATCAATTCAAAAAAATTACCATCGAATAATTGAATACACATTACAAAAAGTACACTGTGCAAAAAAAAAAAAAAAAAAAAAAAAAAAAAACTTTTAATTTACGGCAAAAATTGCTATCAGCAATGTTGCCAGCAGTTTTTGCCATAAAAATTGCAGTAAAATTTAATGTAATTTTTTTTTTTTTACATCTCATTTTACTGCAATTTTTACAGCAAAAACTGCTGGCAACATTGCTGCGGATTTTTTTAAATGTATATTTTTTTCTAATAAAAATATTAATTAAATATAAGGTAAACTGGGGTATTTGGACCCACGAGGTAAGTGGATCATGTCTTATTTTATATAAAAAAAACATTGGTGAGTTTTAAGATTTAGCTGTTGTCAGCATTGCATCCCTATCTCTACTTCTTAAAACCACGTGTGCTAACTCAATCATAGCACTATCTTTCCTGTGACAGGCTACCAAATGTTCAGGCTTCATTCTTTATAAGCAATGTCAGTTTGGTTGAACTTCCATGACTTTTTATTAAAATGATATAAGTACTTATATTAAGCTATCACTTTTTTAAAAAAGATTAGGCGTATAAATACATTAGTATTATTAAGTATTTATACATACAGGGTGAGTCATAAATATTGAAACAATAGGCTATCTCCTTAAATATTACCCCTAAACCCATACTTCCAATTACAAAAATTCATAAAAAAATTGAAATTTTTGATAAGATAAGTTGCAACTCCATGGGGTTGGGGGGGGGGGGCTATTTAAAAAAAATACGAAAATTAAGTTTTATATGACCCGCGTATGGCAAAATTCACAACTACAAAATTATTCCTTATCCATTCCTAAATTGAAGAAAAAAAATTTCATCTCCATATCTAAAAACCTCACAGAGATAGAAAAAATTAAAAATTCTCTAAAATTCGTGATTTACACCACTTAATCATACCTGTAAACGAAGAGCTTCCAACTCAATTCGAAAGCAAATGAGGGATCGTCCACAAATTGTACTTTATTAAATGTCGATTTAAGACAGTGCTCCTTAATTGGATATAAAAAAGCAGCGTATTGATTTACAACTAAAACTATTTTCAAAATATGTTGTTAAGATTCACTGGAGTCTGCATGGGTCGAGATATCTAGGTCCGGTCCCAAATCGACCCATAGGGAAAAAAATTGCTCCCTCCAAGAAAAATGTTAAAATAATAACCAGGGCCGGCCTGGAAAAAAGTTTAAATCATAGTTCGTCTCAGCTGTGAATTTCTACATAGCTTTTTACTTCAGTATTTATTAAAAATTGTTTCGTATGGAGTAGTTCTGACCAAAAATACTTATTATAGCTTTATATATATATATATATATATATATATATATATACTGGAGCGGTAATGACGAACACAAAACACAAGAAAGAAAGGACACGAACCAGGACAGGAAACATGTTTATTATTCTTAGTTCCGCAAAAATGCCTTGATAATGCTGGAAAGTGATGAGGATTTCGTTGCATGTATCGTAGCAGCTGTTGAATGAACATTCCCGGTATTTTCGGAAACATTAGATCTTCCTTGCACCGGAGATGCACTTCCATGCAACACAGCCCAGGGTCGTAATTTCGAACACCTACTTTGATAATGCTCTTTGTGTTTTTAATGTTCTGTTTCCTTATTTTTTTGCAGTACTAAGGATAATAAAGATGATTTCTCGTCTTATTCTTGTCCTGTCTTTCTTGGAATTTGTGTCGTCATTACCGCTCCAGGAAAATGTTTCCGACCACTAGTTGCTATGCAATTCTGAATCCTTGTGATGTCCCTTACCTCCACTTTAAGTTTGTCCCATTATTTCTGGGACATCCTGTATATATATATATATATATATATATATATATATTATCAATGAATTTATATTTATGTGTAAATGTTTCACTTATATTTTAATATCGTTAATCCATATTCCATGCGTTGGAGACGTTGAAAAAATATTATACGGTAAAACCTTTTAAAACGGAATCACATAGGAAAGAAAAAATACGTTATAGACAAATGCCCTACTTAGGAGGTGTGTAAATGGAGTTTATTTTTTTCTTAAGTATTATTATATTAATTTTGCATGGATCAACACATTTTCCGTTTGAAACAGGATTCTGTCAGAGACCGACTTTTTTTCACTGGATTTATTGTATTTCAGTTTTTAGCCTTTGAATATACTAATCTTTAAAAAAATAAATTTTAAAGTTTTTTTCGTAAAATAAAGGCGATTTCAAAATCTATGTGTTTTTCAAGGAAATTTTTGATTTGAGCCAATTTTTACTTATTTTATGCACGTATTAAGTCAGTCATCAAACGTGATTTTAATACGGGTTGTATCGAGACCGGGATTGAAAATTTCGTCCTGTGCAGACTTATGAAGAAGGAAACAGTCCCTTCCGGTATGAAAATGACGTATCTGTGCGTAACGCATACGTCATTTTGTGAATGGCAACACTTTCCAAGGCAATTTCGATTTTGCAATTTTTGCTACTGCAAATTTTACACTTCTGAACATTAAAAACTGAACATTTAAAATTTTTACACCATCATATAGAGAAAAAATATTATTTTTAAGTGCAATTTGTTTGAAAGCTGTATCTCAATTTGTTTATGAGAAATTATCTTTTTTATAGTTTTTAGTACCAATTTTGTAATTGTGGCAACAGAATCTTTCCATTTACTCTTAAAATTGAAAAAAAAAAATGCAAATTAAAATATTTATATTTTCTGAAAAATATCGTCTTTATAAAATTAGGCGATTTCGGTTCTATTTCGTATTCGTAAATTAACTGACTTCAAATTTTGAGTTAATTTTAATTTTGAGTTATTTTGAGTTGATTTTAAGATGAGGAAATTAAAATACCATTTTTTATAACGTGGTGAAAATCGCGTGAATATCGTGGTGAAATTCGCGATATATGAGAAGAGTGTGTTTAAATTTTCAGAAGATGAAAATGATGATGGGTTTTAATTTCGCGTGAAATTATATGATCGTGACAATTTCGGATAAATGTTGTTTTTTTTCGTTCGAATTCATACTAAACATAAGAGACTCAATTCATAACTTCATAATAACTGATCTTTATTATATTTTACTGATTAGCTACCTATGCGATTAATGTTTAACTTTAAAATTTGAACAACTGAGTTTTGTAGTATTTTGTTAATCTTAGCTTAAAATAACATTTGTTTGAGAGTTAGACTGACCAATATAAGACGTATTTTTATAATATTTGTTTGAGAGTTAGACTGATCAATATAAGATGCATTTTTACTGTAACTGATGTTGTAGAATTATTTCAAATCTTTGAAACAGCTCCTTCTTAAACAGTTTCTTTCGTCGAATTTCGACGGGTAGTTTCCTCGTATTATTAAATATGCATAATAAACATTTTTAAAAGCATGTTGTCGGGTATCAAATCAAATTTCTTAAGTGAGATATCTAAATCTCAACATTTTATGTTACAGATGAACACGGGTACTAAGTAACAGAAAATTATCAAAATCGATAAAAAAATAGTTGTGTTTGATATAAAAACTGATTGCATTCTCCATAGATTTATTGGATATATTGAACATTCAATGAAGTAAATAAAAAAGAGAATGAGATACTTTATACTAATCATCTACATAAAAGTACGTATGCACTTACTTAATTCTTATATTTTTCTATAAATAAATCGAAATTTTTCACATTTGGTACTTTTTTGAGGCATTTTCACAGCAAAGATGTCCTTTACAATGCTCTTTAATTGATATATATTTTACTTAATCTGCCTAGTTTAATTTTTTATGTTATTTACACTTTTTCAAACATGATCTGATACCCCATATTAAAAAAAAGCGTGTGAAATATAGACCTGCCTGATCCACTTACTCCATTCTTATGGGTAAGTGTTAACATGAAAAAAATAACGATTAAATATATATATATATATATATATATATCGTCGATATTTTGTTCTCGATATTCTAGATCATTTCAATTAAATAGAATTATTTTTTTAATTCTTTTTTTAAACAATTCTACCAAGTTATATATTATTAAGTTATTAAACATATTTAACGAAAGTTATGAACGATGCACACACACTAATGGAGAAAAACTCAATAAAATTAAAACATCTATAATAAAACACTTTGAAATAAAAAATATATACAAATAAAAATGAATAAAGAAATTTAAAACAAATGCCTACTCTCATTAATATTACAATTAGATATGATGCATTCAATCATAGATACAGGAATGCAATTTTTTTTGTCCATATGTTCAATATACAACTGAAGCAGTAAAATGATAAGTTTAAGCTAAATTGAGCAATTATGCCTTTTTACGCAAAGAAGAGCCTATTACAATCAATGTTTAGTCTTAAAAGAACCAGAGGATATAAACTAAAGTCATGAAAGTCATGCCCTGGGTAATTGCTAGCTTTAATTAAAAAACAGAGGGTAACGGATCTTCTTTAAAATTTCAGAAGGTAATACGGCGTAAACCCTTTACAACACCCATCACCCATGATTACAATATGGTATTTTTTTTCCATAAGATAAAACATTATTTTCAATACACTGGTTTATTAAATAATAAAATGCGCTTTTTGATTTTGTGCATTTGACATTATTATACCTTTAAAAATGTTACAAAATGCAGAAAATAAACCAACATAACATAAAAGACAAACATAAAAGAGTGATTAAAATACCTAGATTTCCTTTTTATTTGATCGAAGCACTTGTTAATCGAAGCTAAAAAAGAGTCGAATTTCTACTTTTTTCTATCTTTACAAGAAGAAAGTATTGGATTTTAGAAAATTTTCGAATTCCGGTTTTCGACAAATGTACACGTTTTAGGAGTCATAGATTCCAAAAAAACGTATTTTTACGAAGTCTATCTGAGAGTCAGTCTGTCTGTATGTGACATAAATTTTAGGTAGGATCAATCTCAAGAACTAATGTACAGAATTTCACAAAACTTTAGATTCAGCTAGACCTCGATATAAACTGGATCTGATTAGTTCGTGGTTTATATCGTCCTACATAGATGGTGCTGTTTTGCTACCTTCTTCACGATTCCTACAATGCCTATATCTCAAGAACTAATGGACGGATTTTCACAAAACTTCAGATTCCTTTATTCCTTGATATAATATGGCTCTGATTGCGTTTTGGTGTAAATCGCTCAACAAGAGGGTGCTTCATGCGGCGTTATTCATGATTATCACAACAGCTTCACAGGAAATAATGCTTGAATTTTCATCAATCTTCAAATTCACTTAGTACCTAATATAAATTAGTATTCTTTAATTTTTAGAATCAATCACTGAACAGGTGCCACTTCTATCCAGTTTTTTAACGATTTCTGCAATGATTCTATCTCAAATAAAAATACAACAATATTCATTAAATTTCAAATTCTGCTATAACTTGAAACGAATCGTATATGGCAATCCAAAAACTTTCTTCTGTCTCATATACATTAATAAAAATCCGTGTATTAATATTTGAGACAGAATCATCGCAAAAATCGTAAACAAACTGGATAGAAACGACCCTTGTTGAGTGATTTAGTTTAAAAATTAAATAATACTAACATGTATCAGGAACTAACGGAATTTGAAGTCTGATGAAAATTCATGCATTAGTTCTTGAGATACACTGTCAGAAAAATTCGTCAATATACACTAAGTTATCGTTATTTTTTCACAAATAACTTCTGTTCTCCCAGAAAACGTATTTGTTCTGTGAGTTCATTCCGAAAGTCGAAAAATGAGGAAACGATTCCATTTATATCTAGCACGCATGCGCATTGGGTCTGTCAGTAATAAATTCGAATTTATTTTTAAAATGAAAAACAAAAATATTCTATCGATTAAAATGTCTAATTTAGTTTTAAAAGGCAAAAATGTTTTCGAATTTAAAAATAAATAACAATTACTTTCTTTATTCGTTCAAAAATTCTCACAATCTGTTATTCAAAGTTGGATAAGTTGAATAAAGTTCAATATACTAAGTTATTTCTATGATAAATATTCGCATATAAAATATACTTTAAGTGAAGACATTTAAAAAATATTTTAATTAAAAAATAAAATGCAAAAAAAAAAAATGATATTATTAAAAAATATCTTATCGAATAAAAATAAAACATCCATGTTTTTTCTCTGACAATCTACGTTATATATTTAAAATTCACATTTTTATACTATATTAATACTAAACGTAAAGAAAAACTAGTTGGATGTGTCAATCCCAAAACTTTCTTTTACCTGATAAGTACATTTTAATATTAAAAAAAAACGTGGTGACCCCAAACTTACCCACTATCGAATTTCCCCGAACATTTGACCTAGCCTAATGAGATTCTGGTATCCGAAAAGCCTAAAACGCAAAATTTAATTAATATTCTGAGAAAATGAGTTAGTAGTGCGTCATGTTGGGTAATTTATACTAAAACCTGATAAGCAATAACTTATGTCAAGACCTAAATGAATCTGAAATTTGATGGAATTTCATCCATTAGTTCTTGAGATATAGTTATAACCAAAAATTTGCAAAACGTAGCACAGCAACACCATATCTTGACAATTTATGCCAAAATGTAAAAAAGCGTCTAATTATGTTATGGTGTAAAAGAATATGAAGTTTGATGAAATTCTATGCATTAGTTCTTGAGATATAGCTAGTTTAAAAAAACCGAGTAAAATATAGCACAGCAGCACCATCAGTTGAAAAGATTTATAACAAAACGTAATCATCGTGTAATTATGATATATGTCATTTTGTAACAAAATCTGAAGTTTGATGAAATTCTGTGCGTTGGTTGTTGAGATATAGCTATCGGAAAAATCGTGCAAAATGCAGCATAGCTGCACCACCTGTTGCAAGGTTAATACCAAAATGTAATCAGTGTCTAATTATGTTATATATTCTAGTGTAACAGAATCTAAAATTTGATGAAGTTCTCTGCATTAGTTCTTGAGATATAGCTGTCGCAAAAATCGTGCAAAATGTAGCATAGCAGCGCCACCTATTGGGCAGTTCACACCAAAACCTTATCAACGGCTATGTATCTCAAGGTATCGCGGAATCTGAATTTTGGTGAAATTCTGTGCATTAGTTCTTGAGATATAGCTATCATGAAAATCATGAAAAACGTAGCATAGCAGCGCCACCTGCTGGCCAATTTACATCAAAACCTAATCAGCGTCTATGTATATCAAGGGGTCACAGAATCTGAAGTTTGGTGAAATTCTGTGCATTAGTTCTTGAGATATAGCAATCTTGAAAATCATGAAAAACGTAGTATAGCAGCGCCACCTGCAGGCCAATTTTCACCAAAAACCAATAGGCACTAATTCATATCAGGGTCTAACTGAATATAAAATTTTATTAAATTTCGAGCATTAGTTCTTGAGATAGAGCGCCCACAAATTTTTTGTCACATACAGACAGACTCACAGACAGACAGACTGACAGACTCGCAGACAGACAGACGGACAGACTCACAGACAGACATTTTCTAAAAATAGTCAAAACGTGTTCAGGACCTTCTAAAACGTATAAATCCGTCGAGAACCGGAAGTCGAAAATTTTTATGAATCCAATACTTTCTTCTTGTAAAGATAGAAGAAAGTAAAAAAACAGCCACAGTTTCATTAAAGATGAAAACTTTCCGAGATTAACTGCAAAATTAAAAGCTTTTTAACGAAATACACCAAACCACATCCATATGAAACCAACGCTTCCATTTTAAAGCAAAATCTTCATGAGCACTCGTGGCGCTGTGGATGAGTGTTGGCCTTGTAAACCTGGGTTCCTCAGTTCGATCCACACCTCTTCCGCGTTAATTTTTTCCAAACTTTTTTCAAGTGACGGATATTTTTCCTCTTTTGACGGAGAAAAAAATAAACGGAAAATCGTCAATGTACAGACAATGTCTGGCAGCAGTGCTGCCAGTACTTTTTCTGTGAAAAGACGGACGTTTTTTTGAGAGTGTAGAGCTATTGCGGAAATCATGAATAATGACGCATAGCAGCACAGCCTGTCGTGCGAATTATACATAAACGCAATCAGAATCATATAATATCAAGAACTGCACACTTAGATCCAATTGATGTCAAGTTCTGGCTGAATACAATGTGCATTCTGTGCATTAGTGCTTGAAATAGAACACCCACAAAATTTATGTCACACGCAGACAGACAGACTGACTGACATTTTGCAAAAAACATGTTTTTTGGAATCTCTGACGCATAAAACGTGTAAGTCCGTCAAAAAATCGGAGTTCGAAAATTTTTACGAACCCAATACTTTATTCTTGTAAAGATAGAAGAAAGTAATACGTTGTTGCAGATTAGATTTGGGTGTAAATTACCTAATTGGTTACGCTGTTATGTTTAATTTTCCTGGAAATATTAACGTGGTATCAGATAGAAGAAGTTTTTGGGATTGCCATATCCAACTAGCAAGACATTAAATTCAACTTTGAAAATTTCTTTGTGTTAGAGTTAAACCAGCTGAACAAATATCCAAGGGTTTCGACTTCAAGTGAACATTTTGCCAGCTTTTGTAAGCTGATTAGTCTGAGTCTCCATAATTCCATTGTAAAATCATGGCCCAGTACCCCATACAACCGTAAACGAATTCTGTAAGATAAAATTCTAACTTTTCATACTTTATAAATATAAAAAAATCTATATTTTTAATATAAGGAAAAGTTTTAAAGATATACAAAACTTCCGCATAAAATCTAGTTTAAAATTAGAAAAGAAAACACAGTATTAAAAAAATGAAAAATTACAAAATATTTTCAAGCAGAATCATATTCCAAGAACTTTTTATGCAATGGCAACAATAAAAATTCATGTAACAAATTTGCACTTTGAATCGAAACTTTTTTAAGTTTACTAAGAATTTTTTTGGAAAATCGGATTCCCTGAACTTTTTAAATAACGGTAACAAAAATTACAGTTAAAAGTTTACTAAAATTATCAAAATTTTAGTAAATTCTTTTGTAAAATTACAGATGTCTCTAGTTTTGCTTACAAGTTTAGTAGATTGACGTTATTTTCTTGCACAGAGTACATATAACATTTTAGTAAGCATAACAGATTACGGTAAATTTAGATTACTGTGGTTACAGATTTTTTTTACAGTGTATAATATGTGCATTTCTTAGTTTAATTTACGAATAAATAATCGCGTCTTCCACACAACTCACAATTCAATGATAGCTATTTTCTAAGTACACTTTGTCGTTTCATTCACATATGTATTTTTTCAGGGTTCATTTAGGTGTTTACTTTTAGATAACAAAATTTTTGAAAAAAATCGATTGATTTGACTTCAAGATTCTTTGAATAGGAAATAAAGCAAAATTTATTTTATTTAAATAAATGTATTGAAATGCAATCATATTTCATACTTCATTTCCATCTTTCCAAACAGCACATTTTAAGGAATGTTTAACATTTTAAACAAAATACTGATTTATATGAATCATTTAGAGACAAAAAGCTTATTCTATGTTTTTTCTGTTTTTTTTTTTTTTTTTTTTTTTTTTTTTTTTTTGTATTAAAGAAATGTTTTAGTATCAAACTGATAACAACTTTGACAGTTGGTTAATATCAAACGAAATACTTTTAAACTACATGTACTTTAATTGAAAAAAAGTTCAATAAATTTGATGGATGAACCAGCTGTTTCTTGACATTTTTTTCGCTGCTTTGATTTTTTTTTACCCGATAAGAAACAAAAACACATCATTATCTAGAAAAAATATTGTTTACAGTTGGTAGTATTTATCCTTTTAGGTTCTATGTTTGGGAATAAAATGAATTGTACTTCAGTTCGAAATAAATTATTTGATTTTTACTTTAATAATTTTCGTTAAAATGTTTCATGAACATCCTTTGAATTATTTACTATACTTATCTAGTTATAGAATTCTTTTGCGTTCCTAAAAAATTATTATCAGAAGCATTTTATTTGAATCTTTTAAAAAATACAGGGTGTCCCTAAAGTCACTGACACGTGTAAAAATTCAATATGAAATCAATTAATTGTAATACGGCAGTGCAGTTTGGGAAAAAATGCATCTGACAATAAAAAGTTTTTTTTTTTTTTTTCAAGTTAATGAAAATTAAGCTTCGATGACAGATGGCGCTACATTTCCGTATACTTGTTTTCAAACATGCGGGTGGGGGGGGGGGGAGTTTCCTGCATTTCAGTTTGGTTTGCATTTTTCCCGATCCCATTGAGGCTAGCATAGGAAAGTAAATGCGGGCGTCTGATTGGTTGAATATTTTAAAGAGCAATTGTTTGCAAATAAATCATTCTGAATGCGAATGTACACGTATTAAAAGCGTATATTGGTATATCATGTTAAAATAATAAGAAAAGGCAAATTTTAAAGTAATAGAGAACAATTGTGTTCGTAAATATCGCCTAATTGATGCCGTAAAAAGAAAATGTAATTATTGTTTGTAAATAAATTGTTCTGGATGTGAATGTACACATTAGGGCACTGCCCCCTCTACAATGCCTGTTCACTGAGCAGACGACAAGCGTGAAACGTCATGAAGTGGAGGCGAAATCACAAATCCTACTGGTTCCACAATCGCCACAAAGCTTGTTGAAATACAGTTGTCAGGGAAACCGCCTCCATTACGTCACAAGCGAGAAGGCATTGTAGAGGAGGCAGTGATTAGGGACATTTATGTGCATATCATGATAAAAATAATATGAAATGGCAATTTTATTTTCATTTTCCATTCATCTCGGATCATTTATCTCTCCTTTATCATTTATTTCATCCATTTCATGGAAATACATAACAGTTCAGAAACATGATTAAATTCTTTAATTATAAATTCCAAAAATATTTCTTTATCTATTAATAAATACGTAAAATCGGAAGAAAAATCAATTTTTCAAAAGGCTTTCAAATAGAAATTGATTATTAAATAAACGTAAACTCAAATGAACCAAAGCAAAATGTTCTTTTAATTTAACCAATCAGAAGCCCGTATTTTCTCCCCTATGCTAGCTTCGGAGGGATTTGCAAAAATAAGTTAGGTTTGCGCATTATGGTACTTTAAACAAAATCCATCTCTACTATTCAAAGGAACTTTCGTGCACATTTAATCCCGTTATCGTTGCTAGCGAACACGTGGATTGATGGTGTTATTTATCACCGCTGATTATTTACATATAGATATATGCCTAACAAGGGATGCTCTCCGTTCGGGTCTATCTAAAAAAACCTTAGACATATTTACCAAAGGAAATTCAAGGTTCGAAGAAAAACACGGAAAACTCGAATGGTTAGGTGGACGGGCGCATTTCCGTTTGAACCCAATCAGCTATTGAAGTGTACCGTAGCTAATCGGAAAGATGCTTCAGTTCGTGAAATTTTCATATATATTGTTCCGATTCGTGAAATTATCCTAAAAATCGTTCCGGTTCGTGAAGTTATTAAAACACATTCTTACATTTCCGGAAAAACATTAATATGTCTCACCAGGTTTCAACGTCATCCGAAAAATTAAATAGTTAAAACATGCGGAGATGCATTTAATGTCGATGTAACAGCAACAACCCATATCTTACTCAGTGTGCTTAGTGCTACGTTCGGGGCAGTAAAACAAATACTATTCTAACAAAATATTAATAAAGGACAAGAAATGCTACATGCCAATTTCTACGAATGTAGTTTCACTGGGAAAATATCGGGGAGTAAAAATACTATTTAACTACCTGCCGAAATTCAACAGTTCTCGAGATAAACAATTTATAAACAGACGGGTAATTTATGTCACACAATTTATTTATTTATTATAATGCATTTATGCTGTTGCATTTATCATATTGTTAATTTTGTATTTTTTGCTGCTAAATGGCTTTCTGTTAACTTAATTATATTATTTACATTTAAGAATTAGATATGATAAAAAAAAGGGAAAAAAAACTTGTAAAAAAACGAAACGAAGTTAATATAGTTCTGAATGAAGGACATTTATGAAATTAGGGAAAAATAAATTTTTTAGTACCTTTCTCTTGTACACATTGTCAAAATACTTGTGAAAGACATCTTTCAGACGTCTACGTTCGATATATTTCACTAGAAATCCAATACACAATAAACTGAATGAAACTTCCCTTTATAATACAGATATATAGCTTATTGTGTTTTTTATTACTTTTCTTTTAAATCCTTATTTAGAATCTTGAATGTATTTTTTAAATTGCTTTTGTACGGTTAAAAATAAATTTCGATATACTTTACAAAAAAAAAAAAAAAAAAAAAAAAAAAAAAAAATCCAAGCAACAGCAATTTTTAAATAGCGTTCTGATTCGTGAATTTTTCCATTTCGAGCCCTGAACATAATATCACCCATCTATCAGACTTGAAAACAGAATCTCTCGGCCACTAATGGATTGAATTCTAGTTCTGTTTGGCATTTGTTTAAGCTATAAAAGGTGCATGCAGTGGTGTAGTCATAAAAAAACCAAAGGGTATCGCTCAAGGCACAGTGTATACCCAAGAGTGTACATACTGTAGCTTTCTTCAGAAACAGAGGGTATACGATGGTACTTAAAAAATGTAGAAGGTATGCGACGTATAGCCGCGTATACCCTCCACTACATCCTTGACATTGAACTATACTATTGGATTGCACAATTTATTTCTCTATAACTTCTTTTGACAAAATAAAGTTATTTATAAAAGATTCTCTTAAAATTTTTTATCCTTTTTTTTTTGTGTGTGTTAATTTAAGTTACAGTGCCACCCATAGGCGAAGTTTGGAAATAATATTTTTTATTTACGGTTTAAAAAAACATTTCTTTGAAGCTTTTCAGTCCAAAGAAAACTCTTATAAGACGCATTCTTGATTTTATATTTAATTTTAGTATGTGTCTAAGAATTTTCGGGCACCCTGTATATTTAAGAAATAAAAGATTTCTACTTATTTCGCAAAAAGCATAATTGTTTTTTCTGAAAAAGATCTAAATTAAATATTAATAAGTGGAGTAAGATCTAATTCTGAATTTTAATACTAGATTAAAAAAAAACAAATATAAATACAGTTTGAAGATGTATAGCATATCTAACTTAGTTTCAATTTTTTTTTTTTTTTTTTTTTTTTTTAAGTAAGGAATAAAATGTATGTGTATAATAGGATACCTACGTTTCAGTAATTTATTATTAAATCTTTGTTCTATCTCAAATTTAAACAAATGCGTTTTCTAAAATCACTGTATGGCTTTATTCAAGTATTATTTTTTTAACTTTATTATCTCAAATTTCAAAGAAACTTTATACTTTAAAATAAAGTAGAGATTTACAAGATACTTCTATTAAAAAAATAATTTACTTTTACATTTTTCTATTTTTAAAAAACTACATAATATTAAACCAGTAATCGCTATTGCACTTTTTTAATAAGAAACGAAACATTTTTTAAACTGCCCATGTTTACTTTATTTGAAAACGACTAACGTGTTAAAAATTGTATGGATATAACAACTGTTTCTTAACTCTTTTTTTTTCCTGTTTTGATCCATTTCCTTTTTCGATAAGAGAAAAGAAAAACATTCCATTATTTAGAAAAAAGAAGCTTACATGTGGAAGTATTTATCATTTAAAATAAATGGTTCTGGATAAAATGATTGCGCTTGAGGTCAAAATAAATAATTTTATTTTTATTACTTGTATATATTTTGGTAAATTATAGCATGTTTACACAAACTCGCCTCGGCTTATTTATTCTAATATTTTATACGCAAAAACACTATTTTCATAATGTAAAAAAATCGTTATGAGAATTATTTGTTTCAAGTCCTTTAGAAAATATACATCAATTCATAAAATCGGTTCCATCAATTATGCATAATATCAATGTGCTTTAGCTGTTAAATATCTTAATTGAAAATGAAATTATATCTATATAAAGTATTGTCTATTTTTAGATAATTAAGAAATTTATAAAAAGGGATTATTAAGTAATATAATTAAACCTATTTACTTTTTTGAAATAATTGTATCTTTGTGGTGTTGTACTTACAAGAAATTAGGTATTATTTAACTAATAATTGTTAGTTGCAATAAAAAAGTAAGGAGTTTTATTTGAACATAAACAACAGAGAGGTTGAGAAAAAAGAAACGCCTTAACTTTAAAGTTAAGTAATTCATCAATTATAATAAACTATAATAATTGAGAGATTACTTATAAATTTGCATAAATTAAAATTAGTAAGTAGATGACACTGTTCTATCTGAAAATGTAATGGTGAACTAACTTGTAAATATGCATTAAAAATACCTAGATTTTCCATTTGTGTTCTATTAAGGAATTAAAATACAATAAAAAATTTTCAGTTTAAAATTTTGGAAGCTTATTTTAACATTCTTATAATTTCAGTTCAAGCCAGTGCCACCTATTTATTAAAATGTTAACTGTTTATTAAATCGCTGTATGCAAAATTTACAAGGTATCTGGCTAACATATCAATTATTTCATCTTTAGACCTTATGAGTTTTTTTTTTTTTTTCATCTTTAGACCTTATGAGGTTTTTTTTTTTTTTTTTTTTTTTTTTTTTTTTTTAAGTTGAGAAGGATATTTCTGTAAACCTGTAGTGGAGAAGGGAACTCGTATGAATCTTTTCTTATTGTTCATCAATGACATTTTAAATCGATCAAACAAAAACGAATTTATACTAGTATTTGTACTTTTTTCCTTTCTGGAAATTTTAATTATTCATTAATTAAGAATTTTTTTAATTTATTATTATTTTAATACTGATTAAAACATGTACTATATTTAATATGCAGTTTAGAGGTCTGCACGGGCCGAAATTTCCAGGCCCGAGCCCGACCCGAAAGTTAAAATCTTGGCCCGGGCCCGGGCCGGCCCGAACGAAAAAAATATTGGCCCGACCCGGCCCGACTACTAACTCTAACGGAAGAGTTCAGACCAAAAAAACTTATCTTAGACTATTTTTTCTTTCATGTTTATAATAATCTCTATTTATGCAGAAATGCCATACGCTGCGATTTTTACGCTTTTAATGATCCTTTGTTTGTTATATGTAAATGTTTCAATTATCATTAGAATTATTAATACATTAATATAAATTAAAAAATGGTATATGGTAAAAGTAAAATCTTCTAAGGCATTAGAAAGAAAAAAATACGTTTCCTTCTTAGCAGATGTAAATATTAAATATATATTTTTTTTCGCGTATTGTTGTATTCATTTTGCAAGAATGAACAGTTTAATAAATTTTGCTGTTTTCAGTTTAAACAAAAATTCCGTCATAATCATGATTTTTTTTTATTTTTAAATTCTATTTTAAGACGCCTAATAATCTACGATTCTTTAAAAAGGATAAATTCTAATGCTTAATTGTAGAATAATGACGACTTAAAAGTGTATGTGTATTTTGCAAAAAATTTTGGACCAAGTCAAACTTTACTGATTTATGAACAGACTTTTCCATGTCGAGAAACAGATTTTCATACGGGAAGATTCAACAGGAACTGATTATTTTGGTCCGTGAAGACTAGGAAGAACGAAATTAGTCTCGGCTTCGTACGGAAAAAATAAGTTAGGCTCGGCTCGGCTCGGTCAGGCCCGATACTCCAGGAAAAAAAATTAAGGCCCGAGCCCGGCCCGGCCCGGCCCGAAGAGATTAGTGACTAGGCCCGTCCGGCCCGGCCCGAGTCTTCATAAGCAAGGCCCGGGCCCGGCCGGACCGAATGCCTTTATTGAAAATCGGCCCGCGGGCCGGGCCGGTATCGGGCTTCAGCCCGAGGCCCGGCCCGTGCAGACCTCTAATGCAGTTGTTTACATGCCGGTAGTACATGTGATAAAAGCATAAAGAATAATAATAATTTTCCAAAGCAGAATTATATATGTATATTTCAAAGCACTTCAAGTTCAAATCTTTATTTAAAAATTCAGCATAAATATTTTACTATAGCAGATCAAGATACAAGAAGAGGAAGGGACAAATGTCAAAACATATACCTCAACGTTTGCCAGATTCATTGGCTGTCGATAAACTAAATAAGGGATAATGTTATATTAACAGCATAACAAAAACCATCCAGTGCTTTCTCCTACCAAAACAATAATTTAATAATAATTTATTGGACAACATTATCAATTGTAATTTGAAGACAGTGTTTCCCATTTCTGCTTCATTGAAAGAGGGGCAGGGGGGACAAAAACTGAGAAACTACAAATGCTATAAAGTTGAAACCTATATATCTGTAATTTAATACCTTAAAGGTAAGAAGATTGTACTTTTTATGTAATAAATACAATAGAATTTATCTATTGTCTCTCTGTAACGGAATCTTTAATAAGGTTAATTCCCTCTTAACTAATTTTATGGCACTCATAAAGAATAAATTTAAATAGTAAATTTGTGAGAGTGAAATTGTTAAGAACTGAAATAAAATTAAGCTTTAATTACAATTGTATGGTAAACCTTCTATATGGAAAATGAAATTTAAGATAGAATGATGTTAAAAACAGACTATCCCAGTTTATACTGAATCATGTACATTAAAACTTGCAAAAACAGAATAGCTTGCGACCAAAAACAAAATTTCATTCTAGGCAGGCTTTTGTCATAACAGGAAGTTTGTACAATATTCAAAATGAAAAATTAAATTCATAAATACATCAGAAATAAGATTTTTTTTTTTTTTTGATAACAGCACAAAAGGCGATTTACATTATTAATATACTCTTAAAAAAATCCAAACAAATGTTAATAAAAAAAACTGAAACAAAAAAAAAAAAAAATGTTAAACCATTTGGCGGTACAAAAATAAACAAAAATGCCTAATTATTTTTCAAAACGTTTAAGCTGCCATAAAAATTCAACATTTGTTCGTCTTTTCACTATTTTATTGCAATATGAAACAGTCAATCAGAGCAAATATCTCTATTAAAGTACATAACAGCCGTTTAAAGCACAATGGCATTTCTTTTCGGTCTAGAGGCTTTCTAGCCATTCTGCTTGCTAAATATCAAGCAGCATCAACTTTGAATCCCCGTTTAAGGTTGAATATCTACTGTGCGTTGGATTGCACTTTTCTTAGGTCTGATTATCATTCTTATTTTCTAGAAGACAATTATCGTTGCAAAATTTTACAAAATTATTACTCAACGTTTCATAATAATAATTTCTACCACTTAATTCATTGCATTTTAAAGCCAACTTCAAGTCCGACCGATGACTTTTCTTACGTAAATTTATGGATTAAACGTTGTAGCAAATGTTTGTAAGAGTTTTCATTATTTCCGGTGATATTTTTTCTGGTAATACGTTTTGCTGAAATGTTGAACCAAATTTCTAACTGTGTACGATTTTCTTTCATCGTTCTCATTTGTTAATTATATGTGAATATGGACTGCTTATTTTGTCTTTAATATGCCAGAAAATCAAATTTCAAATGAATAGGTTACCCGAAAAAATTAAGATTGAAACACTCAAATTTGAAAGAATCTATTACCTTTCTCTCCCCAGTTTAAAGTAAATAAAAAAATACCTATTCACATAAATAATTTCTATAGTCTATAAAAACCTGAATATTAAAGATAAACTTTTAATTCCCATTTTACGTTTTAGAATTTAAAACATTGACATTTTATAAATAGCCTGAGCTTATTTTCTTAATAGAAAAATAAAAACTATTTTTTCTGTAAACTACAATAAAGTGATTTTTTATTAATGAAAATAAAATTTCCTTATAATTATTCACCCTTTGTACACTTTCCAGAAATTTAAAAGTTCTCTTGTAGGGGCGTCATAAATGCTTTCTCATTATCTTTAATTGCGGAAACCACTTACAAGAATTTAAGGACTGTTACTTTTGTTTTAGGAAGTCATTACATATTTCGGTTGAAGGCAATTGTATTATCCTTTTTCTTTCTTGCTTAAATGCACTTATTTTATAATGCCATCATTAGAATTTAAAGCAGTAATTAACTGTTGCTGGTTTTATTAGATAATTTTTAAACCACATCAAAGTGGATTGTGCAAATTTGTAAAAAGAGCAAAAGAAAAGCCATTGCTTCATATACATTTTATGCTTTAAGAAAAGTTTTTTTCATTATCTTTTAAATTTCCATTATTTTAAAAATAAATGAAAGAATTTTATTACTTAGTTAAAATGTAATATAATTGTTAAATTAAAAATTAAGTTATTTTTAGAAAGGAAAACTTCCCTACTTTAAAATAATATTCTTAAATAAAGTTTTAAATTGAAACTTCACTGCACTTGAAAAAAAATGGTATTTATCTTGAAATGCAGAAATCGCAAAAAGTATCTTTAACTTCATAATACTTTATTTTACTGCTAAAAAAGAATGTCTGTACTCTGAAATGTCTGAAAACATTTTCAGAATGTTCTTCTCATGAGGATATGTATGTTTATAAAAAAATAAGAAGAACTTCGATAAAGCGTTCATAAAAAAAATAATGAAAAATTCGTTTTTTGGCGAGTGTTCCAAAATATTTTTTGTATCACATACTCTTTCAGGAAAAAATGTTTCACATTGAACGTATTTAAATAAATTTAATTTAAATAATTTTAAAAGTAAATAAAAAAATACCTGTTCACATAAATAATTTCGAAAATCTCTAAAAACCTAAATATAAAGATAAACATTTAATTCACATTTTACGTTATAGAATTTTAAATAAAATAACATTTTATCAATTGGCAGAGTTTAATTTAATATAAAATTAAAAACCTTTTCTTCTGTAAATTACAATAAAGCAATTTTTTATTAATGAAAATAAAATTTCCTTATAATTATTCACCCTTTGTACACTTTTCAGAAATTTAAAAGTTCCTCTTGTAGGGATGTCATTAATGCTTTCTCATAATCTTTAATTGCGGAAACCACTTACAAGAATTTAAAGACTGTTACTTTTGTTTTAGGAAGTCATTACATATTTCGGTTGAAGGCAATTGTATTATTCTTTTTATTTTTTCCTTAAATGCTCTTATTTTACAATGCCATCATTAGAATTTAAAGCAGTAATTAGCTGTTACTGGTTTTATTGGATAATTTTAGACCACATAAAAGTGCATTGTGCAAATTTGTAAAAAGAGCAAAAGGAAGGGTTTTTTTTTTTTTTCATATACATTTTACGATTTTAGAAAAGCATTTTCATTATCTTTTAAGTTTCTATTATTTTAAAAATAAATTAAATCATTTTACAGTTAAGTTAAAATGTATTATGATTGCTAAAATTACAAAAAAAGTTATTCTTAGAAAAAACATAACTGATTTAAAATAATGTTCTTAGTAAAAGCTTTAAATTGAAATCTCTCTGCGTTTGAAAAAAAAAGATAAATTTTGATATTTATCTTGAAATGCAGCATTGCAAAATGCATTGTTAATTTCTTAATACTTTATTTTACTGCTGACAAAGAAGGTCTGTTTACAGGCATGCTCCGAAAAGTCTGAAAAATTTTTCAGAATGTACTTCTCATGAGGATATGTATGTTTATAAAAAAAATTTTAGAGGAACTTTGATAGAGCGTTCGTAAAAAATAAAGGAAAATTCATTTTTTGGCGATTCTTCTCTCTTATCAATGGAATACAATTTCAAAAAATATTTTTTGTTATGTCAGACACACTTTCAGGAAAAAATGTTGCACGTTGAACATATGTAAAGATTTTTAATTTAAATAATTTTAAAAGTAAATAAACAAAAAATACCTATTCACATAAATAATATGGACAATCTCTAAAAAACCTAAATATTAAAGATAAACTTTCAATTCACATTTTACGTTCTAGAATTGAAAAAAAAAAGATATATATATTTTATATATTGCTTCAGTTTATTTTCTTAATATAAAAATATAAACTTTTTTTTCTGTAAATTACAATAAAGTATTTTTTATTAATGAAAATAAAATTTCCTTATAATTATTCACCCTTTGTGCACTTTCCAGAGATTTAGAAGTTCCTCTTGTAGGGGTGTCATTAATGCTTTCTCATTATCTTTAATTGCGGAAACCACTTACAAGAATTTAAGGACTGTTACTTTTGTTTTAGGAAGTCATTACATATTTCAGTCGAATGCAATTGTATTATCCTTTTTTCTAGCTTTAATGCACTTATTTTATAATGCCATCATTAGAATTTAAAGCAGTAATTAATTTTTACTGGTTTTATTGGGTAATTTTTAAACCACATAAAAGCTCATTGTGCAAATTTGTAAAAAGAGCGAAAGGAGAGCTATTTTTTTCACATACTTTTTTTTTCTTTTATAAAAGCTTTTTCATTTTCTTTTAAATGTCTATTATTTTAAAAATAAATGAAAGCATTTTACTGCTGAGTTAAAATGTAATAAAATTGCTAAAATTAAAGAGGAAATTATATTAGAAAGGGAAAGTTCACTGCTTTAAAATAATATTCTTAGAAAAAAAAAATTAAACCTCACTGCATTTGACAAAAGATTAAAATTTTATATTTATATTGAAATGCAGTATCGCAAAATGAATTTTTTATCTCATAATGCTTCATTGTACGACTGTGATTTTTGTGGTGCCGTGTATCGGATATAGTACATTACTATACAGGGTGTCCTTTCTCAACAATGCTTAATGGATAATTTCTTAATGGTATAATTCCAATTACAAAAATGTTTTAAAGCTGTTCTCAACTGCTCTGCTCAACAAGCGTAAGATGTTCTGAAACATATGCAAATTAACTTTCTTAACACAAAGATATAAAATTGCAAATCCTGTCTATAGGAGCGATTTGGAATCGAATTCAGTTCTCCATTTTTTTATCGTTAAGTTACCTATTGAGTTATAAGAATCTTCTATCATGTGACAAATACTTTTTTCGCCTTTCATTGACTGGTTTTTCTGCTTTCGTGGGGAAATGTGATTTTAAACGCCCACTTTGACACTATTTTCTAAAACAAATCTATTGCGTTTGAGAAAAAACGGAAAAATGAGTGTGATTAGATAGTTTCTGTACAACACCAACTGCTAGTTCCATGAATTTCCGAACTAAAATTGGGCCCACCAATGGCTGAGAGGTTCTGCCCTCGAAGCTGGTAGACAGAAGATATGGAGTTCGAACCCAATTGCGACCGTCGGCCTAATCGTTCGGAGTTCTCTGGGGTTTTCTTTGAACTTTGAATTTTCTTGAGTAAATACGAATTAAGTTCCGTTAGAAAGACCTACACAAGGTGGCACTCATCCAACCCCCTTCATGTTTATATCCCTAGTGTTGATAATCGGCCGTCATAAAATTACTGTTACAGTGCAATCCGAGTAACTAAACGTTAATTAGAAGACGAATAGACGGACGGCAAACAAGCCGAAGTCCTGAACAAATTTCAATTGATATGGTGGAAAAAAATAATAAAAATAATATTGCCCAGTTAAACTAAGGACATAGAGCTCACAGGCTACGAACACCAATTGTATATTACAGCCTTATATAACAATGCCCTTCGAAAAACAAATAAAAGGAGGAAATAGCCCCTCCCATTTAATTGCATTATACTTAATCATTGAACCCCCAAAACTAATCAGGGGTAAGCTTTATCATATAATAAATATGCATCCAAAATTCGAAGCAAGTCAAATAATTCTTCATAAAAACCCATTTACGTAATTTAAGAAGCATTATCTTTCGTTCCCCCGTTTATACTTAACCATTAAGCCCCCAAAACTGTTCAGAAATTCAACCTATCAGAAAGAACCTAGATCCAAAATTTAAAACAAATCGGACAACTCTGCATAAAACTCTGTTCAGCTACCTTAAGAGGGAGGTAATCGCCCATACACCCCACTTTCTAATTAACAAAAGAAGACCACAATTAATGAGGAAAACTTCTTACAACTATAAATCTGTATCCAAAAATTAAAACAAATCGATTAATTCTGCATGAAAAGCCATTTACCTAAATTATGAGGAATAGTTCTCCCTATCCCCTTTTATTACTTATCCAATGAATTCAAAAAAAAAAAAAAAAAACAGTGAAGCGCCTTTTCAGAATGAACTTATATCTATAATTTTGCGTTAAAAACCCAGTAACCTAAATTAACAGGCGGGTGGGATTACTCCCCCCGTTCCCCTTCTTAATACTTATACAAATGAACACCCAATACTAATCACGGAGGTGCCTCATCAGAATGATCCTATATCTAAAATTTGAACGATATCTGATAATTTTGTATAAAAAATCCATTTATTTAAATTAAAGAAAGGGGCATTAGCCCCCGTTCCCCTTCTTAATACTTATCCAATGAACACCCTTTACCTAATCACAGAGGTGCCTCATCAGAATAATCCTATATCTAAGATTTGAACGAAATCTGATATTTCTGCATGAAAAACCTATTTATATAAATTAAGGAGAGTGGAATTAATCCCCGTTCCCCTTCTTACACTTATCGAATGAACACTCAAAACTAATCAAGGAAGTGACTATCATAATAAGCCTATATCCAAAATTTCAAGTAAATCGGATATTTTTATCATGAGTTATCGAGTTACTTACATACCGGGTGTCCCAAAAATGGCTGGTGGATTTTAAAATTCAATAACTTGCAAACGGTGCAATTTTAAATTAACAGCTATTTAAAAAATTTTTGCAAGTGGGTTATGTATAATGTCAGGAGTTTTTTTACCATTATTTTTTATTTTAGTTCGAATTTAAAACAATAGGTGGTGCTGACGGCGATTGAAGACCAGGTCGACGCTTTACTCAGCACTGATCACCTGGCCTTCAAACGCCGTCAGCGCCACCTATTGTTTGAAATTTGAACTAAAATAAAAAATTACGGTAAAAATACTCCTGGCATTATATATAACCCTCCTGCAAAATTTTTTTAAATAGCTGTCACCGTTTGCAAGTTATTGATTTTTAAAATCCATCAGTCATTTTTGGGGCACCCGGTACGTAGGCCGCATGTAGATACATATATACAGAACGGGCGGGCACATAAGCTCTGAGAGCTTTGATAGCCTGTGAGCTAAAAATGGAGCCATATTGATAAAAAATACCGTAAAAATGCAATTAAAATTCATATCGTAATGCAATGAAATTTCAACACGTAAAAGTATTTGGAAGTTAAATAAACATAGGAAAATATTTTCCACTACAGTCAATACTCATTAATTTGAGAATCAACAGAAATTTTTAATCTCATGAATGAAACGAGATGAAGGCAGTTCAATTTGCACCAGCTCTTGTATAATAAAGCAATGGATATATCTTCCTACCGAAAATAGATGAAACTACGTTAATAAATTCGGAGTAAAATTCTAATAAGTTTAATTAATTTTAAATAATATACATATGTTTACATTATTTCTATTTTAATCCATATAAAAGTCATTTTTAGATTGTCATATTTTATAATGATGAACGGATGTATTCGAAATTCTAATATTCTGTTACATATTATAATATTGTAATATTAATGTTACTTATTTTATGACATTTTTCGACAATGTTAAACCTTTACATCTTATTGAAAATCAAATTTCCATAAAAAAATTCAACATAACTCTTGAATAGTTTTGATGTCCTATGTTTATGTGTTTGTTTTTTTACTTGAATTCATTATATTTTTCTAAACATTGATAATACAACAATGACATTTGAAAACAAATAAAGACGAAGCAAATAAAGCGTTTTTTTTTCCTAAAAAGTTCAATAAAGTTTTTTAAAATATACTATATTTATTCCATTCTAGTTTATTTCTATTTCGTATTTGTAAATTATAATTATATTGCTTAACTCTATAGAAATATGTATAGTCGTGGAAAAAAATTAAACACTCCTAAAATCTCATCTATAAATTACAGTAAAAGAAAATTACTGGTACCAAACGATTAGAAATAAAGTCTACTTTTAAATGATGTTACATAAAATTTGCTTAGGGCCATCTACAAATCAAAACCAGTTGAAACTTTTTTTTCAATGACAATAATCGTTATAAGGAGTTGTGCAAATAGAGCGTTATCAGCTTTTTCCTAATTTTGGACTCCTCCCCCCTATTCTATATCATACGTTATCATACCTTGACCCACCCCCTCAGGTAACAATAACGTTATAAAGTGTAATTTTTTTCTTTACTTTTAGAATTTATTTCTTTTGTTTGGAGTGATATACAAATGTGGTTACATTTATTTTGGATGCTTTATTGATTTAAATGAAAAGAAGACAGTATAATATTACTTTATGTCAAATAACACTTAAAAGAAACAGTTACTATTTAAAGGTATTTTATGATAGCTTTTTGCTGCATAATGTTTCAAGACTTATGAAGTCTTCTTGCACTTGCGATGACAAATTTTTTATTTTTTGAAATTTTCCTGAAAAACATAATTTAATTACAATATTGTCTTCACTATCGATTGAAATAAAAGATAATTTAAATTTCATATTGAAAATAACGGGGGAAAAAAACTAGAAAATTTAACAATCCATTTTTTCCTTTCGTCTCTTCTTTCCAGAAAAAGTGGAGTCGTTGAATTGCCACCATTATAAAAATAAAAATAAAATTGGAAATAAAAAATATAAATTTTGAAAACTAATTCAAATTCTAAAATTCTATTGGCAGTTTTTAGACGTACGGATTTTTTATATGGATTTTTTATGTTAATTTCACCGCATAATATTAAATATTTTAGAAAAAATTGCTGTAAAACAAAATCAGTCATTTAATCAGTTGTTTCATACAATCGTTTCACAAATTCGTTTCATTTTGATTTTATTTAGATAGGGTTGATTTATTAAGTACTACTTTATGCAAATCAATAATTTCAAAATTTTCTAGAAAGTAGATTTCAAATTACGCTTAAAAAACGTCGAAATGTTGATTTAAGTGGCCATCTATGATGTGCAGATAAATATAATTAAAATATATATATATTTTACTCTTTTTATTGAAACATTTCTACTTGCAATACTCGGAATATTTATTAGAAAAAATTATCGTATTGGCAAAAAGTAATGCATTAACAGAAGTAACTTAGCTATTCTGTAGCATTTCAAAATAGAATAATTAGCTTCAGTTTGGATACAGCTCCTTTTAAATTAATTTGTTTCTTTGAAACTAATTTTTAAAATGTCATAAAAATTTGTATTTAGGCTTATTAAAAAGTTTTTTTTATAAAACTTGGGTTTAAGTATTGAAAAAAAAACAAGTTTGGGTATGTTTCAATATGTAGATGACCATTAAGTAAATTTTATATGCATCATTTTAAAGTAGACTTTACTTCTAATCATCTGATACTATTAACTTTCTTCTACGACAATTTCTTGAAAAGTTAGTGAAGGTGACTGCATTCACAACAATGCTTGAAAGTTGTAAAGTTTCAAAATTTTAAAATTACTTATAAAAGAAAAAGTTAGAAAAGTCGAACCCTGGCCCTCTGATAAGCGTGCGAGCATTTAATCTCGACTCGACGTTACGAAGTCCGTGTTGAAAAGAGCAAATTAATATATATTTGAAACGTATGCTTGAACTTACAACTCCAGTTGCTCAAACTCAGTAATCACCAGGTTTATCGGTTGACCTATACAGGAAATTCCCTAAAACTCGAGACAACACTTCTTCCAGTAACATATCTTTCATCCAAGGAACCCCCGTATTTCCACAACCATAACAATTAACAATCCATTTCATTCTTTATAGAACACACTGTATTGTACTCCTGTAACCCTACGCTAACTTACTATTTTACCTTACCTAACCCTACACACCTTAAAAATTTGCAGCAAATTGACCAGTAATTCAGCCGTTTTTAAGGAAAACGATGATTAAGTGTTATTAAAATCTTCTTTGACCACAAAATTGCTATTAATGCAGTTAGAATACAGTTAAATGATGGCTATATAACCATTTTCTATAAAAACAGTCGAATGACTGGATAGTTTGTTTCAAATTCTTAACAGTGCAGAGGATCAATGAGAACGAGTTACAATAACACAGTAAATAAAAATAGTATGCAGCGTTATCTCTTCGGAAAAGTTTTAATTTTGAAACTATGCACTATACATTATTGAAATTTTACTGTCTTTCTAATATAAATTCGGCTAACAGTGCATCTTGATTTCAGCCATTTTGTATTCGCATTCAAATAAATTAAAGATCGGGGGGCAGTAGTACAAACTATCACCTTATCGAGTTCGCGGCTGAAATTCTAGAATTAGTTAAAACTCGATTTATCTACTTAAGCGCAATAGGTCTGACAAATCCTATCTTGGTAAAAAACACCTGAAAACCCTATTTTAGAGATTGGGTTGTCAGTTGCATTGTGTTTTTCCGCACCTAAAGGTATAAAAGTATGGAGGACTAGAAGCAGGAAAATACAATGGTAAACCTACGTACCAGTCAATAAAATTAGGCTTTCAATTGTTTTCCACCAAGATATGAGTTGGATTGCATAATAATATGCGAATCAAGTTTTGAGTAAACTCTACAATTTCAGCCGTGAAGTCGATGAGATGATTTTCTGTGTTGCCTATTCTCGATTTATCAGTCATTTGTTAGATGGTCACTTGGACACTCAGGACAGTTAGTACAGGATTGTCAGTCACTTCGATTGATGGTAATTGCATAATAATCACAAAGAGATAGTGACTTTTACTCATTGTTTTTTAAATGTTATATTAGAACAATTTAAATATATTTTACATAGCTTTAATTTACCATTGCTAACTCATGCTATTAAAATTCATTCCGCCTCCTTCACCCTAATATTTTTTGATGTTTTTTCAAGTTTGAAGTAATAATTAATTTTACTTTTCTAAATCTTAATTAGTTCCTCTATTCTGGTCTTAATAGGGAATATTTAATCAAATTTTTAATTAAAGCTCTATAGTGAAAATTTTCCATTTTTTTATTATTTTTTACTTAACTTTTGCAGCTGTGACCGTTCAACGGCGAAATACTTCGAAACTTCTTTTATTAAACAGAAATTCTTTTCGAATTTTTATGAATATTTTTTTAACTGTCTTTCAACTTTCCTTCTTCGATGAAAAATTTATTATTTCTCATGGTTTTTTTTTTTCATTTTTCTCATTAATTTAGAATTTTTTGCATATTTAATGAGTATTTTTAAAAGAATGTCGATAAGAACTGTGACTTTAATTTACCTTTGGAGAAATCTTAAAAGAGTGAACCTGTTCTTTTACTGAGAAATTTTATTGACTTTTTTATTGCTCTAATCGAACTTGATGAACATTATATTCAGCACTAAAACTAAATGAATGAAATGTTTTTTTCTACTTTTAATAAAATATATTATAGAAGGAAATAATAATGTCGTTTTGTGTGTTTTAACAATTAATATAACATTTGTTAAACACAATTTTTTATAAAAAGAATAATTTGTAATTTTTTTTCTAAAATATTTCAAAAAGGATTCAATGTCATTCTACGTTTCCAATTTCAATAATCAACATTATTGGTTAAATAATTAAAGCAATTATGATGTCTACAAATACACATATATAACACTGAAACAAAAGAAATGAAATGGTCATTTCTTCTTTTAGCAGTTATTTAGTAACATTCTTTTCGATATTAATCAGTTTCAAAAAATATTTTTCAAAAATCATTTTACTAGTTTTAGTAATTAATATAAACCTTTGATTACGAATTTAAGTAAAATATATAAAATAATGCTATTTTTTCCCACAATCTATGCTGATGCAAAAAGTGATTAATGCTATAAATAGTTGGCATTGTTAGTTATAAATTATAGCAATTATGTTGAGCACAAAATTATGTATGCAACTGTATAACAAAATAATTCGGTACTACTCTGTTATCCCGTCTACCACTTTCGCCAGATTTTACAAATCGCCAAATTATACATAATTTTATTTTAAATAACGAAAAAACAAATAATTAGTAGAATATTAATAAAAATATTAATAGAAATTCGAAATAAAAATCACTTAATGATATTTTAAACACGTGAATTGTATTTAATGTCATTGAATGTGACATTCACAATCCTCCATTATTGGCATTTAATCTTATAGTTTGGCGATAATTTTTTGGTCGACGAGATAACCTAGTAGTACCAATAATTCATATCATCATTTTTTTTAGTAAATAATCAGTTATCTTCTTCTTTTAGATATTATTCAGGTTAAAAAAATGAATTTATAAATTTTAGTAATCAACATAAGCTTTCATGAACGCATTTTTTATAATAATAAGAATAATAATAATAAAGGATATATTTTTCGCTAAACTGTTCTTTAAAAATAAAAGTTAATATATATTTTGGCATTTCAGAATAAGCATTATTAGATTAAAAAATAAAACGAAAGTAAATAAAAAGTCCTGTAAGACAGGGGGGAAGCAGATATTTTACTTTTCTAATGAAAAGAGTATCAAAAAGATGCAACATTAATTGCTCCAAAAATGATATAGCTGCGAAATACATTTATGTCCCCATTCGCGCAAGATGAATTCAGTTTTTATTGTCTCTTCTAAAAAATATTAACACTGCAGCTGCCTCCTTTTTTGCCTTGGACTTCAATTATGATCAGCTCACAAAAAGGAAAACAATTCAAATACTATTTTTCGATTATATAAAAAACAGATTCTTTATAATCTTTTTTTCAGTGATCGTTGATGCAGTTAAATATACATATATATATATATATATATATATATATATATATATGCAGGGCGTCCAGTAAATGACTGATACATTTTGAATGCAAATAACAAAAAAACTGTTTAGTGCAGTTTGCTGAATTGTTATCAGAAAATCAATAAATTTTTAGATATGCACTTTCTTAAAACAGTTCAAATGTCGGCCAACAGATGGCGCCGGTGGCGGTAACAGACTGTCGAAATTAAGACTTTAGTTTTCATACATTCATGAACTTTTCGGCTCATTTTTCAGAGTGGAATCTCAGTCGACATGTTGAATCAACTCTCCACTCGACTACAGGAATAGAGTTTGTTGGATGGAGAGAGATTTATAATAATATTTATGAATGAATAATGTCTATTATACTTAATAAAAAAAAAACATACTTTTATAATTAGCATTGACTTTTCACACATTTACTATAAGTAAATTGTATAAAAAAAATGTTTTTGTAATCGGTTAACTGATTCTCATTTTACGTGCAACAAATTGAAAGCACGGAATAAACACCGCTTTTTTAAATTAAAATTACCTTAATATTTAATCTAAACATTTACATCATTAAATAGTATGAAATCATGTTTAAAAAATTAGTGATGTCAAAAAACTTTAAGAGTTTTAACTTTTCTTTCCTGTACATGGTCTAGGGAAGTCAGAAGTTAAAACAGTGGTACGCAAATAGTGGTGTCAAGTTCCCTGTCTAAAAGAAAAAGCGGGACAGTGACTTATAAATCAGCTCATAAACATATATTAAACCTTAGAATAAAGTCTCGTATATATTTCGTCTATAACAAATCCTGTCTTAAACATAAAAAAATTATTGATCACGACGGAGAAAGTAATATACAAAACTACCTGCCAAGACGGAAACCTGTCTGAAACGAATATTTTTACATTTTTCACAAACCGAATTTATCCCTACATTATATTCATATTTTGACATTTAACATAGCTGAAAAATTTTTTACGAAAGCCACGACAGATTTTAAGATTTTTTTTTTTACACACAGCCCTTCCCTCTTCTTCCCCTGACTGCAAACGCATTACGCTGAAATGGAAGGTTGCTTTTAAAAAAATGCGACTTACCTGTTTTTATATCCTGTGAGTGACCCCTTTTCAAAATGTCATTACAGAAAATGTATTACTGTCATCATAGAATCGTCATAGTTCTACTTATTTTAATTCAATTTTATAAATATAAATATTGCCAAATTACTGGAACTTTTGTATTTTTCATATATAATTTTCAAAAAGTTTTTAGAATCATTTTTTTAAAAATAATGTTAAACTGCAAAATATGAATATAATGAAGGGGATTCGGTTTTCGGAAAAAATGAACAATGTCTCGTTTTAGGCAATTTTCCGTCTTACCAGCTGGTTTTGTATGTTACTTTCTCCGTCGAAACCCAATATTTTATACGTTTAAAACAAGATTTGTTATAAGCGGATTCCTTCATTCTAAGGTTTATTGTATTTTTTTGTGCCGACTTATAAGTCACTGTGCCGCTTTTCTTTAGACAGGGAACTTTCCAACACTTTTTCCGTACCATTGTTTTAACCATTTAACTGATTTCACTGCACGACGTGGGCAAGAAGAATTTGCTTGATTCATCACTTAAAGCTTTTTAACACTACTAATTTTTTTAAGTACAATTTCATACTATTTAAAGAAAGAAATGTTTAGATTAAATATTAAGATTTTTTTAATTTAAAAAACGGTAATTATCCCATATTTTCAACTTATTGTATGTAAAAAGAGAAACAGATAACCCGTTGCAAAAATATTTTTTGAATAGAACTTATTTATGGAAAATGTGTGAAAAATCAATGCTTATTAAAAAAGTATGTTTTGTTGTTTTTTATTAAGTACTAGCGGACCCGACAGACGTTGTCCTGTCACCGACAGACGTTGTCCTTTCTGGTATCGATACCAGAAAATCAAATAAATGTACTTAAATATAGTAATACGCTAGATAAACACTACGCTCTTAATTTAATTTCTTATTACAATTATGTAAGGAAATTATTTTTCACTCTTCAGTATTTTTTGAAGTCGGTTCAATTTTTGATAGAAAAGTTTATCTTTCTCTTTTTTGCTAAAAGTTAACGATTTTCTGGAGTCAGTTAATCGAAATTATAATATAGGCTATATTACTGTAAAGCATACACGTTTGACAGCAGCGGGGTTCGAACACGCGATCTCTTCCTTCGAGAAGCAGAGCTTATATCTGGCGCCTTAGACCGCTCGGGCATTCCTTATGCACTCTATTCATCGAACTTATTCAACACTTTTAATTAGCAAAAAATCACTAACTATTAGTTTTTGCCTAGTTACTAAAAAGTACTGAATCAATTTCGATGAAATATGAATCTAAACCATTCTCGAATCCACTGGAACGCACACACAAAATTTCATTAAAATCGGTCCAGTCGTTTAGGAGGAGTTCAGTAACATACACACGCACAGAAGTTTTTATATATAAAGATAAGCATTGAAAATTTCAGGTTTTTGCGCCGAAGACATCGCCAAATTAGGAAAATATGAATTATCTCACGAACTACTGGATTTAAACGAATTTGCTTAGTACCATTCGATTCAGAATGAAAAAATGCAGTAAAATATGTTATCAGTTGAAAAATAAATACAAAAGCCGATTTTTAAGGAATCTTTTTTAAGTTCGTTCTTTTTTCTACTCATTTTAGGGGTGGAATTTTCGAAAATCCCTTTTTAGCGGTCCTCGATGTTATAAGAAGTATTTTTACCACAATTTTCAAGATTTTTGGTTCGGTAGAATTTTTTGTGCTGTGATTAAAACGAAATCCTGACTTTCTTTTATATATATAGATAAGGATTGAAAATTTCAGGTTTTTGCGCCGAAGACATCGTCAAATTAGGAAAATGTGAATTATCTCACGAACTACTGAATTTAAACGAATTTGCTTAGTACCATTCGATTCAGAATGAAAAAAATGCACTAAAATATGTTATCAGTTGAAAAATATCTACAAAAGCCGATTTTAAAGGAATTTTTTTTTAAGTTCGTTCTTTTTTTTTTACCATCCTTAGGGGTGGAATTTTCGAAAATCCCTTTTTAGCGGCACTCGATGTTATAAGAAGTATTTTTACCCCAATTTTCAAGATTTTTGGTTCGGTAGATTTTTTTGTGCTGTGATTAATACGAAATCCAGACTTTCTTTTATATATATAGCACTTTTAATTAGCGAAAAATCACTAACTATTAGTTTTTGATTAATTACTAAAAAAGTACTGAATCAATTTCGATAAAATGGGAATCTAAACCATTCTCGAATCCACTGGAACGCACACACAAAATTTCATTAAAATCGTTCCAGTCGTTTAGGAGGAGTTCAGTTACATACACACGCACAGAAGATTTTTATATATAAAGATAATAGACATTATTCAATCATAAGTATTATTATAAATCTCTTTCAATCCAACAAACTCTATTTTTATCGTTGAGTGTAGAGTCGATTCAACATGTTGACTGAGATTTGACTGTGCGAAATGAGCCGAAAAGTTCATGCGTATGAAAACTAGAATAATGTCTGAATTTCGATAGCCTGTTGCTGCGCCAGCGCCATCTGTAGGCCGAAATTCAAACTATTTAAGAAAGTGCGTTCTGAAAATTTATTGATATTCTGATAACAATGCAGCAAACCGCACATTTTTATCACTTACCTTTTTTTTTTTTTTTTTTTTTATGTGTGTGTGTTATTTACATTTAAAATGGGTCAGTCATTTACTGGAACCCTTTATATATACATATATATATAAATTCCTGATACTTTAAATTATAAAAACACCTTGTCTCATTCATAATAAAATTATGCAGGTTTTAAAAGGAAGCACATTTTTGAAGTTTAAAAAATAAAACGTATTTTCGTATGAGATTAAAAAATAATTGATATCTTTTTAGTTGATAAATGGGATTTGAGCAAATACGTGCATGATTATTTAAAATGGATCAAATTTAATAGAAAATATCTGTTTTATTAGGACAGACACTTTATCAAACATTAAAAACCTAAATTTGTACTTTAAGAAAGATTTTATTTTCTAAATAAAATAAAAAGCATTTCAAATGTAAAAAAAGAAAAGAAAAGAAAAGAAAAGAAACAAGATTTTTTCTATGCTTAAAAGGTTTTGTGATCTTAACATGAAAAATTGCTTGCAAAAATATTAAACAGTATGCTTTCTGCATGCCATTTTAAAATAGATATTTTGAGATAAATAATTTTACGATTGTTTACATTATAACTACCATAATTGTACGATTATTGTTGTAAATTTTAAATACTCAAAAAATTTCGTTTTTTTTTTTTTTTTTTTTTTTTCTTTTATTTCCAATGGTTTAGTTTTTTAACATTTAATAATTATGCGATTCCCCAAGACTTATAGCATATATCAAAAGTAATGTAATTTTTTCTATGTTATGGGCACACAATACCTTAAAATTGGACAAAGTATCAATTTTTTTATATTAATTGAAAGCTTCTTTAATTGTGAATATTTTGACATCTTATTTTTGCTTGTACAAATATTGTATCGCAAGATATTGTAAATTGTGATAATAGATTCAGCGCAATTACCCATACAAATGGAAACTTTCAAGTGATTTTTATCCCTGTTCATATCTTTGTAACTTGCTTCTTCGAAAAATACTAAGTTTTTTTGCTAATATAGATAAAAGTTTGAACTTTTTGAACTTTTTTTCTCCATCTTTAATATTTTTGTGTAGGCATTTAACATTCAAGTTCACAGTGATTTTTTCAAATGTTTAAATTGAGAGTCAGTTGAATTTTTTTCATTTTTAATACAGGGGAGAGTGGGGATACTTGAGCCACCCCTATCATCTCCACAGTTTTTTAATTTTTCTTTCTAAAACTGGCAATATGGTAGCATATTTATATTTCTGAACAATTAAAAAAGAAGTCACATACCTTGGTAGCATTTTGAAAGTATAGTGATTAAAAGTTGTTTTTTCCCTATCTGAAGTAAATACTTAGGTGCATGTTTTTTTATTTTTTTTAAATCAAAGTTTTGTTTAAAGTTGCAACAATATAGATAAATTTAATAAGTACAATTTTAATTGTATTTTGAATCTGAAACTGTTCAAATAGCTGCATGCTTTACTTAATAAAACTCTGATAAACAAAAATAGTGGTAATGGGGATATTTGAGCCAGTGAGATTGGGGATACTTGAGCCATGGCTCAACCATCCCCACTAGGAAATTAGACATGAGTGAAACAAACAAAAAATAACATTACGTCCATATATTCACTATTTACCTGGATAAAAGGGAGAATAATATTTTATTTTTTTTTCTTAAAAAAAATAATGACTTGAAAAAAAGATGATTAAAAATGGATATCTTTTAAATGTAAATATCCATTTTATTTTTCATTTTGACTAACAAAATAACCTCTCCAGATAAATGCAAACATAGTTTACAATTTAACTTTTATTACATTAAAATAACTTTTTAAAACTGATTTACAGGTCATAATCTCTAATACTTTAATTAGTTAGGTCCAACATATTAAAATATTTATTTTTTAATATAATACATTAAGATTAATATTTTATATTGAAATTGTAACATCTATTACTGTAACTTTTTTTTGAAAGAAAATTGAAGAAAAATTGGTTAAAAAAAAAAAAAGCGCTTTTATAACAGCTACTCAATTAAAAGCATGAGTTCGACAATATCTTTAGATAAAAATTCTGTCGATGATGGTGATGATATGAACAGAAAACCTTCTATTGATGATTGGTTGCTAGTAAAATATGCCGGAAAGAAAACTGTAAAAATATTTGTTGGAAAAGTGCTTAATATTTCAGAAGATGAATTGAAAATGAAATTTGCTCGAAGAATTGCAGATTTTCAATTTAGATGGCCCCCAACTGAGGATGTTGCTATCATCCATATAACTCAAGTTGAAAGTATCTTTCGACCACCAGTTATAACAACAAAAAATGATCGTATTACTAGCTTTGTTTTCTCAATTGGTTTTGAAGGACTTTATATATCATAATTTATCATTCTGTAAAATATTTGTGCAAAAATAAAGCGAAAAAAATTACTTTTGTAGGTATTTTTCCATATTGGCTCAAGTGTCCCTCTCATGAGGATACTTGAGCCACGATGTACAACAAAAAGTAAAAATTTATTAGACATAGAAAAATAGTTCAAAATTAATTGGTAGGGGTTTTCAGTTGAACAAAAAATATTAAATTTTCATTTTCAATATTTTATTTTGTTTTAAAAAATTATAAAAAAAATTAAAAATTTTAAATTTAAAAAATGGTTCGAGTATCTCCATCTTCCCCTACACGAGAGAAAAAAAATCATATTAAATGTAAAATCCCATACATTTAAAAATCCATACACAGTTTTATACAGTATATTCAAATGAATGTGGAAAAAAGTCGAAGCAAAAATATTCATGTTTTAAAAAGTAGTAAGGATTTTTAAAAGGTTAATTTTTTTAAATTAAATTTTAGCAAAATAGGCTGTTTTACAAAGTTTCTTTTAAATGTTATTTATTTTTTAGTATTAAGTATTGTGCCACTACATGTATTATAGTATTGTTCAAAATTAAAGTGATAATTTCAAAGGTACTGTGTCTTTTTAAATGTAAATTTGTAAAAGTTTTATGAATTAAGCATTATTCGTACAAATAACTTTGGAAAAAAATCCTTTAATATAAGATTGATTAGCATTGATCTGAAGCTTTGAAATCAAGCTCGTATAATCACGATTGATAGCATGTATGTTAATCCTTTCACTCATGTGTATGTAGCCTTGGATAGAGTATTATATGTGAGGATACGACAAGTGTAATACATATATTAAATATCACCCTTTAGCGGCATTGTCTTTCAAATCGAGTATCATTCGAGAATGTAAGTTAAATATTGACATGTTTCCAACAGTATGATAATACTGGATTTATTAAATGTTCATATGAAGATAATTTTTAAATCTCCTTCATGAGCTTTAAATAATTTATTAATGTCTTTTAAGGTTTTGTTTCGATTTTCATAAAATTGAAATGACTGAAGAAATTTCTTTAACGATCATATATATAAAATTTCAAACCATGCTGTTGAGTGGTTTTTAAGCTGTTGTGTGCGAACAAATGGGCAGTATGGTCAGGAACATACAGACAAACGGACGGACCAACTATTGCGATAATGAAGAATAATGCTTATATAAAATATATTTAAAATTAAAAAAAAAAAATCAATTTTTTTCTATAAATCTACTCTATTGTTTTTCTTGCATCGAAAACAAACATTATAATATGAAAAAACTACTTTATGTATTTCAAGCATTGTAAAGTCTTAGTTTTCAATTAAAATCATTAGACATAGTCATGCGTTTTTCGCCATTTCTCAAAAGGTGATTTTTGGAAGAAGAAGTGTTTTGAAATCGCTTCCTCGTATATTTAAGGAGGATCAGGAGTCTTATTTTTGACTTGACAGTGCGATTTTGGTTATATATTTTTTATATTACGATAGTTTCAGTTTCAGAACCGGTTTAAACCGGTTTCGAAAGTTAAAGTAATTTTTTAAAGAAAATCTAAAACAAAAATTGAAAAAGTAAAAACTAGCCCGGTTGTGGATTGCCCTCAGCTATCTTGTGCAAAAAAATCATGCAAAAATATTAAAATTTGAGCGAGATATTAGAAAAGAACGCTCCCATAGACTTTACATGGTCATCCGGGTCTTTTTGAGTAATTTTTCTGTGACTATTGTGGGCTCATAATTTCTTTTCTCAATCCCTATAAAACATAAATGCAAAAAATTTTAAATATAAACAAATTAATATCTCTTCTATTTAAAATATATTTTTTAATATTCTGTATTGAAATTTTATTTTACTTTTTTAGTGTTTAATTTTGATTAAAAATTAAAAATTATTTTTTGACTTGCATCCATTGCGTCCAAGATTGTAGCAAAACTATGTGTTCAAGAATCCTCAATAATGTTGACAATGATGTAAAACTAATGTATCTTGAACTTATACTTCATTTTAAAGCAATTTATTTAAATATTTATTTAAAATTTAAATTTAAGTTAAAAATTAAAAAACATTATTGAATAATTTCCAATTTTAAATAATCGATGCCATTATAATACTAAGTTTGAAGTAAATTTAACTTTAAATGAAGATATTTACCACGCTTCAAGCAAATTGCTTTATTAATTTTAGAGAAATGTTGCGCACAATCGATGCAAGTCAAAGAACAATTTTCTTTTCTTTTTAATTAAAAGTAAACATAAAAAAATATTTTTTAAAAAATTCGATGTAGAATATTTAAAAATATATTTTAAATAGAAGAGATATTAAGTTATCTTTGTTAAAAATCTTATGCATTTATGTTTCATAGAGACTGAGAAAAAAATTAAATATGACATGTTGCACCACCAGATAAAAAGTAAGACTCCTGAGACCTCACAAGTTTGATACACGGATGTCAAAACGTTCTCCATTCCTGCTAATCAAGGCGTACGTAACTCTTAGCATTTTTTTTTTTTTTTTTTTTTTTTTTTTTTTTTTTTTTTTTTACAGAAGCATTTAGTGCGATTTTTGCTGTTGCGTGCATTTTTAAAGATCTAGTATTTAGTGTACTTAGGTGTTGTGTATAAATTCTATAGATTTTATACATATCTGCACAAAAGCATTTACAAGCATAATGGGTTTGGTTTATTTTATGACGGCCGATTATCTATACGAGGGATATAGGTCCTTAAGGGTCGAGGGGTGCCTTCCGTGGGGGGGGGTCTTTCTAAAAGAACCTAATCCGTATTCACGCAACAAATCCAAGGTTCGAAGAAGACCACGGAAAACTCCGAACGATTAGGCGGACGGCCGCGATTGGGTTCGAACCCAGCACCGGCCATCTACCAGTTGAGAGGTCAGCACCTCTTCGCCACTGGTGGGGCACAAGCATAATAAATTTTAACAGCAATTGCTAAAAACTTTTTTTTTTACTGATTTACGTATTTTTTGAATTACTTATTTAATGTTTCAAAATGAAATTTTGTAATAAAATTCAAGTATTTTCGTTAAGTGTTTTACAATTTACGTCTAATGCAAAATTTTTCATATGGCTTATGTCACTTTAGAAAGCAGTTATGAAATAACAAAAATGCCACAGTAGGCATTTAAAGAAAATGTTTTACTGTTTTGTTAAATATATCATTAAACGCTCAATTACAAATTCATTTTTTCAATCATTAAACAAACTCAAGCTGTTACAAAAAAATACATGTTAAGTTATTTCTGAATCAAAGAAATAAAAAATCTTAATTGAGAATTATGAACTAATATAGTCAGCTGCAATAAAAATATCGATCTTGCAAAAATGAAAAGTGTGCACTTATTAGTCAAAAGAGAAAAATAGTTGGATATCTTAGAAATAATGTGCGCCATTATTTTCCAAATCTCTGAAAACTTTTCTCAATTACCATAAACCTTTTGTGTAATTAAAATAAATTACTCTGAATAACGACAATTATTTGTCAAAGGAAAGTAGGTAGTGAGCTAAATTATTGGTAATTTGTAAGGGTTTTTTTTTTTAGGAGAAAATACATTGTTTTCAAATGGAATTCAGAACTAAAAATAACTCATTTATTAATCTAGGAAAACAGATGTTTGTGAATATTTAGAGCATACAAATAGAAAATTCATAGTTTAAAAAGTAATAAATTTTTCTTAATAAGCACCAGAATTATATATTCTCAGAATTTATTTTCTGCGTAGTAAGAGATAAATATGGTTTCAATGTTTCAAAAAGTTTTTCATACATTATAATATTTAATTTAGAAACTGAAAAATATATTCTCTTCTGTACTTTATTCAACAAACGTAATTTGAATTCATATCCAATATTTTACATGCTTTTTTAAAATAAATTAGAAAAAGAGAGAGTCCGATCGACGTAAGCTGTGAACTTGTGTACTTTATAATAACCGTTATCTACTGGTATTCATCTATTTTCTTTAAAGTTTGCAAATTTATAAAGGCATTTAGTTCAGTGTTACTCAACATTTTTTTGATTGACGGCCCACTAAGAATATCTGGAAATATTTTCGGCACACCTGAATATAAAAAATGTAATAAAACTATCTACATTTATTTACAAAATGCAATTCAGTGAGATGGCTAAGATGGTTTTCTTGAAGATATTAAATAAAAAAAAAAAAAGATTCTAAAATCATCAGATAAGTTAACACTGTGTCTTCTTTTAAAAGACTTTCTTGCTTTCTGGCAATGATAAAAAATATAAAAAATTACGAACTGAGAAAAATGAATTCAAACATTTCACTTATACATAAATTATATTAAATTTCATCTTTATGACTTAATTATATCTCCTTTATTATTTATCGAGTCGTACCGAAATTTAAACAGAGTGTCCAAGAAGACTACAGCACATTTTAAAATAAAAATCTAAAATTCGACATTTTTGTCATTTTTTTTTATATATATACCAAAATGAGTCCTTTTAAATTATTGATTATATTTTAATAAAAAAAATTCTAACTTTTCCCACACTTTCTACTGGTATTTTAAAAAGATCACTGATGTAGACAAATTTAGGCTTTTAATGCAAGCTATGTAAAGGACTTTTTCCCCATTGCTTTCATATGGTATATACTGCTGATCCTACTTCATCAATCATCTGGAACGTCAAAATCCCCTTTCTTTACATGATAAATAAGAAAAGTGAGTTCTGGGATGTACTTTTCTAGGCATTTACTATTTAAAATTCAAGAACATCAATCACTAGGAATCCAAATGCTGAATATAGTACATAATTAGAACCATGAGTCTCGCGTTTTCAGCACGAAATGCGGAATGCAGTACTCTTGTACACGCATATAAGAAATTTCATTCGAAACAAAGAAAATGCAGAGCGATGAGGTAATCAATATTTCTCTGTTTCAAGCATGATAGCAGGAATAACCAGTTATTTCCAAAAAAATTTCGAAATTTTAGAATGCTTTCAAATGCATATATAAAAGGGTTTAATATGAATTATTCTTCGTTGTAAATTGCAGGTTTCCTTCTATTAAAGCTGCTAATTGATGTTACACTGTAAAAAAGGGATTTTTTGCATAATCTACTTAAATGTAATATAATTTCGAACAAAAATGTCCCTCAATTACTTATGATTACAAAAAGCTTTTTTTTATATTATAAAAGCATGTTCTTTTCGAAACTTAAAGAAGCATTTATATAAACAGCGTTTCTTTTGCTGCTACTTATTTTCGGAAATGTTTCTGAGTTGCTTTTATAGTGAATTAATCAGTTTTCTTTAATTGCAACATATGAATTTAGGATATTATCCATTTTCAACTAAGCATTTCCAACTGCGTAATTTAATTTATCATAAAACAGCCACAAAGCAATATTAATTTTAATATTTATTTTAATGCTGTTAATTTATCCCGCTAGTTTGTAGGGCATATTTGTTGACCACGAAAATTACTTAAAAATTGCTACCATCCGAAAATCCTGCAATCTCATTCCGAAAATTAATTAAAAAACGATAAAAAATATTCGGAAATGCTTTCGAAAATCAATGAGTGCAAAAAAAATTTGGCTTTTATACCAGTTTTGTTAAGATATGAAATTATATTGGTTCCTAGGCTTTCCGAAAACAGGGTATGTATTTTGGAATAATAGGAAACGCGAAAGAGGTTAATGTATGCAACTATTGATTTTTATATAATTAGCCGCCCTTGACGACCAGTTTGGTCTCACTTGAATGTATACTAAGCATCAAATCATATTGCTTCTATTCATAATTTATTTTAATTGCTCAATCTTTTGCCAAATTAAAATATTCTGCATTTTTCATATTTCATTAATTATTTAAAATATAATAATATAATCCTTTCACTCATTTCATTTATAATACATACTTTTAGAGTAAGACTGAAAAGTTTAAAATTCATAACTTTTATTTTTTTTTTAAGTAAAAAGAACAGTTCCATAATTGCAACGAAAGAACAAAACATAAATAAATCCAATTTACCACAGCCTAAGTCTTACTAAAGGACTTTTGCATAGTAACCAATGAGATGCGTTTCATTTGGACGTTGCTATTAAACAATTTACAAATAATCGTGATTTTTGTGCCACATATGATAGAGTAAAATGTATATATATACTTTTGAAATTATGAAACATTTGCCTTTTTTTACAGTACATGAGATTAATGAAGTAACCAAAACATATGTTGAAAGGAGAAAAACCGCAGTAAATCTGTAACTTTCAAAAACACAATATAAATAAATGGACAGTATAATAATGTATACTTTGTTAAATACTATTTTTCGAAAATACATATTATATCTTCCTTTGCAAGTTAAAACAAAACTTGCATAGTTTTAATAAATTTCATTAACATGAACATCTGAGCTATTTCAAAAGCAATAGTCATGAGGTATTAAAAACAGATTTCAAATGAAAGTTTCGTTACCTCAGTTTTTAGGTTAACTGTATTAACTTCGATTTTTCGATAGTGTAATTTGATAATTTTAAACTTAGATATATTTTTAAGAACAAACTTATCTATTGTACAGTTTTTTCTTTGTTATAGAACACATTTTGTGATAACTCAAAATTTAGTTTCCTAGATCACGAAGCAATTACATATACATACAGGGTGCGTCAAGTATTTAAGAACGCATGTTCTAGGTGAGATAATGTGTATCATCTACAATATATCCCTGTATATCACAGTTATAAGTTTTTTTTTTAATACTTCCCAAAAAACTTGAAAAACGTTTATGCATTCCGTTTGTCTGTCCATCTGTCCACGCTTTTAAGTTCGTAAATATGCTGGGATTTTCATGCAATTGGTATAAACCTTATTTAAAGTCCCCTAGGCAGGCTTGGTACTGTATATGAGGCATGTGGGATTATTAGTTCATTTGCAGAGGTACCTAAAAGCCTTCCATTACATTATGGTCTATGGGGAAAAATCATTTCCAGAGTATATTAATGACATTACGCTATTGCAAAAGCATTGAAACTGATATGAATAACTAAATTTTACCACGATTACGTTAAAATAGGATATCCATAGCATTTTTAAATCCATTTATAGGGACACACATAAGAAATCTGTAACAAAACTGACTTTAAGTAATTAATAATTGCTGGAAACACATTTTCAATATCGGTATGCTCTTTTCAATTGAACTATTTTTTAGGTTCGTTCGTAACTATGTAAATACATAGCACTTATAGTCGTCATCTTGTTCATCTGTCTGTATGTCTATCTATCCGCATATAACAGTACAAAAATTACCCAATCGAATTAATTGCAATTTTAACTATATTTTTGTTGTACAATTTGTTGATTCATTTCAAATTTTAGTAAAATCGAATGCATAGGTCAACTACGGGAACTGTCAAAATTATTCCGTTGCATTACATCCGATGAGGTAAAAAAGTTTCAAGTGTTTTTAAGGATGTTATAGCCGTCGAAACATCAGGACATGCATTTATGAAGGACACTAAAATGTACATTTTGTAGAATATGCAGCACAAACAATATTTATTATTCATTTACGCATCACAAACGAATTCCGCTACGTAGTGGTATGGGAGGAGGGGACATTATTTAAGGCAAAACTTTACTGTGTTAAATTATTTCACATATAAGATATACATTACGTAGGTTTACTTCAAATTACTTCCTGTATAATAGAAAATGCACTTCCATATTATTAAATCAGATATAATATTTTAATTTATGAAACGGGATGGTTTTGTTGCATAATTCTGAATACATTGGAAGGTGTTTCATATTCTATTTGGTTCACGCATACTTTTTGCTTTCTTGTTTTTACATATAAACAAGTCAGAACCTAGACAAACTGAGGAAAAATGAGAAGCCTGTTGTCATTCGCTGATAGGCTAAAGAGTACTGAGAGTATTAGAGATTGCCTCTTTCTTAAACCTCGTCTTTTAATTTGTCTTTAATGTAAGAAGAAAACTGAATGATACCACATTTCATGTAACATTTGTACATACCACAATACATGCGACCAGCACCCTCTAACGAACATTTAAAAATGAATTAAACCAGCTTATCTAAGAAATCTAAATCATGCTGCCATCTGCAGAATTTATTAGTAGTAAAATATATTGCGTTGGATTAAAAACTAATATATAATTAAATATTTATATATATTATTGTATTAATCTTTAAAGCAATACTATCTTTCTCTCTATATATATATATGATATATATATTCTGTCGACAATTTTATTTCGAAATTTGAATCCTAGTTCAAATCCTAAAATTTGAATAAATACAGTCTCAGAATATTACATAATCTACGAGTTTATTCAATCTAAGCTCTTCATAAGCATCACGTTTTTTATTCTTCATTTTCCTACGTGAATACCTATTTTGGTTTATTTAATAAAATAGCAATCAAGAACATGGTATTTGATGTAACTAAGTAATATATTCTCTTCAAATCTTCTTTTACTATTTCTGAAGAAATGATTTAGCACAGATGCTTTCTGTCTCGTGTATTATTATCCTTATTTTTCTTTGGCTTACTGGATTTATTGAATTACATAAATCTTATCAAGAGCAATCATCATTATATGAAAGAAATATTTTATTCTATATTGCGTATTGGACTTTTTAATTAAAATAGTAATTAATGCTTACACTTAGGATATATTCCTTTCCGGATATTAATAATAGACATTAAGTTCATCCAATTTAAATACTCAGATAAAATTCGCTTTTTTTTCATTTTAAAAATAACTATATTATTCTATATACAGGGTGTCCCTGAACACTTTTGAGAGACACTTTAATCACATCACAAGGATTCAGATTTAGATAGCAACCCATGGTCGGAAACACTTTCCTGGCATAGTAGTGACGGTACAAAACACATGAAAGAAAGGACACGAACAGGGAGAAAAAACATATTTATTATACTTAGTGCTGGAAAAATACCCGGATAACAATGGAAAGAGCTGAGGAACTAGTTGAGCGCATCGTTGCTGCTGCTGGGAAAGTTTAGATCTTACATGCACCAGAGATGCGCCTGCATGCTCGGGATCGTAATTTCAAACACTTACTTTGATAAAGATTGGTGTTTTTTTAATTTTAATTTTTCTTATTTTTCTGCTTACTAATGATAATAAAGATATTTTCTCTTTTTATTCGTGTCCTGTCCCTTGTGTCATCTCTACAACGCCAATAAAACGTTTCCGACCATGGGTTGCTACGTAAATTTAAATCCTTGCGATGACCTCTACCTCCCCTTAAAGTTTGTCGGGTTATTTCTGGGACACTCTGTATAATTTTATGTTTTAGTTGTCAAAATAAACGGAACAACTATTTATTTATTAGATAATATACTGCTCAAAACAATTAAAGGATATTGCAGTTTTAGGTTGGAATTTGTATCTGGGAAACTTTTTAGCTGATTGATACATGGTCGACAGACATAGTAGGTTATATGAGAATAAATTATACATGTTTGGCAGAAAAAAATGCATTTTATTGCGCATTTGTGTACAAAAGGAAAAAAACACAATTTGTGCATATGAAAAAAAAAGAATAAGAAAAGGTGTTTTCTTCAAAGAAAATCATTTTCAGTTGGGAGTATGGTTTCCACGGGCGGCCAGCAACGTTGAACACCTTTGAGGCATGGACTCAATGAGGCTATTAATGACGAGTTGGGGTATTCTGCCCCACTCTTCCAGAAGAGCTCTTTCCAGTTCTTGGAGAGTTTGTGGGGGTTGTTGACGGCCAGAAACTCGTCTTCCTAGAGCATCCCAAACGTGCTCGGTTGGATTCATGTGTGGAGAACACGCTGGCCATTCCATTCGAACGATTCCTTCCTCGAAAAGGAAATCCTCCAGCAGGTTTGCACGATGTGGCCTGCAGTTATCGTACATTAAAATGAAGTTATCTCCGATTGCTGCAGCGTAAGGGACTATAATAGGTCTGAGGATCTCATCCCTATATCGGCGACAAGTCAGAGCTCCATCTCGAATGATGTAGAGGTCAGTGCGCCCGTCAATGGAGATGCCACCATACACCAACACTCCTACACCGCCAAATCTGACACTTTCGTGCACGAACGCAGGATTATTCCTACTGCCACGGTCCCTCCAGATGAAAATACGCCTATTATCCGTATGCACAGAAAAACGGGACTCGTCAGAAAACAGAATATTGCTCCATTCATTTCTCCTCCAGTTGACATGCTCGGTTGCCCACTCCCTGCGGTCCCGACGATGCCTTGATGTTAATCTAACACATACCATCGGTCGGCGAGCATACAGACCTACAGCATGGAGCCGGTTTCGGACAGTCTGAATTGAAATCGTGGTGCCTGTAGCCGAGCGAAGGTGTTGTTGGAGAAGAGTAGCGTTCATGTTTCGGTGTCTCCGAGCTGTTAACGCTAAATACCGATCTTCATTGGGCGTTGTTGCCCGTCTACGACCTTGCCCTGGTCTTCGGCTTGCACATCCACTCTCCAAAAAACAGTTCCAGATCCTGGAAATGACACTTTGTGACACTCCAATGGCTTGCGCTACTTCGGCTTGAGTTTGGCCATCTTCTAACCTACCAACAATTTTCCAAGCTTCTGAATCTGTCAAATGACTTCGCTGAGACATCGTACTCATCGAAACAAAGCAATCACTGAATGCCGATTATCGTAGTCTTCATTCTCTTTTATCCAGTTGAAAGTCAAATTTCATTCGCTGCCGCTGAAGCGACGTTTTTGACGTCGAACTCAAAATTTGCATACTCCACAGTTTGAAAACCAGAAAAATTTGCATTTGTGATTCTGTTCTTCTATTTTCGACAAAAAAAATTTCGTTTATATCGTTATTTTATATAAAACTTCAAATATCCTTTAATTGTTTTGAGCAGTGTATTTACATGATAGAGGCAAAAAGAGCAGCAATTTTGAATCATAAATATTTTTCGTTCTTTATTTGGATAAGTTAAAGATGCGTTTTATAATAGAAAGCGTGTTTAAATTATATTAGAACCTAATGGTTATTTTATCAGGCGAGTTTTCGCCGCTCATCATTGAGAAAGAAAAATTAAAATGTTGAATCTCTAGCTTAAAGTAAATTCTGAAGTTTCACAAATATTCAGGATATAACAGAATATTATTCCGATACGTTTTGATAACACGTCATAGTCATAAAATAATAAATCGAAATAGTGTATACATCAAAATCTGCTTCAATCACTTCTTTATTACTTTTGATTCATGGAAAAAAACAACCTAAAACATCTTCTAGTTCATCGTCAAATGTATTGCTCTCGAAAATTTCAACATTTAGATTTCCCTTTCCGATACGTGAGCGGAGAAATAGTGTCAAATATTCGTACAAAACTTATTGTTCCTAAAATTATCAGTGGTCATTACCATTATTTGAAAGAGTAATTTCAGCAAATTTCTTAAAATCCTTTTGGAGTCCCCTACTTCCTCGATTAAAATATCTACAGATATATTGCTTTAGGGCTCACCGGACTACAAGTTGATAGATTAGAAAGTGTTTTTTTTTTACAAAATTTCATATAATAGGTTCATAATTTGATGATATAAGTTGCGATCTTAGGTCTGTTTGAGATAATACAAAAACTAAATTTTCATACAGCTTTCCAATGGTAAAATTTCCAGTTACGAAATTTGTCCTTGCCATTTCTGAATTAAACACAAAAACTTCCATCTTGATATTAACAAAATTCACAGAGATATCAATACCTACAATTCTTGACTTACACAACTTAAGCATAACTTGGAGCCAGGGTATAATGATGCATTTGTAATGAAAGATAGGGGACCATCCAGAAATTATACGTTATTAAAAGTCGATTTAAGATAGTGCTTCTCCTTTCGGACATAAAAATATCAGCGTTCACGCTTTAAGTTAAACTTGCTTTCGAAATTTTCTGGAGGCCTGCACGGCCCTGGACAGACACACACACAAAAAAAAAAGATTGGCCCAGCTCATGAAAAAAATAATGGTTCGGCCAGTGAAAAAAAAAATATATATATATATATATATATATATATATATATCCGATTCGGTATAAAATTTAAAAGTTCGGTTCCAAAGAAGTTGAACAAGGAAAAATATATAAATCTCAGGCAGAGTCGTCTAACTGAATTTCAACAGAACATTGAATTTTACCCCGATATGGTTAAAAATTGCTTTGTACAAGGAGTTATAATCAAAAGTACTAATTTATTTATTTTTTATTTTCATCTTTACAAACTTAATTTTTAAAAAATCGACTTAGACTGTGATATTTATGTTTTTAATAAATCTCTATTTATATGTAAAAGTTTCAGTTATCTAATATTCTTATTCTACCGGAGAGTTTAAAAAGTTTTGTATAGTAAAATCCTCTAAAGAAAAATCACATGCGTTTTCTTAGCAGGCGTAACCTGCTTCAAAAATAAACTTTATGTATTTGACACAAATGACAACATTTCAATTGCGAGAAAATACATTATACTTACATCATGTTTCTCCTGAAATTATTCATTGTAATTTTGAGAAAGTTTATGTTGAATTAATACTTCCTTTGATAGAAAAGAATCAAAAGGTGGTAAAACACACACTGATCGATTTATTGCTCAGCAATTATGATGCATTACGTAAATGTTCAGAATCGTTATTTAAATTAATGGGTATTGAGATTTTATCCAGATTTTGCAACAGTATTAGCAACAAAAATGATAAATCATATCTTCAACACAAGTAAAGTCATAATTAAAATAAATAAAAAAACAAATTATCTGTATGTTTCTGTGTATTTGTTTTAGCTTTATACAGATGTAAAAAACTACCCAAACTCAGCAGAAACATTTACAAACTAGTTGGATGTGCCAATCCCAAAACTTTCTTCTATCGCATACGTACATTTTAATATTTTTTAAAAAATAGTTACTCATTTTAATGTTTTAATAATTTTAATTCAATACCATACCAACTTTGATTTTCATCTTAAATTTCTGCTTCAGTTAATTAATCGAAGTAATAGAGTGATAGGCAGATTTTTTTTCAAATTCAGGGAGGACCTAAATGCTTTACCAAAAAAATCATATAGAAAAAAATTAGTTCAGTTCTAGGACTAACTTCATACACTTTTGGTCGGTGCAATATTGAAAATGTCACAAAAATTACGATTGCAGCGCCCCCTTCCGGCGGATTTTTTTTTTCAAATTCAAGGAGGACCAACTAGCCATAGCCATACACTTACACAATAAATTTGGTTCAATTCGATTCATAACTTCATATACTTTTGGTCGGTACAATATTGAAAATGGCACAAACGTCGTGATTGCAGCGCCCCCTTCCGGCGTAATATTTCAAAACTAAAGGAGGATCTGCTTGCCACAGCCAAAAACATTCACAAAAAATTTGGTACAATTCTATGCATAACTTCATACACTTTTTGATGGTAGAATGGCGACATACGGACACACACAGACACACACACACACACAGAGAGACACACGGACAAACACAGGCACACATACACACACACAGAGACACACGGACAAACACAGGCACACATACACACACAGAGAGACATTTTGTAAAAACATTTTTTTTTTAAATCTCTGACTCCTAAAACGTGTAAATCCGTCGAAAACTGGAAGTCGAAAAAAATTTCAATTACAATACTTTCTTCTATTGAAGATAGAAGAAAGTAAAAATTAAATATTGCCATATCATTTTTGCACATCACCCGGGAGATCTTTTGGATATTTTTATCAAAAATTTGGATATAAGGATTTATCAACAATTTCGGAAGGTTTTCAATGATTATAAAAACGTTTCTGAAAATAAAAGAAATCTTACGCTGGCGTTTAATTTTGAAAATGTGTGGATTTTTGAGCTTTTAAATCAGTTGATCTCCTGATATTGTTGGATTCCAGGATCATGAATAACTATGAGGTTACACAGTATTTTCGTTTATATTTCTTTTCATAAACCATAAAAAATCAACACTTCGACTGTTCCATTGTCGAATATAAGCATGGAGTTATACGGAATTTTCTTTTGCATTTCATCTATACAATAAAAATTCAACATTCCGACTGTTTCCAAAATCGTAAATAACTAAAAATTACGCTTTTTTTTTTTTTTTAAACAAAAATTCAACATTTTGTTGTTTTCACAATAAGAGGTTACATAGGATTTTTGATTATATTTTTTCTACATCAGATAACTCAAGATTTGTCTGATTGTTCTACATCTGATTCAATCAGATATATCAAACACTAATTTATTCCATTTCATGAAATTATTGTTCTTATTTTATTAATTCTAAAATATTATGAATAAGAAATTAATGTTAATTTTTCTTTTATTATTGACAAATATTCAAATATAAAAAAGAAATGTTGCCATATAAATGTACCTTAATATTGCTTTCAATTTTACAGAGTGATAAACAATAAAAAAAAGGAACTTCGTGTCTTTATATTAAAATGCGACAGTAAAACGTGATTAAAACATAAACACAATTTGCGTTAAAATATTTTCCGCATACAGTTCTTTTGGAGTTTAAAAAACTCCATCATCAATGCAATTTCAAGAAAAAAAAACTATTTCATTTATCCTGGGTTCGAGAGCCAATAACAAAAAAATCTTTGGTATTGAGCACAAGAAAAGAAACCTTTATTTTATAGAAAAGTAGTAACAGGGGAATCTAATGATTGATGCCTGCAGGAAGTGAAATGGTGCAAAAGACAAAAATTAATGCCACTAGTAAATTTACTTGTAGATTTATCATTGTATTTGTCCTACAATACAATAAATAATGTTATGAAACGGAAATTAGCAGTTAAATTCCAGAAATGGAATATATTAAACGCTAGAAAGTAGAGCTTAAATTAGAATTGAAACTAAAGAGTTCGTGTAAATTTTGAAAATAAATGTGTTGTTCTCTCTCTGTGTTGTTCTGAGAAAAGAATTCAGAATGCTGGATATATAATTTAATTCTTTCCTTTTGTGATGTCTTAGAAAAAGAAGTACAGCAAAAATTACAATATTTTAGTGGTTTGCGCTATATACAAAGCAAAAATCAATTCCAGAAATTTCCATAATCGAGGCCCAAGCAAATTAACATGTTACAAGGGATTTTTTTAACATCATGAAGTTTGGCATAGTTTTAATGATAAATACTATTTTTTAAAGAAAATATTTTTATTTGGCTATTTACTTTACTATAATGTATAATGCTTATAATAACTACTTATTGTATTACTTGTTCTTGCTAACATTTTTATTCAAATGCTTTTATATTTTCAGTTTCTTTTTTTCTTTTGTAGTGTGAACGTGTTAGAACTTTTGAAACATCTGTATGCTGAATATATTTTAAGACAATTCGTGTCCTTTTGTATAACATGGTACTGTCATACTTCAATAACTCAAATTGTTTAATTTTACTCAAACTCACACATCACATTTTTAAATTGCAAACGCAATTACAATATAAATAAGTAATTGTCTGAAAAAAAAATAGTTCCAACGTGTGTTTTATTTTGCATTCAAGACACGATTTTGTTTCCACATTCTAATTAAGCCAACACATGTAACGGAAAACAAAGCAATTAAAATTTTATTCTGATTTATCCTAGTTCACGCATTTGAAAACAGGAAATTTAAATTAAATTTAGTATATATATTTTTTAATCATTTAGACTTTCTATAGCATGTGTTAAAAATTCAAACCTTTAAACTTGTTGGAAAAGCAATTAAAAATAAATTAGAGCCGACGAAAATTTCTTTATTTAGTTCTCAAATAGTTACATGAACATTTGTTAGCAAACCCGTAAAATGTACTTTATGCGTGAGACATTTTTACTAAAAAACGTTTATATTGTAAATATATATATATATATATATATATATATATATATGTTGCACTGTATATTTTACTAACAAATTATTTTTTGAAACAATCGTGCATATTTACAAAACTCATTAATCGAATTTGGAAAATTTTCCCCTAATATTAAATATTTTTATTAAATTATAGGAGGTTAATTCATTAAAATCACACAGTATATTAAATACTCATTTTTCCTCTTTATGTTCCGTATCACAAGAACAGAGAAAAGTATTTATACCATAAATTATATATAATATATTTATAATAAACTAGCAGGCTATGCCCGCTGCGCTGGTCAATATTTCAAAATCAACCGTGGATGAAACGAACTGATTAATTTAAATTTGTATTTTAAATAATTTGGGCCTTCAGCAGCACCTTGCTCATTGCTGAAAACGATTTAGACACCACTGTGATATTCAATTATCTTAAACGTTGCGCAAAATTTTTGTTTGTTTGTTTGGAGGGGGGATTTTTGAGACTTATAGCGGCTGAGCTGTTGTCTCGAATGATCCAATCGTTGCGCAAAAACCAGCTATTTAGAAATAACTATTTTAGTTTATTACTAACCGTGCACATTTGGAAGCATTATGGCAACAGGATTTAAAATTTTCCCTTATCTGAAGAAATATTAATTACTACAGTCGTTACCATGGCACAACTTCTGAAAAATTTCTTCACAACTTTTCATTATGTGAAACCAGGAACACAAAGCTACTCCCACCTAAAAAGTTTATATATATATTAAATTTTGTCCGCGTGATAAAAGGCACAATTATGCAAGAATCATCTTCAAACTCGTCAAGTACATTGAGATAGTTAATATCTCAGTGGGAATTGCAAATAAGCAAAATCGGCCCAAGGGTGTGGTAATTGGGAAGGGTTCAAAAATTTGAATACCATCTTAACATGGCTTTCACAAAACCAGCTCTTACAAAACAATAGCAGGAAAAAAAAATAAATATTTTTCGTTACAGCAAGTTGCCAACGATAAAAAAAAAAAAAAAAAAAAAAAAAAAAAAAAAAAAAAACATTAAAATTCTCACTACAACAATTACTTTATTATTGCAAAATTTCCTCCTGAAAAATGAAAACAAAATTATTTGCTCTTTCGTATTTAAACATTTTCTCTTTAGTTATTTAAGATAAAATTATTTAAATTTGTATAATTTGGCGAATGATTTGGCGAAATTGGTTGACGTGATAATCAAGTAGTAGCCAATTTACACTTTTCATATTTCACAAAAGATTCCTACACAGACATCATATACGCAATAGGTTTAGCACGATTATCTTGCAACTACAATATGGCAAAATCCCCGGTTTAGAATACCAAAGAAATTTATGCATATTTTATTATTTTCTATCATTTTAAACAGCAATTAACAATAAGTAAAAAGTAACTGTAGAACAAAACAACAAATATCATTTTAAAAAAGAAAAAAATGAAAGTAAATAAACAACTTATCATCAGATAAACAACTATAGCTGGGTTACCATATGAGGCAAATAATGCCATTTTGGCGCCAGTGAGACACCTCGATGAGTATATTACCAAATCCGTGACAAAATTTCCATTTGGAAAAACTTTAATCGGTATTTATACTGCATTTTCCCTACTTATGTATAAGAAAAAACTTTGACACAGATGTCATGTATGCACCACATTGGTGCAATTTTTTTCTGGCGCCAATTTGGTGAACTTGGTTTTTAATTACTAATTTCATAAATATTTTTTTAATTTTTTGTATTATTTTAAAAAAAATAATAAATAAAAAAGTTTAATTAATAGCTATAGAATAAGGTGATTTATATTATTTTAAAAAACAAAATGAAAGTTAATAATAGTTTATTAATAAATAAACAACCATAGTCGGTTTATCATGTGTGGCATAAAATCGCCATTTTGTTGCAATCGTGCGAATGTGGTGCGTATATGACATCTGCGCCAAAATTTTAAAAAGTTGCAATTAAATTATTTTACAGTTTGGATGAGGAAGACATTTATTTTAAAATTTAAACATTTTACGCAATTTTTTTTTTATTTATTTATTTATTTTTTTTTTTATTTTTATTTTTTTTTTTTTTTGCTATAACTGCTATTTATATATTTACAATTAAACATAAAAAATATCCTAAAAATGCTCTCACACATTGTAAACATCGCTCCGGCTTATGCCTTCTTGGTATAAAATCGCATTGTTTGATGACAAAAGTAAATTCAAACACCCAAATAAACAAATAACATACAATCAACAGATAAAACCATTTTTAAAAGTAATTCTGTTTTTTTGTCCTGTAAGACACATAATGGTAGAATTAGATTTAAAAAATATTTTTTTTAAAAAATAGAAAATGTTATTTACGTTTTATCTAATAAAATATTTAAAATAAATTTTTTTTAGCCTGCGCGAAAGAGAATAGCGAAAGTTTGATTGAAGAAATATTGAAGAGGAAATGGTCAATTAAAAAAGACTTGTAAATTTTATTCAGCGGGAATTTTTCATTTAAAATGTTGAATTTATCTATAGTAATAACCCATAATTGCATAAATTTACTTTGAATTGCAAAATTTTTCCTTCAGTACTACTTGGTTATACCGTCGACCAATTTCGCCAGTTACACAAATCGCCAAACTATTAGCCAGATTATATAGATTAGCGTAAATTTTCATTTAAATAACGAAAAACAAATTAGCAGAACATATATAAAAGTAGAAATAGAATGTCGAATTAAAAATACCTTGATGACATAATTAGTATTTACATTATACTTAATGTCAAGTGAATGTGACATTTACGATCATCCATTATTGACATTTAATCTTGGAATTTGGGAGTAGATTTTTTATCGATGGGGTAATCTTTCCTTCTTCAGTTTTTAAATTTTAAAACTGAAATTTTTCCTGTAAGTGAAATTGACGAAATGGCGCAAGAAAAATTAAATTAACAATGAAAACATTTGCAAAAATAAATAAAAGAGTTATACTCATATCTATATAATTTACGATTGAATATTAAAATATACTCTAAAAATTATCTTCACTTGAAAAAAAAACATTATTGCGACCATTAAGAACATAAGTCAGGCATTAAGTCAGTAGTGCATTTTCGGCTTAAAAACACATTCTTTGGCGACAAAAGCAAGATGAAAATGGTATAGAAACGAATAGTAACTCACAACTTACAGTGTCTTTTACAATCAGATCAGCTTTTTTCTGCTGTAAGTTATATTATACGGAAATTCGATAAAAATGAGAAAGAAAATAATAAAACGGGAAATAACTATCATTCCCGGGAAATAACTATCATTCCTGGGAAATAACTATCATTCAAAATTCATTTAATCAATTTCTGAAATTCATGTTTTTATTCCAACACCAGGGATAAGCCGCCAAAAGTTGAACCAATTGTTATATTTCGCGTTAATTTATTTTTTAAGCATTAAAAATATTTTTTTCATTTTCAAGATAAATATATTTTTATAATATTACGCCTCATTTAAGCGGTCTTTCTTTATACATATTAATATTATCAGTAGTTATTTTCTGCTATTATTTGCAAGATATTTGTAATATTTCTAATAGATATAGCCATTTTAATTCTTTTAGCAATTATAATTTTCGCCAAAAACAGCTACTGGCAACCCTTTTGTCAAAAATAACCAAAAAATACGAAATTTACTACGAAAAATCAGAGTTATCCCTGTAAATCTGAATCATAAACCTTCGGAAAAATATTTCCTATCGAATGATACAATCGGTAAAAAAATCCATCGGGTAGTTTTTGAAAACACTCGTTTGGAAGTTTCAGAACTTCTGCTTTATAATATATATGATATGATATACAACATACATAATATGAAAAAATATGCATAATACATTAAACATGCATTATATATATATAATATACGTATTTTAATTAATAAATGTATATAAATGCATATAATAAAGATAAAATATTGATATTACAATAAAATGTACCTAATGCAGATTATATATATAAAATATAGATAAAGTATATTTTTTTAAACAATAAAATATATATGATATTACCAAAATATACTTTTAAATAATAAAATAGACATAGTACAATGAAATTATTTATAATCTACATAAAATATACTTTTTTAAACAATGAAAAATATATAATATTACAATAATATAGTTTTTTAAGAATAGAATGTATTGAAAATAAGAAAATTATTTATAATATGCATGAAAAATACATATTGTAATATAAACAATGTACATAAAATATGCATATTTTAAACTCTAAAATGCACATAATATTCATACAATGAACATAGTATACATATATCAAAGATGATATGATATATATGATATGTATATTATATATGATATACATATATCATATACATATATCATATCATCATATATACATTTATCAAAGAAAATACACAGTATATACACAAAATATACATAAAATATACAGATCAGATTTTCAATCCTAAAATATACATAATATACATAAAATATACAGTCATAAGATGTATATAATAAAAGGAAAGGGATAACTTCTGCAAAATAAAATTTGTGCTTTCACAAAACAGATCTTATAGATTATCTTCAAAGGAAATAGGAATTAGAGAATAGAAAAATAACAAGAAAGAATGAAAATAAAAATGAATTTGTGACATGAATTTGATAAACTTATAGTTTTTGGAAATACAAATACCATGAAAAATATTTATTATGAATCGAATTTTAAAATTCTTTAGCCATAATTGTAGGGAAAAAATCGTCTCAAGTTTCACTTAAGAATTAAAGAAATCTTTTTTTAGGCCAAACATACACTGTACTAAAACTAATTGTTAAATAAAAATGTTTAATAATCTTTGACTTCGTTTTTTACAGATATGTTTTTAAAATTATTGAATAAATCAACCATGAGCATTAAGACTAATGATACAATAAGGTGGTGATTCTACTTACGCATGTAATGCAATTGGAGTTGAGCTTGAATTGAAGATTATACATATTTTATAAGTGCCGAATACTAGGTTGTACCAATATTCAAGTATGTATCACTAAATTCCTATACTTTACAAAAAATGTAGTTTCTAGGTTAATTCAAGAACTTCGCTTTAACTCAATTTCAGCAATTAGACATCTACACACTACCTTTTATTCAAAATAATAAATCATAAGCTGCTTTCATTAAATCTACACCTATTAAAAATAATCATGTATCAATCATAGATTATGAAAAACTAACTAACAAGTTTAGATTAATGTAAACAAAATTTCCCCGTTTTATAAGTTAAAATTTTATGTCTAATTCAAACATATTTGGTAACACATTTCACATATGAGAGCCAATTTCAGCTCTTCCCATCTACAATCGGGAAACTATCTAAATTCTTTGAAAATCCCTATATACAATATACAGAATAGTGTCTATTAACTATATGCAAGCAAAAATTTAGTTCAGTTAAGAAATACATGTTTCATTTGAAAATTCTACTTCCGCATTTTTCATAATAAGAATTGTACGTGAATTTTTTGTGCAACCCTTTATACCAGGTATAGACTTTATACAGGGTGTCCCAGAAATAATAGGACAAACTTTAAGAGGAGATCACAAGGATTTAGATTTGTATAGCAAAAAGAAATCATCGAATAGAAAAGAAAACATCTTTACTATCCTTAATACAACAGAAAACTAAGAAAAAAGAACAATATAGAAACAACGATCATCATCAAAGTAGGTGTTCGAAATCACGACCCCGGGTCTTAATGCATATAAGTGCATCCCCGGTGGATGGAAGATCTAATGTTCTCTAGAAAACACTAGGAATGCCCCGAACTTTCCCCAACAGTTGCGACGATGCGTGCTACGAGTTCCTTAAAACTTCCCAGCGTTATTCCGGTTTTTTCCCGCACTAGGAATACGTTACATGATTTCTCTCCCTTTTCGTGTTCTTTCTTTCATGTATTTTGTGTGTCTCACTACAGCATCAGGAAAGTGTTTCCGAACATGGATTGCTATGTAAATCTGAATCCATGTGATAACCTCTACCTCCTCTTAAAGTTTGTCCCATTATTTCTGAGACACCCTGTGTATAACGAGTAACAAGTAAAAAATTAGTTAAATTTAGAATCGCATAACAAAATTGAAAATTCTATTATTCTTCATGTACTATTATGGAAGGGAATTCTTTTGACTGTAAAAAAATACTGTTAATGCTATAAATTCCATCTACAATACCAAACATGCCATGATACGCGTCATTAACACATTTCAATTGCATAAAGATCAGAGTATAATAGTAATGAATTAAAGAGGAGGTAGACGCATAGACAAACTGAATTCAAAAACAGTTTTCGGCTTGGTTCAAAAGTGTTAAAAAATTATAGTTTTATTTTATCGCTTTTGTACTTTTCTTTAACTTTTTACGTGATATTATACTTTAAGTAGTCTTACTTGTTTAACAACATACAAGTTATCATGATATATTTTAGAGTCAGTGTAATACATGAAACGCAATAAAATATCTTTCAAATATATATTTATACTACCCATATATTCTTGAGGCAACATTTTCAAGAATGTATCATAAAATTCCCAATTAAATATATATATGTTTATATATTACAAACATTATGATTGTTAAAAATCATTATTATTAATTTATTGAAATTAATAAACATTAATAATCAACATATATAATTTTTCTTTTCAAGGCACTTTCATTAGAATTTACACACTTTAATAATCAATAGGTATAAATTACTTGCGTTATTCTATCTCTTAGTTGAGAGATTTGTGAAATGTTTGTAAATTACAGAGTTTAAATATACCTAATAAATAGAACATAATATATTTAAATATACATCCGTAAAAAGAAATGGTATTATTATTATTATTGTTATTATTTTGCAAAATGAAATTCGTGCTTTAGTAAAGTAATTTTCAATTTAAACAATAAATAGCAAAAATAATAATCATATTCGTCTATTTGAACGGTTTGTTTGTAGCAATCAATCCCCTCAATTATTCTTTGTATATTTTCACATAATAAGAAAGTAAATTGATAAAAATTCAAATTTAAAAAAAGAAATAAATTCACATTTTGACAAAGCTATTTTCTAAATCTATCTTTTTAAAAAATATACAAATAAGATACAAATTTAACCTTTTTCAGTATATATTTCGTAAAGTTTTAATGATACTAGAAAATTCGAACATCATGATATTGAATAGACAATAGTTAGCTATTATTTTACTTTTATTTCGATTCTTAGAAAAGGAAAACGTATCTTGATCACGAAAATGTACATATATGTAAGAAAAATTTTGAAATAAAATATTAGATATTCATATACAAATATACACTTCAACAAAATAAAATTCGAGCTTTGGAAAAATGGTCCCTCAATCCATCTTCTATTAAAAATAAATAAATAAATAAATAAAAATAAAAAGGCCAAAATTTATATTTTGGCAAAATTGGTCTTTAAACCCATCTTTAAAAATAAATAAATAAAATATATAAAAAATGAGATGCAAACTTAACTTTTTTATTATAAACTTCGTAAAATTTTGAATATACGAGCAAGACAAAAAAAAAATTAATACTTAACAGACAATAGTTAGCTATTATTTTACTTTTTCCGTAGCTCCAGAAGTGGATAAAGTATTTTCGATCACGAAAATATAAATATACGTAAGAAAAATGTAAAAACAGAATATTATATGTATGCATATAAACATATACTTCAACAAAATAAAATTCGAGCTTTAAAAAAATTGATCCTTCAATCCATCTTCTGAAAAAAATCATATACAAATATAACTGTTGTGACATAAACTTCGTAAAACTTCGGGATTCCAGAAGATACGTATACCATGAAAATTCACTACTGTGAATGGATGTTTAAACCTCTAGACTTTGCTCGTCTCTTTTTACGATCGTTTCGGTAAAGTCCATTTCTTTCCTCTTTTTTTTTTTTTTTTCAGTCATCTTTATTCATTCACAGCATGTGTAAAGGACCGCTGCGGTAGATACCATGATAGCTATGGGCAAAAAAAACTTTTTTTTTCTTTTTTTCTTACACAGGAAGTAACTACGGTAACTTTGAATTTTAGAGAGAAAGGAAAAGAAAAGCAGGGTAAGGGGAACTTTTTAGTCGTATTTTTGGTGCTCATGAAAATGTAATAAAGCAGCTTAAAGTGCCGGAGGATAACGTTCCTCGAGAGAGAGCGGATCTGGGTTAGGTTCTTCCCGAAGTTTTAAAAATAAATTGAGTAAGTCAAATTTAATGATTTTCAATCATGGACGAAGACAACTTAAAAGGACCACTTAAATCTATTATTAAAGCAATGAACTGGCTTTATATGAATTACTTTTTTTTTAAAGTTTCAGAATATAAATGTAACATGCATTCAGTTTTGAAACATTTCAAAAAACATTTTAAAATCTAGAAATTTTTTTATTCATAAATTTAATAAATTTAACATTTATTACTATTGTGGGTGTTGATAATGATCAGCAGTAATAATCACATATTTTTTTATTTTGTTTCCTTAAACACACTACAGCAGTTGCCTTCGTTACATTCCGTGAAATAAAAAGTGTAATTTTGTAATGTTTAATCATAAAAGAAAAAAATATTTATAAAAAGTTAAATGTATTATTTAAGCTGCAAATGGATTCTACATGAACTGTGTTATAAAAATGAATTTCTTTACTACATTTTACATTTATTAATATTAGAGACGTTGATAATGATTAGCAATAATAATCATTTAAATTTTTATTTTGTTTCCGTAAACATATAACAGCAGTTGACTTTTTTAAGTACAGTGAAAAAAAAGTCTAATTTTTTAATTTTCTATTATAAAAGAAAATACTGATAATAATGGAATATAGAGTTAAACTATTATTTAAGCTGTGAAATTATTTCTATATGAATTGCTTTATAAAAAGTTATAATCTAAATAAAATGTGCTTCATGAAACAAATACCCCTATTTCCACTTATTAACTTCGTCGAAAATCAACTTATAAAAATGTGAAGATGCGAATTGATTAGAAATACTGTTGATTAATTGATGCTAAACTTAAATTTTGCTCAGGAGGTTCTCAACATGTCAACAGACATATAATAAACCTTACAATTTTCAATAACAACAGCTAATTTCGAAATCATATTTGATTCTTTAGTAAATTACCATTGCTTACCAAACGGGAAGATATTGTGCCAAACAATTCAGGATTTATGAAGATTTAAAGCTTTAAATTGTTAAATTCACATTTAATCATTGCAAAACATATAACAATACAGATAATTTTTAAGTAATACACACAAAAAAAAAAAAAAAACTATTGAACAGTAATATAAATAGGCTGTAATTTTATATTCACATAATCGAAGTTGCATAAAACTGATTTCTGTTTTTTTTTTTTTTTTTTTTTTTTTTTTTTTTTTTTTTTTTTTTAATTGGTTGTAATTTACATTGTTTTGTTATTGTTGTTGTTTTCAAAAATTAATTTTAAAAAAATATTTATCTAAAAATTAGTTTTCGAAAAATTATTAATTATAACCGATACTTTTTTAACAGAAATCAATTTTTAGAAGATTTGAATATACTCATCCAAAGTTACAGCTGTTTCTGTCAAGCAGATTTTAAGCTACGTTTAAAAAACTACCGACACTGCAATCTATCTTGGAACGGTTCAACGTTAAGAAATTTTAAACCTTTATAATTCCTAAACTATAAAACCAAATGACTTCTTTTTTTGTAATTAAACACAACATTTATCAAAGAATGCACAACTGTTGTCAGAAATAGTTGCTATTAATGAAAATTTGTTGTTTCTACAATTTACATAAATAGATGAAACCAAAACAAAATTTAAGCGTTTCATTAATCTGTTGATATAATTAGTAATCCATTGGCACCACTATGTTTTTATAAGATAATTTTTGGCAAAGTGAATTGGAGGGAAGCACTGGATTTTTTCAAAACAGAACATTTTACTTAGATTCTAACTTTTAAAAAGAACATCAGAGAGGTCACATTAAAAGTTAATTTCATAAGCATGATGATTTTGGAAAGAATTTTCAATGATTCTCGAAGAACAATGTGGAAGGATATATATATATATATATATATATATATATATATATATATATATATTTAAGTCTGTATAGAGAATTTAACAACAGTTTGTCTGAAACTTTTCGCAGCAATAAAATTTACCGCATTGTTACAGAAAAAAGTCTCCACAAATAATTTTTTCAAACTTTGATTTTTCTTGAACTTCTATTGATATTGTGTCTTCTACGCTCAGAATTTCGAATTTAAACGCTTCTATTTTAAAAATAAGCAAAATACATATACAATCCAAAAAGGTATAAAGACTTTTTTTTTAATATGAAAAAATACGCAATCATATAATATGCTACAATTTACAAAAAATAAATTAACGAAAATATATATTTTTATTATTATTGTTGCTATTATTATTATTATTGGTATTAGGAATTTCTATCTGATAATAAAATCAAAATTTGTTAAAATATATCAAATTATAAGCGTGAATGTTGGGGAAATATCTCACGATAGTATTGTCAATATTGATGAAAATAGAATAGTTATAGACCCATCGTAGACAATATTGGCCTAATAATAGTTAGCATTGGCCACGATAGTTTATCTTAGCCTGAGAAAGATATTTTGATCATGATGTAATTTTTTTAAACAATATTTGAACAATGTTATTCTTATACTATTTTACTATCATTTTAATAGAAAAAATCTTTAACGATGTAATTATTTTAAACAACATTGGAACAATATTATTCTTATAATATTTTACTTTTATTTTAATAGAAAAACTCTTTAACGCTTATTTGATATTAGCCGTTCGACAGAACGCAACGTTTATCAGTTATCAGAGTTTTATTGGTAATTTTCAGTTAAACTATAGATATTTTGAAATTTTGTTTCCTTTGAAGTCATAGCATTATTTGTACATATTTCTTTTCTGAATAGTGGATTTTTTATTATACAGTATCGTACATAAAAGGTAATACGAAAACAACTTCTATGAGTTAATTAAATCTTTATTTTTCATTTTTTGATCACAGAGTCTCAGAAACCACTCACAGTAGCTATACAATATTTTTTCTCATAGTAGATAAAGGTTAACCTCTTCCTCTTCGTTTTATATTTGCATTGAAATACCATTCATCTAACAATTTAATATTGAACACTATAGTTTACTTCAGTCGTTTTACAACATTTTTATAAACACATTTAAAATAAGATTAATAATTGTATACTGGGCATACTGTGATTTTACAAGTAATTTTCAAAAAATGTATTACAATCTAAGATGTTACCACTTTCCAACGAAGTTAAAAAATATTTAAAAATTAAGTTTGTTGGTGCATTTATCTCGCTGTCTGTTTTTCCGTTTGTCAGACAGTTTTCTTACTAGCGAAAATACACTGGTGTCCAAAAGTTAAGCATAATTGGTAATTAAGTAATTATTTTTAAGTAATGAAAGAAATATGAATCGGAATGTGCTGAAACTCCAGGTGTGTAAACAAAATAGTACGCGTCACATATTTTTGCGAAGAGTTTTCCCCGAAATCGAACAGGGGACCGTCAACAAATTGAAAAAGAACGAAGATCTTTTGGATAACCCTGTCAAAACTAATGTAGCAAAAGCGTTCAAACTGCACATTAAGATTAATTAGCTTATTGTAATGTACTGTGTTAATTTTTACAAGGATAGCATGTATACTCGTAGAGAAATTAAGGTTTTTATAAAAACAGTCCTAAGTTTTTTGCTTATAATTTGCAGAGTTCTTAATATAAAATAATGTTCTTTTTTGAAAAAATGACAAACATCATTGTACACAATACCCTGTCATCAGAATTAAAAAATAATAAAAATTGTATGACAAATGAGCAGGTTTACTAAATAATTTTTTACTGCGCATGCGTGAAAGCTATTAAAATTTCATTTGCATATTATGTTAGTTAAATGTATATAGCAACTTTTGTGAATGTCTCCAAAACATAGCTTAAAAATTCTGAAAATTATCGTTGATAGAATGAGATCAAAATCCTTTATTCCCTAAATGAAGCAAAAAGATGAGGGGCTGTATCCATATTCCATTGTTTAGTGCCTACGCAATATTGCACGTACAACTATATTTAGGTAAAACCCCTGATTTTTTTGCTTCCTTTAGGAATAACGGATTTTGAGTTGATTCTATAGGCGACCATTTTCAGAATTTTCAAGCTATGTTTTTGAAACTTTTACAGAAGTTGCTCTATACATTTAGCTAACACAATATGCAAATGACATTTTGATATCGTTGACGCATGCGCAATGAAAAATTATTTACTAAACATACTCATTTTTCATACAATTTTTATTATTTTTAAATTCTGATGACAGGGTATTGTGTATAATGATGTTTGTCATATTTTCAGAAAAGAACATTATTTTATAATAAGAACTCTGCAAATTATAACCAAAAAACTTGGAAAAATTTAGGACTGTTTTTATAAAAACCTTAATTTCTCTACGAGTGTAGATGCTATCCTTATAAAAATAAACACAGTACATTACAATAAGCCAATTAATCATAATGTGCAGTTTGAACACTTTTGCTATATTAGTTTTGATAGGGTTATCCAAAAGATCTTCGTTCTTTTTCAATTTGTTGACGATCCCCTGTTTGATTTCGGGGAAAACTCTTCGTGAAAATATATGACGCGTACTATTTTGTTTACACACCTGGAGTTTCACCACATTTCGATTTATATTTCTTTCATTACTTAAAAATAATTATTTAATTACCAATTATGCTTAACTTTTGGACACCAGTGTATACTCACATTGCCATGTAATTGATATACGTTATACTAATTTACCATGACGTGTACGGCATTGAAAACACAGTGGATAGCATTTCTAGACCATTTACATTAATTCTCAGAAGTATTCGATTTTATTATCATCTGTGAGAAAAAAATCTCTTGCGGTACATTTTAATAGTGATATACACTATTTTAAACACAAAAAATCATATACTTGGTTTAGACGTACTAGAAAAAGTAGTGCGCAAACTGTGGGTCACAACCCCATTTGGCTTCCCCATTGATAACAGTCAATATCATTACTAAAATGTTTTTATTCATTAATTCGTCTGAAATCAACAAAATCACAATAAATCATAGTACAATTAACTTAAAAAAAAACATACCATTTCCAAACCATTTACGAGAAACATTTTTCGTAAGAGATAACATTAGACATTTTCAATCAATAACCACAAAATAGAGAATAATGACCTAGCTTTGGGACTCAACGGAAAAATCGTTCAATTTACCGACGCAAACAAAAAAATCGAAACGAACTCAAGTTAGAAATCAATAAAGGATTACATTGCGTTACACATAAAATAAGTGCAGAAAAAAATCGAAGGAATATCGAACACCGATTTCATCACACAACAAAAGAATTAATCAGAAGACTCCAAAAACCATCAAGAAAACATTACTAGAACGGTATTTTTTTCCCATTTTATTTCCTTTAAGCCCTAAAGATGTATGGAAGTTATTAGAAGTGGAAAAACTAAAGCGAAAAAGGAAACAAAACAGTTTCGTGATTCCATCTGTTACAATATAACTAAGTGAAATGCAGTCAGTTAAAAAGTTTTCGCTGTATAACACGGTCTGTGATTAAAACTGACACGCAAGATAATCGAATTGACATAAAGAAACTTAAGAGAAAAACAGAGAAATGTACTTCAAAAAATTAAAAAGTATGTTTCGTTTTATTTAGATATAAACCAGCTCTAACATTTTGATGCCAAAGATATATATAATAGATTTTGCTGTCGTTGTTGTTGTTGCCAGATCCTGTTTCATGTTAGTGAATGATGAAATTTACAGACTGAACTTAATAGAAACAATATAGAATATATAAATAAACAATATATTAGTTGATGCATGATAATTATATATTGTGTTCTATCAAGACAGGATGGTATCAAAATGCCGGCTGAAATTTTAAAAAGTCATGCAGGTGCTGGTTTTATCGATATCTAATAATAAAGGCCAAATCTGTGTAAAACGTATCTGTGCGTAACGCATACGTCATGTTTTGAATGGCAACGCTTTCCGATGAAATTTCGGTTTCGCAATTTTCGCTATTGCAAATTTTTTCACTTCTGGACATAGCACGTTTTCAATCTTTATACTATCGTATAGAGAAAAAAATGCTCTTTTAAATACAGTTTGTTAGAAAACTGTATCTCAATTTGTTTTTGAGTTATTAATTTTTTTGTAGTTTTTAGTTCAATTTCTCTAATGGCGGCAACTTTAGTATCGCATTTATGTAAGAAATAAAAGAAAAATAGCCATAGAGGGGAAAAAAAGAATAGAGATGCAGTTTGGTAGCTGGAGGTGACACCAAATTTTTTTTCATTATTTTAAAGAAAAAATGATGTTAAAGAATTCGGTCTCTGTTCCACGTGATTGTTTTGTTTGGGCCGAATAAGAGACTTAAATTGGTAGAATAACGCCCATTCAAATCGCTTTAATTGCATACTGCACCTCCATCTATCTCTTTTCTCCATGGAAAATAACAGATCACTGTATATTTTAGTTGCCATTTTTTCATAGCAACTGAAAAAAATAGCAATTAAAAACCTGTTATGACAAAATATTGTCGGTTATAATACCCGGTAAATGTTGTACGTTTTATTTCGTTTTTAACCATCAATTTAATGACTTTTAGTTCGTTGTAAACTTACTTTATAAAAGATACATCAATTAACCTGTACAAAAATGTATTTTAAAGAATATCTGTGTGTCATATTTTCTTAGTTGGTTTTAAAAACTGAAAGAACGCAATTTTATTCGTTACTTCTAGGTTATCCCGTCGACCAATTTCGCCAAATTATACAAATCTCCAAACTAATAGCCAAATTATACATGTTGACATAATTTTTATTTTAAATAACGAAAAAACAAATAATTAGAAGATCATTAATAAAAATATTAATAAAAAGTCGAAATAAAAATCACTTAATGACATTTTAAACACGTGAATCGCATTTAATGTCATTGAATGTGACATTCACGATCATCCATTATTGGCATTTAATCTTATAGTTTGGCGATAGTTTTTTGGTCCACGGGATAACCTAGAAGTACCTTTTATTCTTTGTCTAATAACTTCTATCTTGCATCCAATACGGATGTATCGATAATTTTCAAAGCTTTATCTGATTACATAATTATTATGTTTCATATAAAGTTGCTGTTTGGATTTAGTTGGCAGTTTAAAAAGCATATTACGTCGGAAAATTTTATTATGCTTTTCAATTTAAAATTTTAAAAAGTTTTTCACCTTTACTCTGTGACACGGGAACCCCGGGTTGGATGTACTAGTATTTTTAAAATCAAAACTACGTTTTATACAGTGAAGCATTTGATTATAAATGAACTTAAAAAAGTTTCTTAGTTAATTTACATATTTTTTATTAAGCTAGAATTAAATAAATAATTTCTAAATAATGAAGACATTAATATCAGTATAGGACATTCAGGAAGGAAGTGATGTTTTGTAATGGTCAACGCAAATAAGTTTTAAAAAGCCATGATACTGCATTATTTAATTAACGCTGATGTTTAAGACCTTCTTTAATTATTACCGCTTCAAAAAAGTAAGTATTTTACTTTTAAAACAATAGTTGTTTCATTATTAATTTTATCACTTTACTAATTTTAAGGTTTATCCATATTTAATAGACTTATTTCTTCGTAAATATTTAAAATTACAAAGAAAACCGTTTAAAAAAAGACAAATCTCTAAATATTGAAAATAGTATTTTGAATAACATAAGCATGAATTGCTTTTGCCTTTAAATATCAACATAGTTTCCAAAATTATAAATTAAGTTGCTGTTTTTGTTATTATTATTTTTAATCTTTAGTTCATCTTTTTTCTAAACTTACATGTCTTAAAATCTCCTCAAATATTATCTCTTTCCTAATTCCTCTTTCAATATTGATCATCCTATGATTTAATCTCTCCATTTGGACTTATCTGGAATACGTTACAAAATCTCTAAGAAGCATAAAAAATCTTTTATAATATATCATTTTTTATAAGTCATTATGACTTGCTTATTACTAATAAATAAGAATTTTCTTAAGTATTATATCATATACTTTCATTTATTAAATACATATAATTTATTATATATATATATATTAATCCATTTTAAAAATAAATAGAAGTATATAAAAATGTTGTATGGCTGGTGATTTTTCATCAACCAAATATAATGTTTACAATATATGGTATATGTTGAGTTTTCTAATATAGAATTTCAGGAATCCATGTCAAATTAATGAATTCTCTTCAATGTGTTTATATTTTAATTCTAAACACATTCACTATGAAGTTGGCTTCAAATAATTATAAGGATTTATTTATTTCACATTTTGAAAAAGTAAGCTGGCTTTTGCTTTAATTGGTATAAAACAAAGTCAACCGGCTTTATTGTCAAGACCACATAAACTGTGCAAAGAGATAGTCCTCACTTCAGTAAATTCAAATAGATCAAAGAACCACCATACATCTACAAATATTAGTTTTGTAATAATTCAAGGTAAAAAGCAGTGACACTATAAATAACAATAAAGCTTATTTGAATATAAAATTGCATTTAAAATAGAGCAGATAAAATATTTTCATATAAAATATAAAGTTTATTAGGTGTATGGATATAATTTATTTTTACCTACGACATACACTGTGTGGCCAATGATGACCAGTCACTTGGGGTTTTAGACGTTTTGTTAAAAATCTATAAAAATACATAAGTAATTATTATGTATTTTTATAGATTTTTAACAAAACGTCTAAAACCCCAAGTGACTGGTCATCATTGGCCACACAGTGTATGTCGTAGGTAAAAATAAATTATATCCATAATTTAATTATTCTGAAACTTCAAGCGTGTAAACATTATAGAACATGCCATATATTCCTGCAAGTATTTTTTCCCGAAACCCCGAGGGGGGCCGTCAAAAAATTGAAAAAAAAATATCCAATGAGGCAAATCACTGTATTAATACCAGTGTTTTGATGGAATTTACATTTTGTTGTTAATCTTAAAATATACAAATAAATACATAAAAGGCATTGAAATTTTTTTCAATGAAATTACTTATGTATATCAGATATTATTTATTTGTTATTTACCTTAGATCTTTCGTATGTCCTCGCATACATTTTCAAAGGAATAAAAGAAGATAATTGATTAGAAATGTTTCGATGAACTCCTCGTAACTTCGTTTACGCATGCGGACTATTTCTGTTTTTGTTTTGTTTTTATGTTTTTTTTTCTAATTATCTTTTTTTATTCCTTTGAAAATGGATGCGAGGGCATCCGAAAAGTCTAGCGTAAATAATAAATAAATAATATCTACTTTTTCAATGCCTTTTAAGTATTTATTTGTATATTTTAAGAAAAACAATATCACTTCGATAACCCTGTAGAAATGAATTACTCAAAATCGCTGAAATTGTAGAATTTGATTGGGAGATTTCTTGTAATAAACTGCCTTTTTTGTATAATCACAGCTCGTATACTCATGAAAAAATTAAGGTTTTTATAAAAAAGCTTTCCAATTTTCACAAAATATTTTGCTTCTAACTTACAGAGTCATGAAAAAATGTTCTTCTCAGAAACCATTCCGAACAATATTATACACAATAGTCAGCAATCAAACTTAAAAAATAACAAATAATAGAAAATAAATTACTAGAATTCCAAATTAATTTTTGAAAAGTAATCATAAATTTACACTATGAGCAAACTACTTTTAAAAAAATGACAAAAATTCTTTTAAAAAAGATGTTAAATTACTTTAAGTCTTTTACTTTATGTCTTAGTAATTTCAATTGTAAACAAAGCCTTCGTCAAAGAATACAAAAAATAAACATTATTAATATTTTTTTTTCTTCACATTATTGGTGTCAAAAGTAAAAGCCAATATTTTTAGATCCGTCAGATATTGGGAAAATTAAATATAGATATAGAGGAAAGTAGAATATCACTTATTTTACAATTCTTTAAGAAAATTGATCCAAATTCCGTCTATGTTTTAGGATAAAATGTCATTAAAAGCAGTATTTTCTTTTGTAGTAATTTCTATTGATTCTCTCATGATTATTTCATGATAATTCTTTAAGGGGATTGTAATTTTTTCATCTTCAAAATTAACTAGTATATTTTGTTTCTGATGAAGTCTTGTAGTTTGTCGGTTGTTATTTCAAATCTCTCAAATGTTCTTTAATACGATTTTTTAAATTTACGAGAAATCATTCCTATGTATTCAAGATAAATATTTCCTTCTTTTAGAGGAATTACACATAAGGACCTCAGAGCCCAAGGGGTACACGGAACAAATTTGTAATCCTATAGATGAAAAGTTGCCGAAATCTGTATGCTTACTAACATTTTACCTGTGCACGTTACAAGGAAAGATGTAAATCTATAGAATTAATTTTTGTAAAGCTACAGAAATCTGTAACTTTACAAACGAATTTACTAAAATTACAGGAACCTCACTAAAATTTTATCTGTAATATGGGTTGTAGTTACATAAAAAATACTTGGAATTACAGTTTCTTAAAAAATTCTTAGTAACCTTAGAGAATTTTTAATTTTCACTGCAAATCTGTATCTGTTATATGATTTTTTGCTGTTGCCGATACATAAAAAGTTCTAGGAATCCCAGTTTCCAAGAAAACTTTTAGTAACTTTATCACAAGCTTTTTTCGCAGTGTATAAAGGATAAAATTAAAAAAAATGAACTAAGTGAACGACCTAGAAATATGCTTATTTTTTTTTCAGGTGAAGAAGTGATTTTCTAATTATAAGCTTGTGACAAACCATTTTTGCCGATTAATAATCAATATTAATTAATTATAAATTTAAAAGAAATTTTATTTTACTTTTTTCGCCGTTATTGAAATATGAGTTTAAATACTACAATGACACTAACATCAGTTTCTTCTAGTGACAAACCATTTTTGCCGATTAATAATCAATATTAATTAATTATAAATTTAAAAGAAATTTTATTTTACTTTTTTCGCCGTTATTGAAATATGAGTTTAAATACTACAATGACACTAACATCAGTTTCTACGAGGTAGTTTTCATTACAAAAAGTAAAAAGCTACATATTGCACCCATCCGGAGGAAAGCACTTCCGGAAAATATTGATATATTTTCATCGATCATGGCCCCCAGACCCCAAAACCACCCTCCGCTCAAATGTTGACATATATATATATAATTTTTGTCATGCTATAACTATCGTATTTATGAACCACTTTTAATGAAACTTAGTTTGTACGTAGTACATACAAATCTCTCGACCGGGTTTGTTGGCCAGCATCATCCGCCATCTTGTTTCAAAATGACGGCCATTTAATTTTTTTTTATGTAAAATTCAAAATTAAATGCGAAAATTTTAAAAGTTGAAAAATATTTCTTTTATGTGTTAGAACTTAAAACAACGTTTCCAGAACACTTTTTATTTTGTCGATATATTAAAAAATGATTGAGTTATAGCACTTTGAATTTCTCTTACGGCTGACATTTTGAAACGATCTGATTTTTGTCATGTGATAGCACGCTTATTTATGAATCGATTTGGATGTAACTTAGTGTGTACATAGTACATAATGAGGTCTAAACCGAGTTCGTTAGTCAGTTCCATCCGCCATCTTGTTTCAAAATACGTTGTACGTAGTACACACCAATGTCTTGACCGAGTTCACTAACCAACTTCATCCGCAATCTTGTTTCAAAAGAGCAGCCATTTAAGTTTGTCAGAAATCTTTTAAATGTATAATGATGTAAAAACAAGAAAATTGAAATTGAAAAAAGGGTTCTTTCTAAAGTATTTACCTTAATAATAAATTCCGGAGTATTTTTTGCCTTGTCTTTACCTTAAAAAACGCCTGAGATATAGCAGTTTGAATTTCTAATGTGGATGACATATTTTTTTAAATCAATTTGCCCGCGACAACACTCGTATATATATTTATCAATAATTCGATGTGAGTGTGCAATATGCATGTGCACATGAATTAATATTTCGACCAAGCTCACTGGTTTGTTTTATCCATCATGTTGTTTTAAAATGGCATTCACTTCATGATATCGTGGAGTTTGATGACTCGATAAATCGCTTAAAATAAAACCAGCTTGAATAAAATATGGTTAATTTCTAAAAATTCCCATTAATATTCAGTATTGCAAAAACTAGCATTCAATCTCTTATAATCGGGTTCCACTAAGTTGAGCTTCGTATGTTTGAATGATATAACTAAATTTAAAATAAATAATGTATATGAAAGCTGCCTCTTCCTCCCGGTACTGCCGGGAGGACTTTTTCAATTCAATCAATTATTATTGATGCTCAAATTTAATGTCATTTCGCTTTAAAATCAATTTATTTCAAAACGATTTTTTGTCACTTGTACACACTTTGGCTTCTGAGGTCCTCCTCATATGCTCCAGAAACGTATCTTTGAGGATCGGGTCTGTTTTGGCACTAACTAAAACTTTATAAAGCTACAGGAATCTGTAACTTTAGAAACGAATCTACTAAAGTTAAAGTTATCTTACTGAACTTTTATCTGTTCTGGGTTGCAGATACATAAAAAATTCTAGGAATCCCAGTTTCCTAAAATATTCTTAGTAACCTTACAGATTTTTTTATTTTCAGTGCAAAGATAATTAGAGCAAACACAAAATGGCCATCATGCATAAAAATTACTAACTATTTGGAAAATAGTTATTATCTTCAGTAGAGAATTGTGAAATCTAAAGTATATCTGAATTTTTTCATTGGTTGAATTCCGCAACCTATTTCATTTTATGTGTTTTCTGATTGGTCTATGTTTAATGTCCAAAAATTGAATACTTCTGTTTTTTATTTTATTCATTTTCTGATTGGTCTATGTCTAATGTCTAAAAATGAAATACTTCTGTTGCCACAATGACAAAAAAAAAGTATTAAAAACTACAAAAAAAATTAGTAATTCAATGACAAATTTACATACAGTTTTCAAATAAATTGCATTTAAAACATTTTTTTTTTTTTTTTTTTTGTATACGACGGTGTAAAAATTGAAAATGTGCGATGTTTAGAAATTTAAAATTTTACAGCATCGAAAATTGTTAAACTGAAATTTTATTCAATATTTGTTTGTGACTGGCTCAGGAAGATTAACGTGACTCTAAATGTCCAGCATATTACTATGACTCTGTTATTACATAAGCTACGTTTTGATCAACATAAAAATGATGTTATTATTGTTTGCATAAATATAGAAATCATTTATAAGTCTAAAATTATACTAATTGAAAATATTATTTTCCAAATAGTCGTTGTATTTTGTTAAATTACAACTTTTTTTAATATAAGTTTGTGGAACAAGTTTGTAGTTGAAAGATGATGTACTTTCAAAATGAATAATGCTGTTAAACTTAGTCACTTTCCTGTGAATTGTGCATTCAAGTGTTAAGTTTGATAATTTTTCTATTAGCGTTACAACAAGAAATGAGAACTCATAATTATTTTTTATTTCGATGTAAATATTATATTAGGATTAATATTAAAGAAATGCGTACAATTCAGATAAAGCTCATTTTAAGTTTATAATTAATAATGAGTGTAAAAGGAACAAGTTTACTAAATAATATTTCATTGTGCATTCGCAAATGCAATGAAAATATAATTTTTCCATTTTTATTAGATTAATGTATAGATCAACGTTTGTGAAAGTCTTGAAAACGTAGCTAGAAAATTTTGATAGTAGTCGGTGATAGAATAAGATCAAAATTCGTTTATATATCTAAATATCCGTTGATTAGTACCAATAGAACTTACACAGTATTGCACATGTTACTATTTATATTTAGATACAGTCCCTCTTCTTTTGGAGACAACCCTATACCTGTTTGTGAACCGAATTACTGTTCGAAACCCGCATTCCAATTTCACTCGAATTTCTAATAACGAAATGCATTCCATAATGGAGATTTTAATGTATTCCGATTCACATATATATTATATAAATTCATAAATGCATGCATATAAACAGACCATTTCAAAATATCTTGGTTAATTTTAGAAATTTGCATAAAATAAATATTTAGTATAACTGTTCAAAGCTCAGAGATTTTGTATAGATTATTCTGAAGTTTTTATTTTACTTTAAAAAAGTTCAGCAAATGTCATCGCTTGTCCCACTGAAGAAATATTTTAAAAAAATTATGAATAAAGAAATTTTTTTTCAAAAATTTATTATTTCAATTCTAAAATTATGCGGTAGTGATCTTAGACAGTGTTTTTAACCAAAGTAATATTAATCAGGATTTTTTGAATGGATGAATTGAATGAGCTAGTTTAACGATATATTTAAGACCTTCAGAATATCTAACAACTTAATTTTTTTCTTTGGGATCTTATTAAACAAAATTGTATTCATCAAATGTGTATAATGTTAAAAATCAAAATTCTCCAATAACAACACCTATTCATGTATTACAAAAGCTAGGTACATAATTGTAATATATAAATATATATGTATACTTAGATATTTCAGATGTATGATGAGCCCCTCACAATTGTATTTTTTAAAGAAACGGTTTGCCTATTTGGATGCAAGTATTTTAAGATGTGCATTTGAAAATAGGAAGAAAAGCAATCGAGTTCTTACAGTTACGGATAAACTGACAAAATTTCGACATCAAAAAACTAATTGAAACACTATTTCTTTCATAACAAAAAGGAAAAAAATTGTAAAAAAAGGCAAAAAAAAAAAAAAAAAAATATATATATATATATATATATATATATCAAAATCAAAAAGATAAAAAATAAATAAATCTTACAGCTTTAAAAACAGCGACATATGTGGATACCCCTTTTTATAAAAAACGTAGGTATTTCTCTACACAATCTTCAAAATTTTGCCACTGAAACCATAATTATTATGCATATTATGTGTTCTTCTTTCTTTCTCTTTACCGCACACATTAAAATACTTGCATGCCAATTGGCAATCCAGCAGTTGCTAAAAACTCATACATCGACATTTTTTTTTTTATTATAACCTTGTATTTTGGTTAGATTTCCTATAGAATCATATAACGGCTAATGTTCGTGGATCCAAAGACGCGCGTATTGAAATTTTTTTCACTTTCATAAATAATAATAATCTGCCATATATCAGTTATTTAATACCTAAGCTTTGAATTTCTATTTTATGTACCGAGTAGGCAAAAAGTCCGTAGGAATTTTTAAAATTCATAAAAGCCGGGAAAATAACCAAAATAATAAAAAAAACGGTTTGCAGAATTAGCATCTATGAATCACAAGTTTTTACTATAACAAAAAATAACACAAAAATCCGACAGATGGCGCTGTAAACGCTTGACTTCGACAAAAATATGCAAATGAGACGGTTAAAGAACTTACACAGCTAATTCACAATGAGTTCACGATTGAGAGCCATGTACTTGATCAAGGGTTTATCGCTGGTTCTTGGTTCATGTAAAATACCTTTACCAACAAAGCTTTATCCATCGCACTCAATAAGCCTTGATCAAGCACACGGCTCTCAACAGTGAACTAATTGTGGATTGGCAACTCAAGTTCTTATAACCCTCTTATCTGCATATTTCCACAAAAGTCGAATATTTCCAGCGCCATCTGTCGGATGTTTTTGAGTTACTTTTTATTGCTTTCTTAAAATAAATCCTATGACCTTTATGCTAACCCTGCAAAGCGTATTTTGTCTCGGTTATTTTCCCGGCTTTGATGAATTTTTAAGGTTTTTACAGACTTTTTACCTACCCAGTATATATTTATATATTTTTATTAATTTCTAAAAATGCGTAAAGATTTTCGAGACTCCTTGCATCTCTGGGAATATATCGAAATAGCTCTAATAAGATTAAGTAATATCTACGCGTATAAACAAAACGAAAATTTCATTTTAATAAAAATACACAAACTTAGTTTAACTTCAGTAACTCCCTTAACTCTTTTTATTTTAATTCCAGCTTTTGACTAAAAATAACTGATAAAACGTGGGTAACAAAAAAAAAAAAATGTCGCTGAAAATGTTTCAATTAACTTTCACGAGCTATTTAATATCATCCTTTTAGTGATGCATAATTGAAGCAAACAGTTGATGCTTCCAGAAATTAATTACGATACAGTAAGCAATTCCTTCAGGAAAATGAAATTAATTAAACCTGGTATTAATCTAATAAATATGGAGCTTTGCAACATAAAAACGCATTAAGAAAGGAAAAAAAAATAAGCTTATTGCCATCTCATGGTAATAAAATATTGATAAAAATAATGTATTATTGATATTCTTTCAAAGCACTCAAAGACTGGAATTAAGTTTATTTTTTATTAAATATGTATGTATGAAGATATGTATTCATTTTTTTCAGTAGCTTAAAATTTTAATTATTTTTTATGTATAATTTCAGAGTACATTATCGCATAGATAAAGATTTTTAATTATTCTCTGATGAATTTTTAAATATTTATTATTTTGAAACCCTCGAAAAGCATTAGAAAAATCAATAATCCTGATATTTAAACTACTGAAAGTACAATGAATGTTTTGCATTTTTAAATAAATAAATGTTTTTCTAATTCTTAATTTCATTTGTGTTTTATATTTTGCTTTATAAAGTTAACTATTTATTTTAAAATTGAGTTTCTTTCTGTCGAGTTCCTTCACGAAGTTTCAGATGAATATTTAATGATGGTTACTTATCTTTGATACGCATAACATTACTTGCCGATATGTACCTTTGCATTTAAAAAATTGCTATAAAAGCATATTCAAAGCTTTTTTTATTATTTGTATGGTTTATTATTTTTTTAAATAAGGACTTTTTAAATCTAAGTATAAATAAGGATTGTTATAAAGGTTTGGGGTTTTTCAAATGTGTTATTTGGTATACTTCATTGTTAACCCTCATTCTGTACCCTAACTGTTAAAATAATAATACATTGTACAGTACAGGTTATTAGAGTAATAATTTGTTTCTTTCTGTATTAAAGTTCCGTAAGTTTAGAAAAGATTTTGTTTTTATTAATATTTTTTTTAAAAAAAATTCAAAACTTTTAAATTCCATAACCAGCAAGCGCTAAATTTTAGCTGAAATCATAACAAAGTGTATTGATTTGATATCAATTTATTATTTTTTTTTTCATAATCGGTTCTGATATATTTTAGTTAACTTTTTCAGGCTAATTTATGAGAGTGTGGATGCAGAGTTGATACCTTCCCTTTAAATATCAGAAGGAAACTAAATTTTAAATTGTATGTGGAATTAATTTGTTTTTAGATTTGCAGCCCTTTCTTCATTTTTACGTTTACTTTTATCAAGTTGTAAATCTTACATGTTTATTTTTTCAAATTAAACCTGAATTTTGTTAGATATAAATTTTAATTAGTAATAACGAAGAAAAACACAAAAGCTTCATTAAATACTAATTTTTGTTCATATTACGTTCATATGAAAAGGGAAAACAAAATTTTGGCTGGCATGCATTGCTTGAAAATCAGTTAATAAACAGTAATAAATAGATATTAAACCAGTTAATTAAAAGCCTTTTAGAGTAGAGATTCGGTGAAACAAATTACTGGCTCGAAATAAAATTAAAACTTCCGCCCGATTACGTTCTACTTTTTATAAAACTTAAAAAACTCGGTCTGTATCTGGCCCGGCTCGACTCAATGTCTATAATACTTACTAATGTGTCTTAAATACCGTTATACTACAATTAAAATTCTTCCAAAAGCACAATTACTTATGCATAGATTTTACCTTCTAATTATGTGTCTAAAACTCAGGGAATACTAAATAATAATAATAATGTTGATGATAACTTAGACACGAATTTTCATAAACAATATTGAAAAAATGACCTTAAAAATACATTAAAATTAAAATTCAGCTGTATAATTAACGTAGATTAGAAAAACAAAGAATGATAGTTGAAGAAAATTATCCTTTTAAAGCTTTACAAAGGAAAAAAAAAATAATACTCTGCCCATATTACACCTAATTAAATTTATTAAGAAGTCGTTAAACATATATTTAACAGCTTGAATAATTTTTACAAATATAAAAATTAAATTAAAAGACAATTAAGCACGGTACTGCGAAAGAAAATGAAGTCTATAGTCGACTCGATTACAGCTACATCAGAAAAGCTGTGGCACTGAACATAGTGATGTCACAGTAGTAGTGCTTTGCTTTTCCAGACTCTCCCATTTTTTGCACAACACTATTACTTTATAGAAAATGGTGCTAGATTTGCCACTCTCATTTTCTCCTCGCTGAACCACTGTTATCGCCAGGCATGCTCTACAGCCCAAGAGATTGCAAAAAAGCGGTGTCTTTACCTAGAAAAAATGAAATCTGGTCCGGCTGATTGTTTTTCGATAGAAAATGGGAAAGATTTAAACCAGTTTGATGACACTGCATGTGAGTATGCTTTTACGCAACCCTACGGTCAAGGGTACCTGAAGTGGGAACTACTGCTCTAAAAGAAGGCCCTATCCCTTCTCAGCAGACTTTAACGTGAACGGAGAAACCTGCTAGAAGAAGTGAGATATCCTCAAACCTTCGGTGAATTTTTAATTCTAACAAAAACTGTTTACAATTTAATTCTCTTTGCATTTGTGAATTATACAACTTACAGATATTCGAATCAACATAGATGAATTTTTATAAGCTTTATCAAACAAACAACTCATAAATTTTCCAATTAAAATTAATATGAAGACTAATTTGTTAGGTTGAAAAATAAGTACCACAGATAAGTACCACAGTACTTAGCAGATATTATTTACGCGCTATAATCTATAACAATAAAGAGAGATATTTGTATGCGTGTGGGTTAACGGTGTTCTGAAGAGATCCCTGCGCGAAGAGTTACATAATTTGGCAAAAGGGTACATCTATGTGTAAAGTTATGCAATACGGAGCCAGTTTTTGCAATATACCTTTGACGCGAGCGATGACCCGCTGATATTTTATGTAAATAAAACTTTTTATTCATAGATTTCACTTTCTTCCCTTTTTGCCAGCTCAAAGAGAAAGGATGTTTCGGTAAAAAGTATTCCCGAAAATGGTAATTTGGTAAATGCCCGAAAATGGTAATTAGGTTTCCCGAAAATGGTAATTAATCACTCAGCAGTGTGTATTTTAGATTTGTTTTGGAAGTTCAGTAAGTTAATTTCCAGCCTCATCTGTTAATAATGAAATTTTTAATCATGCAATTATTACATGTAATGATTTTGTTTTATATCCTACTGCACTTTATTTTAAAACCAAGACTTAACGGGGTTATTTTCTAGTATGACAGCGAGTGTTTTTCTCAAACATTTCGTGATTTTACGACCAATGTTTGAGACTGGATGTTAATATGTCTGTCATTGTCAACTGGTTTTGCCACGTTTTCTAATTGTTCTATAACGTGCCTTACATATATATATATATAGTCTTGCCTCTCAGTTACTCTACAATCAGATACAATAAAAATTTCATTAACATACTTAAATGTTTGTCGTATGACTGCCTGATAGATCATGTAAAAGATGTTTTTTTTTAGAAATGTGCTTCAGCTGATATTAGCAATAATGTTTCTAGGCTCAGTAAATTTGGCAGCTGACAAATGATTTGTAATAAGTATGTTTTTCCATTTCACCATAAATAGACGCTAGAAAAACGCTTGCAAATTGCGCAAATCACATCTGTTTATAGCAGAACATATTCGATGAGCACATAATTTCGCTTAATAGATTTGTGAATTGGTCTTCACAGTCATGTGATCTCACACCCTTAGCTTATTTCCTATGAAGATACCTGACGTCCCTGACCTATCCCGATAAACAACAGACGTTTGACCCCACTTGAAAATCAGCATTCTGCGTTTTATGGCTGATATATCGCCCCAGCTGCTTGATAAAATAGTCGAAAATTGGACTTCCAATTTTTAGTTCATTAGACCCAACTGCGAAAACCATAAGCCCAAAATAATTTGAAACACAAATGGCATAAAATTATATATTTAATAAAACCAGTAACAAGTACAATAAAGCCATTTTGATATGTTTTATTTCATTTTAAATTCGTATACCTCTAAGAAACATCCTTTACCTTTGAAATCAATGCAATAATGTTGTAAGTTGTACATTCTTCCCAATTTTAAGAATGAATTCTTATAAGATGTATAGAAAGCTCTCTTATAAAAACTTTAACTGTGATAAATTAAAAATCTTCCATAATGCTAATCGGCAATACAATAATTTGATAATGCAACAATGAAATATTTCTGTAATTAATGGGCTATATCTTAAATAATGCAAATTTTTTGCTTAACATTTAAAAATTGTTAACATTAAAAATTTTTTTGTTATTTATCTTCATTAAATTTGGATACAAGAAATTAATTTTGGCAATTCGCAAACCTACCAATATTTCCTATTATTAGTATTATCGCTTCTGAATAGAATTCTTTGTTTGATTTAATAGTAGATCATGCAATTAAATGAAATAAATGTCACCATTCAGAAAAAGTGGTTGTCAAAAATCGAAAGATTTGACTACTGTGAGTTATGAAACACCAAAAAAGATAAGCATATAATAAAATAAAATAGAAAGCCACCATTTTTTTTTCTTTTTACAGATGAGTGTCATTACAGACTGAATATCTGAAATTATCGCCTAATTATTATGCTCATAAATATATTGAGAGATGTACTTCGATCTGAAGGAGAAGGAAGTGTAGAAATTGTTTCATAGCTTTCAATCAATAGAAAAAAGTGGGAAATGAAGAGTTGTGATGCGTAGTACGCACAACAGCTCTGCTTTCAATTGCTTTGCAGATAAGAAAGGAAAATGAAAAAACCCAAACTTTTAGATTATACTTAAGGGCAATTAATTAAATATTTACACTAAGAAAATTAACTTATTTCGCTTAAAATTTTCAATTTTGTTTAACAATAACTAATGCTAGAAAACCTTAATTTTTTTTTCTTTTCTGTCCCTTTTTTTCTTTTTTTTTTAACTGATGAGTGTCATTAAACAGCTGAGACACTGAAATTATCGACTGATTATTACGCTCATGAAGATATTGTGATATGAACTTCGCTTGAGGGAGAGGGACAAAAATTCTTAAGGTTAGCAATCAATACAAAAAGGGGGAAATGAAGAACTGTGATCAGTAGTCTGTCCAACAGTTCTGTTTTCAACTGCCCCGCAGATGAAAAAGAAAATTGAGCATCCCGATTTTTAGATTCGTTTTTACAGCTGTTTTATATGATACTCTACCTTTCTATTGTATTTAATAAAACATTGTAAGAAAAACTAAAACTAACTGCATTTTTCAAAATGCGAATAATACATTTACTTTCATGCCTTACTTATTTTCTCCCATTGACTTTTTTACATGGACTTTTTTCAATGAAAATCAATATAACTTACAAATAAACTAAAAACATTTAACTGGATATGCTTCAGAAAAAATTAATTCGTTTAATGCGTTTTCTCATATTGAATTTTCATGCTTGATACATAAATTTTGAAAAATTTCTAATTTAAAAAAAAAATTTGCAAGGCGATATTTAATGCTTTTAATAGCAATATTTGCGAAATATAAACAAGAAGGAAAAATTATGCATCATAAATAGATTATGAAAAACTTTTCAACACTTCTAGAAATCTTTAACGAAACTATAATTTTTAATAAGAGAGAAAAAATGTAAAAAAAAAAAAAAAAAAAAAAAAAAAACATTTTAGAAGAGGTTTAACACATTTGAAAACCAGATTATAGTAATTACTGTCCATAAATTTAAAAAGTAGTCAATTTTGTTTCCCTACAGATTTTTATATAGTCTATATAGTATGCTAAAATTTAGTTTTGAAAGAAAATATTGACACATAATAGGTTGAAAATTCACCTTCAAAGTTTATTACCAGTTTATAGAAACACGATTGAACCCATTTGTGTAGCCTTGTATATTACTAACAAAATATTATATGTCCTACATAGTAAGCTAAAATTTACTTCAAACTAAAATATTAAAAACTACTGTAATAATACTTCATGACATTATCGACCCTAAGAAACCATGTATCCAGTTCTTTGCTTGACAGTGTATATGATTTTATTTGTATTATACAAAACATCAATTAACATACAAAATATATTTGAACTTCAAATTGCATAACATAATTAAAAACTACTTTTAATCCATTCATGCTAATACTCACAATGCTTTTTTTTCTGCGTGTGTGTGTGTAAACCTGTATATGAAATGTAGCATTTATACACACCTTACAGTATCTAAAAGTGCAATTCACCTTAAACACACATCTCTCGTGCCGTAGCAAATTGCGATTGAAGTGCTTAATTTGAAATTCATCTTAAAAAGTTGATATCGCATCTCCATCAGTTTTCATCTTTTTACGACGTACCAACTGTAGACGGAACTATGTAAGATGGATTTTACTCAAGAAATTATAAAAATAATCTCAATCTAAAATATATTTCAAAAACATACAGAAATATATCGGTACTAAGTATTTTCTAATCTCCTCCACTGTTTCTTTTTCTTTTTGGAGATGCATTGTGACAAATTTAACTATTTATAGTCTAGAAAACAATCCTTTCTCTAAATATATAATATTAAAATAATTTTGGACCATCTCAAGTGCTTGACAAAGGTAGCAATAACTGATTTCAATTCAAAAAGTCTGAAAGTCCAAAACTAAAAAGATTACATGCATTTATTATCATTAGTATAAGGTTAGAAGAAAGATTTTATTGCAATGCACATACTATGTTGTTCTTCATCTCCAATATACTAAATTTCACACGAATTCCAATAATTGTTAATTTAAAAAGAAAGTGAAGTGCTGACAAAGTGCGTATTAAAATCAAAGTGTATCACTTACATAAAATGGCACACTGAATTAGTCAAATACATCTAAATACGTAAAGATGTATCAACTTAAGACAGAACTTTAGTAGAATAAACTGCATTGTCATGATACCTAGAAAGACTTAAAGAACTTTAAAAAGGATTTTTTCACCAAGTGTTTTTCCTTCTTTTTTTTACAGATGAGGATCATTGAATAAGTGGGAAACCTGGATTTCCCTGGTAATCATTATACCCATGATCATTATATTGAAGAATGAATCTCGTTTGAGGGGAAGGCTGGAACTTCTTTAGTAATTGCAATCAATACAAAAGAGGAATTTAAGAGTTTAGCTCGGAAACATTACATTTATCCCTGACAGATTCCAGGTAAAAAAGCATACAAAGTTTCCAGGCATTAAAAAAATAAGATTTTTCACTTTTAAATTTTATCTTTATATTTTATAAAAATCTTGATTAAATAGTTAAATGTTTAATGGATATTTTTATTTTTTTTTTCAATTTACTATGCAACTATGTTTATTATTATTTTTTGGTGATTTAACACATTTTCCAACATAGTTGAAAAGTGTTTATGAATTCGGTTTGTCAGGACATCTGTCTGTCTTTCTGTGATGCAATTCACGTAAATATACTCGGATCGTCATAAAATCAATATACGATATTGCAGGGCTTTCTGAGGGATACTTGGTATTGAAATTAATGTACGTATGTTTACAGTTATTATACGGGAACACTAAAAAAAAATCCGTTACATTATAATTTATGGTGTAAGATCGTTTACAGGGCAAGTTAATGATGTTGTATTATTTAAAACACATTTCATTTGACATACATAAAGGTGGTATTTCTTATTTGCTGTAGAACATGGTTTATAGTATTTGTCTTTCTTTTAGAGAGAACCACAAAAGATTTCAGTTCCAAATTCCAGTGCTAGACGATAAATGCTAGATGTGTGTTTCAGTTGCTGTATGCATTTTTGAATTAAAATAACTTTTTTGTAAATTACTTGGCATATATAACTACTATAGATCCTATTAAGGGCTGCATAAAATGAATGAGTGCAGTTTCACTTATTAACGGAAATTGCTGACAGAAAATTTTTTTCTGTGTCGTGCTTTTTCTAATTGAAGTAAATTTTATCTTACTATGCAATACAAATGAAATTCTATAGGTAATATAATGGGATGACACAAATTTCATACACTTTACTAATTATTAATGCCGAATGGTGAACTTTATCTGTCCTATTTTTTATGTATTTCCTAAATTATTTTCTTAGATACATTTTCTCCTTATTAAACCATGCAATTTTTTATAGTATTATGAATGTATAAAAAATTGGAGAAGGGCAATGTAATTTGTGGTTAACGCATGATTTTTCTTTTTATGCATCTTTGTATAGTTTCTTAATATGTGTTTTTCCAGAAAAAATAAATATATTTTAGAGTAAATCTTCCTTCGAAAATTTTAAACCGGGATTTTTAATACTTTGAGTAATTTTCTGATTTAGTTAATAAAAAAATAATAATAATAACATAAAAATTTTAACTTTCTCACCGCAAGGGACTAATATATCTAAGCTGCAGGTTTCATAGCCATGTAAATATTATTTGAATTAATTTAAATCTACAAATATAATGCTGTTTTAAAACATTTTATTGATTAATTCTCTCAAGGCTTTTAATCTTAAATGCCATTAAATTTTTTATGCGAAGTTGGAAAAATGAACTTTTTTTTATATTTTTTTAAAAATTACATAGAAAATAACATTACAGTTTTGCCTTTTTCCTCGGCGGTACATTATTTAAAAAAGAAAAAAAATCTCATTGTTCAGTTTTAATATGAGATGCATTAGACCACGTTCAACAAATATAATTTCATTTGCTAAAGAAATGAGTTTAATCGTATAAACTTCATTGTTTTCATATTTGCAGAAATTTAAATTACTTTAAAAAAGAATTTTTCCATGATAGAGAAAAAAAGGGAGGCAGAACCTGTAAATTTTTTTAAGAGACAGATGAGTGTCATGGAATGGGAGGAAAGCCTGGAATTATCGGATGATTATTACACCCATAATCATTATATTGAGGGATGAACCTCGTTTGGGGAAAGTAGGAATTCTCTTAGCGATGGCAATCAATAGAGAAGGGAAAGAAAATGAAGAGTTGTGTTCAACAGCCTTTGAATTGCTCTATTGATTGTACGAAAAAAAGGCACCTGTTTTTCACATAGGGAACGTTTAATACAGAGAGATCGTTTAAAAAAATAGCTATTAAAATTTTGTCTCTTTAAAAAAGAGAATTTCTAAAAGTTGAAGGAAATCCATATATTTTTTTCTTCTGACACAACTGACTTTTCTCAAATGTAACAGAACTTATTTAAATAAAAAAGACCATTGGTAGATTTCGTTTGTGTTACAAATTGATTAAGAATAATAATCTTGAAACAATAACTGATTTTTTTTATGAGTTCGATTTGTCTCTCCGACTGTCTGTAATGTTTTTTACAGTATTAAAAATGTATTGAAAATGGGAGAAGTGCAAAGTAATTTGACAATAACACATCATTTTTCTTTCTTGTTTATTTTATTTTTTATATCTTTGTGTGGCTTCTTAATATGTGTTTTCCTAGAATAAATAGGTACAGTTTACTATAAAACTTCCTTCGAAAGCTTCAAACCAAATTTTTTTATTATTTATCAAACTTTTTGACGTGGTAATCAAGAAATTTTAAAAACAGGAAATTTTTAATCTTCTCACAGCATCGAACTGACTAAGCAGCAGGTTTCACAGAAATATGAACATTATTTGAATTAATATAATTCTACAAATATAATGCTCTTTTAAAATATTTTGTTAATTAATAATCTCAAGGCTTATATTCTTAACTGCAATTAATTTTTTTTTTATATCAAGTTGTAAAAATGATAGTTTTTTTAGATTTCTTCAAAAATTACATAGAAAACAACTTTAGAATTTTTCCATTTTGCTCGGCAGTCAGGGGCGTTAAATTATTTTTTTTTCATTGTTCAGTTTTAATATGAGTTGCATTGGACCACTTTCAACAAATATCATTTAAACTTTTTACAAAATATATTTAATCATATACACTGCTTCGTCTTCGGCTATACAGAAATTTAAATTACTTTAAAAAAGAATTTTTTCCATGGTAGAAAACAAAGGGAGAGGCAGAACCTGTACATTTTTTTAAGAGACGGATGAGTGTCATGGAATGGGAGGGAAGCCTGGAATTATCGGATGATTATTACACCCATAATCATTATATTGAGGAATGAACCTCGTTTGGGGAAAGTAGGAATTCTCTTAGTGATGGCAATCAATAGGGAAGGGAACGAAAATGAAGAGTTGTGTTCAACAGCCTTTGAATTGCCCTACTGATTCAACAACAAAAAAAGGGCACCTGTTTTTCACATCAGGAATTTTAATACAGAAGGATCGTTTAAAAAATAGAATTGAAATTTTGTTTTAAAAAGACAATTTTTAAATGCTTGTACGAAAAGCATTTTTTTTTTTTTTCGTCTGACACAATAGATTTTTCTCAAACGTAACAGAATTTAATTAAATAAAAAAGACTGTTAGTTAAAAAAACAGACAATAAAAAAGACTATTTTATTTGTGGCACAAAATGATTAAGAATAATAACCTAAAGAGATAATTTAAATTTGTTTTTGAATTCGATTTATCTGTCTGACTTATTGCTGTCTTACTTGCGTAAATATTGTCCGAATGCCATGCAATGCATATATATGTTATTTGTGTTTATTATGGCATATTTGGTATAAAAAATAAAATGTATAGCAATTTCGTTAATTTACAGGACTACTTAAAATAACTCCGTTACATTACGGCCTATCGTTTGCAGAGTATTTTAATGATATAACAATGTTTTAAACAGATTCAAATTGATATAATGCGATGAAGTGTATTACAAGATTCTTAGTATTGACTATGGTGCGAATAGAATTTATAATTTATTTACAGGGACACCCAAAATAATATGAATATAAAAGAAAAGCAGCAACATTTGAAGTATTGAAGCCTACGAACAATAATCGCTGGAAGTGCATTTACAGTTGTGGTATGCATATTAAAATTTAACTATTTTTTTAAATATTACCTTCTGCGCATAAATTCTACAGATCGTATATAGGGTCACACAGAATTCTCAATGACATCCGTTTATGGGCGGCATTTGCTGAATATATATTCTCAATTGTACTATGTGTTAACTGAACTACCTTTTTGCATACTATGCAGTAAGCATATATATTTGTAGATCATATACAAGGATGCAAAAATGTATATTTTAAAGTTTATCCATAGTAATAGCAAAAACAGAGTTTTCAATTGCACCGTGCGTTTTCCATTTGTTCTTTTGGACATCATCTTTCACCTTATTAAACTATGACATTTTGTCAAATTATTAAGAATGTGTAGGAAAGTGTTTTATAATCAATGGTGCACACATGGCTTTTCATTCTTAATTTTAACTTCATGCTGAATATTATATATATAATACATTCGTCCTAGACAGACATATATCCTTACTTATTAATATAATGTACTAATATGAATCTTGTATTATGTGTACTTTATTGCTTACATGCAACAACTTTCCACAAATGCAATGCGTGCAAAAGACGATGTTTCAGCAGAGAAAATTAGAAATATCTATAACGTGTTATGCAGAGTAGCCAAAAAAAATGTTAAAAGTAAAGTGCAGACATCAATTTAACAAAATTTCTTATATCAGTAAATATTTTACAAAGCATTCTAGAGATTTAAATTTGTAAACTCGTAAGCTGTTCTTGAAAACGGCTATTTAAATCGTGTTTCTCTGAATGAAACAGTGACTGTTTATTGTAAAACATTATTACCGTTTGGTCGCAATAACTAAGTAGTTCAACATTAATTCTTCAAAGAATATAGTGCCAAGCCTAATCTGTTGATGATGACAGGAATAAAACGGTAAGAACCACAAATAACAATGGTAATAAATTTTCTTAAAAGATGCATGGCATGCTCTTTTTGATAATTTCCAGCACAATTAAAAATACTTCAGTTTTGTCTGTTGTCGGTCCATCTGTGTGTCTTCAAATTCTCGTAAATTTAATTCTCATTGTCATGCAACTGGTGTATGTTATTTACATAGACTACAAAATGCTCGCTTCTAAAAATAAAGGTAAAGTATTTACAGTTCCTTTACCAGGTAAAGAAAAAAGAATTTCATTATAGTATGGTTCATGGAGTGAAAATTCGTTTTCAGTACTTTGCATGAATATTAAGATGCTTCAAATGTAATAAATTTATATCAACCATTAACATTCATTTACAACATATTTTCTATAGCGTATAGAATAAGTAGGATTTATAGTAATTTTACAGAAAATCACAAAATAATTCCGTTACATTATAGGGTGTGGGAATAATAGTTTACGGTGCATTTTAATGATTTTATCATAATCAAACATAATGAGAATGATAAGAAGAGGTAGACTAAAATACGCTTTCTGTAGATTATGAAGTGTGTAGCATTTATACAAACATGCTAGGAAATATTTTAATCCTTCACTAAACAATGTTTTGCTATTTTTACGGAAAATATTATTTGAAATCTATATATGTGTCTAATAAAGGGAAAAAAATAAAATTCATATTTCAAAATTCCAGATAAATTTCATATTTTATGGAGTGTACCCAATATACACAATTAAGGTTTTTAAATATTGTATTGCTACATTTTGCAATTAAATGGGCTTATCTAAACATTATCTGATTAACACTCTGCAACTTTATTATATTAATGTTTTTAATATTTTTAAATATTCAGTAAAAATAATAATAATATATTCTAAATAAAAAGGAGTGACTATTCACTCCGGAGGAGTAAATACTCACTCTACCGCAGACTCAAAATATGCCCAACCTCTTTAGAGTGACTATTCACTCTGAGCAAAAGTGGAATCATTGACTCTCTGAAAGAGTGAATACTCACTCCTGGGAAGTAAATATTCACTCTAAATAGGGGTCAATAATCACACTTTCTGCGGAGTGAATATTCACTTTTGCTAGAGGAGTGCGTTTTTTCACTCCTGGTAGAAGTGAGTAGTCACTCTTACGGAGGAGTGACTATTCACTCCTGCTAAAGGAGTGCGTTTTTTAGTGGTTTATTTTAAAAGAATCTTATCTTTCTGAGCATACAATTAAATTAAATATAAGCATGGTAAAGATTGGAATAAAATACTTTATTGACAATATTTATTTAATTCATAGTATGTAACAGTAATTGAACTTTTTAAGGAAAAACATAATTAAACTTACTATGAATTAAATCAGATTAATAACATAAATAAACTATTTTATTCCAATCTTTTCCCTTGTACTTGCTTTCATTGGTAGCCCCATAAATACATGACAGTTTTAAAATGCCCATAAGCGCAAGATATTAAACAGTTTTAAAATCTTAAACAGCCAGTATTTTTTTTTCAGATACCCATTAATTTTTACATATTTTAATAATTTCTCTTTTTTTACGTGTAATTAAAATCTTTTTTGCTCAGAATCACATATTAATACAACCTGTATTTATAAAACGACATGGAAAGTCACATTTAATTTCAATTTTTTATTCCCATATATAGAGTAAATTTGCCAGTAATGGACACCCTTAAGGCTTCTGTCTTCTGTAAGGCTTCTGTGCCCTTAAATAATATTCTCGGCTTCATTAGTGGTTTGATTGCCAGATTATAAAATAGGCGAAACATAGATTCATTTTTAAATAATAATAATAAAAATGTATAAAATATTGAATTTTTATTAGTCACATTAATGTAACTTTTTATAAAAGTTTTGGTGTCATTACATTTTGATAAGTGTAATTTAAAAATAACACTTGATTATTTAAGTTTTCCTTTAAGTCAATTTACTTTATACACTATAAACATTTCCCAAAATTTCATTTTTAGCAATGCCTACATTACTGGAAAATAACTATTTATATATAAACTTTAAAATTAAAACATTATTTTCCGCTTCCTGATTGATTTAATTAAGAACATGAACAATAGTGCAAAATTATAAAATATGTAAGGGGGGAGTTACGAAAAAAATAATAAAAGCTACATTTTTATTGGTTATTTTTTATAAACCGAAAACATTCAGAGGTGTTTATTAGTGGCATATCTACCCTATTGCATTTTATGAATAAATATAAAAACATAAGTATATAATTTAATTTAAAAAGCATTTATTTATCTCTTTAAAAATATTTCATTTTTTATATAGCATACTATTAACTTTTAAAATTACTGGAGCAGTTTTATCACATCAGGAATAAAAATCACTATGTTTCAATGCTTAAATATCATGCTTTATTTTTACACGTCTAGAATGACATGTGTCACGAACCAAAAAAAAAAAAAAAAGTTTATAACAGATGGACATTTTATAATGGAATAAATACATTCTTAGATTCAACAATTTCTCAAAAATCGTGCCATATAAGAAATTCCTATTGGAATTACGCATTTAACTTCAAAAAGAAAAAAAAATGAATGCTTTAACCTCCTGACTGCCACCGGCTGATTTTTTTCACACACTAAGCTGCAGGTTTCACTGCAACACAAGCAATATTTAAAATGGTATAATTCCACAAATAAAACCCAGTTCTGAAAAATTAAGTTAGGACTGACGCTATCAAAGATTATACACCGATACTAATAACATATTTTGTATCAGGTTGGTTGGTTGTATAGGGTTTAATGGCACAAAATCCCTTCAGGTACATGCTGCGCCAAATTTGTATCAGGTTGGAAAAAACATCTTATATATATATATATATATATTTAATAAATTACAGAGAAAACATTACAATATTACCCTTTGGCTGGGCAGTCAGGGGGTTAAAACAGTATCGAAATAATAAATTCATGTAACAGCTAATTGATGTTTATATTGTATGACGAATGAAAAGAAATGCTTTTGTGTCAGCATTTCCCCCCCCCCCCCTAAGGAGGTAAGATGTAGAATAGCTGACATAGAAATAATATCAGAAATGAATAGAGAAATGACACCATAGAAGCAAATGATTTTCTGCATAAACGTGAAACTTTTGGGAACAAAAAATTAAAATTGAACATAGCTTACCATCATAAATAATATCCTTTGTTTTATAAATAATAATCCCTTGTTTGGTAAATAATATCCGTGTACTGTAACCCTTTGTCATTAATGAAGTACTACTTTTTTTTCTGAATTATTTTTTTTTTCATTGTGATTCCAGAAAAGGTTTAATCTGGTTTTTGGATTGTCTCATATCATACATATCGAAGCATATCATTTAAAGATCGAAATTTATAATACGTTTGAATATTATTAATAAAAATGAAATTAACGGCGATCCACATATGTGACCGAGGAAACGAAAGATTCATTCCAAAATGGCGTAAACATTTTTCTTATCAGTAAAGAAAGTGAGAAGACATTTCTCATTGGTTGATGAGTCACTCTTGCCTACGGAGTGAGTATTCACTCTTTCGAAGAGTAATTGCTGACTCTTAAAAAGAGTGCGTTTTAATACCAAATAATCGTAATTTTCCAGGTTATATTATGAAATAGAGTATTTGAAAATTAAAAATTGACATATTTGGTGTTTTTTATTATATTTTACTTTATATATTGGTTCAAATTTTAACGGAAATCTTTTTAAAGTTTATAATGCCGGGCTTTCACTCTCATTAGCGGAGTGAGACCAGTCACTCTCATCAGTGGAGTGACTCTCTCACTCTCGATTATAGAGTGAGATCATTCACTCCTTTGTAATTAGTGGAAAATTCCAATCCTTTAGGAGTGTATTTTTACAAAAGTCACTCCAAAAAGAGTGAAAATGGCTTTCACTCTCCCTAAAAGTGAGTTTTTCACTCTTTCCACTTTTAGAGTGTAAATTTTTCCTTAACATCTTGATCAATTTTTTGTTTGTTTGTTTGTTTGTTTTGCTTTGAAGAACAAATTATAATTTTTTTTGTCAAATTCAGTCATCTGACATGAACAAAATGAATGTTATTCTATTCATTGGACTATTCTTCATCAGATATAACTTGATCATATTGGCCAAATTTGTGGCATATAATAAGAATTATAGTAATTTTAGGTACGTGTCAGATAAAGCACACGGTGCAACCGAGGGTTAATAGAATTCAATAATACGGTAATTATTGGAAGTGTGTTTTCTGTTGTGATATGTGCATTAAAATTAAACTTACTTTTAGTTCTATACGTGGCGTATATGAATTTTATAGATTATACACTGAATAAGAATATATTATTGATTATAGACATCAAACGGTTAAAATGAATTTTTACTATATTATGTGTTTTTAAATTGTTTATTTGGATCTCTCACTTAATTGGTTTAAAAAACGAAATCTCTTAACAAAATTCTGGTAATGATGCAAAATGTTTCATAACCTGCGCCTAATGCATGTTTCTCATTCTTGTTTTAAATCAAAGAAATTATTTACGGAGATCTACAGATTATGTGATGCCAAAAACAAATACTTGGCACAGTTAAAAGTCAACTGTGGTAACCGCAGAAGATATTGGAAGAGCTAAGAGTTACTTCAAAATTTCCAAACATTTCCGCATTAAAAACTCATCATAGCTGGGCATCAAAAATCTATACATTAGGTGAGACGCACTGCAACTATTATAAAATGCAATTATGCTAGCCAATTAAAACATACGATCGCTAACAGTGGCTGGAAAACATTAACACGATGATCAAAAATAGGGAAAAGTATAAATTGAGTTCCAGAAAATCTGGTTAGCGATTAATCTAATTTTCAGCACAAGATTAAGGGAATAAACAATATTGGGAATACTGGTGTGGTGAAAACTCACACGTTCATTTGTGGTTCCCATGCAATCTGGACTTCTATAGCTGTTGTGTGAAATCAACTCAAAATACATAATTGTGTTTAAGCTCATTAATGGTACTGTTATTAGTGCTAGTACTAATTTCTCCCAACTAAATGAAAAAGTGTCAAGATCCTGCTTAAAATTGTGATAAAGTAATGAGATGTAATTACGTCTGCAACATTTATTGGAGTTCCTTTACCTGCGATTTATTTTGTGAATTTGTTTCAGATATCAGACCATATGTGATTATCAAATATTGTCTGAATAAAATGTATCCGGTGAATGTATCCATGTTGCATTCTTTTAAAGTGTTTAGCCGCTTGACCCATTAAAGACTTGCGCTACCATATGGCACCAGAAACTTGTCAACAATTTTGCTATTTGAATACGTACCAGTTATTGATTTTGAACAGACACATTATCTTCATGTGTTGACTTAAGCTTCGTGATAAAGTCAAACAAAAGTTGTTCTTTTAAAAAATTGAAGTGAAATGCAAGTTTTTCATCTTAAAGAGGAAAACAATTAACTAATAAGTTAAGACATGTTCGATTGTAATCCCGCTCTGGATACCTTTCACTTTGTTAAAAATATCACGATCCGTTTAATTTATTTCCCAAACAGAATGAATGCGTTAGAAAATGAAATCTTATTTGTGCAATTTAAAAGTAGCTATGAATTGTGGAATTTAGACTGTAAGATCAACATCACTGGATTGTCAATTTCTACTGGTTCATCTAAATAGATGCACTTCGAGATAGAGTTTCTAGTGTGCTTTTCATGCAAGAGAAAATCTGTCAGGAATGTATCATCGAGTTAGACACTCAAAGTTCACTCAGATAGGTCAATGAGTAGACATGTTATAACCTCTAACCAAAATCATGGCCAATTTCGTTAAAGGCCACAAAAGCTTATGCTTGTTAAGGCGAGGCTTAGGACAAAGTTCATGACGTCAGATTATGTGATCTCCACCCACCCAATATCGCGAGAAAACTGTCCTAGCGAAGGGCATTACAAAAAAGAGCTGTCTTCGCCAATTGGGTCGGAGTTAAATCATGTGATATGATCTCATGAACTCCATCCTAACAACCAAGAGCTTTCTAATTTGCTAATGAAGTTGGTTGTGCCTGAATCCATGTTACTTTTCTCTGGGGTTATTTGAAGAGCCAAATATTCTTGACAATCTCGAACAAACATCGGCTGTTCATCTCAAAAAATCCATATCGTACGAAATTCGGGCCATAAAAATGGCGTTGCAGGATGTTGCAATTATTTTTCTAATTCCATCACTATTCGTTAGGTAGTGCACATGGTGGCCATTTGAAAATAGTTTCTGTTAATTTCACTTATTGCTTGAATTGATTTAAAAATAGGATTAAATTTGTTCTAAAATATTTTGAACGTTAATTTTTAAATATAAGATGTGTTTAACAAGTCAATAATTCTATGTCTAACTGTCAAATGAGATGAGTTCGTACTATAATTAGTTTTATAAATTTTCAGATATTGTTATTTAAGCTATTGATTGTTAGATTGCAAATTTGTGTGATTATAAAATTTATTACGATGATATATATTGAAATGATTAACATGGAAATAATATCTCCATCTTAAATATGATGTAATCAACAAATGGTTACGTAGAATCATTACCTATCATGAGATATCATTGAATTATGTATGATAGAACTTTATAGAATGAAGAATACCGTTATAAGTATTTATTTATTTTTTAATTTTTATTCGAGTTTTATAAAATTTGAAATGACTCGACAAAATTCTGCAACAACTATATGTATTACATTTTAAACGAATCGGTTCACTAGCTCGCTAGGTTTTATGCTGTCATATGTGTATTAAAGCTAACGAAAGAGACAAGATACCGAGTTGGGTTACACATGTCTCCTTTTTTCAGACGGCCTTAATTACTTGATACTCAAATCCACTGTTGCAGCTGCACAAAAAAGAACATCACTTGACTCTAGCGGTCTAAAGAAAAAGTATCACATCATCTCTGTATTTTTCATAAGCGTCGATGTGTATAGATGGCGCACCAGACGATGACTATAGGTGCTAAATATTTATATAATTACGAATCACCTAAGAGTACGGTGATGTAGTTTTCGTGAAAATGGAAATAAAAATAAATAAAAGGATTTAAAATTTAAAAAAATCATTTTTAAGGGTACAGTGGAGTTTCAAAATCGTAAAAGATCATCAAACTGTCGAAGTTTCATTTTTAGCATAATAACATTATATGAACTACGTGCTATTTAACGCAAAAAGAATTTTTCAATTTAGACTATTTTTACTGGAGTTTCAAGCATTTTTGTGCAATCAACTAATTCTGCCACACCCCTTTGTTTAATTTTTCGCAGACTCTCAGCCATAAAATTTAGCGTAGTTTTTAATTTTACTATACTCAAAGTTATTATTTTGCATTGAATACTTATTAATTTTGTAATTTCGCAAAACAATACTTTAACTGTAATTTTTAATTGTTTCTTTTAGCATTTGTTTACAATGTATTTAGAGTAATTGCTTTTTCTCCCCAATCTTTTTAGCGTAAAATTAAAAAAAAATTCCATTTCTCAACAACTATTTAATATATTTAACAAAAATATGTACAATAAGAAGTATTTATACCATAAATACTTCCAGAAAATTTTTTAAAAAGCCATCAGAAAATAAAAAAGTTAGTTTTGAGAAATTTTTTTAAAATACAAATACATGCACGTTAGGGTGGAGCGAAAAAAAAAATTTTTTTGAAAATCAAAAACGGGTAGGGGCCAAAAGTTGCCTTTATACTAGTACATTAACTGCGTGAAATTTTACCGCTGAAAAAAAAATGGCTTGAGTATGCGCTTTTGCTCCAAAAATCGAAATTTTGAGTAAAATGTGTCATTTTTTGACATTTTTTCAAAAAAATTAAAAAATTCCTACAGAGCTGGTTAGTATTTAAAAGTGTTGCTTATACCTTTATATTTATCTGCTTAACATATTTAAACTATAAAACAATATCTGTAGTCTGTATAATTGGAGCAAATCTGACAACTTTTTGTGAAAAATCAACGTTAACCTCTCTATTGGAGCATACAACGAAATGTTCTTTTGAATGCATTTCTTATCTAGCTGCTTTCAAAACTACTCTGTATATAACTCATAGAGATGGTTACATTATCCCACCCGTCTCAACCACCCAATCATCTAGGCCCAGTGTTTTATTTATGTATTGAATTTCTACTTTTTTCCCGAAGACGAGTATAAATTTTCTATATATCAAAGTAATTTATCTCTTCTTTGTATTCACTGACTTTGGATGATTTGGATTGCTGGTGTGACCTGCTGCACATATGTTTTTATACCATGTATAACAGAAGAGAAGCTGAGTAATGTATTGGGTATGTTCTTAATTGAACCTATTCAGCAGTCTATCATCTTCATTAAATTTTCATGCAATTAATACATTATGATTGGACGTTCTGTTACCACAGCATTTTTTCAATCAATTACATTTTATATATAATGATTTTCCTAAAAATTGATTGTATGAATTCAATTTTTAGTATGTCATCATTTACTGTACTTATTACATTGAATATATTTTGAGAAGCTGGCTGCTTAATATTATGACGATCGTCACAGAGGATTGCAAACAAAATTTGCGTGTAAAACAACAATATTTCTAAAGAAGTTTTAGTATGCTTTATGTCGTTTCCTGTGTTTTTCCATAGTCTAGTAATTTCTAATAAGATTTTAGATCTATTATTTAGGTATGTAGTACATTTGGTATAAAACATCCCGCGGTATAAACTTGGATTATACATTTTGTGAGTGAACATATAGACGCTGATTGCCAATCTGTGCTTATATAAAGCGGAAAATTTTATTAACTTTATGAGCTGTCTTTTGTGTGAGATGTTTTCTAAACTCCTATTCCCCATTTTTTCTGAGAAATAGCTTTCCTTACGAATTAGCTTTGCAATCTCTGACAGAAATTTCTAGTCTGTTCTGAGTATCTTTTTCTCAATTTGAGAAAATAATTTTTCAAAATTATTCTCTATTTTATAAAAAAAAATTGCAATAGGAAGTGAATAGTACGTAGAAAAGATTTTCCTTATTGATCCAGTGAATCCATGTTGCTTAGAACGTTTTATATCGACTTTTCTAATAGTTGGCACAGAGGAAATTCACTGGAGTTGAAGTAGCGAATGATGCAATATTATACACAATTCTAAGCTTACCCCATGCAAAATGGTTCACAGTGACAAATAAAATTCTCCTAATTTTAAATGAGCACTTATAGTCGATTAGAGTCCGTACATTCCCTCATAAAGTACTATGCATTATATGTTTATGCCCAGGACATTTCACCATCAAATGTTGTCCACTCATAAAAAGAGGATCTAAAAGTTAATAGGAAATTACCTGGATACGAAAACACTTAGAAAATGTCATAAAACTAATGCAAAAAAAAGTTATTTACAATAGCGGTTGCTTTACACATGGAGAACAAATTTTCATTGCAATTCTCGCTGACGATCACCATCACATTAAACAGCTCGCTTCTCAACATATAAAAAATTCAAAAGTAGAATAAATGATGGCATACTTATAGTTGAAATATCTGAAATCATCTTTGAAGGAAATCATTACGTAAAAAAAATACAATTGACTGAAAAAATGTTGTGGTAACAGAACTTCCAATCACTGTTTATCAACTGAATGTAAATTTGATAAATATAATAGATGGCCGAATAGATCCCTTTAATAGATTCCAGTGCATTACTCTGCTTGTCATTTTTTTGTATAAACTGTAGAAATATACCTGAAGATAGTTACAGCAGCATGTGGATGCAAAGAACAGATGAACAAGGTGGAAGTATCGAAAACATGCCAAATTTTTATAAAGAAAATCAAAAATCAATGTATAAATAAAACACTGTACTAAGATTATCGAATAGTTGGGCCGGGTGGTATAGGAAATATAGCCACCTCCACGACTCATGTCCAAGGTAGTTTTGAAAACAAGAGCTGTATTAAAAACAGCAATTCGTTCTATGACCCAATAGAGTGGTAATGCTGTTTTCTTACTAAAAATTGCCTGTTTTGCTCTAGCTATAGGGAATAAACATATTGTTTTATAGTTTAAATATGTTAAGCAGATAAATATAAAAGTCTAAGCAACACTTTTAAATACTAACCAGCTCTGTAGGAATTTTTATTTTTTTTTTGAAAAAATGTCAAAAAATGACAAATTTTACCCAAAATTTCGATTTTTGGAGCAAAAGCACAGACTCAAGCCATTTTTTTTCAGCAGTAAAATTTCACGCAATTGATGTACTAGTATAAAGGCAACTTTTGGCACCTACCCGTTTTTGATTTTCAAAAAAAAATTTTTTTCGCTCCACCCTAATGCACGTCCTTTGCATGAATTACTGTCGAAGCCATGCATTTTACGTGAATCTACCATAAAAAATAAAACACTTACATATAAGCTAGAAAGGATATTATATCCCTTATATATAACTGAAACTGTGTCAGTGGGAAAATATTAAGCAATTATGACCATTGTAGTTACTAAAACCTGTTTTTCTCAAAATGAATATTTTCATCGTTTTCATGATTTCAAAATGTTCCATGCGAAATACTTTATGCCCAATTTTTCTGATTTTTTTTTAATGCTCTCTATATATGTATTAACAAATGTTACTAAAAATAAACTAGTTTAGACGCATTTTAACTTTTAAGATTTTAGTTATATGGAAATTTTAATGATTTCTTAACGAAAAATACAAAAAAATTAAGTTAAAATATTTTTTTAAATGTTTTATAAGTAATATGCTAAAAATGCTTAGTAACATTTACTTGTGTATATGAAAGGGTTATTATGGAAAATTTTTGAACAAGTATGTGAAAATTGGTTGCGCGTGGAGCATTTTCAAATATTGCCATTTTTTGTTAATTTAAAAAATATATATATGTATCTCAAAAACTATTGAATATATATTTTTTTAAATTGTGAAATAAGAGTTATATATACTATGACTATTACCAAAATTTTTTTTATTCATTAAAAATTAAAAAATATATATATTTGAGAGTCCACTGTATCCTTAATATTGAAATCGAATAATATTGAAAATGAATTGTATACTACAATTAATTATTATTTTAAGTTGCTAATTACTACGAAACAAAGAATAAAAACTGTTTCAATCTATTTTGCTAAACAAAAAATATAGAGGTGGTCGTGATGAAAAATTTATTCCTAAAATGTATTCTATTAATTTTAATATTTTTCTTATCACAATTTGTATCTAAATGTATTTCTATCTTTTCTTGTATCTATACTTAACTATATTTCTATTGCGCTTAATTTATATTTTTTCAGAACGGTTTTGAATCAGTTTGAATTATTTTTATTCATCTATATCTGACAAAAAACTATATTTATAAAAGCAAATCAGCCTTAACAGAAATAATGATGCAAAAGTTACTTTTAATTGTTTTTAATATTAGAAATATACAGCGAGCCAATGATACTCATCATTTTATACCTTATTGGAAAATATTATTTAATATACGCTAGTTATGAGCTAAGTTGATTTTTCAAAGACATATTGTATCTATTTAGTAAATACGAATGTAATCTTTTAACATTAATTTAATTTCTTAAAGTATGGTCAATGGGCATCATTTCTACCCACAAAAAGATATTTAATTTACATTTTACTTTAGAAAATTTATTAATCATCTATGCTTAGAATGATAAAAGGAAAAATATATAGCACTTTATAAAATTACATCATCATTAACTGAAAAATGATAGAAAAAGGTACTTCCCCGTAAGCGTTACCGCAATTACAGAGAGAACAATCTTTTACTATCATCTTTGAGCTCTAGTAAGACAGAAAATTTTAGAGAAAAATTTATCGTGTTTTCTCGGGGCAATAATTTATAGTTATTGCATTCTTAGAAAAAAAAAAGTGTTAATTGTAATTTCAAGAATGAGGGTATATTACTTTCTAAAGAATGCGGGTAAGCAGTTTTAAAAAAGCACCTAAGAGAATAATTTTAGACTGTTTAAATTGTGAAGCTCAATTTTAAAGCATTTTTATGATTAAATTGAATTTATAACGTTTTTATGTAATCAGTGCTTTGTTTATTACATAAAGATAAAAGCGATACATTATTTTCAAAATGGTTCTGAAATAGTTCTTATTTAAAATTACAGTTTTATCTTAACTCGTAGAAGGCTCTTTTCCCTAGGTTCCTTGAACAGTTTAAAATGTTATTCTTTTTTTCTTCTTCTTCTTTTTTCTTTTTTAACCCAAGGTTTAATTTCAAACTACTTTTAATATTAAACTTAATTTGGAAACCTTTTTATAAGACTAATTATGCAATTAATAAATGAGTTTTAAATAAACTCAATAATAAATAAACGATGACAATGATAAGAATAATAAATGATGATAATAAATGTTATAATTATACTGTTGTAATAAATGTTGAAATTATTCTCGAGAAAGATTAATTTTTAAAATCTGAATATTTTATACTTTTTTTACTTCTCTTAGTTCCAAATATCACCGATTCCTGGCGCTCCGCTGTCCCAAACTATAATGATACCTAAAGTTTGAAAATTTAGACACAGCAACACCGTCTATCGATGACATATCGAGTTAAATACAAAGTTCAGTAATAAAAAAGCAACAAAATTCATTTATCTCTTTTAAGAATACCTTCAGCAACATTCCTTATTTGTTATTGAATTTTTAAATGTTTTGTATATTTTTGGATTCTCTGTTAACCACTTCCCTGATTTACGTCATACGGGCAACGAATTTCTGTCAATCATGATTTGTCCATACCGCATTCTGTATTCCATCTATATTCCAATCATGATTTATTATTCCCAACAGTAAATTTTTATTGCAAATTTTGTTTTTGTTTTTTTAATCGGAGCTTTTTTCTGATTCAATTAGACAAAAATTTCTGTTTTGAAAGACCTGTGATAAAAAATTAAAAATTCTGCAAAAGACATAAAAAAGAGGGCATTACTTAAAAGTTTTTTTTTTATATTGATCCGCTTAAGTGGTTAATAGTAAATAATCTTTTAAAAAAGGTTTTATTTCAAAATTAAGTGTAACGAGCATCCTTTCTTTCCACAAAAGACATTTACTTTAGATTTTTCTTAGCGCATTTATTAATCATTTTTAATTGTACTATACTGATAAACTATAAAAAAAATCCCTAATTTTACATTTTACAAAAATGCATCATCATTAACCGAAATTAATGGTGATAAAAGGTACTACCCCGTAAGCGTTATCGCAATTGCAGAGAGAATAATTTTTTACTATCATCTTTTTCATGCACCTTGAACTCTGGTAAGACGGAAAAGTTTGGAGAAAACTGGAAAAGACTAAAATTATTTACCGTGTTTTCTCGAGGCAATATTTTGTAGTAATTGCATTCTTAGGAAAAAAAGAAGCGTTAATTGTAATTTCAAGAATGAGGGTATATTACTTTCTAAATGATTCGGGTTAAGAAGTGCTAGAATACATTTAAAAGAATAGTTTTAGATAGTTTAAATTGTGAAGCTCAGTTTAAAAACTTTTTTATGATTGGATTAGGTTTATAATTTTTTTTCTAAGAGCTTTGTTTATTACGTAAATGTAAAACTAAGAATGGCAGTACGTTATTTTCAAAATATTCTAGTGTATACTGCTAGAACGTATTTCAAATAATAGTTTTGTCTTATCCCTAATAGCATGCATGGCACATCACGTCTGTGACCAAAATGCCACCACTCAGTGAGGTCACATTGTGACTAAGATGTGACTTTCTTAAAAAATTTTAGAAAATTACAAATATTCTTCAAAACATGTTATTTACTTTAAAAAAATGTTTCTGGCAATTTAAATATCGTCGCTTTTGTCACAGTTTCGTCACAATGTTAATGACAAAGTAGTCATAAATGACATATTTTTCACAAATTTGTCATACCGTGACTTCACAATGTGACGTCACAAAAGAGCTCTAAAATGGCCATAACGGCTTCACATTTCAGTCATTGTGACTTTACATCGACGTCACGTGATGTCAGATCGACAATCGATAATCACAAAGTCACAATGTGACTTCACAACGACGTCGTAGTGACGTCACCATGCCTTACGGGTATGTCATAGGAGACCTTTTTTCCCCAGGTCCATTGAGCTATTTTTTTCCATCCAAGGTTTAATTTCAAGTTGCTTTTAATATTGAACTTAATTTGAAAGCCTTTTAATAAGACTAATTATGCAACTAATATTCTTCAAAACTCAATAATAAATATATTATGACAGTTATTGAAGTTATATTTGCGAGAGAATAATGTGTGAAGAATATTTTTTACTTTGCTCTCTTAGTTCTAAAAATCACCAATTCATATCGCTGCGTTGTCTCGTCTCGGTAATATTAATAAATGTATTCCTGAAATTTACTTTAATATGAATATGTTTTTTAACACACTTACTTTACATCAATCTGTATATCTCTTCTTACATCTACATTTATCTATATTTCTATCTATATATATATTTAATTTACATTTTACTTTAGAGCTCTTATTTATCATTTACACTCAGAATGATGTAAAGAATAAAAATGTATAACACTTTATAAAAATGCATCATCATTAACCGAAATAATGGTGGTAACAGGTATTTCGCCGTATGCGTTACCGCAATTACTGAGAGAATAATTTTTTACTATCATCATTGATGCGCCTTGAACTCGGGTAAGACGGAAAACTTTAGAGAAAACTGAAAAAAAAATCTTTGCCGTGTTTTCTCTGGGCAATAATTTATAGTAATTGCATTCTTAGGAAAAAAAGAAGTGTTAATTGTAATTTCAAAGAATGAGGGTATATTACTTTCTAAATGATTCGGGTAAGCAGTGTTAAAAAAACACTTAAAGAAATAATTTTAGATTGTTTAAATTTTGAAGATCAATTTAAAAGTATTTTTATGATTAAATTAAATTATAAATTTTTATATAAGTGCTTTGTTTATTACATAAAACCAAAAGCGATATCTTATTTTCAAAATGTTTTTAGAGTGTATTGCTAGAACTTTTTTTTAAATTATAGTTTTATCCTAGCTCGTAAAAGGTTCTTTTACATATATTCCTTGAGCTATTTAAAGTTTTTCCCCCATAACCTTAAGTTTAATTTAAAAATACTTTTAATATTAAATTTGGTTTGAAAGCCTTTTTATAAGACTTTTATAAAAATAATATTTTTGCAATTCAATAATGATTGAATGATGACAGTTATTGAAGCTATATTTGCAAGAGATTAGTGTGTGGAATCTGAATATTTTTTTACTTTGCTTACTTCTCATAGTTCGAAATATCTCTGATTCATAGCGCTGCGCTGTCTTAAAATGTAATGATGCTTGACATTTCAAAACTTAAACAATCTCTTTTTTATATTTTAACAATTAAACAGATTAAATGTAAAAAACTGGGTAAAAATAGTATTAAATATACGCTATTTATAAACTAAGTTGGTTTTTCAAAGACATATTGTATCTAAAAGTTAAAAAGAAAAATAATCCTTTAATACTAATTTTATTTCTGAAAATGTGGTTAATGGGCACCATTCCTACCATAAAAAGACATTTAATTTACATTTTACTTTATAACATTTATTAATCATCTACACTCAGAGTGATAAGCAGAAAAAAATATATTGCACTTTATAAAAATGCATCATCATTAACCAAAATAATGGTGAAAAAGAGTACTTCCCCGTAAGCGTTACCGCAATTAGAGAGATAACAATTTTTTACTATCATCATTGTTGCGACTTGAACTCGGGTAAGATAGAGCCTCTAGAAAATCTAGTAGCCCTAGGGTAAGACGGAAATCTGGAAAAGAAAAAAATCTTTGCCATGTTTTCTCGGGGCAATAATTTATAGCAATTGCATTCTTAGGAAAAAGAAGTGTTAATGGTAATTTCAAGAATGAGGGTACATTACTTTCTAAATGATTCGGGTAAACAGTGTTAAAAAGTACATAAGACAATAGTTTTAGACTGTTTAAATTGTGAAGCTCAATTTTAAAGCATTTTTATGATTAAATTGAATTTATAACATTTTTATATAAGTTCTTTGTTTATTACATAAAAGTAAAAGTGATATGATATTTTTAAAATGATTCTAGAGTGTAGAGCTAAAACTTTTTTAAAATTATAGTTTTATCTTCCCTCGTAGAAAGCTCTTTTCCATAGATTCCTTGAGCTATTTTAAAAAATCAAACTCAAGGTATAATTTCAAACTACTTTTAATATTAAACTTAATTTGAAATCATTTTTATAAGACTAATTATGCAATTAATATTATTTAATAGTCAGTAATAAATAAAAGATGAAAATTGTTCAAATTAAATTTCCGGGAAATTAATGGGTTTCCACCCATTAATTTCCCGGAAATTTAATTTTTATTCATATTTCCCGGAAATTCTGAATATTTTTTACTTTTCTTATTTTTTTCTTATAGATATCACAGATCCATGGCGCTGCACTGTCTCAAACTATAATGATGCTTGACGTTTGTAAACTTGAACAATTCCTTTATTTTATGTTTAAATGGCTAAACAGATTAAATTTTAAAAGTTGGGTGAAATGGGAGACATTTTTACACACTAATATTAGCATTCTAACAATTTCAGATATAGCACCGCCATTTATCAGTAACATATTGAGTTAAATAGAAAATGTAATAAAATAAAATAATATAAAATAAATTTAAAAAATCCAGCAGAATATGTCTATATCTTACGAGAATCCCTTCTATTGATTAAAAGCAAACTTCGATACTCATCAGCGTACAACAGGGATAAAAAAAAAACAGCAGTTATCACATTTAAACATGTTGACACCCAACGTTTCGTACTCATTCCAATGAATCATCTTCAGAGGAATGGCTTTAATGGAAAAAAAACACACACACACTGCAATAGAATAACACACAATAAGCGGTCTAAAAGTAAAAGGAAAATGTTATACTCCTTGAAGGTCTTAAGATAGTACCCAGTCTTGGTAAAAATTCAATGGAATCTTGGACTTACGCTGTAAGTCCCAGCGGTAAATCCAAGTATTAAATTTCCCGTTTGCGTTTAGACCTGATATTGTTATTCTATTGTAGTGTGTATTTTTCTCCATTAAGGTCATATAATTCCTCTGAAGATGATTCATTGGAATGAGTACGAAACGTTGGGTGTTAACATTTTTAAATGTGATTAATGCTGTTTTTTATCTATATTGTACGTTGATGAGTATCGAAGTTTGCTTGTAATCAATAAATTTTTACAGCGAAAGTCCAAAATTTTATTAAAGAATCCCTTCAGTGGCATTCCTTATTTGATCTTGAATTTTTAAGTGTTTTCGATCCTCTGTAAAATGCTTCCCTGATTTATCCATACGTCATACGGGCAACGTATTCTTGCCAATCATGATTTGCTCGTACCACATACGGGCATCTGTATTCCAATCATGAATTATTATTCTCACCAGTAAATTTTTAATATAAATTTTTCATTATTTAATCGGGGCATATTTCTGATTCCATTAGACAAAATTCTGCTTTGAAAAACCGGTGGTAAAAGATTAAAAGTTCTGTAAAAGACATAAAAAAATTAGGCATTATTTGAAAGCTTTTTTTTCAAAAATATTGATCAGTTAAATAGTTAATAGTAAAGTTAACAAAAGTTTTGTTTAAAAATTAAGGTTAAAGCACATCATTTCTTCCCACAAAGGACATTTACCTTACATTTTTCATTAGCGCAGTTATTAATCATTTTTAATTATACCACGCTGCTAAACTAAAAAAATAACATTTTACAAAAATACATCATCATTAACCGAAATAATGGTGGAAAAAAGGTGCTTCCCGTAAGCGGTTACCACAATTACAGAGAGAGCAATTTTTTACGAACATGAATGATGTTCCATGTACTCTAATAAGACGGGAGAACTTTGAGAGAAAATCCGTGAAGATAAAAAACTTTTCCTGAGTTTTCTCCGGGCAATAATTTATAGTAATTGCATTCTTAGGAAAAAGAGGTGTTAATTGTAATTTCAAGAATGAGGATGTATTACTTTTAAAATGATTCGGGGAAATAGTTCTAGAATGTAATTAGAATAGTTATAGATTGTTTAAATTTTGAATCTCAATTTAAAAGTCTTTTTTTAATGAAACTTGATTAAAAAAGTTTTTAATAACATTTTTTTTTCCTTTACATGAAATTAAAATAAAGATATTTTAAACGATTTAGTTCTGGATTGTTTAAATTTTGAAATTTAATTTAAAGGTTCTTTCACCATAAAAAATTTAATGCTTCCTCACTTAAAAGTTGAATCGAGAATGACAAAAATTTTTTTTATGAAATTGGGAGAGGAAGCAGTGATAGGGATAATTTTAAAAAAAATTGTTTTGTTTGAATTTTGAAGCTTATCTTTATTTTAAATGATTAAACTTTACTCAAAGGAATATTAATAAGTGCTTTGTCCTTACAGTATCAAGAATGAGATTATATTACTTTTTTATTGATTCATCGAAGGAATGCTGAAAAGTATGTAAAAGAATAGTATCCTTTTGTTTAATTTTTGAAACTTAACTTAAAAGTACTTCTGTATTATTGAATTAATGCTTTAAACGATTTCATCGTCAATTATATAAAAATTAAATAAAATAATCTGGCTGTATTAATTTTTAAAGTATTAGGTGCACAAAACTATATTTGCCGTTCTCTTTAGGCTGCATTATCCGAACGGTTTATACAAATGTTACTAATTCCTATATAACTTAACACAGGTGATCATATATTGCAAACAGATTAGGTATGCAAAGTATTTAGTTTGACTATAATAAAAAAGTAACTTTTTCTAATTGATGAAAAAAGAACGAACATACACTATTAACTATACAAAATAGAAAAAAGTTACGCGAACGTGTTTTAAGTTAAATCATGGCTAAAGAAAATGAAGGAAAGAGGACATTGTCATAGAATTAAAAATAGAATAGAGTAAAAGTCTAGTGGCTGGAAGTGACGCCAAATTTTAATGCTAAAATCCGCTACATTAAGACCAAACACAACCACGTGTTTTCTCAAAAAAGAAGAAAACTTTCAGTAATACAGTTTTTAATTCATAATACAATGAAACGTTACTTTATAATGCTTAAATATAAGTAGATCATTTTTACTCAATGAAAAAATGCACAGCTGATGTAAAAAAATTCGATCCCTGTTCCATTTAATGGTTTTGTTTGGTCTTAATGAGAACATTTAAATTTGAGCAATAACGTGAATCATATTACAAGCCGATTTTAGGGCATACTTCACCTCCATCTTTTTCCCCCATGGTATATTGTAGTAGACATAGTCAGTGGTATTACCATTGAACTACATACTATTATACCATTGTAGTATGTGCTGTTGTACCATTTTATTAGGTACCATTTAACTAATATACCATTGTACCATTATACTATTAGCTATTGCACTCATTATATTTTGAGCTATTCAAATTAATAGAAAATGTTACAGACAAATGTTATGACTCTTGTGTGAAATCGTTTGGTAGAAAAAATTCTAGAAAAGAGGACATTGTACTGTACATGATCTGTGCTATTACCATTGAATTATATACCATTGTGTTTACGATTATATGAATTATTTTGCAACTGTGGTATGTACTTTTGCACCATTGTACTGTGAACTATTCAAATTAAAGAAAATATCAAGGACGTATGTCACAGCTCTTGAATAAAATAGTTTGACAGAAAAAAAAATCCAAGAAAATAGGACATTATAGTGGACATGGTCGGTGATATTACCAGTAGCACTAATATTTCCCAAAACACATAGAAGCTTTGTAGACCGCCAACTCATGAATGATCTGCAATGGCAGACTTTACCATATTCGAAGCCTTCACAAAATATTGTACCATGAGACAGTGTATGATTTTCTGAAATTTATTACTATAGAATAATATATAAGACAAAATATTTATTATATATATATGCATATAATTTTTTTGTGCTGACTGAGCAAAAGAAGGATTTAGAAGCGTAAATTTCTTGTGGGTTTGGGATTATAGGTTTTTATGATTGATTGCAAGTACAAACTAAAAGTGGGACGAAAAATTACAGTAATTTTAATCAACGTAATAACTTTTTGTAAATTAATATATTTTACTCAATTTAACATTTTCTTCATAGTTTTTAATAATAGAAGTATTTTGAAATAAAAAAATATCAACTAAAAATTTTTTAATTTAAAAAATAATTTAATTCCTATACCATTTCGGGACTTGCGATGTATATATACATTGTCAAAAGTGCCATGTGGAATTTGTTTTTGGCCTCATTAATAAATAAGCAATAATATTTCAGTTTTTTAATTCGAGCACTTTTTTATTTCATGAGTAAAGGAATTATTTAAAACGCAAAGTTCATGCTAAATAAAATTTATATAAGCGATGTGGTCTCCAAAGCGTTAATCCGCAATGATTATTTGCTGGGGAGACAACGGTTCAATTTTCATAATGGAAGGATATTGTAGAAATTTGCTTATCTATTTATTTATTATTGCTATAAAATAACAATTGTAACGAAATACATAAACAAAAACATAACTGACAGAACAAATTAAAAAATATATATTTATTTCCTTCACTTTCATTGACACTTTCCAACAAAGTTGAAGAGTGTTTATGACTTCGATTTTTCTGGCCGTTTGTCCGCGCTCTAATTCTCGTAAATATACTCGGAATGCCCTGAAATATTTGGATGTTATTTAAGTTTATCTTAACACTACACCTATTTAAAATGAAGTTTGTAGCATGTTTAATTTATTTACAGTGGCAGTTAAAATTTTTCCGTTACATTAGGACCAAAGGGAAAAAAATCTTTCCAAATGAATTTTAAAGATATGACAACTTTTCAAACATAATAAAACTGATATGCATTTACGAAGGGCACTAAATATGCATTCTGTAGAGTATGCAGTCCAAAAGATAGCCAAGGTTCATTTACAGAAAATTATTTCATTACATAATGGTATAGGCTGAAATTGTTTGCGATTTATTTTAATTATGTTAAACTACTTTATAAATAATATAACTGATATATGTTGGTGAGGCTTACTGTAAATTATTTCGTGTATAATACGACGCACATAGCATTTACAGAGAAACGCAAAATATTCCAGATACTATATTCTATACGAAGTACTGTATACACTGAGAAAAAAAATATGCCGCCTTCAACTAGAATGAATAGTTAGTCACTTTCTGAATCTCTAAACTAGAAATATAGATGTCCAAACTATGCGAGTGGGGTAAACAACTAAGCTGAATAGGCGAAATGACTTGACATTTCTAGTCTCGTGTTTTCTGGGAGAGGAAACGACATTGAACCGTTTCAGTAGCGAGAAATTATCGCTTGATTTTAGAAATGGTTTCTTAAGCTATAATTCTAGCTACTAAATCAAATCTATTGCGTTCGCATCTATTTGAAGAGATTTTTAGATAAATTTGACAACAAAAATATAGGAAAACGCGCTTGAATTCTAGTAAGAGACTCTGGAACTCTCTAAGAAATGGAACTAAAATTTATAGGGATGACATGGAACTATTTTTTCTAGAGCCATTACTTAGATTCTATATGCCAGAACCATATTTTTTTCTCAGTGTAATAGCTATGATGGCAGAAAATACATTTTTGATTATAATATGCGCTTTTAAGTTTCACTATATTTTATGGTGCGTATATATGCTATAGCGAATATATAGGGCTACATAAAAATAATCTTAAAGGTTATTAAATATGAACATAGATTATTTAGAGGTGCTTTTTACATGTGTTATGCATTTTTACGCTGAACTGCATTTAGTTTTACTGAGAAGTGTTTGTAGAATATAGATGATAAGATATATTCAGAGTTGCGCAAAGAATTGGATATACGGCCATCTATGGATCAAAATTTTTTTTAATGTGATTTTAGTAGTTTTAAGAGTGCTTTAGTTTGAATTAAACTTTAGCTAAATTATAGAGTGTAATAAAAGTCCTAGGTAAACTACAGGGTTGAACAAAAGTATTTAAGTATGTTTCTATCTATTTGTTTAAATTTATAAAAGAGATATTTCAACCTGCTATGCGTTTTCTTTCTAAACTAAATTTCCCTATCATAAAGTATATATATCAAACTACAGATGAAATACATGTCTGTTCAAAAGAATTGGAATACGGATTTGGTTATTGAAGGTAACTTCCGAAATCACTTTTTTTTAAAAAAATCTGTTTCCTAAGATTTATATTTAATTATCTTATTTACTTTATTTCCCTAAATAACGACGATCTAGATTTCAGGAGATGTTGGAAAGTATTTCATAATCCATGCTTAACGTATGATTTTTCTTTCTTGTTTAAGCTTGAGAGGTAGTAATAATTAATGAATTTCCTTCAATAAGGTCTGTGTTTAATATTAAATTTTTGCAACAAATAAGTTAAATCAATTTTTAAAAATTGGTACTTAAAACGCAAAAAAAAAACTTAGGTTCCGTTCAAAATAAATCTAAATAAATTACAGAATATTTTCATTTTTAAATTACAAATATTTACATCGCAGATTTTGATTATGCTTATGTTGAGTACGTACATAATGATAAAACACATGTAAAATAAAATAAAAAAATATATAAAAAATTTTAAGGTTTAATTCGTTTTAATTTAAAACAGTCGAGAGTAAGTTTTTAGAGTAGTTTAAGTATTAAATTTTGTTTTTATTTTCTAATGTTAAAATGGTTTAACTTATTTGTTACAAAAATCTAGCATTAAAAATATAATTAACAGAATAAATACACTGGAACCCGGTTAAAATGTTCATGGTTAATACGCAACTCCGCTTAATACACTGATTTTTCCCCCCTATCCCTTGAATATTGCCCATAAAGCTAATAGAAAATGTCACGTTTAATAAGCTAATGATGATTACGTGATCATGCTACGCGATAAATTTTCGGCTGTGTAAGAAAAAAATTACACAAAACGTGAATTAATTAATCACAATGCTCTCTTTTCGTGTGTTGCCAATTTAGCAGATTTTTTTACTGTTATTGAAATAATACTGCTTTCCAATAGCATTATTTATTTTATTTTATAACACATTAATTAAGGCGAAAATTACTAATCGGAAACAGTGATTTATATGTGAATAAACCAAAAACCCCGCTAAACTAGTGAAACTGCAAATCTTTCATCCTGCCTCCTAAAATTCTTTGTTTGTCGCTTCTTGTACGTTTTTATGTATTAAGTATTAAGCTACGTTTTAAGTATTAAGCTATAGATGTTTTCAGGTTACTCAGTTTATCATAAAAATTATGATGAGTAGATATGATCATGTCTCTTGTTAATCAGATTTTAAATGTACGTTATATGACAACTACTATGTCTTATAATGCATATTATAGGCAATTAGATATGAAAATTATAAAAATTAAACAGATATGATAACGGATGGATCCTTTCGATTTATTTTATACAGATTAATTTTCAATAAATAATATCAGAAATTTTGAATATGCATTTTAATTAAAATAAATAATTTATATTTTAAAAATAGCTTAAAAATATGCTTGATAACACATTCATAGAGAGATAAGAATTCACGCGTCAGCTATATCTGTTTCTGAAAATATCTAAAACTCGTTCAAAATTTTAAAATACAAGAGTATAATTTCAAAATACAGTGCTTTTCAATAACGTAGTTTTAAATGTTATTCCTAAGCAGATGGAGCTTTTCAACAACGAACAGAAAATAATGCAGGTTGTCCACATTATCGTTAATAAAAGTCAGAAAAAAGCGACATTTTTAACATAACAAATTTATACAAGCTGATTTTTAAATGTGTAATTGACATTATTTATTAATTTCAAAAACAGTTCTAAACCGTCACGACAGCAGTGGTTGTGGCCATGGTAACCAAAAAATTCTTTATTAAAACGGAAAAGTATGGCAACCTGATTTTAGAAAATAATCGCTGTTCGAGATAACATTGAAATATTCATAAACAGTAATCTTTTTAACCTTTTTGGGTCTGGTGTGTTATTAATAGTACATGTCTTTTAAAGGAGTATTATTTTGTTTTAAGAACTGCTGTTGCTACTATTTTAATTCAGTAATGTTAGTATATGTCAATGCATTAAATACATGACTTCATTTATATTTAGGCATTTAGTAACAATAATAATTATGATTTTTTGCTCGATTCTTTTCGTGCTGTTTGCATTTTTTTTATTTTAAACGTACATTTTATTCTTTGAATTTAAAACAAAAGTTACTATCCTGAAAGAATCATGTGTAATAAAACGCAAAATATATTAGAATGCTGCAATATAAGTTAAATCTTGTTGTAATACAATATTTTCTAATCATTTCCAAAAATTCTTCTTTAGCTTAATGTCATATGAATATTAATTGAATAATATGCAAAAGAACAGCATTCGTTGTGATTCAGAGGATGAAATATTCGTTAAACACTGATTAATCTGTTTGGATAGGTTATGTCGAGGCTATTAACGTAGAAGAAAATTTTTCTAAAAACTAAAAAAAAAATCGTATCCGAAAGGCTTAAAACAGGATTTCTTATAGGATGCAAGTTTTTAGAAGCTGTGAAATATGACCAGGGTTTGGCGAACGTAGCTTGCAGGGGACAATGCTCTCTATTAAAGAAAAAAAATAGAAATATCTTTTAAGCAAAATTGTATATTTACAAATAATTTCAAGATTAGAAATTTCTGTTCCGGTAACTTATTTTTCTATTTTGTTAATTTTACAAAATAAGTTCAATTACATAGAACTTCCAAAAACACTACATTGTCATTTCCTCCTTTTTCCACAAGATATCATGGCATTTTTCTTTTCATCTAATTTAAAACACTAAACAGAAACCATCTGAGCAAAGACTTTCAAGGAAATTAAAGGAAAGGTTTCATTTTATTTTTGCTTCCTAAATGTTTAACATTTAATTAATTAATGGTTTTTGCTACAACTTGTTAAACAGTTTTGGATAACAAGTATACAATTTTTTTTTTAATCTCGAAAATCATAGGGTCTACACCGGATCCTAGCGATCTGGTGATCTTGTCCCACTTAGGCATAAATAAATAAATAAATAAATAAATAAATCTCGAAAATCAAAAAATTGTCCTTTAAAAATTTATAAAAGTGTCATAATAAACACTTTTAATACTTTCGTTTCTATAAATAAAAATTTAATTTCCATAAATTGCGAAAATTTAATTTTTATTATATCGGTGCAAATTTTAGTATCTTTTATTTAATGTTTTATTTTAGGTATCTTGTTAAAAGTCAGTCAGTTAGAAAATACGGTGTCCAATCACTAATGCCTAAACCGTTAATCACACAGTTACAGTTACAAAATTGTTTCAAATGAGGTAAAGAAATATTTTGAAAGCGATATGGATCAATTACAACATTCCTTAAAAATTTACAAAATGTAAACGTGTGTACGGCTCCCCGGTCATAATTCTTTAAAAGAATTATACATATTTTAAAGATACATATTTCTAATAGCATTTTAAAAATGCCTCAGATTATCTAATCTAAAACTTAATTAATAAAAATTAAAGTTATCTTAAAACTTGCTCGAAGTTATTTTCTTGAGCTGCCGCGCAGAAAACAGCCTAATTTATTAAATTAATGTTCTGGATTCAAACCTTTTATTTTATTTGTGACTGGCAACGGTCCAAATAATCAACATGGCCTGAAAAATAAGATGCTTGCAGTTGTGTACGAATAATATTCTTGAATAACACTTGGAAAAATGAAGAAATTGTTGCTCATTTGCCTTTTTTAAATAAATGAATGTGTGTAGTACAATATTTAACGGTTTACAATAGTTTTTTTTCTTTTTTTGCCTTAAAGCCAGATTTTCTATAATAATGCATTTAAAATAATGTCTTCTATTGTATTCAGTCGACATTTCAAATAGTAGGTAAATGTTCTCGATATTTTTTTTGGAAAAATCTAAGATATCAAACGTTAATAGTTATCTGTACAATTTCTTACAATCATTTTGGATAATAAAACGATTATGAAATTTATTACCGTAATTTCCTGCGTATAATCCGCGGATCATACAATCATTTTTCGACCCAGAAATTTTATTAAATAAAATGTAACTTTTCAGATCGTCGTAAATATTTGCCTTCAATTACAAAATAAAATTTCTAGGTCGAAAAAGAACTGTTTGATCCGAGGATTATACGCAGGAAATTACGGTAATTTAGTGAAATTTTTAAAATAAATGTTTAAGAAACATTCAGTCTTTCCATCACGTCAAATGACAGTCAAATGTAAGCTTAGTTGCGATAGGTTGCTCTAAATTATAATTTTGTATTGCTTATAAATCATACTTAAGATGCGTATTAATTCTAAAATCTGAATGGCATTTCTAATTCACAAAAGTTTCCAGTTTTAACTAAAAGGTTAGAGCCATGGTTGTAAAAATGTCATTTCTTCACACAATAAAAAATTAATCAAAAATGAAAGAATAAAACACATAAAAGAATTGTTTTAGATATTTTTCAATCTTTTAATCAATAACAGCAATTTAAAAACCGAAAAATAAATTTTTGTTTGAAAATAGCTTCAGAATAATTTCCTTAACTTTATTCTACAACTCAAAATGTTATTCCATCACATATAGAATTTCTTTTCTAATACTTTTAGCACATTGTGTATGAATCCTCTTAGCTTGGTTCAACTGTTCCACTCCTCAAGAAATGGAATCTTCAAGTCTCGGACGGTAAATGGAAGCCTTGATCTCGCAGCAAAGCATCGTCCGATGCTCGATCAGATTCAATTCAAGAGAGCACGCTGGCCATTCCATAAGCTGTATTGTTTCATATTCAATCACGCTTCTCCACAAGACGCGCTGTATGCGGTCTGGCATTATCATGCTGGAAAACAAAGGAATCTCCAATGGCTACAGCATAAGATATAACATGAGGTCTGGTCTCAATTACTTGTCTACGTACTTTTGGGCCGTCAAATTATATTCATGAATGATATACAATTCCGTACATCCACCTATGCAGATCCTACCCCACACCATCAAACCATCTCGTCTGTATTGTGACCTTTCACGAACGAATGTGGGGTTATTTCGAGTTCTTCCTTCCCTCCTTAACAAAAAAATTCGAATGTCACATTCCAGACTGAATCGGGACTCATCTGTTAGCAGCACTTGGCTCAAATAATGTTGCGCCAATCTCGATGTTCAGCAGTCCATCTTCTTCGGGCCACACGGTGGCTTGAAATTAGTGGAATGCACCATGGCAGGTGCATAGAGATCTCCCTGATGAAGCCTATTATGTACTGTTTGGCTAGACACCCTTCAGCCTGTTGCCAAGAATAACTGTCTTTGCAGCTGAGTAACATTGTGTGTTTTGTTTCAACGAGCTGTTAAAAGTATATATCTGTCATCAGTTACTGTAATAGCACATGGCCGATCTTTCCCAGATCGACGTCTAACATTCCCTATTTCTTTGAATCGGTTTCACAGCCTTGCAAGGAGACTTCTGACGACTCCAACAGCGTTCGCGACACTTCGTTGTGTCTGTTCGAATTCAAATCAGCCTATAATACTCCATGCTTTGGTTTCTGGTAAATCACGTTTTTGAGACATTTTCAAATCACCCATTTCTCAAAAAAAAAAAAAAAAAAAAAAAAAATAATAATAATAATAATAATAATAATAATAATAATAATAATAATAATAATAAATCTGAACAATCGAGTTTCACAGTTTCACAGTTAAGCAGTTAAACAAACGTTTCTCCAACATCCCAATTTCTGTCTTTATATTCTTTTTCTGGTTTTTGACGTCATGACGTCATTAATTTGTATCTGAAGTTTTCTTCTTCTGTTTTCTGCTAGGCTTTAAATTATGGATGGTTTATTTTATGTTACTTATCGGTGTAAGTATTCGTGTAATTGCGTTATAATCATGTGCTCTTCTAATTGTTTTGAGCAGTGTAGTTCTTTCGAAGCATATGTTATGATGCTCTTCGTATTAAAAAATCTTTTTTTTTTCACTAAGAATGTTTTTATGCTGACGCAGTTGAGCATGAAACGTGGAATTATTGGTTAAAGCAAATCACTCTAAAGGGAGTTTAAAAATTCAAATTGCTAAATTTTTGTTCAGAATGCATTTTGTTAGTTTCTTAAATTAAATCTACGTTTTGTTTTCTATTTATCGCATTTTGTAAGCTGAAAATAGAGTGACAGTAGAAATTAATGTTTAAACCACATTTTTTTACAGAAAATAAAAATCAGTCTAATAAAACTCAGTTGGAGGGGTTGGCAAACAATGAAATTTGGGAGGAGCAGCGTATGGAATACGACAAGTTATTTTTCCATCCTCTGATTTCATTTCCACGCATATTTCCTAATATCTTGCGTTAATCTGGTCAGGAACCTTAATTAAAAAGAAATAAAGAAAATAAATGGAAATATTTCAAGGAGAGTAGAAGAGGGATGAAGGCTTATGATAAGGTAATCTGTTTTTTTACAGCCAGAGAAAACTCATTGGCGTATTTTGTACGTTAGCCCCCTCCCCCTTACCTCTCGTTTGTAGATTAAAAGTATTCAGCTAATTGAATGGGAATCTCAATATATAGATTTTTTTGTAAAAAAGAATCCCCTGTTTAAAATAAGTTAGTCACATACAAATTTTCTTTATTTTCTTAAAGTTCAGCGGATTTCTCGGAAAGTTAATGTAGAACTCCACACACCATAGGTTAAGAACCTTGATTTTACAAGATTTCTCAAAAAATAGGCATCCGAATTTAAAATTTAACAATTCATAATTTTAGTTAATATTCATGATGGAATGAGGGATTTATTCATAAAGTAGTTTATAAAATTTTTATACAGTAACTTTAAAATATTTTAGAGTTTCCTCAATAGGTAGCACTGCATTGCCACAACCAGTCAGAAAGTTAAGACTGACATAAAAAAAAATTGAGTTAAAAATCGCCTATTTTTTACTTTCCATTCCACTCAGATATAAAAGAAAATTGGAGCATTTTTTTAAAGTTTAAGGCCAGTTTGAGCCATATAAGCTATTCATTAAAATTTTAAATATTTTATAAACATGTTGCATTTTTCAACTTCGTAATTAGTAAATATTTTTTAACTAGCTTGAGAGCCTTTCTTGTGACATACTGTGGGCTATAAAAACAGAAATTAATTAAATCTAACATAAGTTACTTTCATTATTTTTACTAGTGAAAAATGCTCCAAGGAGCAGTGCAAAAGCAGAATATGATTTTAATTGAGCATTAAAAAGTAATGGACAAGTGCTTCTGTTAATTACTGAGCATGAGGAAGGATAAGGGATCCCTTCTTGGCTACAACTCACTTCAATGCCAACTTTGAAAAAATCATATTTGCGCTTTTTCCATATAAAAGAAATTTGCGGTTCTTTAGTAGAATTTTCCACCGTGCTTTAGATGTTAACCAGGGGTGTAGTCATAAAAATAACATAAGATATATGCTCTAAGCAGAGGGATATTCTAGAATGTGTATACTATAAGCTTTCTTGAAAAACAGAGGGTATATGGTGTTCTATTAAAAAGTCCAGAAGGTGTACGGCGTATAGCCTGTACTACATCTCTGATGTTAACTGCACTGTTCACTCTGCACTATACTACAAATCAATTTTCTGTGCAATTATACACTTAGGGTATGCTTGGTGGCAGTGCATGAATGTGATACCTGCAGGAACTAGGTATCTGGCATTATGTCGCCTTCTTTTACATTTATGTCTAATTAAGCTGCATCTTTACTGGTTACGTCTTTACACTATACATTTTTATAGTAACTGCGACTGATTTGTTTTCACGGAAAAAGCGCAAATATGATTTTTTCAAAGTTGGCATTGAAGTGAGTTGTAGCCAAGAAGGGATCCCTTATCCTTCCTCATGCTCAGTAATTAACAGAAGCACTTGTCCATTACTTTTTAATGCTCAATTAAAATCATATTCTGCTTTTGCACTGCTCCTTGGAGCATTTTTCACTAGTCCTTCTATTTTGCCATATTCCATAGGGATACTGCACAACTTGTTTTGTATTTTATATATAGAAAACAAAATTTTATTTGTATTGAAATTAAAAAATGCTACATACTCTAATACTCTGGTGTTACAAATTAAAAAAAATTTTAAACAGGTTTTTCTATACCAAAATTCTACGGTGGTTTTCAAAAAAAAAAAAAAAAAAAAAAAAAAAAAATCAGTTTTTTACTAAAGTGAATAAAATAATAAATCCTTTCAAAGAATAGATTTTTCATTCAAATATCCATTATTTTTGCCAAAAACAGGAACTTTTTTTATGCAAGAGTAAAGTTTTATACAAAAACCATGCTTCTTTTTTTTCTTAATCCGTATTTATTACGGACTTATTAAAAACGTACTCCACCGCTTTTATAGAAAACGATTGCTTTACTGTGTTATGGAGCATTCTCATTGGCCATAAAGAGACATTCTATAAAAGCTGTGGAGTGACTCTGCAACAAATGGGTCAAATTTTTAACAGTGCACTGTTAAAAATCTGCTCCATTTTGCTGCAACGCCCTCCACCACTTGTATATAATATCTCTATTCCAACCAATGAGAAAGCGCCATTTCACGGCTAAGTAACCGTTTTCTGTACAAGCAGGGGAGTGCGTTGCAGCAAAATGCAGCAGATTTTTAACAGTGTGCATATCCTTGGCGCTATAGTTTACAGGAGTGGTACATTGTTCAAAATTTGAAACTTTTGCTGCATCGCCACTCCATCGCTTTGATAGAATATCTCTATTTTGATCGATGAGAATCCTCGATAATGCATTTAAGTAATCGTTTTCTACTTATCTACTATATCGTTTCCGTATATTTATTTTTTCAATCAGCACCAAGGTGCGCACTTTATTAGAAGACGCGCTCTATTAGAGGGCGCATTCTATTAGAATAAATACGGTATATACTTATAATAAATACACTTTGTTAAAGTACAGGGCCCCAATATTTGACAGGCATGCCAGGCATTTTTGCCATTGATGCCATTGTGCTAAAAACAAAATATAAATAAATGAAAAAAATGGATAAAATATAAATTTGGCATGGTGCAAAAATTGCCTAATTTAAAATTAAAAATCAAATTTGACAGCCACCAGGGCTAGACACCGTGCATAATTATTCAGTAAATGATTCATTAAAAAATGACAAAAATCAGCATGTCAAAAATTTAAAAAAAATTCATAATTCGTTAAAAAATTAAGTTAAAAATAAGAGAAAAAAAAGCATTCTGTATTTTTTTTATGCTTAATCGAATGGTGTAACTGGTTTTTCTCTCCGATGATCACAAGTACCTTAGATTGATGACTGCTATTCTTTTATTTCATCTTGTAAAAAAACTGTTTAACGTAAAGCTATGAATTTTTGCAGGATTAATTAGCATCGCAAAATCTTTAAAATAAACTTTACCGCAACATTCTATCTGCAATAGAACGTTAGATATACCCATTTATGACAAAGTTTGGAAAATACGCAATTTCAGAAAAACCGCCCAGCGAAATAACGTTTTTTCGATGACTACATCGGGATAAAAAGTTTGTCTTTTGTTTAAAAAAAAATTAAGTTTTTATCTTTAGTAGTTTTCGAGAAAAGTGCTGTGACACAAAATTTTTGTCCGATTTTCAGAATACTCTACAGTACACCTACAGTATGCCATAAAAAAATAATTTTTGTTCTATGTTGTGCTTCTTGGTCAGACGAACATTTAAAAAAAATCATCAAAATTGGATAAGTATTTAGTTAGTTATTGCAAAAAGAAAAATTGAAAAATCCGTGTGCATTATCGCTCAATCATATTATTGTTGCGCGCTGCCGCGCGCACAATGATGTTTCACATGATGGATCATGTTTTCCTTCCAATTAAATTAATTTCCTCAATGCTTACTTTAGTCATCCCAAAAAAAGCATTCATTAACTAGTAGAAACGAAATGCATTTCAGATATCCAAGAACTAAAATATAACACATTATCAGTCGTCTGTGATTCCCTAATTCCTGTCTGCGTTCATTTTCTTTTAACATCCTAGTAATCCCTTCACTGTCACAGCGAAAAGAAATCCATACAAACAAATTAGTAAATTGTTTTGTAACTAATTGAGCAAATGCGGTTCCTAGCAAATCGTTCGTAAATAACAAATTTATTTTCTTTTACTCTGATATTTTGGGCTTAGTAAAACTAGCAAACACTGCGAGAGATTTAGTGTGGTTTGTATTTATTACACTTTAATGAATATTGATTTATTTTTTGTATTTTAGGTTCTATTAAATTAGAAAAATTAATTGAACGTAAGTTAGAAGCTTAATTTAGAATTGTTTTGTTTAGTTTAAGTAAAAAATATGCTTTGGGAATTGTCAAAAGAAGTATTTTAACTTGAAGTATTATGTTTATATGTAAATTCCGTAGTTATCAATGCGTTTCGTAGTTGGTGTAAATAATAAATTTGTTATCCATGATTATTTTCGCCTCTATTTAGAATAACTACGATTTGCATGATATATATTAATGATAATATGTACACACACACACATATATATATATAATTAAAATAGTGTAGTGAGACTGACATAAAAAATTGCCTACTTTTTACTTTGCGTTTTAATCAGCTATTAAAAAAAATGTAGATGGTGAGGGGGAGGGGGTATTTTCTAAAATTTTCATATCAGTTTGAACCAAAATGAACCAGGTAAACTATTCATTAAAATTTGAAATTTTGTTATTATTAATATATGCAATTTTTTTTATCAAAGTAATAAACATATTACTTTTTTCAACTTCATATTTAGCTAATAATTTTTTTAACTAGCTTGCCTGCCTTTTCTGTGACATCCCATGGGTTATAGAATCAGAAGTTAATTAAATCTAACATAAGTTACTTTCATTATTTTTATGTTTCACACAATGAATGTTTTTCTTTCAATTAAATTAATTTCATTAATAATTACTTTAGTAGTCCTGAAAAAAAGGCATTCATTAACTAGTAGAAACGAAATATATTTCAGATATCCAAGAACTAAAATATAACACATTATCAGTCGTCTATGATTCCCGAATTCATGTCTGCGTTCATTTTCTTCTAACATTCTTGTAATCCCTTCACTGTCACAACGAAAAGAAATCCATACAAACAAATTAGCAAATTGTTTTGCAGCTAATTGAACAAATGCGACTTCAAACAAATCGTTCGTAAATAACGAATTTATTTTCTTTTATCCTGATATTTTGGGCTTAGTAAATCTAGCAAACACTACGAGAGATTTAGTGTCAGGGCCTGATTAATGCATGGGCCTCCGGGGTAGCGTTGCAAAGGTTAGAAAAAACCCGGTTTAAACCGGGGAATAAACCGGGTTTTTATGAATAAATCTGGAAAAAACCCGGGATTTTTTGGAATAATTCGGTTTTTTGGGAATAAACCTGGGAATAAACCTGATCTATTGGAAATAAACCCGGGAATAAACCGACTTTTTGCAACTCTACTCCGGGGCCTTGTCCCTGGGCCCACCAATTTCAAAGGCCTAAAAACTATATGGCAGACTTTTTTTCCTTAATCAAATACTTTTCAAACAATAATGTTTTATAAAATATGAAACGTAAAATTTAAATATTCTAAATGACTCAATGAAATTTTTGGAAGCTTTTAACCATAGGCATTTTTTACCCAAACAACTTTGTCAACTTATCAAATAAACTTTCTTTTTTTTCTCAAAGTGCCACCGAAAATAGGTAGGTAGGGGGGGGGGGCAACTTTTTAACAGGCCATGGGCCCAATTTCAGCTTGATCGGGCTCTGTTTAGTGTGGTTTGTATTTATTACACATTAATGAATATTGATTTATTTTTTGTATTATAGGTTCTATTTAATTAGAAAAATTAGTTTAATATAAGTTAGGAGCTTAATTTAGAATTGTTTTGTTTATTTTAAGCAAAAAATATGCTTTGAGAATTGTCAAAAGAAGTATTTTAATCTGAAGTATTACGTTTGCATCTGAATGTTGTAGTTATGTATGAGTTTCATAGCTGGTGTAAATAATAACTTTGTTATTTATGATTATTTAGAATACCAAAAATTTGCATAATATATATTATTAAAATATATATATATTACTAATTTTAATTTTTTTTTCGCCAAAACTAACCTTTATACAATCTTAATTTTCTTATAATAATATTCCGTACTTACTTCAAATTATTAAATTAAAATCTTGTTTCTAAATCTAATCTGTTAATCTTTATGCAGACGATATAAATTCTTAATTTGCCTTAAAAAACATTATTCCAGTATGCGTAAATTTAAAAAGATAGCTCTAAATTAAAAATATTCTTAATTAAATTTTTATTTCTTAATATTCCAAATAAAATTCATTTTTCTATGTTTTTATCAACCCTTTTTAAGAAAGTCTTATTAAATTTATTCCAAAACCATACCTTTCAAAAAATATCATTATTTTATTTTATCTATTTATTTATTTTTCCTCCGTCAACCTTTGATAGTGTGCATATTAATAAATTCATTTCTTTTCTTTTTCTCTTAAAATTAATCATCTCTAAAAATCGTCTGCCTAAGAAATCCTGAGTCGATTATAAATTGGTTAAATAATATTTTTTTTTTAAATAAAACTGTCGTCTGAATGAACTGTTTAATCTCGAAGCTGGACAAGAATTCTGTTTACATAAAAGAATGATGGTTTGAGGTAGCGTTGCAAAGGTTAGAAAAAACCCGGTTTAAACCCGGGAATAAATCGGTTTTTTAGGAATAAAACTGGAAAAAACCCGGGATTTTTTGGAATAATTCGGTTTTTCGGGAATAAACCTGGTAATAAACCTGATCTATTGGAAATAAACCCGGGAATAAACCGACTTTTTGCAACTCTAGTTTGAGGTTACAGAATGTTCTAGAATTTTCTTTTTAGATTTAAGAGGGGAAGCCTCGAGCTGAGAAGGGGGATTCTTGGGTTTTTTCTTCGATGAGTACGGCTCGCTGAAATAATGATGGAATGTTTCGGTAAAAGACAGTTTGCAAAAGGAGCTTTTCCCTTTCTCATGACTACGGATTAAATAAATGAACTTACAGAAACCAATGAGTAATTTATTGGATCCTCTACATCTATTTATTTATTTTCCTCGGTGGTCATGACTTCTGTACGGTGAAAGGGAAACCCGGCGTTGATGTCTCTGGCTCCTAACTTTTAAATCGTCACAATATACTCTAAAGTCCGACAGTATTGTTTATGCCTGTGCTGCCTTTTCGGATATTTAAAGAAAATTGCGATGGACCAAAGCAGAACATGGTATCGCCGAAGTTCGATTGAATTGTATGTTCTGAAGGACATTCTATATGGTAGTTTCGGCTTGCTAATGAAATCGGCTGTGGAACGAAATGATGATAGGTTTGTGAATCGCCGATAATCGACTTCTCTTGAATGTTCTTGTGCCAAAATCGCCGTAATTTCTTACTTAATTAAAGTAAAAGAAATGCTCTTTTTAAAGAACTTCACAGCTATGCTTAGAAAGATGCTAATCTGAAAGAATTAGTGCTTGCTTTGAGTTTGCTTGTGTGTTCCATGACGATTGAGATCCATTCTTTCATAGTCGAGAAAAAGTAGTTCTCGTGATGATGAAAAGAAAAAAAAATAATAATTACAAGACCATTTCTTGTAAATTGGTAAATAGACAAATATTTTTCGAGATAGTTGAGCCCAATAGGATTTCGGTGAGAATTTTTTCTGAGTGTTTTGATCATTATTATTTGTATACTTTTTATGTATTTATTTAAATTAATTATTCTCTGTTTGTCAGGTTTTTTTATTTGATTATTTGTCTGTGAATTTTATTTACTTGCCTATTTATGAGTATTATTATTATTATCATTATTATGTGTTGGAGATTGAAACATTTTTGCTCTTAAAGATTAAATTGAAGAGTATGATATTCTTAGAGAATTACTGTTGTATATTAAAGATTATTATGATATTTTTATGCACGTTTAAAGATAAGTTCGTAATAATAATGAAGTATAAAAGAACTTAGGGTGCGAATGCACTTTACTCTCCTTCTTGGCGCGATTTTCAAAAATTGCCAAAATGGTGCGTTTTTGCGTCTTGTCTCCCGGAGCTTCTTGCTCCAAGGGTCGCCACACACTACAGAGACATGCGTCAAAAATCGTGCAACATGACGCAGTCAAACCGGTTTTTACTTTGTTATCAGGGTGAAACTGTCTCATGTCGTACGTTTTTTCGTTCAATGTTTCACTGGTGTGTGGCGGGCCCAAGAGACAAAGCACATAAAATACCAAAAAAAGGAGAATTTTTACTTACCCGGGGCCGCTGTTTTGCTTCGGATTAAATTGCTCCGGATATTCCTATTTTGCTCCGGATTGAATGGTCAATCATATACTTTTTCCCGCAAACTTTCAAGAGCGTAAAGTATTTGAATACTTTGCTTCCTCATTCAAACAATCAACAACATTCTTTCTGAAATCAACAACTTCCATAGTAGTTACTGAATGGTATCTAACTAAATATAAAAAGAGGAAAATTCAAAAAAATAAACTCACTCGTTGAATGCAAGACGCAACTCCAATAAACAATCCTACCGGAAGCAATTTCTAAGCGGGAATAACGATATTCAAAAATTTAAAAGCTCTCTTTCAAGTTCTCATCTTTCGTCCAATCAGAAAACATTTAACAAAAAGGAGCGTCCAATCAGAAACGGCTTAGAAATCGGTAGCCGGAGCACTCCTTAGGGTTGCCATATTGAAGATCCGAGAGGAGAAAATGAAAATGCAGGGTTACCATATCGAAACATTTATCGCTAAAAAAGTCGCTTTGGCGAAGGAGAGTAAACTACATTTCACCCGAACTTAGAAGCTCAAGTTATTTTTTAAAAAGTACATTTTCTATTTTATTGATATTTGTTTGTTATCAAGAACTATTCTCAGAATACACTATTTTCATGATAATGTTCCTACAACTAAACATTTGAGCTGAAAATTAAGTTAACATTTATGTTTTTCCTTTTATTTGTTAGAATTTCTGGTTAGAGTGAGCTTTGGTTCCCGGATTCTTATAATTTATTTAAATTCAGTAAGAAAGATGGAACTGTACAAGGCTGTTGCTTGAATTTTGACTGATAAGTATGATTAATTTTTTCAGTAAATTTTGTGATTTTAAGTAAGAAATTACCTATAATTAAAATTTTTGAATCTGTTTATGATCTATAAAATAATAGAATTAAAAGTTGATCCCAATTTAAGGTATATCTATGATATTTACAATTTCTGTTTTATTACACAAAATTTCTGGTTAAAGTTAGCAGCTAAATATAGTAATTTTGAAAAAATATGTAATTGATAGAAATCATTAACTTTGAAATTTATTGCGAATGATTTTACGATCAGGATTTAATAAAGAAAATAGAAGTGTTTCATTTATTCTAATGAGTAAGAATAAAAAAATTATGGAAGATCCTAAATTCGTACCGTTTGACCCGAGTTCTGGAATGAACATTTTGTCTTGGTTAACTTATTTTGATAAAACATGTGATAGGGAACAGAAAAATCTAGAATGGAAATTTAATTTTACTGTGCAATATTTGAAAGGGGAAGCGCAAAAAATTTATATCAATGACTGCTTAAATTGTACGGATTATGAACAAATTAAGAAAATTTTGATAGAAAGACTCATTGAATTAGACTTCCCGAGTTTTTCTGATTTTTCAAATCTGAAATTAGATAATTTAGACAATTTAGAAACTTATTTTCGTAAAAAAGTGGAAATTGGTAGGAAATTACATCTTAGTGAAAATATACTATTACAAGGTTTAACTGATGGTTTAAAACCAGAATTCAAAAACAGTATTATTATAAATCCTCCTAGTAGTACCACCGAAGGGTACCGGGTTGTCAAACAATTCGTGGAAGTTTCCACCCCACTAGTTTCAAACCAAGTAATAAATCAACCCTCAGCTAGACAAAATTTTCAACCTTTTCAACCAGCTAGGCCCTGGATTCAGCCAGTTAGGCCCAATAAAACATCTAGGAATTGGATTCCCCAAAGGCAATCTCAAAGGCCCAGAATTTGCCAAAATAATTATATTGAGAATTCATATCCTTCAAGACCTTGTAGGATATGCACAAATAGGGGTGTGAGTAATGCTTTTCATTGGGAAAGAGAATGTATTTTTAGGAATGAGGTACCAGCCTCTGATACTTTTCCAAATATCTCACAAAATAATTCTCATAATGTTTGGCAATTAATTGTGTATGGATGTAAAAATAATTATAATTTGCCATGTGTTGTAGATACTGGCTCAACTATTGCAATATTGCCACTTAAATTTGTTAAAAAACTTAATGCTAAAATTGAGACTATATCCTCAGTTACCATTGGTCAGGCAAAAGGATTTTTACATATAAATAAAAAAGGTAGTGTTCTTCTAAAAGTGGGTAAAATTAAAAAATATGTTAACTTTTTAGTATGCAATACAAATTTGGGTTATGCTATTTTGGGGTTAAAAGAATGTTCTAAATTTAAATTAACCATAGAATGTAAAAATTGTATTGTAAGGCAGGGAAGGAAAATTATAACTAACAGTATATCCATACATAATGAGAGATCCCTTCATTTCAATACAGTAAATATGGACCAAGTACAGCAGAACAGGGATCAATCTAATGAATTTGTAACCTCAGAATATAAAAGAAATATGAAATTAAATACTGGTAATAATGTAGCAATAGATAATTATGATAATGAAACACTGAATGCAAGTAATCATGATATAGAGTTACAATCTACTTGTGGAAATATTATGAAAAATGAAGACTGTGTTGAATATGATCACGAAATTAATGAGCATCCTGATTATAGAGGTTCCATGACTCTTCAAAATTTTCGCGATAATTCGGATTCAGATTTAACTGAGGAAATAAATTTAATTCAAGATGTAAATTTAAGGAAATTAGTTCATATTTATAGTGATATTTTTGCAAAGCATAAATATGATGTGGGTAGGACAAATATTGAACCACAACCCGTTATACTAAAATCTGACCTACCTATATCTTTGAGGCCCTACCGAACATCTGCCCTAGAAGAAATAGAAATAAAAAACCAAATTCAATCTTTATTAGCAGCTGGACTGATAAAGGAAAGTAATAGCCCCTATTCTGCCCCTGTTACACTAGTTATGAAAAGAGAGGAAGGTAAAAAAACGCGACTATGTATAGACTACAGAAAATTAAACGCAATAATTAAAAACGATGCAGAACCCTTACCCCGTATCGATGGAATTTTAGAGAAATTGAGTAGTGCTCAGTATTTTTCAACTTTGGATTTAGCCTCTGACTACTGGCACATACCAATACATCCATCCGATACAGAAAAATTAGCATTTGCAACCAATTTTGGACTCGTGCTTCCTTTTGGCATAAAAACTGGCCCTCCCATATTCAATAGAACCAATAGAAAGATCCTTAATAAATATAAAATCGACTTTGCGTGCCACTATTTTGATGATATTATAATTTTCTCTTCCTCTTTTGAATAACATTTAAACCATTTAGCTCAAATTTTTGACATTTGCAAACAAGAAAACATTAAACTTAAACTTTCTAAATGTAAATTAGGCCAAAATAAAATCAATTTCTTAGGTTATGAAATCACTAATGGAACTATAACACCAGCAAATGCCAATATTGAAACCATCAAAAATTTAAAACCTCCTTCCAATATGAAAGAGTTACAACGATTTCTAGGTTCCATTAATGTTTACCATAAATTCATAAATAAATATGCTGAAATTAGATATCCTCTAAATCGATTACTTAAAAAAGACACAATATGGGAGTGGAACTCAGAGTGCCAGGAGTCTTTTGAAAAATTAAAAAATTCTTTAATTGCAAAACCAATCCTCAAAATTTATAATCCTAAATTACCTTTACATATGTTTGTAGATGCCTCTCAGATAGCAGTAGGTGCCGTTCTAAAACAACCTGATAAAGATAATTTCTTACATCCTATTGCTTATCATTCTAGAATTTTGAAGAGTTATGAGCAAAATTATTTCATAACAGAATTAGAATGTTTAGCTATTATAGATACTCTTGACAAATTCTATCATTACTTTCATAGTATCAAGTTTACAATTCATACGGACCACGCATCTCTAGTATGGTTAAAGAGTGTTAAAAACTTAAGAGGTAAGCTTTTTAGATGGTCACTCAAACTTAGTATGTTTGATTATGAGATAAAATATGAAAAGGGTTCAACAAATGTCGAAACAGACATGTTGTCACGAAATCCTGTTTGTCATTTTAATCAACATATTAGTTTATTGCTAGATAGGAAAGAAATTATAGACATGCAAGACAAAGACAATGTTTGTGACAAAAAATATAAAAAAGAGAATGGAATTATTATAATTCAGAAAAAGGGATTCCAAAAAATTGTTGTACCAATATCATTAAGAAAAAAATTACTCCATATTGCTCATGATAATTTTGGACATTTAGAGATTCAAAAAATGCTTAATTTAATATCTCCCAACTATTATTGGCCTAATATGACAATAGACATTACAGAATTTGTTAAACATTGCGATACCTGTCAGAAAAATAAAAAACCAAAACAGAAAAGATTCGGCTTATTACAAGCTATGCCAACCACAGATCAACCTTTTGAATGTCTTTCTATTGATACTGTTGGTAGATTTAACTATTACAACTCAAAAAAAAAATTCTTACACATAATAATAGATCATGCAACTAGGTTTGTTTGGGCTTTTCCCTCCAAAAATGTTACCACTGAAACATACACTAACTGTTTAAAACAAATTTTCAATATCAAAGCACCTCAAAAAATACTTAGTGACAGGCATAAATCTTTCAGATCTCCAAGATTTAAGAAATTCCTTAGAAATAATCATGTTCAACAGCGTTTTACATCCGCACATCATCCTCAGACCAATGGAAAGGTAGAGCGCGTTAATCAGACTATAGTTACCAGGCTTAAATGTAAAGTTAATTCCACTTTTTCTAAAATACCTTGGACTAGATTATTAAACCAAGTCATCGAAGAATACAACAATACGTCCCATTCTATCACCAAATTCCCACCTGCCTATTTATTTTAGGGTCAATTGCCTTATGAATCTCCTTTAAAACAAAACTATTACCCTCCAGTAGACAAAGCCCTCAAAATTGCGAAAGCGCGAACTCAGGAATTTCACCTTAAAAGTAAAAGACTCTATGATCGAAATTTTGCCGAATGCCCATTAAAAATACAAGACTCTGTAATTTATGAAGAATTTAAATACCCTAACACTCGAAAATTAGAACCTACTTTCTCTGGACCATATAAAATTATAAATAAACTTTCTGATGTAACTTATGAAATAGATAAATTTAATTATGAGACAGGACAGAATTCCGTTATTGTGCATGTTTCTAAATTAAGACCCTATTTTTCACCCGAAGATTTTAAACTGTTTCATGAGCAACCCAAAAAAAAAAAAAAAAAAAACCTCAGATACAAGCACAATCACTAGATCAAACTAAAGTCAAGACAGTAGATTAAATTTTAATTCTTATTCCTTAAATGTTTTATCACCATAATTTTCAACATTAGCAGGTATGTTCTTGGTGCACAACAAGAATATTACTTGTTTTTGGGAGTTTTTGGGGTTAAATTGGGCTCCTTATGCAGGCATAAGGTGTACACTTTGATTGTAAAAGCTTCCAAATTGATGTTGATAAATTAATTTTAAGTTTGTTTAAGTCTAACTATATTTACTCATGTATTTGACATTAGTATTATTCTATTTATTCAGCAGATATTTATGTTATAACAGTTATAAAATCTGATGATTCTACTCAAACCTAAACATAATATGTGATTTTCAGTGATTGTGAAAACTACAGATATTAAAAGTTTTTTAAAAAAAGCAAAGTATTTTTATTTCCATTTCTCAATTAAGAATGACAACTTTTATTCCTATTTGTTTTTATTATTAAAGTTTATAAACCATGTGTAGATAAAACATTATTCTACATTTGGCATTTGAAAACTTATAACCAAATTTGACAATTTTGTAAAAGAGTATCAGAGAGGAATTATTGTAAGGAAATACTGGTTGAGAGTTCATTTTCTAAATAGTTAGATTTAATTTTATTTGGATTTTGGAATTATTATGATTTTTTTTATTTATACTTTCGGCTAGCAAAAAATACTTTCTTATGCTATTAGAAGATAAGAAAATTATTTAGTTGCTATGTAATTATTTTTATCCTCAACCAATATTTTCCCTATCAATAATAAAAAAAATAGTGATATTTTCTTTTGATTATACTCTTGTTTTACTATTATTATTATTATTATTATTATTTCTATAATGAAGTTTAGTATTAATTATACTCTTATTAAAAAATATTAGGATATGGAGTCTTATTATGCTACTTATTATTATTGTTATTATTATTATTTAAATTTTTTTATATTATTTATTATTAATTTTTGAAGTGATAATATTTATTGTTAGAAATTTGACATATTATTAAAAAACGTTGGAATCCAACAAAAAACATAAGATTAAAACCAAAGATTAAACAAGATTTGAAGATCTTTAATTAAAGAGACTGTATTCAATGGACATTGAAAAAGACTCTTTTATACATTCTTGAAAGACTTTTTTTAACTGAAGGATTTTGCATAAAATAAACTACTGATTAAGTCCGCGAAATTCTATAAACTCCCATGAAGGAGATTTCTTATTGTTTTTATTATATTTTAAAAATTTCTCGCTTATTAATATTTATAACTTATTTACTTTTATTGTATGTATTATCTCCTATGCACTTACAAATAGTAAGTGATATTGTAACATTATTGTATTTCTTTCACGAAAATGCTCCTACCTAAATTTAATTCAGATTAATTTTCTCTTAACTATTTTTTTTAATCGCTAATATTTTTTATATTGCGTTAATTTTCTTTTCTTCCATCTCTTGGCTTCCTGAGTTCGACAGTTTTATTCCAAAATTTAACTTTTCTAAATTATTATATTTCTGTTGTCTGAACTTGTAGTTTTATTGAACTATCAATTTCATACAAATTTTCGGGGAGGGGGGATAAAATTACAAATTTTAAATTTTTTTTCGCCAAAACTAATCTTTATACTATCTTAATTTTCTTGTAATAATATTCCGTACTTACTTCAAATTATTAAATTAAAATCTTGCTTTTAAATCTAATCTGTTAATCTTTATGCAGACGATATAAATTCTTAATTTACCTTAAAAAACATTATTCCAGTATGCGTAAATTTAAAAAGATGGCTCTAAATTAAAAATATTCTTAATTAAATTTTTATTTATTCCAAATAAAATTCATTTTTCTATGTTTTTATCAACCCTTTTTAAGAAAGTCTTATTAAATTTATTCCAAAACCATACCTTTCAAAAAATATCATTATTTTATTTTATCTATTTATTTATTTTTCCTCCGTCAACCTTTGATAGTGTGCATATTAATAAATTCATTTCTTTTCTTTTTCTCTTAAAATTAATCATCTCTAAAAATCATCTGCCTAAGAAATCCTGAGTCGATTATAAATTGGCTAAATAATATTTAAAAAAAAAATAAAACTATCGTGTGAATGAAGTGTTTAATCTCGAAGCTGGACAAGAATTCTGTTTACATAAAAGAATGATTATTTGAGGTTACAGAATGTTCTAGAATTTTCTTTTTAGATTTAAGAGGGGAAGCCTCGAGCTGAGAAGGGGGATTCTTGGGTTTTTTCTTCGATGAGTACGGCTCGCTGAAATAATGATGGAATGTTTCGGTAATAGACAGTTTGCAAAAGGAGCTTTTCCCTTTCTCATGACTATAAATTAAATAAATGAACTTACAGCAGCCAATGAGTAATTTATTGAATCCTCTACATCTATTTATTTATTTTCCTCGGTTGTCATGACTTCTGTACGGTGAAAGGGAAACCCGGCGTTGATGTCTCTGGCTCCTAACTTTTAATCGTCACATATATATAGGGTAACCTGCGGTAATTTTCGGGAAAAAAACACAGCTTTTGCAATTACTTTCGAATAAATGATTATTTCTTTTGACTTTCTCTTGGTAAAATCATCACATACATGACAATTATTTTGAAAAAATTTCAGATAATTAGCATTAATAATATAAAAATAAATGAATAAAATTCTGTGCAAAAACTACTCGTGGTTTAGGGTAATTTCCAGACACATAAGGGATAATTTTCAGACATCTATTTGTGGGACTATTTAAAAGTCAGATTTGAACATCAACTATGTTATAACAGTAATTATGAGATGCCGTTGTAAAATGATACGGCACAAAACGAGGTATATATTAGCCAATTCTGAATACAGAAAAAAGGCATGAAATCGCAACTGTAAATGTACACCTGAAATACATTTATATTTTCGTTTATAAAAATAAATTATATTTACTTTTTCACATACTATAAAAATTAACAGGAAAAATAACAGCCAATTTTACTGTGAATCGCTGCATCTGCATTAAAATATAGCGTTTTTGTAACTTCAGTATTGACTTACAGTAAAACTGCTGTTACTTCAACCCATCCAAGACCAGCCTGACAACATTCCAAATGAGTTATCCTAAGGCAATCAAGAGAAAACAAATTATTATTAGCGTTCATATCGCTCAGTTGTTAGCATCTTTCTGAACATGTGCTTAATACTGCAATTCAAAGTGGCGCTTTTTAATACACAAAGAGGAAATTCGATACTATACATTTTAAAAATTCAGGATAAATTACATTTTTATGCTTATTTGTATCATTGATTTAACAACTATTAAATAACCAGCTCTTTTTCATAATGCGAGATACAAATTTCGCATTTGACCAAATGAATATAAATATAGTTCTTAAATCGTTTGCTTAAGCATTGAATATTTTCTCTTAAATTATAACAAAACAGAATTTTTCCGATTTAGATTTTTTTCCCTCAAAATTATTATTCATACTTATGTGTACTCATTATAAGTACAAGATGGAAAAAAACTTATTATATAACTAGATATATTTTGTTTATATATATATTTCAACTATACATTTCAAAAAATGTATTTGATGAAGCATCAGGTATGAAGGATTAAAAAACATTGCTTCATAAGAAGAGAATTAAATCGTAACAATTATCCAACCCACTCGAACATAAGCATTTTATAAACTTAAAGCGATGCCCTTTAATGTATGGAAAAGTTACATTTGAAACAATCCTCTTAATTCAAATATAAACAAAATATTTTGAATGTTAATAAAGCATTCAAAACAAAGTATTTTATTTTAAAAAATCTTTTTAATTACAATTCTTTATAAGTGCATTCATAAGTACACTGCTCAAAACAATTAAAGGATATTTGAAGTTTTATATAAAATAAAGATATAAACGAAATTTTTTTTACCGAAAATAGAAGAAAAGAATCCCAAATGCAAATTTTTGTGGTTTTCAAACTGTGGAGTATGCAAAATTTGAGTTCGACGTCAAAAACGTCGCTTCAGCAGCAGCGAATGAAATTTGACTTTCAACTGGATAAAAAAGAATGAAGACTACGATAATCGGCATTCAGTGATTGCTTTGTTTCGATGAGTACGATGTCTCAGCAGCGAAGTCATTTGACAGATTCAGAAGCTTGGAGAATTCTTGGTAGGATAGAAGGGGGCCAAACTCAAGCCGAAGTAGCGCAAGCCATTGGAGTGTCACAAAGTGTCGTTTCCAGGATCTGGAACCGTTTTTTGGAGAGTGGATGTGCAGGCCGAAGACGAGGGCAAGGTCGTAGACGGGCAACAAAGCCCAATGAAGATCGGTATTTAGCGTTACCAGCTCGGAGACACCGAAACATGAACGCTACTCTTCTCCAACAACACCTTCGCTCGGCTACAGGCGCCACGATTTCAACTCAGACTCTCCAAAACCGGCTCCATGTAGTAGGCCTGTATGCTCGCCGACCGATGGTATGTGTTAGATTAACATCAAGGCATCGTCGCGACCGCAGGGAGGGGGCAATCGAGAATGTCAACTGGAGGAGAAATGAATGGAGCAATATTCTGTTTTCTGACGAGTCCCGTTTTTCTGTGCATCTAGATAATAGGCGTATTTTCATCTGAAGGGACCGTGGCAGTAGGAATAAATCTGCGATCGTGCACGAAAGTGTCAGATTTGGCGGTGGAGGAGTATTGGTGTATGGTGGCATCTCCATTGACGTGCGCACTGACCTCTACATCATTCGAGATGGAGCTCTGACTGGTCGCCGATATAGGGATGAGATCCTCAGACCTATTGTAGTCCCTTACGCTGCAGCAATCGGAGGTAACTTCATTTTAATGGACGATAACTGCAGGCCACATCGTGCAAACCTGGTGGAGGATTTCCTTTTCGAGGAAGGAATCGTTCGAATGGAATGGACTGCGTTTTCTCCAGACATGAATCTAATCGAGCACGTTTGGGACGCTCTAGGAAGACGAGTTTCTGGCCGCCAACTCTCCAAGAACTGGAAGAGCTCTTCTGGAAAAGTGGGGCAGAATACCCCAACTCGTCATTAATAGCCTCATTGAGTCCATGCCTCAAAGGTCTTCAACGTTGCTGGCTGCCCGTGGAAACCATACCCCCTACTGAAAATGATTTTCTTTGAAGAAAACACCTTTTCTTATTTTTTTTTCCTCATATGCACAAATTGTGTTTTTCTCCTTTTGTACACAAATGCGCAATAAAATGCATTTTTTTGCCAAACATGTGTAATTTATTCTCATATAACCTACTATGTCTGTCGACCATGTATTAATCAGCCAAAAAGTTTCCCAGATACAAAATCCAACCTAAAACTGCAATATCCTTTAATTGTTTTGAGCGGTGTATTTCAACTAAAAGTCATGTTTCCTTGCAAAGTAAAGCGAAGTGGCTAAACTCGATTTAACTAAATGAATTAAGACAAATTTACTTAGATAAAATTAAAACATTCTTTCTCTAAAATGTATTTATGTATTTATGTTTATTTAATGTATATACAATTTATAACATTATTGGGTATTCACTTTACAGAAAGCAGAACTATTTAAACTATTGATTAACGCAGGAGAACGCGCGCTTACCCAGGGTATGAATGGTTTTAACTTTGTCACCAATAAAATCAAATTAAAACAGTCATTTTATTTAGACGGAGACAATTCTTACAAATTTTGTGATAAAAAAGTTGAAGCTTACTTGAAAAACCCATTATTTGTATAACAGAGTACAAGAAATATTTACATAAACCTCTCAACGAAATAAGCTTTTACAGAATCCACCAGAAATGCAAATAATGAACAAATTATTCTAGATATTTCTGAAAGTGCCCAAACGAGAAGAATTTCTATTGTTCTGATTGATTGTAGCATGTACCCCCCCCCCCCTCCACACACATGCAATTCTATTCAAGCCCACTGCCTTTTGAGTAACATTCATTAGCGTAAAAATGCTTCAGAAAAAGTTCTTGTTATTACAAAAAAGTGTTATCACTTAATTAATTAAATCTTCAGACTGTTTGTTCTTTGTGGAGATGAAAGAAACTAGAATGAGAACTCACAACGTTGTTGCATTCCCATTGGATTGCTAATTCTTTGCAACAATTTCCATGATAACAATAAAATGAAATTATTAGAGCATGTTCACTAAAATATCGGTAAACGATGAAGCATAAGATATGGATGATTAATAAATATTGTTTCATATGAAAAGAATTAAATTGTAAAAATAATACAACTCACTCAAATATAAGCATTTCATAAATTTATTAATGCGATGCACTTTAATGTGTGGAAAAGCTACATTTGAAATAATCCTCTTAATTCAAATTAAAACAAAATATTTTGAGCGTTAATAAAGCATTAAAAATAAAGTATTTTGTTTAAAAAAAAACTTTTTAAGTACAACTCTTCATAAGTGCATTAATAAGGATTTCAATTGAAAGTCATATTTTATTGCAAAGTAAACTGAACAGGCTAAACTTGATTTGATTAAATGAATTAGGACAGGTTTACAGAAATTTTAAACAGTATGACTCTCTTCAAAAAGTCAGAGGCCATGAAGAAAGCATATTATTCTTTGCCACAAAAAACCGTTGCAAAAATTAATAACTTCGATGTGCGTTTATTTTAACTCATCCAAAATCTCGGAAAAGTAATTTGCATGTAACAGTTTTATAACATTGTACAAAAATGTGGCATTGTGAAATTTTTTTGAGACGGTTGATTTTTTATAAATTTGTAATTTATTTTTTTTTTTTCGAATTTTGGCATCATTTATTTTAATGAAGTTGCGAAATCTAAAATGAAAAAAATGCAAATTATTCTAACTGCTTTTTTCTAATAAAATTTAAAATTTTATGCTTCTTATTAAACTTTTGAGACAAACTATATTACTATTTCAAGAATCTTTTGTAATATCTACTGCTGTTTCCTAGAAAGTTATATATCATTTATTTATAACGCTATTGAATAATCATTTTACAGAAAAAGAACTCTTTAAACTAGTGTTTTTTGATTTTTATTTGTTTTATTATTTACATTGAATCTGTTAAAAAGCGTAAAATTACAACCCTAGATATGTTATTTAATGTTTATAAAATATCCCCTTCGATAACTTCATTTGATTTTTTTATCTAATACAGAATAATTTGTCTCAGGTGCACCTCGAAAAACCCAATATTTATATAACAGATTATAAGGAATACTTACATAAACCTCTTAACGAAATTAGCTTTTACAAAAGCAACTTGAAATCTAAATAATGAACAAATTATTCTAGATATTTCTGAAAGTGCCTAATACAAGAAGAATTTCTATTGTTCTGATTGATTGTAGCGCGGAACTCCCCCCCCCCCACTCCCCACCTAATTCTTTTCAAGCCCACTGCCTTTTGAACAACGTTCATTAGCGTAAAAATGCTTCTGAAAAACTTCTCGTTATTACAACAAGTGTTAACACCTAATTAATTAAATCTTCAATAGCATTTCAGTCTGTTTGTTCTTTAGGGAGATGAAAGAAACGAGAATGAGCGCTCACAACGTTATTGGGTTCCCATTGGATCGCTAATACTTTGCAACAATTTCCATGGTAACAGTGAAGTCAACTTATTAGAGCATGTTCGCTAATATATCTGGAAACGTTGAAGCATCATGTATGTAGGATTAATAAGCATTGTTTCATATGAAAAGAATTAAATCGTAAAAATAATGCAACTCACTCGAACATAAGTATTTAATAAATTAATAATGCATTTCTCTTCAATGTATGGAAAAGCTTCATTTGAAACAATCCTCTTAATTCAAATTAAAACAAAATATTTTGCAAAGCAAGCATTCAAAATAACGTATTTTATTTTAAAAAAATCTTTTTAAATACAACTTTTTATAAGCGAACTAAAAGTCATATTTTATTGCAAAATAAACCGAAGTGGGTAAACTTGATTTAACTAACTGAATTAAGACAATTTACTTAAAATTAAAACTTTCTTTCGCTAAAATGAATTTTTTTATGTAAATTTATTAAGAAGTCTAATCTTTCTGCCTTCTCTACTATCCTTTAATAAATTCCAGTAAACACTAGTCGAATGCGGCAAAAATTAGGGTGGGTAGAAAAAACTATTTTTTCATTTATGGATTTTTTTTATGAGGAAAAATTGGATATTGTAATAAAAAGAAAAATGACATAAAACATTTAAAAATCGTTTAACATCTTCCTTTTCTTGCATCGTACCAAAATTTAATAAAAAATTCCAAAAATCCCACTTCTTTGAAAATTTCTAAAGTTATTTAAAACTTTAAAAATAAACACGTTTTACTATTTCAGGAATGTTTTCTGGTTTAAATAACCTAAATAAATTAAAATGTGATCAATAGTCTAATTTCTAATAATTTTAATTACTTTTAATATGATTTAATATTCTAAATTTTTCATCTAATACAGAATAATTTGTCGCAGGTGCACCTCGAAAAACCCAGTATTTGTATAACAGATTATAAGGAAAACTTACATAAACCTCTCAACGAAATTAGCTTTTACAAAAGCTACTCGAAATCTAAATAATGAACAAATTATTCTAGATACTTCTAAAAGCGTCTAAACGAGAAGAATTTCTATTGTTCTGATTGATTGTAGCGCGTAACATTCCTCCCCCCCCCCCCCCTACACACACCTAATTCTTTTCAAGCCCATTGCCTTTTGAATAACATTCATTAGCGTAAAAATGCTACTGAAAAAGTTCTCGTTATTGCAACAAAGTGTTAACACCTAATTAATTAAATCTACAATAGCATTCCAGTCTGTTTGTCCTTTAGGGAGATGAAAGAAACTAGAATCCCACAACCTTATTGCATTCCCATTGGATCGCTAATACTTTGCAACAATTTCCATGGTAACAATGAAGTGAACTTATTAGAGCATGTTCGCTAAAATACAAACGCAAACGATGAAGCATCAGGTATGGAGGATTAATAAACATTGTTTCATATGAAAAGAATTAAATCGTAAAAATAATGCAACTTACTCGACCATAAGCTTTTCAGAAACTTACTAATGCGATGTTCTTTAATGTACGGAAAAGCTACATTTGAAACAATAATCTTAATTCAAATTTAATCAAAATATTTTGAGCGTTAATAAAGCATTCAAAATGAAATATTTTTTAAAAATATTTTTAAGTACAACTCTTCATAAATGAATTAATAAGGATTTAAACTAAAAATCATATTTTATTGCAAAATAAACCGAATTGGCTAAACTTGATTTGACTAAATAAATTAAGACAATTTACTTATATAAAATTAAAACTTTCTTTCTCTAAAATGTATTTTCTTGATATGATTTTATTTAAAAATTTAACCTTTCTCCATCCCTTTATATATTCACCCCAATATTTTCTTACCCTTTAATAAATTCCAGAAAAAACTAGTCGAATGTGGCAATTAGAGTGGAACGAAAAAAATTACATACATATGTGATATTATTTATTTATTTATTTATTTGGAACATTTTAGTGCTGAAAAGTTGTCTGTTGTAAAAAAAGAAAAATGACATAGAACATTTTAAAATCGGTTAACATCTTCTATTCATTCATCGTACTTAAATTTAATGAAAAATTGCCCCTTTTTGAAACAATTAAAAGCTACTTTGTACTTTAAAAATAAAGATGCTTTAGTATTTCAGAAGCGTTTATTCATTTAAATAATCTAAATAAATTAAATTCTGATCGATAGTCTAATATCTTTCGTTCGTAAAACGTGTTAGAAAAAATACAAATTTTCCAATCACTCACATTTTTCACTGTAGAATTCTTCACTCATTTTGCTGTAATAAAACGATTTGCCACCCACGGGGAGGTATTTTCACGTTGCGTTTCTCTCAGACCTACCCAACCATAACCATTCTAATTGTTAAATGTGGTGTATTTATATTATATTTACAACTGTTTACAACATTTTCCATAAAGTAACATTCTTTGACTTACTATGTTTTTTTTATTTTTTATGTGTACTACATATTTACAGTCTGTTATTTTGGAGAAATGAGGCGTAACCGATCAGTGTTGCTCGAATACATAACTAAGGTGTTCTGGTGTAATAACGTCAGGTGGGGTAATAACGCCAAGTGCTAATATTACGAATAATTAATAAGTAATCCGGTAAATAGCACCTGTGGGCTCTGCGCAGACGAGTTCTGAGACATATAAAACACAAACAATAGATTAAAATTAATTTGTTCCTTTTGTAGGCCTTATCACTTTTAAAAGAAACTAAAATTAACGCTTAATCTAAAATGTTCGAGGTAAGTTCTGTGATGTGAAGACTGTATATTTATCAGGAAGTATTTTGTTTGTTATATAAATTTGTAATGCATTTCGTGTACTTTCAAGACGTTGTTAAAGATTTTGGATATCTTCAAGAGATAGTTTGTAGTTTAAAATATACTACGCAATAAGTATATCGGGGTAATAATGCCATTTCTTGGTGGTTACTCCGATGATTCCCGGTTTTAGCTTTCTTTTTTTTCTTTTATTCGAAACGAAGACCGGTTGATTCCTCCGGTGCAATGTTTCTAATAAGTCTATTTAAGCGGTCCTTTTTAAGCAAAAGGAAACTTTGAGTCTGCTATTGTTTTGCCCCTCCGCCCCGCTTTATTTCTTTTTCTTACACTTTCACAAAAAATTGAACATTTTTTATTGCTTGGAATGCAATCTGTCAATTTCTAGGGCTGTAGAGTTTGTATTTTTAGAATTGGGCAATTTATATGGTATTATTCCATCTTTTTTTATACACTCTAAAAAATAAATGTGTAAATTGGCTAATTTTACACACACATGTGTGTAATTTTCTAAAATTACACACTTGTAATACAATTTACACATTTTTTTCCCAAAAAATACCTACCTCTTTTTGTGTGTATTTAGCTTCTGAATTTAAGTGTGTAATTTGTTATCACTTGATAAACTCAGAAAAGTGTGTAAATTCTGAAAAATGCCTGGATTTACACGAAATGGAGTTTCATTCTAATTTAAGCATAATTATGTGTACACAGAAAAGTGTATAAATTTCGGAAATCACCCACTTGTCATAAAATTTACACATTTTGTTCAAAACATTAACTGTTTTTATGAGTATTTCGTTTATGACAGTGAGTCTGTCTGTTTTTATCAGTTGATAGACACACAAAAGTGTGTAAATCTAAAAAATTACGTGAATTTACACGAATTGGAGTGTTACACATAATTATAAATGTGCAAATCTTAAAGGACAGTGTTTAAGTGTATTAGAAGTCTGCACCGTCTGCAATTTCCAGGCCCGGCGCGACCCGAATGACATCTTTCTTGGCCCAGCGTGGGCAAGTGTAAAAATCATAAGTTCGGCCCGAGACAGGCCCGTTTATATTTTTACAGTGCAAGGTATACTGTATATTAGAGATGATTGCTGGAAGTGCATTTTTAACACTTTCCAACAAATTTAAAAAGTGTTAATGCTTTCGGTTTGTCAGTCCGTCTGGCGCGCTCTAATTCTCGCAAATATGCTCGGATTGCTATGAATTTTTTTAACGTTATTGACCTTTCCCTAGCATAAACTCTATTGAAAATGAAGTTTCTATCATGATTAGTTTATTTACAGGGACAGTTAAAAAATTTCGATTACATTACGGCCTATGGGGAAAAATCGGTTCAAATGAATTTTAAAGGTATTACACCCGGTCAAACATATTCAAAATTATATGCATCTACGAAATGCATTAAAATATGCATTCTGTAAAATATGCAGTGAAAAAAAATAGTTATAACTCATTTACAGAGCATAATTATTTCATTAAAAGACATAATAACTAAGGGGGGAATTGTTTGCGATACATTTTTATTATGGAAAAATATAATCAAGTTGATATGTGTCACTGAAGCTGAATTATTTCACGCATAATATGAAATGCATAGCATTTACAGGGAAACGCAAAGATTTTAAATAGTATATTCTACCCGAAGAACTGTATATTACGAATGATGGCTGTAAATGAATGAAATGCATTTTTAATTATGATAAGCGCTTTTAAGTGTTATTAAATGTATGCATATTATAAGGCGTTATAAATGCTAAAAGTTACATAATTTAGATATACAGGGCTACACAAAAGAGCTCGGAATTTACTAAGCTTTGCTCGGGAGGTTACTAAATATGAATGTAATTTACTTAAAAGTTGTTTTTAAATAAATTATGCATTTTTACGTTGAACTTCATTTAGTTTACTAAGGAATATTTCTAGAATACAGATAAAATGAGTTACAGGATCACGCAAAAAAATGGATACAGTGTCGCCTATGAATATTAATTTTTGGAAATGTGATTTAAGCAGTTTAAAGAGTATTTTTGTAAGAACTTAATTTTAGCAAAATACTGGCGTGTAATAATGGTACTAGGTAAACAACAGGGCTGAGCAAAATATTCAAGTATGTTTCCATATATTAGCATAAATTGCTAAAAGAAAAATTTCATTAGTTAGGCGTTTTCTTGCTAAACTAAACTTCTCTATTCTATAGTATATCTATTAGCCAACAGATCAAATACAGGGCTGTTCCAAAATATTAGAAGCCCGCATTTGCTCCCCTAGTTTTATTAATTATAAATTGCTCTTAATATCAGAAACGACAAAAAGTAATACGCTGGTGAAGAAAACTAAGCTTTTGCTGTGTGTGTGTGGGGGGGGGGGGGGGGTTCTAGTATGCCTTATTATAGTAATGACACAAGTATACTTTCAAAAAATATTTTCTTTTCTGTTAGTGTTTAACTATTTGACTCTTTAAAAATAAATTTTGCTATTTGTCCCAAATTTTTTGAATAAATTTAACATTTTTCATTATAAAATAAGATGTACAAAATGTGTGCTATGACATATGATTCCTAATTTAATCCCCCCCCCAACACGCGCGCACCGAAATAAAAAAAATCTATCTTTAAAAATACATGTAAAAATACCTTAAAAAATAACTTTATTTCCCAGATAACCCATTTTATTTTAAGGAATATACTTTGCATTTATTACATGTGATACAAAAACATGTGTCACTTATTATAACTGATGCATTATTGCTCATTAAACTGATTTTATATTTTCTAAAAGTTCACACATTTTTAATATATATGCCATATTATGACTAATACAACTTAATAATTTATATAAAAAAAGAAACTTTGAAGTTCATTTTAGCAAGAATTTTTTTTAATTAAATAAAAAGAAAAATGAAGTGCATAAAAAATTCTTCAAACTGAAAATTTTAATCAGAGCCACTCTCATGAATCAACTTCCAAATCTACCATTGTATAAATAAGCGGAAACCAACATCTGTGCGCAAAATTTCACCTGCCCTGCAGACGATCGCAAGCGTGTGTATTTATTCTCTAGAATAGAAACAGACCAAGAGCATTCAGAGTGTTCGAACATATGTTATAAACGTATATAGTTCACATGAATTTTAAAAATTTTACGAGAATGTTACAAGAATTCATCCAAAGGATATTTTACGTAACAGTCCGAAAAAGGTACAGTTTCAGTAATGTAGTTAATAGAGCTCATTAATGTCATTGTACTGGATTCGGACATAATTCTACGAATACGAAAGAATCTATTTATTTTTTGATTATCCCAATTTAACACAGAGGAGGGCCATTGAATAGAATAGCCAAGAAATAGGTAAGAAAAAAATATTTTCTCAGCTTCTTTTTTTAGTTAATAGTTTTAGTTTTACTCAATTGCACATAAACATTTTATAAAAGCAATGATTAACATTAATTTAACATTTATCAATTCAATAAACTTTAATAAGTTTAATTTTTATTTCGTTGAAATAAACGGCCGCATGCCAATGATTCATTCATTTAAATAACATTTAAATCAGATTTTTTTTTCCTTTTTAAAACTATGTGGTTGAATTTCTTTCAATTTTAAAAGTTTGCGGTTTTAAAAGTAATTTAATCAATAGTTAACATAATTGCTAAACATGTATTATACCATCCCAATAATTTCAACGTTAAACAGAGTTTTTAACTCATATATGAATCATATCACATCATAAAATGTATGAATATGAAACATATGATATGTACATCATGCATATGAGATACATATAGACTAGATGAGAAGGTAATAGACAAGATTCAATATTTTTGGTTAATAAAAAATATTTAGTAACAGTTTAATTTATATATATATTTTCATAACTTCTCTTTACATGATTTAAAAGCTATATTATTTTTTATGCTCCCAATCGAGCCAATCAATATGCCGAAAACAATATTTCAAAGTTCCATCGATTTTCAGTGAAAATTTTAATGAATATGCTAAGAGTTGGCTTCATTTAATAAAGTAATACTGTAATTTTGCTTTCCTTGCAAAATTTGCATATGTTTATGTTTCGTTAGAAAGAAAGCTTTGAATTTTATGTACTTATGACTATTTGCAAAATTTCATTTATTTTTAAGAATTTAAGAAGCGTGTGTTATTGAAATGCTTAGTTATTCAATTTCCAGTACAGAGCAATCCAATGTTGACATAGTTAAAAGGGCAATTACAGTATTGTTCATAGTGCATAAAATCGTTAAATTTAATTGAAAATCTAAGTAATTCAATTTAATATTTAAATTACACTTACTATACCGTAAAAACATTAAAAAAATTATACATAACTGCTATTAATTAATTTCGTGTGGTTTATAAAATTTTTTATGTTTTAATCGAAAAATATTTTTATTAACTCTACCTTGTATACTGGTTCGGGAGAGGAAGGGGTCGCTCAGTTGCCATTTAAATCTAATAATTCCCATTTAAAGAAAAACAATTACAGAAATAGTTAAAAATCAATTGCATTTTGTACAAACAATTGCATCTACTGTATTTGTTACCAGTAGCTGAGTGGCGCTCAACGTGTTAATTATTAAAAATAGAGGGAAATAAACGAATTTGTGCTCAAATAACTTTTTTTCATATTTTCTTTTACCTACCCACCTTTCTTTTACCTCCCAATCTATAAATAATTTGATAACTGTAATCATCCGACATTTAGAAGTTTAAACAATGCATCTAAAATAATTAAAAATTTTTGATATTGTGATAGCTACAATGATTGATTTAAACAGTAAACAGTTCTCAAAATATTTAATTAATTATTGCTATTTTAATTCGTTTAATTTATTTTAAGTAATTATTTTGTTTTATTAGTATGCCTTCATTAAATTTTGGCTCTAATTATTCTTATAAAAATCTATTACTTTTGTGAGGTTCCATTACTGGATTCTTTATTCTTTTTTTTATTGTGTCTTATAAAAAATAACCTGCATTTTGATAGCACTGATATAAATAAATTTTTCTCCACATTTTATTCTAAAAATTGGATAGTAATGATTCTAATCCCTTGTACTAATTATGATAGTATCGGTGATATAGTAGCCTTGGCAACAGACATCCAGCCAGAAATTACATCTTTGAAAAAAAAAACATAAAAATTTCTCAATATAGGCAAAATAAAGTACATTCAGTTGCTGTAAGATATGGACAATTAATGACCGTTTTTTTAAATCATGTATCAAGAGTTATTATTGGTTTAAATTTATAATTTCATAAATAAGCATGTAATATCGACAATCTATTATTAAAGTTGTTTTTTTAATAATCAAAAAATTGTTTTTAAGTTTTTTTTTTATTATTGCTTGCAAATCCTTATGTAAAATGAATTAATCCTCTGTGTCATCACGTTGTATATCTGCAAACACAAGGAGAAAGTAGATTATAGTTTCAGAAAGAAAATAGATGAAGGAAAATAATTCAAGAAAATAGATTATAATAGCAGAAATATGATAGATTACAATTTGAGACGACCCTGTTCCTTGATTAAGCGTAAAGGATTAGTGGTCTTGCTTTAAGATTACAAATCTGTTACAAAGAAACAAGTTGGAAATTGCGCGTTAAAAAAGCAAATGAGATGCGTTTCGTACTATAACGAAGTTAAAAAGAAATATTCAGATTTTGGTGTAATAGTACACAGTACTTCGGATACTGTTTAAGTAACCGAAATCTGTTCTTTGTCTTCTTTGTAAACAATATATATCTGTTTTCCATTATAAAATAAGTAATCTTTAGCAAATCTCAGCAACATAAACATCAATTTCATAAAATGTGAAATATTTTAATAAAATTAAAACGCGCCCTAAACAATGTTTCCTTCTTTACCATCATGTAATGGAATATTTTAGTATGGCCCTGTAAATTAATAAAAACTATTTTCTGCACTACAGATTATACAGAATTTATATTGTAGTATATACTTCATAGATGCATGTCAATTTTATTATGTTCGAAAACGTGTAACATTACGTGTACGTGTACTCTTGATACATTATTAAAAGGCACTTGAAAGTATTTTTATACATTGGCCGTTATGCAAGGGAACGCTTTTGACTGTCTCTATAACTGAATTATGCATCTCATTTTCATAAAAATTGAAATGACTTGATAAAATTATGCAAGAGTTATGTATTTTAAATTTCAAATAATTTGGATAAGTAGTTTTTGCGTTGTTATATGCGAACGGACAGATAGACAGACGGACGGATTGAATGACAACTATAGTTATTACGTATTTATATAATTACGATCGCGTACTTAGAAACAAGTCAAGCATATACGAATTTGTTCTTCATGTAATTTTGTTTTGCTATTTTAAAAACTTTTTCGCAGTTTACACATCAAAGAATAAGGTAAATCTTTGTACACAAAAACCTGTGTATTTTAAATATTACACAAAAATGTGTTTTCCATGTTACATAGACATATGTGTAAAAACAGAATATTACACAAAAATCTGTGCATTCTGTACATAACACAAAAACATGTGTATTTTGCATATTACACAACATTGTAGGTATTTTCCTATTGCACAAAAATATATGTAAAAAAAGAGTATTACACATATGTATGTGTAAAAATAGTGCTCAGAAATATGTGTATTTCAGTGCAATTCACACATTAAAGTGTGTATTTCAAGAGTTATCAGATAACTTTTACACATTTAGACTTATCATCAAATTACACATTAAAATGTGTATTCTGTAATTTACACATTTGGCGCAATTTACACACAAATTTACACATGCAGACATGTCGTTTTTGTATCATCGATTTACACATTTTTGTGTGTAAATTTACACATATTTTTTTAGAGTGTAGTTTTGTTTGGATGGCTTTATTGCCCACACAGGTGGGTAATAACGCTAATTGGCATTGGTCAAGAAATCATGCCATTACATTTTATGAATACATATCTAATAAATTATTTTTTTTTACAAACATAGTAAATGAGTTACTTTATCAAATCCTGTATTTGTTTGAAAAATAGAATCTAAAACAAGGACGTGAAAATTGGTGAAAGCTTAAAGTAGCGTTATTACCTCAGGATACCTTAGTTTTATGTCCATGTACTCTATTAGAAGCATTTGTCACAAATTTTACGCACATATCAACCGCCTCGGCGTGTTAGTGAAACTTTTGTATTTCTCTAATGATCATAACGTCAGAATTGATAAGTGATTTAACACCATTTATTCTTCTTAGATCCCGCAGAATTTGTGAAGTATACACCATACAAAAATTGCAGTTATTCCATTCCAATGTAATCGGAGGCCTAAGAGTTTAACTGAATGGCGCGATATTTCTAACAATCGTCTTCTTTGTTGCGTTTTGCTTTTAAGATCATTCTGTACTCGAGTTCCCAAATAAGTTCTTTTTCATCCATATCATTGGCAACAAAACAGTCTTTAGTTGCGTACAGAACGTTATTCGTTCTACTAGATGGACAACTTGTAATAATTCATTTCCAACTATTATTTTTTTAAGTTTTCGGGTGGATCTAGTGAATTTTTATACAACCTAAAAACTCGGTTTCCGCAATTAGCCATCTAGAACCGATGGCGGGATGATCTTCTAAGTCTTTCGACAACATCCCGTAGAGGGAACTGGGGCACATTGATACACCCCCTGTATTGCACACAGGGTCATTACAGAAAGTTTCACAACAGCTCCAAAAGGTGATACTAGTGCACTCAACTACATACAGAAAGTCTTGGAATGATTTAGCAGTTTGATGAAATGGGACGGGTGATTAATTGTTTTTGTAGGTCAAAAGTAAATTTGAGTTGTACAATTGAAATGGTATTACAGAACTGTTCCAGTATTTTCAACCGAAAAGAATACTCTCCCTGGCAAGTAAATCTACTTTTTATCAATTTCTCATTCTTTATTGTTAGTTAAATTATGACGTGTTGGATTTGAGACTCATTTTATTCAAAATGGCTGTATGGAGCACATTGATGGGGCAACCTTTTCATTACCTTTTATTATATTTTTTACCATACACTCCTTAATGCAACTATTTTTCGCCAAAAATTTCTAATATTAGTTTTTATTAAAGTGAAATAGCTCTAATTTCTTTATATTAGAACATTTTATAGTATTTTTGCGAACAGAAGATGTACGAACTTACCCAACATCTAGTGCTAGTAGAATTAACAAAAGAAAAGGACGGCAGCCTGGAAAATCTCAAATTTATATCAATTTTCCAGAGAAAAAAGTATTTTCGACATAAAAAATGTTAAGTAAGAGAAACAACCTGCAGAACAGCACAGGATAATTATATTATAAACAGGATTTTTAATACAATTATCCTTTGTTATCAGTTTATAAACCAATTTATAAGCAGAAAACCTGGTGGTAATTTTTTCACCTTTCCTAAGAAAGAAGATGATGCTGGGGTTGAAGTGACAGATATGACAAATGCCAACAATCAGACAAGGGACAGCCAGAACATCAGGTCATTATATATTTCATTTTGATTGCTTTAATATTGCTTACAAATAAATTTTGGGCTATTTGAATTTCTATAAATAAATATAAAATGATTTGTTAACTATTTTGGAAAATATGTGTGAATCAGTGTCCCATGAGGTGTATCAATCTGCCCCGGGACTGGGGCACATTGATACAAAAGACTTTTTTTTATTTTTTTTAATTACATGCAAAAATAACGTATAAAACAACGATTATACATTTTTATAACACACTGCACAAATTTTGCTGACACCACCATGACATAACTTGAAATTTCTGCTTTCTGGATACCAAAAAAATTCTTAGAAAAAAGCTGTATTAATGTGCCCCAGTTCCCCCTATTGATATTTCATAAAACTGCATACAAATCGTAATTTAGTATGCTTTTTTAAAGCTTTTTGCTCACATCATCAATTTGAATTTGGAATTTTCTTTCAACGATTCTTAACAAGGATTTGCTTTTAAATATCAATTAATAATTACTATGACAATTTCAAAGTGTTAAACCAATCGGTATCACAAAAAATGCAATTTAGAAAATTTCCTTCTACTGAAATCACCAGATGATAGTGGAAATAACGTAAAATATACTCTATGTTGGAGCAGGGACAGTTACCATCAATTTGTGACCATTACTTTTAAAATGTGTTCGATATTTTCTGAGATTGCGTAGACATAACAATTTAGAACGTCTTTATTTTTTTCACGCATTTTTTATCCCTTTTAAATTTCGAGCATTTTAGAAACTGTTGTTGAAGAGTATTTAATCATTTATCAGTAATTACTATACCAAGTTTCAAATTTTAACAAATGGAGTATCACCAAAATAGCAATTTAGGAAGTTTTGTTCAAACGTCAGGTGGTAGAGACACCATCATAAAATATAGATCTACTTTTAAAATGTGGCTGTTACTATCATTTTGAAACCATTTTTTATAAATTTTTTGATACTTCCTAAAATTGCGTACATATCGCATTTTAGAATTTAGAAAGCTTTTTGCGCATTTTCATCCATTTTTAAATTTGGAATTTTTTAGGAAATGTTCTTAGAGATCCGTTATGTCTTGAAGTTACAAACATACCTTATTTCATATTTTCAGGTACTTTAGTGATGCAAAATTTATATTTCTAGAACATTTTTTGTTCCTGTAACCCTTTTGTGGTACTGTCATTGACATAAAATAAAGCCTATATTGTAGTAGAGACTAACGCAATCATTTTGATATCATTCCTTTTGAAATAGGTTCGGTTTTTCCAACTATTATCACATCAAATAAACATACAATTAAAGTTTTACTTCTTTATAATATTAGTACAGATAGATTAATGATTTAAAATAAAATATTTTACTAAGCCGTCTACTTGTGTGCTGTATGGACATCAAATACTTACATTTCCTAATCTAATAACCAATTTATTAAAAAGTAATTGAATTTAATTTACTTTCAATTAAAAGCTAATAACAAATTGCAAAAAAATGATTAAAGTTAAATCGGCTTGCAAATAATATAGTTTTAACAATTTAAATACATTCTTTCATTTGGCGCCAAGTATGTGTTTTGGTATTCGCTCTCTTGAAAGACAATTTTTTGGCCAAATGGCGCCAATATTTTATCAAATTTATTGGCTGTGCAAATTTCTGGACTTCTTGACCTTGACCCGTAGTTACCAAAAATGAACCACTAATCAAATTTGTCAAATATGTGATTTAGAAACATTGTCTTCTGGTAATCAAAAACGATAGAATATAAAATTTACTCAAAATTGTTTAAACCGTTTCTTTCTTAAAATTAACTTGACCCGCAGCGACACCCAAAATGACTTACTACTCGAATGTTCTTGAGCTTGCAACCTGGCCCCTTTGTCTCCTTGAGACCGAAAATGAAAAAATAAAAAACTTAGTCAAAATCGTTAAAGCCGTTTTTCAGATAAAATTAACTTGACCAGCCGTGATCCAAAAATGATCCATTACTCAAAATTTATTGAACATACGTTTTGTCCAAGGATTTTCTTGTGCCCGAAAATGGTGTACACAAATTCTTGTCAAAATCATTTGAGCCTCTTTTAGATGCAAATAACATGACGTAACCCATTAATCTTCTTATTCCCGAAAACTATAGAATACAAAATTTAACCAATACCATTCAGGTTTTCTTTTTAGAAAATAATCTTGACCGATAATGACCCAAAAATGACCCACTAATCAATATTTGCCAAATATATGACCTAACAAAATGATCTCATCCTACCGTATAGTTCGAAATTTTGTCAAAATCCTTTGAGCCGTGTTTTAGCTAGAATTATCCGGACCATGATCTGTTATGACCCAAAATGACCCACTACTCGAGTTTTTTTTTAAGTATGCAACGTAACCGAATAGAATTCTTGTGCCGTAAAATTATAGAATACAAAATTTAATCAAACCGTAAGAGTTATTGTTTACATAAAATAAACGTGACACAAAGTGACCAAAAATGATCTACTGATAGAATTTTTCTAACATGTGACTCACTAGGGAACTGCAAGAAGTGTAAGTCACCGCTTTTAACGAAAGTGGTATCATTGGAAAGATCTCATTGTGAGGACTAAAAAACTCAATGGAACTACCCGTCGGAAACGAGTCGTTTTCGAGATATCTGACAATTTATGTAACGTAGCTAGTGCATACTTACTGGGGAATCACAAAAACAATTGGATTAGATTTTGTCGAAAGTGGTATTGTTAGAAAGATCTTGTCGTAAGGAGTAAAAAATTTAAAAGAACTACCCATCGGAAATGAGTCGTTTTCGTGATATCCGATAATTAAAGCCACGTAATTAGTGCATATTGGGCTAGTGCACACTTAACAGAGGACCAAAAAAAATGTAGTCTCAATTTTTACGAAAATGATTTCGTTGGAAAGATATCATTTTGAGAAGTAAAAAACTCAATGGAGCTACCAATCGGAAATGAGTCGTTTTCGAAATATTCGACAATTTATGTAACTTAATGCAGTTTCCCAGTAAGTGTGCATTAGCTACGTGATACAAATTGTCGGATATCTTAAAAACGTTTTATTTCCGACGGGTGATTTCATTGAGTTTTTTAATCCTCACAATGATATCTTTTCTGCGACACAACTTTTTAAAATCGAGACCAAAATTTTTCGCTGTTTACCAGTAAATGTTCACTAGCTACGTGACATAAATTGTTGGATATCTCAAAAAACGGCTTCTTTCCGACGGGTAGTTCTATTGAGTTTTTTACTCCTCACAATAAGATCTTTCCAACGATGCCACTTTTGTCAAAATCGGTGACTCACTCTTCTTGCAGTTCCCTAGTCAGCCCAATGGTCTTCTCGCAATCCAAAGTGGTTTAACGCAAAGTTTAGTCAAAATTATTAAAGTCGTATTTCAGATAATTCATTTGATCCATCACGACCCAAAAATGATACACTAATCGAAATTTCTTGCATATGTGACCTAGTTCAATAGTTTTCTTAGGTCAGAAAACGTTTGGATACAAAATGTCTTTAAAATCGATTGAACCATTTTTTTAAGTATAATAGTTTGACCCTGACCTTTTATGACCCACTAATCGAATTTTCTCGAACTTTTGACCAAGTCTAATGTTTTTCTCCTGTCCAAAAACTATATAACACAAAATAATGTGAAAATCGTGAGAGCCATTTTCAAAATAAAATTAGCGTGACCCACAATGACTCAAAAATGAGTCACTAATCAAAATTTCTGGAACTTGTTACCTAGCGCAATAACTTCCTCGTGCCCAAAAACATTTGTATATAAAATTTAGTTAAAATCGATTGAGCCGTTTTCTAGATATAATTAGAATGACCTTTCCGCATTATGACACAAAATGACCGTCTAATTAAATTTTCTCGAGCGTGTAACCTAGCCCAATGGTCTCCTCGTGCCTGAAAACGATAAATACAAAATTTTGTCAAAATCAATTGAGCCATTTTTGTGATAAAATTTGTACACACACACACACATAATTTTTGCTTGTACTTATAGTATAAGATTTATTGATTTAGAATAAACTTCGCCAACTAAATGCCTTCAATAAATATGAAACTATCCGAACGAATACTACTGAGATTCCGTGAGTAGGTATTAAAACCTTGATAGATATAATCGTATTTTTTTTTATTTCACTCCAACTTGCAATTAGCTTGCATCTAACATAATTGTAAATATAACAGCGATTTACTTAATCAGGGCAAAAATTAAATTATGTTGCTTGCAATTCAGTTTAATTATAATTCAATTTAGTTGCATCTTTCTTTGATCTTTTAATAGTAATTAAATTAAATGCAATTACGAGATAGAACTAGCTACACTTCTACACTTCCCCTATCTCTCCAATTTACCAAACAAGTATCTAAAAGTGAACAATTAATAAACTTTTCTACCAAAAATTGAACCGACTTCAAAAACTACTGCAAAGTGAAAAATAATTTTTTTACATAATAGTAATAAGAAATTAAATTAAGAGCATAGTATTTACCATGCGTATTATTATATTTATGTACATTAATTTTATTTTTTGAAGTCGGTGCCAGCCAAGCCTTTATTCTTTTAGGAATTGAATTGGGTATTTAATTTTAATTTTGAAATTGGCTTGGCTGGCACCGACTTCAAAAAATCAAATTAATGTAAATAAATATAATAATACGCATGGTAAATACTATGCTCTTAATTTAATTTCTTATTACTATTATGTAAAAAAATTATTTTTCACTTTGCAGTAGTTTTTGAAGTCGGTTCAATTTTTGGTAGAAAAGTTTATTTTTCTCTTTTTAGTTAAAAGTTAACGATTTTTTGAAGTCAGTTAATAAAAATTATAATACGTAAAAAAATATTGTAAATTATACATGGATATAAATTTTGTCAGAAATAGAATTCGAATGCACGCTCTCTTTCCAGCATCAGAGCTTAAATCTGGCTCCTTAAACCGCTGGGTCATCCTGACTGCGCTCCAGTCGGCGAGTTTATTCAAAGTCCATGTTATTTTTAATTTGCGAAAAATCACCAATTTTATTAAATTTTGCCTAATTACTAAAAAAGTACTGAACCAATTTCCATGAAATGGAAGTGGTACCAATTCGAGATTAGCCTCTTTTATTTAACACAAAACAAAATTAATCGGTTGAATAGTTTCGGAGTAATCGGTGAACATACATAGAAAAAAATACATACGTTTCGAATTGATAACTTCCTCTTCCTTTTCTAAAGTCAGTTAATAATAAATATTATAATACGGAAAAAAATATTATAAATTATACTTGGATGTAAGTTATGCCAGGAGTGGGGTTTGAACTTTTGCTTTATTCTGAGAACAAGTGCTTAAGTCTGGCGCTTTAGACCGCTCGGCCACCCTGATAACGCTACAGCCGGCGAGCTTATTCAAAGTCCATGTTACTTTTAATTTGCGAGAAATCACAAATTTTGTTAAATTTTGCCTAATTACTAAAAAAGTACTGAACCAATTTCAATGAAATGGAAGTGGTACCAATTGGAGAGTAGCCTCTTTTATTAAATACAAAAACCAAATTAATCGGTTGGATAGTTTCAGAGTAATTGGTGAACATACATAGAAAAAAAATACGTACGCGTCGAACTGATAACTTCCTCTTCCTTTTCTGAAGACGGTTAAAAATAAAAATTGTAATACGGAAAAAAATTGTAAATTTTACATAGATGTAAATAATGTCAGGGGCGGGGTTCGAACCCACACTCTCTTTCGCAAAACAAAGCCTCAATCTAGCGCCTTAGACCGCTCGGCCATGCTGTCTACAGTCCATTCAGCGAACGTATCCAACACTTTTAATTAGCGAAAAATCACTAATTTTATTAGTTTTTGCCTAATTACTAAAAAAGTACTGAACCAATTTCGATGAAACTGAAGTGGTACCAATTCGAGAGCATCGTCTTTCATTTAACACCAAAACCAAGTTAATCGGTTACATGGTTTCGGAGTAATCGGTGAACATACATAAAAAAAAACATATGCGTCGAATTGATAACCTCCTCTCCTTTTTGGTAGTCGGTTAAAAAGAAACGCACTCTGCCATCTTGACACTTGGACTTTCATTTACCTTCATTTTTTATTGGGTAAACAGTGGCTGATGAATTTATGCAAAAATAAATAAATAAATCCTCTTTGTACAGTTGGTGTTATAATTATATTCAATTTCCTTGCAATTTGCTCTCAACTTTTAATCGCAATTAAATTAAATGCCGCTACGAGATAGAACTAGCTGTACCTTTCCTATCTCCCCGATTCACTAAAGCATGGACCTTTGGTAAATTACTACTGACAAGGGAATCGCTTTTAGTGCTGCTGTCACCTAGCATTGAGACCTAGTGTGTTTTGGAGCTCTATATATAAAATTTAGAGAAGCAATAAAAATTCTCTTTCAAAATCATATTATATACATATATATATATACATGCTTTAAATTTGTTATTATTGGATTCTTATTTGTTTATTTCACGCCAATAGTGAGTTAAGTCCTCAAATATGGCGCTACAAAATTTTCGTTTCCTTGTTTTGGGGCTACGACTTTCGGCTAGTGTTGCCGGAAAATTCTTATTTTGAAAATTCGCTTTTGTCCTGCCAAAAATGTTAATATAATGTCGTAATTTTTCAAAACCAAATTCGTAATTTTTTGAAGGAATTTTCAATTTTTTATAACATTTTATATTTATTAGTAAGAAATTTATATTTTTAAATGCTTAAAAAACCGTGTTAATAGTTTAATAAGTGGCCTCGAAATGGTGGTTTCTTTGTGAGCGATTTTTACACCAAGATTTTTAATCACTTTTATTACTCATTATGATAATTTAAAAAATATTTATATTTAAAATAATTAAAATAAAATGCTACTTTTAGATTTCAATAATAAATATTTTCACTGGTGTATATGATATTTTCGTTTTCTGCGTCAAAATAAATGTAGTAAAAAATATTCTTGACTTCTATTTAATGTTTTTACCTGTCAAACGCTTTCACCTAGTTTATGCATAAAAAATATAGTTTAAAGCATATATCAGAAAATATTCGAATACATATATTTGGAAACAAATAATATGTATTGAAATAAATAAAACACAATGCTATTTTCTGATTTCCTACGTCTTTGTTTTTCAGTTTTCGAGTTGCCAAGCACGTTCCATATGGATTACTTTTATGTAAATAGGGAAGCACGTGGGAATAGAAGCTTACGCATCACCAACGCTTATTTTTTTTCTTCACCAACAAATACAAAATGGTAATTTCTCCGCTGAATGCAAATAGCTGTTTAAAAAACGCCTGATTCCTGAATTTCTGAATTTCCGCTTGGCTTTAACGCATGCTTTCAGGAAAATGAAACTGTACGGACCTGTTTTGAATGCTCCCTTCAAAAAGTTTCTGTTGTCAAAGAAACAATATTCAAGCATTCATCAAAAAATATCCTCTTGTTGCAATTTTAAATACAATATTCATTGAAAATATTTTAAGAGAAGTCGATCAATAAAATACGTCTCCACATTTTTCGCTCTTTTTTAGAGAGAGAGAGAAAAAAAATTGTTTTCGTTTCGATGGGGATAAATTGTTTAAAAACTATGTTTTTATATTTTATGTTGTTTGTAGCATCGTCAGGACAACACCCATGGAGTTCAAACATCGGTTATCAATTGTAGTTTTATTAATATTACGAACTCTCTTGGTATCAGAGAAGAAAATATTAAGCATCACAAAACCTATATGTAAAAATCAATTCACAAATTCCAGTATTTTATTGTAACTAAAAGACCCAAACTGAGTTATAGAAACATGTCATTGGTGAAAACTATATATATATATATATATTTGGCATTGAAAATTCTAATGGAGTTTTTACATTTAACGCATTTTTTAGATTAGGGGATATTGGTGCATAGGTAAACTTTTCACATAAATATAGTTTTTTCTCATAATTGGGTTAATTTCTGCAAAAAAAACTATTTAATATGGTAAATAGAAAAATCGCTGGTACATTTCTTCATACATTTTTTAATAGTTTCATAAATTCAAAAAATTGTTCACATGTGCCGCATCAGCAAAGTAGTTTTGGACACACATAGGGGCATATGTGAACACATAGAAAAAATATTCTTTAACATGCTTTTTATTCTCTGTTTCATTTTACATCATAATCATTAGTTATATAATCTCTTAAATACACTATAAAGAAAATTATGTATGTTATAATAAAAATTTTATCGCGCCTCATTATTTCCAAATTCTTATAATATCTAAAGTTTTCCTGCCTTTTAATAATATCTTAACATATTTATTATATTTTAATTCCATATCTTTAATAAACGCATTCTTTATTTTCTTATTCCAAAATAAATTTTAATCTTTCAAAAGCAACACTTTCCTAAAACCAGATTAATTATTTCATTTATTTTATTGATTCTAATATGTTTTATTTACCTTGTAAAAAAATATTCGATTACTCACATTTCCCTGCGAGCATTACTAAAGCTGGATTGCGTCACATATTCCTCCGAGTGAAAGGTAGAATTATTTTTTTCCGCTGTTGAAAATTTCCTATTGGTCAAATTCACACTTTCTAAACAAGTTAATTGGCAACGCAAAATGCTGCCTTAAAATCCTGTGTTCGTGTTTATTTTGGCATATAACGCTATTTCTTTGATTTGAGAAGCAGAATTCTACAATTTTCAACAGTTAAACAGAACCCTATCATCTGGTGAATTAAGAATCTTTAATGTTTGAATTTCTATTGTTGTAATACATCTTTCTCTTTTATCGTGGTGGTATCTTATGTCGGTACGAAGTTTAAAACGATGCTATATTGGAGGAATTGTCGACAATGATGTGAAGCACGAATAAATTTGTTTTAAAGAGAACGTCGCCTATGTTGATTTGAGCGAGATATATTCCAAGGAAATTCATTTTTTGTCTTACCATCGTATGCCAGATGATTGCTAATACTACGATTGACTGTCCCTGTTAAAGTGTTTAGAGCACCATTTTACATGTATATATATTTCTTTAATTTTTTAGTGATATGATTCAGCAAAAGATAATAAAATGACGATTGCTGGATTTGGGGAGGAGCTAGTAGATAATTCTTTAAATACTATGGCATTAAAATAAAGAATAAAGAAGTATTTAAAAAATAAATGGAATCTTTTAAATTTAGCTTAGAGAATTTTGTTTGGAAGAAATTATAGAGAGGAGGCATTTAGGTACTATATATCGGAATCTGCCAAAAAATGAAAGATTTTTACCCCAGTATTTGCGTTATTTATTTGTAAATTGTAGATAAAGAAGGATTTTTTAAAAGATTAAAAAAAACCTCAGCTATAATCCCCCCCCCCCAAGTTTAACTTCTTTTGCTTTTGAAAGAGAGAGAAGGGATTACAGTTGAAATTTTTTCGATAGTTATCAATTTAAAAAATTAACTTTCTTAAAATACTACTGATATTTTATCTCCATTCATAGCTTCATAAACATAATAAATTTAGAGATGGAAGTAGGCTATCTTTGTAAGTTGAAACAAATGAACAAAAATATTCCCTGGAGTTTCGAGACAAAAGCCTCCCTAACGTGTAGTAGCATACGTCTCAGTACTTGCCAACCAACCAACCAACCAACCAACAAAAATATTTACAATGTCGTCTAAGGAAATACTTTAGTATTAACAATGCATAAAAATGTTGTTGTAAACCGCTTAGTAAAGTAATACATAACACTAGTTACCTTTTAAAAATCATTAAATTTTTCTTTAATTACAATTGAATGTAAACAAGTTTGTTGCTCTTTATATACTTGCTGAAAGATGTGTTTGTGGAAGTTTCAATACAAAATTAACTTTGTATAAGAAAAAAATTTCTGGTGAAAAAAATTATAGATATTGGAACTGACATTATTTCTCATAAAGTTAACTAAAAGGAACAGAATCACAAAATGATTATTAGGTCACTTATAAACTGTTCAGATCTGCCCCTCAACTAGTCTATTCTCAAGTGCTACGCATGACTGCTAGAATTAAATTGATAAATCATTAACATTTCTCAATTTTAGAAGAGAAAAAACTGCATCAATAATATTTATTAGTATTCATAGTAAATCTTAAAGCACTCAAATTCAAAGACATAAATTAAAAATTAAAGTTATTTGCTTATCAACTTGAATCTGATTTTACTTTTAAATCTATAAAAAGTGTTTTGGCTAGAGAGGACAAACATTATGCCAAAGAGCTTCAAAACTGTTTTACCATATGTCTACAGGTGCATATGTCTTTAATACTTTTTTTTTTGCAAATAAAAATCTTTTAATAACCATTGAAAAATTATGATGTTCATATTCTTCCCTACTAACTAACAACAAAGAGAATTGTTAATGGGAAAATATCATTAATGCATTCAAAACAAGTTTTGGAATTTATCACAAACTGTGCTTAATTTTATTAATAGCATATCAGGAAGAAATCGTCAAAGATCTTGCTCCTCACTGTAGCCATTTTGATTCGGATAACTTCAATGGGTTAGGTTCGATCTCTTACATTTGTGTTTTATTTATATCATTTTAATATTATATTTGTTCCCTCACAAGTAGTCGAGAGGTTCTGCTCTGAAAGCTAGTAGACGGTAGATGCTGGGTTCAAACCCAATCGTGTCAATCGTCATAATCGTTTGGAGTTTTCCGGGGTTTTCATGGAACCTTCAATTTCCTTGCGTAAATGCAGGTTAAGTTCCCTTAAAAAGATCCCCTCATAGAGGGTAGCCCACCCCCTTCGACACATATCCTTCGTGTAAATAACTGGTCTCATAAACAACACAACTCAGCAATTCATTTTAATATTTGTTTATTGAAGAAATTTTCATTTTGTTAGGAATATTAGCCAGAACCCAAATGTTGAACTTACAGGCGAACCCGGTTAAGATGCGTTTTAAAGCAGTGGACAAAATTCGCATATTAAGCAGGACGGGTACTAAATATGATTTATACACTATATTGCCATTGATTATGGGACACTTGCGATTTTAGACATTTTACTAAATATCTAGAAAAATACATGAGGAATCATCTCGAAAATCTTAGTGTATAAATATAATAGTATAAGTCATACATCTCCGTGAAGATTTTTTCCCGAAACTCCAAAGGGGATCGCCAACAAATTAAAAAAGAATGAATATCTTTTGAATAACCCTGTCAAAACTAATGTAGCAAAACCGCTCAAACTCTACATTGTGATTGAATGCCTTATTGTAATAAGCCTTGTTTATTTTTATTCAAATAGCATGCATGCTCGCAGAGTAATTAAGGTTTTTATAAAAATGATCCCAAATTTTTCCAAGTTTTTTCCTTATAATTTTCAGAGTTCTTAATATAAAATATTATTTTTTTCAGAAAATATGACAAACAACATTGCACACAGTACCCTGTAATCAGAATTATAAAATAATGAAAATTGTATAAAAAATGAGTTGGTTTACTAAATAATTTTTTACTGCGCATGCGTCAACGATTTCAAAATTTCATTTGCATATTATGTTAGCTAAATGTATACAGCAACTTTTGTGAAAGTCACAAAATCATAACTTGAAAATTCTGACAATAATCGTCAATTGAATAAGTCGAAAATCCGTTATTCTCAAAATGAAGCAAAAACAAGAGGGGTTGTATCCATATATTCATTGATTAGTGTCAATTTAGAATACACAATATTGGATGTACTACTGCATTTGGATAAAATCCCTCTTTTTTTGCTTCGTTTTGGAAACAACGGATTTTGTCCTTTTCCTATAGGCGATTACTTTCAGAATTTTCAAGCTATGATTTTGAAACTTTTACAAAAGTTGCTCTATACATTTAGCTAACATAATATGCAAATGAAATTTTAATATCTTTGACGCATGCGCAGTAAAAAATTATATAGTAAACCTACTCATTTTTCATACAATTTTTATTATTTTTAATTCTGATTACAGGGTACTGTGTACAATGTTGTTTGTCATATTTTCTGAAAAAAATATTATTTTACATTAAGAACTCTGAAAATTATAATGGAAAAACTTTGAAAAATTTTGGACCATTTTTATAAAAACCTTAATTATTCTGCGAGTGTGCATGCTATTTGCATAAAAATGAACACAGTATATTAAAATAAGGCATTCAATCATAATCTAGAGTTTGAGCGCTTTTGCTACATTAGTTTTGACAGGGTTATTCAAAAGATATTCATTCTTTTTTAATTTGTTGACGGTCCCCTATGGCGTTTCGGTAAAAAATCTTCACGGAGATGTATGACGTATACTATTATATTTATACACTAAGAGTTTCGAGATGATTCCTCATGTATTTTTCTAGATATTTAGTAAAATGTCTAAAATCGCAAGTGTCCCATAATCAATGGCAATATAGTGTATAATGTTGGACAGAATGGCCTTGTTGACACATCTAATTGTCTAATGAACTTTAGATATTTCCTTTATAGGTTACAGTCGAAAATTATGTTTTTTTTAAACCTGTATTTAAACAAATTCAAAGCAAGTTGATTTTTATAGGATCGGTTAGAAAAACTATTGTAAATAAATACGGCTTCAAACATATCTTTATTATTTTTATAACTAAAAATAAAACCATAAATATTTTTCCTTCTTGTCTAATTTTTTTAAACATATATATATATATATATATATATATATATATATATATATATATATATATATATATATATATATATATATATATATTAAATCTGTTAACACTTTGAGTGTCACGTCAGTCACTGGTGACTGAAAGTGAATTTTCCGTTTAGACTTCATCAGTCACCGGTGACAGTCTAAAATATGATATAAAGCTAAATAAAAACTATATTGTTAACTTAATTACCTGAAAATTATTTAAAATTTACTTAAATTGTATTTATTACATAATTGTACTTCTTAATAATTATTTAAAACAACATAAATTTTGTTTTAGATTATACAGGGTGATTCATAAAAGATGGGCAGAACTTTAAGGGGTTATAGTACACTTAAAGACAAATAATATTAAATAGGAGACTAAGGGTCCCAGACGTATTCCCAAGGAGATAGGGGGCATTAAAGTTTAGGGTCCGAAATTTCAAATGATTATAAAAAATGGAAAAATTGGTCGATTCGTTTGCGGTTTTCGCAAAAAATTTTCTTTATGCCAGTATTTTCTTGAAATAAAATTTTAAAGTTCAATTTCAAAAAATGCCGATAGGGGGCGCTTTAGATTTTGGAGTAACAAACAACTATTTTTTAACGTTATTTTTTGTATTTCTTTAAATGATTTCGAAAGCTTAGACTTAAACTTAAATTTTGATCTAAAAATCTGAGTCCTAACGAGTAGTTAAGTAGCGTAAACTGAAATTTGAAATTTGAAACCCTTCTCCCCCCCCCCCAGAACAAAAATCAGTTATTCCCGATCTTTGTGTCGTAGATTAGGCTCTAACTACTGCCGCGTTTTGCTAAAATTATTCTTTATGTCAGTATTTTCTTGAAAATAAATTTTAAAGAAAATTTTCAAAAAATTCCGATAGAGGGCGCTTTAGACTTTGGAGTAACGAACAGCTATTTTATACCGTTATTTTTTGTGTCTCATTAAATGCTTTCTAAAGCTTAGACTTAAACTTAAATTTTCAGCTCAAAATCTGAATCGCTGAGCGTGGTTCAGTAGCGAGGGGAGGGGGTTCAAATTTCAACTTCTGAACATAGTTCAGTTTGCACTACTTAACCATGCCCAACGATTCTGTGCTGTGATACGAGGCAAAAATACAACTTTCGTCAAGGACTGCATAGTCGGAATTCACTCATAAAGGCACTGGCACAGTTGGAAACGTCGCTCATGCAAACGTTAAAGCTCCATTCCTGACGCTAGTCACCGGGTGAAGGAGACAGAAAGTATGCAAATGTCAAATGGGGAAGAAGAAGAACACGTATGCAAAATTTCGACACGATTCAGGCATAAAAACCACTGAACGGTGAGTCAAGTGTAAGTCGCTGTAGTAATGAATCGGAAGATGGTGCCCTTCACGAATAAGGAAAAGGCTGAGATGCATTTAATTTACGGAGCGGCAGATGGAAATGGTGCAGAGGCACAACGAATGTACGGAGAGCGATTTCCTAACAGGCGGTTGCCTAACCGCAAAACTTTCGAGCGCTTGCACAGACAGTTGTGTGAGACGGGATCATTTCTCGCTTCCCGGTCGAATGCAGGTCGTGCAAAAAAGGACGAATCAGTAGTTGTTGCAGAAGCCATTCTGGATGTAGTAGCGGCGCAGCCAAGTACAAGTACACGAACAGTGGCTAGGCAGGTGGATACCTCACAGTCCATGACTTGGAGGGTACTGAAGGATGAACATTTGCTCCCGTTTCATGTGCAACGAGTCCAGAAACTGTCTCCAGGGGATTATCCAAATCGTATTGAATTCGCCCGCTGGTTTCTGCAGCAGAACGCGCTAAATCCACATTTTGGACGAACTGTGCTTTTCACCGATGAATGTACCTTCACACGTGAAGGTACATTTAACACACACAATGCACATGTATGGGCGGATGTCAATCCACATGCTACGTATCCACATGCTCATCAGAGACGCTTTTCCATCAATGTTTGGGCAGGAATCCTCGGAGACCACCTAATCGGACCGTACCTTCTTCCTGAACGCCTCAACGGTAAAACATACCTCACATTTCTGCAACATGTGCAGCCAGACCTGTTAAACGTTGTTCCTCCACGCATCCGGCGGGTCATGTGGCTCCAGCACGATGGAGCGCCAGCCCATTACGTACGAGACGTCCGCAACTATCTGGACATCACATTTCCGAACAGATGGATTGGTCGAGGTGGTTCTGTTGCTTGGCCTGCTCGCTCGCCAGATCTTTCACCCCTCGATTTCTTTTTTTGGGGACAATTGAAGGCTCTTATGTATGAGACACCCATTGAATCCCCCGAGGAACTGGTCGCCAGACTTTCCGCCGCTGTAGGGGAAGTGCTCGAAAAGCCTGATGTTTCGCGAATGTTCGCCGTTCCATTCTCCGCCGTTGTTCTGCGTGCATAACCTCTGGTGGTCACAATTTTGAACATTTATTGTAATTACATGTTAATAAATATGCTTTGGTAACATAATCCTAATCTGTGTCTTTTTACCTCGTATCACAGCACACAATGTGTGAACATGGTAAACTGAACTGTGCTCAGGAGTAGAAATTTCAAACCCCTCTCCCCAGAAACTTAACCACGTCTAACGATTCAGATTTTGGGCTGAAAATTTAAGTTTAAGCTTTAGAAAGCATTTAATGAGACACAAAAAATAACGGTATAAAATAGTTGTTCGTTACTCCAAAGTCTAAAGCGCCCTCTATCGGAATTTTTTGAAAATTTTCTTTAAAATTTATGTTCAAGAAAATACTGACATAAAGAATAATTTTAGCAAAACGCGGCAGTAGTTAGAGCCTAATCTACGACACAAAGATCGGGAATAACTGATTTTTGTTCTGGGGGGAGAAGGGTTTCAAATTTCAGTTTACGCTACTTAACTACTCGTTAGGACTCAGATTTTTAGATCAAAATTTAAGTTTAAGTCTAAGCTTTCGAAATCATTTAAAGAAATACAAAAAATAACGTTAAAAAATAGTTGTTTGTTACTCCAAAGTCTAAAGCGCCCCCTATCGGCATTTTTTGAAATTGAACTTTAAAATTTTATTTCAAGAAAATACTGGCATAAAGAAAATTTTTTGCGAAAACCGCAAACGAATCGACCAATTTTTCCATTTTTTATAATCATTTGAAATTTCGGACCCTAAACTTTAATGCCCCCTATCTCCTTGGGAATACGTCTGGGACCCTTAGTCTCCTATTTAATATTATTTGTCTTTAAGTGTACTATAACCCCTTAAAGTTCTGCCCATCTTTTATGAATCACCCTGTATTTTACACTGTCAGCCACAGGTGACTCATGCGGTTTAGATGGAAAATTCAGTGTTAGTTATCATGGCACTGAACTTGATAAGCACAATAAAGTTATTTTTATCTTTTATGTATACATTAAAATCCGTGCACGTATCTATGTAAGCTCACAAACATAGAAACTACAAGGTGCAGAACTATGGCATTTCGCACACAAATTGCTGGTAGAAGGTCCATGAATGATTCGAAACAAAAACTCAAAATTTTAAATAGGTTTTTCATTTTCTTCTAATATTGCAAGAAGAAAATATTGGGTTACTGAGAATTTTCAGATTCCGGTTTTTGACAGATTTACATGATTTAGGAGTTAGAAGTTCCAAAAAAAATTTTTAGAAAATTTCTGTCTTTGAGTGTATGTATCTTTGAGTCTGTTTGTATGAGACATAAATTTTATGAATGCTCAATCCCAAGAGCTAAAGCACGGAATTTGATAAATATTTATATTCATGTAGTGCCTGATATAAATTGATATTAATTAGTTTTTGACGGAATTCGCTCAACAAGTTGAGCTGCTATGATACGCAACAGCAATATCTCAATAATTAATGCACAGATTTCCATCCAATTTCAGATTCAGTTAGTTCTTGACATCAATTGATGTTGTTTACACTTTAGTGTACATCGCTCAACAGGTGGTGCTGCTATGCTACATTTTCAAAATTTTCGCAATAGTTCCATCTCAAGAATTAATGCACAGATTTTCATAAAAAGTCAATAAATTCGTGATATGAAATAGTTCTGTTTACATTTTGATGTTGATTACACTGCTATGATTAATTTTTCCTGAAATAGCTCTATAATTCATGAATTTTCATCAAACTTCAGATTCTGTTCAGTCTTTTCAGTTTCTCCAGTCTGTGAAAACTGTGCACAAACAGCTCCTAGAGGAACTTGCAGGACAAATGATGGAACCTCACATCCAACGTCACATTTCAGATATTGAAAATAAACCAAGAAGCTACAAGAATTTACAGTTCAGGATATAAGACTATATAGGTGTGCTATGTTCCCTAGATCAAAATATAACAGAAATGCAACAAATGCAGACAGTTAATGTGTTAAAGTTTTCATATGTAATTTTGTTTATTAATTGTCAGAGAGCGGCAAAATTGAAGATAGTTAAAAATCATTAAACTTCAGAGATTTCTACAAACGGATCCTAGTCTATAGACCGGGTCAGACGTTCTTTTTATTTCATTCAGATATTTAATATTTTTTCTGTATTTGCCCCGTTGCTTGCTGGCGACACGTAAAGAAAAGATAACTGTTCAAATGGAAAATGTTGTCTTGCAGATGAAATTGAGTCTTATACAAATGTTTATTTGGATGGTTTTGCACCTACTATGGTTTAGATTTTCAAAGAAATTTTCATACTTTTAAGTACTAAATTGCATAAGTTTAGTCACAATTAAGAGGATCAAAGACACAGAAATCTTCAAAATTTCTAAAAAAAAAAAAAAAAAAAAAATTGTATTAAAAATCTCTGTTTTTGTGTGCTTAAAATAGTGTTTAAATCATGTTTCTACCTTACTTAGGAAAATGAGTTAAGAATAGCCCTTAGTTAAAATTCATTAGACAAATTGTTTCTAATGAATTTTAACTACGAAGTATTGTTTTTTTAAGTTTTTGGTTTGTTTTTAAAATCAAGCTTTCAAGCAATGGTTATCATGGAAATTAACTCATCTGAAAATGCGTTTTTCTTCATGAATGATTTTTTCACAATTTCTCTGATTTAAATTGTTTAACTTAAGAACCGTTTAAGATAAATGTTTGAGACTTGTAACATGTCATTTTTGTTTGTTTTACTTTAACTTTGATTCAGCAAACTTGAAAAAAGATAATATATTCATTTTTGAAAATATAATTTTTAAATAAAAGTTGTGTCTTTTTTTCAAATGTTAACTTTAAATATTTTTAATTTAAAAAAAATAAGATTTTTTTAAATGTTGAATCAAAATTAAAATTTAGATTTTTTTTTTATTTAAATGTAAAAAAAAATGAAATTCTACGAATAATGTTCTGAGTTATAACGATTTTAAATTACACCACTTTTTTAATAAATGGTATTATTTTTTGTTATTATTATTATGAGAAGTTTTAAAACTCGATTTCATTTCAAATGATGTGTTTAACATCGCAAAAAGATTCAAAATTTTAACTCAATAAATAAAAATTTTTAATGTGTCCCGGACCCCCTTAATTAATATATTTTTCAGAAATTTAAATACATTTAAAATTTCAACTAAAAGGAATGTCATTTAATTTTTCATAAATTTATATTTCTATTTAATTAAAATTTTAATTAAGTTTCAATTTAAATTTTTTTAAAGTGAGACTTTAAAATGCATAATAACTAAAAGTAAGCCTAATAACCATCGAAATCATATAGTTTAAAGACATGATTCTTTATTCTTAATTCCAACCAGTCAAAATGTTAGTCGTTTATTATTTTAATTATCAATCGAAAAATTATTTCAAAATGAACAGTTAAAAATATTAATGTAAGATATTGTAATCAATTTTTTCATTCAAATGAGAAAAAGTTACCTCAAAAATACGATTATTAAAAAAAACTTAGTTGACTAACGAAATTCCCACATTATTAATTTTAAAGCATTAAAAAGCATGTTATTCTAAATTTCCTAATTTTTTTTAAATATTTTAATTATTACCGAAATATTTTTATAAGAAATTGATAATGAAAGAGACAGTAATGTCATGAATTATGATAAATGATTTGTAATTCTCAAATGAGTCTTAATAATTATCCAAGAATGAGTTTTTCTCGATATTCTATTGGACGTCATTTCATTGACATATCCTAATGATTTCATCTTTTTTTTATTACTTAAGCCTTTTCTATTGTTTTTTAGCTCTTTTAAGAAAAATGTTTTTAATGTGTTTGGAATAAAATGTGCAATAAGTCATTAATATAGAAGTCACACCGCGGAGTAAGCCGCCAAATTCGTATTAGCAAATTATAAGAATGCTACTGAAATAACAAATAGCGCAAACACTAACTACTCTTGTAGTCAATCATTGAATTTTAAAGTACATTCGGTAACAAATGTTTAAAACTTTGAGGGACAAGCAATTGTGTTTCTGTAATGTGAATTCCCACCAGAAGTTTGGAAATATTTTATTTTAAAATTAGGAACAAAAATTTTTCAGCTGTATTTCCATTTCTTCACCTGAAAGTTATAGAAGTAAAAATTAATCAATTTTCTGGTGCAAATCCAACATAACCTAAAAACATCTTCTTAATATTTTAAAACAAGCTTAAAAAGGATTTCATTTTATTGTTGTATGTAAGATAAGTCAGTGAATGGGTAATGTATATTTAAATGTATTTGATCGTTCATAATGTTAATAACAAACTAGCAGTTGGCGAAATCTATTATTTCCTTAAACAATGCGAGGGTTTTTTTCACGATTTGTGCATAGCTACTATTATTTTACCCATACCATCGCAAATTCTTTAAAAGTCTTCGTCCAACTTAGTATTTCCGAAGTAAGTTAATAATTTGTCATAATAATATCAGGATCTTAATAATTCTTTCACTTCTCTGTATGATGTTCATCTAAAGTTCTAACATTCACTGTTTTAAAGAGCATTTCACCAGTATAATGATTACATACTTTCAGTATGTTTTGTTTAAAATAATATTTCAGTGTACTCTTGGTTTGGCTCAAGAAAAATAACTATTTTAGCGATTTGTCCTTAAATGATTTCAGTAGTCATATCGCCACATCAAAAACAGCTAGTAAACTATTGAATTGACATGCAATTCAATTAGAAAACCATAACAAATTTAATGAAAAGACAAAAAGTATTGTATGTACAATGAAAGTAATCACATCAACTCTCCATACAAAATCCCACAAACTGAAACCTTGGCTTTTTCATATAGTTCTCATTTGTCACGTGCTTACGGCCAAAAGATAACTATTTCTTCTGATCCTTCAAGATATCCCAAGTACCGACTCCCCTGAACATTTCACCCTAGCGGGATCTTCAACTAACACCTTTTCTACCCTACATTCCAATACTTATCTCTATCTGGTGGAAGTAATCCCTATTGTTCTGATTCAAAAGAAAGGGCATTCCTTATTTGTGAAAAAACTACTTTGCCGAGACATATATTATTACATATTCAAATATGGTTTATATGTATTGTATGTAATAATGAGTCTACGATCATAATGCCTTTAAATATAAACAACTTTGTTTTCAACAAATTGAGCATAAAAATAAAGAAATTTCTTAGAATAGTATGGTTGAATATGGTGTAGTGAGAATTTTTTGAAATTTTGAAAATATTTTTCCTCGGGAAACTTGTAACTTGTATAGTATTACGTGTACTCCTGCGTTTTCCCAGAAAAAACGCTCTGCTTGCTTCTAATATTTTAGGTCAATTTAGATTCTAATACTTAATGAAATACAAAATATAATAAAAATATTAAAGGACAAAAGTGCTATATAAAGTTAGTATATACTATCAGTATAGAGAACAACTTCTAAATTGTACGTCAAACGTAATAAATTGCTTTATAAAAGAACTAACTTTATAAATATTCAGATTTTAATGCAATAGCCATTGCGCATGCAAATATGCATGAATACAAAACGATTATATGTATTCTGAAAAATGGAAACAATAAGACTCCATCTTAAATAATATATAATCACCATGGAAACCTAGAATCATTACCTACCTGGATATCACTGAAAATATTACGTATGAAAGAATTTCATAGAATTAAAAAAAACTTTTATTAATTCTTTTTTAACTTTTTATTCGATTTTCATAAAATTTGAAATGACACCACAAAATTCAGCAACTATTATATACATTGAATTTCAAACTATTCGGTTGAGTATTTTTGCCCTGTTATATGCGGGAAGGTAGACAGACAAACGAACTAGACGACGGTTATAGGTGCACCATATTTATATAAATACAAACGCATCTCAAAGCAATTATAAACAGTTTAAAAAATGGAAGATAATTTAACTGATTTCTAAACTTCTATGAGATTTCTTAACTTCTAATAGAAAACGCTTAAATTGCAACAGGTGTTGAAAATATTTTAACTAAACGTAATACTTTTTTAAATAATTAATGATCCCCAAACACGTCAGTCTAAACATTTAAAGTAGATAAAAGATTATTTTAATCGTTTCCGAAATACTAAAAAAAAAAAAAGAAATCACCAGTGAAAGAGACAGTAACAATATGAATTGTGATAAATTGAACTATTTGAAATTCTCTAATGAGTCTTAATAATTACCCAAATATGTATCTTTTCCAATATGCTTTTGAAGTCACTTCATTGACAGTTCCTAATGATTTCAGTTTTTCCTATTCGAACATTTTCCATTGTCTTTTCTATTCCTTCCTTGAAGAGCGCTTTTTAAGAAAAATGCTCCCAATATCTTCGGAATAACATTCTTACGATAAGCTTACGATGTCGAATTGCGTAATTAAGATTTTTCTTCTAATCCATTTTAGCAATTTGTAGAAGTGATCCTTAAATTTATAAAATAAAACAGTCATTAAAATTTTCCCATTTTCAATTATTGACTTTTCTACATGGCAAAGCGATTGTATTCTATAGGCCCGTATACAGGTAGGGAGGGGTAGGGAAAGGGTAGAACCGGTACTAATTATCTGGGCCTGGACCTTCTAAATGACCCGACTTCGGTTTTGGTTTTCAGAAAAAAACACCAGAAAAAGTAGGCTCGTACCTTTTTAAGTCAAAGTTTTAAATTAACTAATAAATAACAAAATTCAATATATAGACAAAATATATGCAAAAATATATTATCTGTATAGAGAATAGGTTTAAAATTGTTAGTCAAACGTAGTAAATAAGGATGCGTTTATACAATAAACAACTCTATAAACACTCAGATCTTAATGCAATAGTTTGTACAAATGCAAAAATACTTGAATACAAAATTTACTACGATTATATGTATATTCCGTAAAATGTAAATATGACTCTATCTTAAATAAGCGATAATCAACATGGCAACTTAGAATTATTACCTATCATGAATATCACTGAAATTATTACGTATGATAGGATTTAACAGAATAAAGAAAACTCTTATTAATAACTTTTTAGATTTTTATTAGATTTTCATAAAATTTGAAATGACTCGACAAAATTCTACAACAATTATATATATTAAATTTCAACCTCTTCGGTTGAGTAATTTTCCCCCTGTTATATGTGAACAGGAAGACAGGCGGATGGACAAGACGAAAGCTATAGGTGCTCCTTATGTATACATAATTACAAACGCATCTCAAAATTATTACAATTATCAGTTATATTTTTAAAAAATATAACTGATTTTTTAATTTCTATTATAAAAACACTTAAATTGCAACAATTGTTGGAAATATTATGTAAACGTACTATTTTTTAAAATAATTAACGATACCCGAACACGTCAGTCTAAACGTTTAATTTAAATAAAAGATTATTTTAATCGTTTCCGAAGTACTAAAAAAATCAGCAATGAAAGCAACAGTAATGACATGAATTGTGATAAAATGAGTTATTTGAAATTCTTTAATGAGTCTTAATGATTATCGAAATATGTATCTTTCCCAATATTCTTTTTGAACGTCATTTCGTTGACAGGTCCTAATAATTCCAGTTTTTCCTATTCGAACATTTTTCATTGTCTCATCTATTCCTTCCTTGAAGAGCGCTTTTAAGAAAAATGCTCCTAATGTCTTCGGAATAACATTCTTACGATAAGTCATTAGCATTGAAGTCGCATTGCGTAATTAAGATTTTTCTTCAAATCCATTTTAGCAATTTATAAGAGTGCTCTTTAAATTATAAATAAAGCAATCATTAAGTATTCCTCATTTTCAATTATTGATTTTCCTACATTGAAGAGCGATTGTGTTCAGCAAGAGAGGTGGGCGGGTAGTGTAGGTACAAATTATCAAGGTCTGGATCTTCCAAAATGCTGGCTATAATCCTGGTTTTAGGGGAAAAATACTAGAAAATTAGGCTTGTATCTTTTTACGTCAAAGTTTTAAATCAAATAAGAAATAGCAAAATTCAATTTATATGTGCAATATATATACAAATATATTGTCTGCATAGAGAACAGTTTCGAAATTTTACGTTAAACGTAGTAAATCAGGTGCGTTTATACAATAACTAATTTGATAATGCAATAGATTGTATAAATGCAAAAATGCATGAATACAAAATTTATTACGATTATATGTAGTCTGTAATACATAAATAATATGACTCCATCAGAAATAGGTGATAATCAACATGGCAACCTAGAATCATTACCTATGATGGATATCACTGAAATTGTTACGTATGATAGAATTTAATAAAATAAAGAAAACTTTTATTAATACCTTTTTAAGTTTTTATTCGATTTTCATAAAATTTTAAATAACTTGACAAAATTCCGAAAAGTTTATGTATATTAAATTTGAAATAATCCGGTTGAGTACTTTTTTGCCTTGTTATATGCGAACAAGCAGAATGACGAAAACACCAATCGCCGGCAATAAGTGCTCCGTAATTATGTAACTACAAACGCATCTCAAAGTTATTATAAAACAGTTTTAAAAATGTAAGATAATGCAACTGATTTTTTAATTTCTATTAAAAAAAACGCTTAACTTGCAACAGTTGTTGAAAATATTATAACTAAACGTAATATTTTTTTAATATAATAAATGATATCCAAACACGTCAGTCTAAAAATTTAATTGAGATAAAAGATTATCTTAATCATTTCCGAAATACTAAAAAAAAAAATAAATAAAAATAAAAATCAGCAGTGAAAAAGACTGTAATGCATGAATTGTGATAAATTTAATTATTTGAAATTCTCTAATGAGTCTTGATAATTGTCGAAATATGTATCTTTTCGAATATACATTCGAAATATACATTAATACGAAAATACGAATATACATTATACGAAATATACATTAAAATATACATTTCGAATTTCCATTTTGAACTTCATTTCATTGACAGGTCCTAATGATTCCAGTTTTTCCTATTCGAACATTTTCCATTGTTTCTTCTATTCCTTCCTTGAAGAGCGCTTTTTAAGAAGAATGCTCCTTATATCTTCGGAATAACATTCTTACGATAAGTCATTAGCATTGAAGTCGCATTGCGTAATTAAGATTTTTCTTGAAATCTATTTTAGCAATTTGTAGAAGTACTCTTTGAATTTATAAATAAATCAATAATTAGAATAATTCATTTCCAATTATTGATTTTCCTACATTAACAAGCGACTGTTTTCTTCAAGCCTGAACATAGGGGGGGGGGGGATAAAGCCGGTACAAATTATGAGTACCTGGATCCTTCAAAAGGTCCGGCTTCGGTTCTGGTTTTCAAAAAAAATATCAGAAAAAGTAAGGTTCGTACCTTTTTATGTCATAGATTTAAATTAATTAACAAATAATAAAATTCAAAAGGTTGAATTTACTAGAATGGTCTGGGTTCAGCCCGTACTTCTGTGTATGTGTTAAATATTTTAAAGTTCATTAAAAGAAAAGTATCAAGAAAGTTTTGAAATGACTCCGCTGTTTTAATGATGTAGTTCATTTTACATTCGCAAGCAGAAATGAGGTGGGCATTTGGGTAAAGTCACAAGTTAAAATTTTGCATTTTATTTCTTTCATGCTTTAAATTTCTTCATTCAGAATTAATTGATGAATTCAATTATGATTTAACTTTTTTCTTAATTCATAGATGAAAAAGTACTACAAATGCATCATTAACCGTAATACTGTAAATTAACAAAAATAAATTTATAAACAAAAGATATTGATTTATATTAAGGTACTATGCAGCAAATTTATTTTTCAATAGAATAAAGCCTGTTTATAACAGAATCCTGCTACAAAAGGGAAAAAAATAATTTTCAGCCCCTCAAAAATATTCTGCTGTCATATTTTCTAAGGTGAAGAGAACCTATATAAATCAGATTTTTTTTTACTGATTGGTTGTGTTTCTGTCGAATCAGGTTTTATTGCATCATACTTATGTTAGGGAGTCTATATTGCATTTACTACTGGGGTCCGTGGTCTCTTTGGACAGTCCTTGTTTCATGTTTGATTCAACAGAAATTTTAAAAGTAAACATGGATCAAATGGGTTTTTTCCCATAACGTGTTTCGTAAAATGTACAAACTAATGCCCCATATATGACTGGTTTTTTTTTTTTTTTTCATATTTCCTCAATATTACTACTTATTCAAATATGTGTAGAATAATAAAATATGTTGAATAAGGAAAAGGTGGTGGACAAAAGAATAATAGATATGTGATTTCCATGACAGCCGCCAGCCGCTTTGACAACAATTTTTTTCTTTCTCTCTGTCGTCTGCCGTTGCGCAATTGTTTTTCATTCGAGAAAGATTCTGGCATCAGATGGTAATTCCGTTGAAAAAGCTTATTCTGTATTCTATTCGGATTCAAAATGAAGTTTAATCTGTGTTTATAATTCTTTCGCAACTGAAGTCTTCTGATTGGATGTGAGTGGACAATTCATTCTATTTACTACTATATTCGCAGTATTCTAATTCAACACAAAATTCTAGTTGATTGTTTGTGAAAAGAAAATGAAAATTCTCGCTTGTGATGTCTGAAATAATAAGTTTATTATAGTTAAGAAAAGTGGCGTGATTTTATGAAAGTCTCATTCATGATACTGAACAGCACGAAGTCATATGTTTATGAGCCTGCAAGAAAAGTCAATCCAGATATGTATTATTCAAATTATTCTTAATGGAAATTCTTGATTCAGCCATGTTTTTTCGTCTATGTTGATGTATTTCGACATAAATAAATACTTGTGTTTTTGAAAAGCTTAAGCCTACTATTTTTTCCAGTGATTTGTCTCTTTTAATGAAAGAGGGGGCAAGGAACATTTCTTTTGTGTGTAAATGAGCCAGGAGCTACGATGAATTATTCTTGTCGTAGCAGTATTCAATTCTTTATATCTGTGCTAGATAAAACGCAGTGTGAGGGGGGAGAGAAGTAAAATCATTTGCATTTTAATTATTCTATTAATGTTTGTCTATTTACCCTGTATGTAAAGAAATGGCGCATTTATTTTGTTGCTAGTGTTTTATTTATTTATTATTTTTATTCATTTATCATATTGTGTATTTGTAAACATTAATTATGCCGAGACAATCGAAACAGGAATTATTATTTGAACGTATTTGTAAAGAAATTGAGATATTTCACAAAATAGGGGAGGAATCTAATTCAAATGAGCAAGCTAAAATTAAAGTTTTGAAATCGAAAATATAGCAGGATATGAACAAACGCTTACGCAAGCATTTTATAAACTTTCACCGAACGAAAATAATGATAATTTGGATAGTTTTTTGAAGTATCACGAAATTATTTGTGATTTGTTAGTCGATTTAGAGGGAAAAACGAAAAGTGATTCTCTGACAGAAACGCATTTTGAAACCCCAATTAAACAAAATTATTCGCATGTTACGCTTCCTAAGTTGGATTTCCCCCATTTTTATAATGATTCGTACAATCTGATTTCTTTTAAAGAAGTATTTAAATCTACGATTTTGAAAAATGAATAATTGTCTGATATTGAGAAATTAAAATGTTTGCATTCTTCAGTTCGGGGCAATGCTGCCAAATTAATTTGAGGGTTCTCTATGAGTGCAGAAAATTTTATTCGGAGTTGGGATTTGTTAAATGAATAGTATGAAAATAAGAGGCAATTAGCTTTAAGCCAAATAAACAAAATATTTTCGATAAAGATTACCAAACCTAGTAATTCAAAGTCGTTTTTTGAATCATTAGGTACGTATAATAAAGCAATTCGGAAATTTAAAGATTTTGGGCTTGGAATCTAATGCTTTGAGTGATTTAATGTTAATATTTTTTTTTTTTGTTTAATAAGCTAGATCAGCCTCTAAAAGAAAGATAGGAATTATCACTAGATAATAATAAAATACCTGATTTCGATTTATTTCGAAAATTCACTGAACGTGAAGCTCGAAAAGTAGAAGACTCGAAATGCAATAAAGTTGTGTCTAAATTTAATTTCGATAAAAAGTTTCTAGATGCTGGTCGAGTCAAAATCCCCGTAATGAACAGCACGGTTGTTAAAACCGGCAATAACTGCTTATTATGCAATCAAAGCCATGCGCTTTTTCGGTGTCCAGTATTAAATGCAAAACCGGTTATGGAGAGGTGGAAAATCGTTGAATTAAATAAGTTTTGTGAAAATTGATTAAGGAAAAACCATTAAGTATATCACTGTAGAATAAATGATAAATGTAAAAGTACATATTTATACAGTTAATCAATCCAAAAAGGAGCTTCTTAATAATAATACACCAGAACTTTCAATTTCTAATAGTGCCCAGTATATTGAATTTATTGCCCCTTATTAAATTCAGTGTTACTCATCTTTGCAGATTTATAATGTTTTGTTATCTACTACACTTGTTAATGTAAAATCTAGCACAGGTAATGTCATTCAGTGCCGTGCACTTATTGACAGTGCTTCTTAAAATTCCATTGCAAAATAAGCAGTTATTGCCGGTTTTAACAACCGTGCTGTTCATTACGGGGATTCTTTAGTCTCAAATAATTGTGTGGAAAGATTAAATTTTTCTGTAGGTAAAAAGATCCATAGGCTTGTAGGTATCAATGGTATTTCAGCAGAAACCTGCCTAAATTTCCCGGAATTTAATTTTTCGCCATTTTTTGAAAATAATTACAATTCTTTAAAAGCCTTGTAGTTAATCAGGTTACTACTCCTCTCCTTAACTTCAAACTGGAAAGGTATACGTGGCCGCACACTGAACATATACAACTGGCTGATCCAGAATTCAATGTTCAAAAACAAATCGACATTCTTCTAGGTTCAGATATTTTTGCCCGTCTCTTAGTAGGGTTACCATTTGTGGACAGTCTGGTGATTCCGTAGCAATCCCAACAACACTGGGTTGCGTCCTAATTGGCCCAGGGCATCATTCGTCAAAATAGGCTACAACTGTGTACAACGGTATAGTCTGCCATTCAGTGAATATGACTGAATTTTTTTATTTCGAGTCAGTTCCTAATTCTCAAATGAACCCCGTTTCTTTGCAAATTACTTTAAAAAAGCATAAAATAGAAGAGAACTCCAGAACTAACGGTCGTAATTCAATTACTTACATTTCACGTTGTAAGAATTCGACAAAACCCATTTCTTGTCTGAATTCATCTATTTCGCTTGCTGTTGTGAACCTTGATGAGCAACATGAACTGTATGAAAAGATTAGTAAATATGTTTCTTCTGCAGTTGTTGAAAGGACACCTTTTGAATCTGAAGTGTCTGATAATACTCCTTTCTTCCATGCTAATAAATCTCAAAGAATTATTCATCAAAATATTGTTTATACTGATGATTCTGAAACTGAAAAAAATGCATTGAAAATGCTAAACATTCAGAAATTTCCACTTATTTTGAAGATGTGTCTTTTCTCCCATTCTCAGATCTACGAACTTTTCAGCAGTTGTGCGAAGATGAGAAAATCAAGTTCTATTTTTCTGCTAGTCTAGTCCAAAGCCACATGTATGTGAAAGACTTTCAAGGTGGCACATATTCATTAGATTCAATTCAAGCTCTCATTGATGAGCTCCAATCGTTATTTCAGAATGGTGGTTTCCAATTCATAAAATGAGCCTCCAATGAGCCTATTGTTATAGAACATTCACCAATTTTTTTTTTAATTCTAGCAGTTTCACACATTCGTTAAACCCTGAAACATCCCAGCAAATTCTAGGGCTAAAGTGGAACTGGGAAACAGATTCACTACGAGTAAAAGTGGTAGGAAATCATACTGTAACCACTAATCATCAGTTGTTATTCATAATCATGTGTAATTCTAATTCTTTAGGTCTTTTGTCACCTTTCACAGTTAATTCGAAATTTTTTATGCAAGGAATGTGGAAGGCAGACTTAAAGTGAGATGATCCTGTGCCCTCCCCTTATTCTAATCAAGTGGAATAAATCTTCAATTTTTGTTTGTTGATAAACAGTCTTCAATTTCAAATTTATTCATAGAATTATTCCCCGAAAGCTCTTGTAACCAACTAGACAATTATATTGACATTCTCACCAAATTATCGTCATATACAAAGTTACTTCGAGTAATTGCTTGGATTCTTCGATTTGCCTCCAACGCCAGATTCTCCTCAAAAATAGAGTGTCCTTTAAATTCTATTGAACTAAACACTGCTTGTAAAACTATCATCAAAGTATTACAATATTATGAGTTTTCTGATGAAATTAGCCTTCTTAAGCAAAAGAAACAACTACTAACTACCAGTGAAATAATTTCTTTAAACATTTTTCTTAATGCCGATGTAACATTACAAGTTGGGGGACGACTCAGCAAACATAAAACATTGTCATTTGATTCCAAACACCCAATGATTAGTCAAAAAAGCTATCCATTAACACAAGGCATTGTAAGATACTTCCATCACTTTTCTCTGCATGCGGATCCTGATCAAGTTCTCTCCTTCTTAAGCCAATACTTTTAGATTCCAGTCAGCAGATCTACCGTTAAGAAAGAATTAAGAAAGTGTATTTGTTGCATCCGAATATCTGTCCAACCGCTTACTCAGCTCATGGCAGACTTTCCCTCTTCAGGAATTAACACAAATTAACTGCAGAACATTTAAGCGTGTAGGGATTGCTTTTTCAGACCCTATCAGTAGCAACTGTCTAACTAAATGGAAGTCATCTATATTTAAATTCTACATCTGTCTTTTTCTATGTATGTGTACCAAAGCAGTACACATTGAATTAGTATCACAAATTACAACCGAAGCATTTCTATTCACTTTACGGCGTTTCATATCACGTAGAGGATGTCCAACAGTTTTTTCTTCTGAAAACGTCACCAAAATTAGTCACAAAAATCAACAACTTTTGTCATCTTATAACTCGATCTGAAATTTTATGAGGATGTCCAACAGTTTTTTCTTCTGAAAATGCAAAACCATTCGATGGTGCAGATTAGTATTTTAAAAGACTGTACTTTGTGCTAAAAGAATCCAAAATCCAGGATCATACCTCCTTGTGATCCGAATTATATTTCCGTTTTAACTCCAGGACATGTCCTTATTGGTGATCCTTTACTTGCTTAACATTTTGTTATTCTTTAATGTTTAATTTGATGTTGCTTTATTATTTTCAATATATAAATATTATTTTGCAAATGATTTTTCAATTCTTAAATGTGATTCATCATTATAACTATTTTTTAAGACTTGTCATTTGAAAATTGCTTTCATATTTTCTGCTTTTCATATTGCTGTTCAATATCTCAACCTGTATTTCATAATAATAAATGTACTGTCATTATATAGCTAATTTTTTATGTTCCTTAATCATTGCCCTACTCTACCATATTCCCTGTCCCATTGTGCTCTGCAAAGGGACACATACTTTTAGAAATAAGTACTGCAACGGAGCAACGTAGTCTCGATTCAATGAATGGTTGAAGATCGTCCATGGTAATTTTTTCCCCTTTTCTTGCAATTTTCGGAAATATTCTACTGAAATGGAATATTTATAATTCCACACAGTTTGCTATTGAATTCAGATCGGGTGATTAGGCTGGCCATTTCAAAAGCGAATTTTTTATATTAAAGCCACTGTTTGACGAGCCTGCATGTATGCTTTGGTTCGTTATCATGTTGAAACAAATAAGTGCGACCAAAATTTTCCCTCCAATAAGGCAGCAAATGATCTTGCGTGATATCATTATGCACTGCGACTGCATCATTTATCTTGCGGCGGATTTCAATTAATAAACCTAGATCTTTTCAATGAAATGCTCCCCCATAGCATAATGTGTCCTGCGCCATGATTCTTTACAGCAATAACATTCTAGAATCATGCCTTTTGTATTTAGGTCATCGAACATTGGGTATGCCATCACTCACAAAAATATTAAATTTTGATTGATTGGGAAATAGTAATTTTTCAATTTTTACGTTAACAAGTTCGCTGCCGATAACTCCGCCCTCTGTGTTAAATGAATGGGAACTTCACGCACTAGCGCGTGAGCGGCAGCGAATGTGTTAACAGTCTTTGTGATTCTTGGCAAAAACAAATCGGACCCACTGATTTTTTTGTTGTTGTTATTTGTTTCTTTTACTTATAAAAGATTTTTTAGCACCGATTCTTTCATAAAGACCGACACCACGTAAGCGTCTTGACAGAATAAACCGACAATATTTTAGCAATATTTTCACTACGTAAATTAAGGGATATTGCAGCAACATTTTTAGGCGGGTAATCAATTGCTTTTCTACTGATAATTCTGAAAACAAGAATAGTCGTTTTCCGCGGTCTCCCGGACCGTGACAAATCCTGCAGGCCATAGTCATCTTTATATATATTTTTAAATCTCGTTCCCGATAGACTTTCATTCTGATAATTGTCATAATCTCAGGAAAGGATTGACCCTTAAGTGACAAACAAATTATTCGTTTGCGAACAATAATAATCGAATTTTTATTACTTTTTTAAATTTCAGCTACGTTATTCACATTGATTAATTAAATAACTTGGCCCAAAAATAACTTTGCCGATATAAAAAACAAAAGAATGACGAATGGTCGGAAACTTTTGCAACACGCCAATTTCGAATTCCTCCCCTTTGCATTAAATATCTTCAGTATCCAATTAAAATGATCACGCAGTCAGAGGTCATTTACATATTCCTAACTTTTACAGCAATTGTGCTTTTTCTTCATTGGAATGTTCTGTCAAACAAATCAAAGAACCTAATTGGAAAGAAACGTCTGAGCGCCACTGTATATCCCAGATTTCAACTTATAGGTTTTAAAAGAAAAAAAAATCTAAATTTAAAAAAGCTAGGGGAGATTTTTCTTGCGACAACAATTCACCCATTGGTCAGTACAATGAAATGAAATATCGATTTTCTCCAGTAAAATATACAGAAACGAAAAGTGGTTAATTGTCACTTCACAGAATTCAATTTTATACTATATTTAAGCAAATTTTATTCAGAAAATTTCAATTTTAAAATTATACATAACTTTTTTTAATGTTGCTAAGCAGAGTTAGGATTTTTTAAAAACAAAAATTTTGAAAATTAAAAATATATAAAATATGAGAAAATAAATTTTAACAATTCAAGGAATTTTGTCGCTAACAAGCAGCCGGAGGCACATTTTATTATTTTTTTTTCTTTTTGTACCAAAGAAATGCTTATCGTTCTCAACAAATAGACACAACCTAATATAGTCAGAATATAATAGAAATTAAATAAGTTTAGAAGAAAAAAATCCTTTCAAACAATATCGCACAATTTCTCCCTTAAATTTTCATATTTTTTTTACTTATCCTTCACAAAATTGGACTAGTCAAGCATACAAAAACGTAGTTTTGCACTTAACAACTCAAAAAAAAGTACGAATAAAAAACTCAACTTTTTTTCAGTTTATTGGAGAAGCATGCTTCCAAAACGAGACTCCGTTATACTTTTGCAAATACTGAAAGTACATAATTCCCGCAAAAAAAAAAAAAAAAAAAAAAAAAAAAAAAAAAAAAATAGATTACTGACGGTAGCACCACAAACATTAAAGCAACCGCTGATGTCTGTATTGCAGAAGATTTTTCTTTAACCCTTTCATGGGCAAGTGATTATCTTTCGATAATATTAAATGGACATCAGAATTTAAAAAAAATATATTTGACAATAAAAAAAATGCAATTTCACAGTCAAACCCCACAGCTTTTAAAAAACAATATTATAAAAATTCAATTTTGTTCAAAAATTCTGGTACAAACCTTAATTAAAATTAAGTGGTTTAAAAAATATCCCACCGACCTTCAAGAGGTTGAATCGGAGTATTCGGTTTAAACCATAGAGCTATGAAGATTAAAAGAAGATGACATATGAATCTAGCACGTAGACAGCGATGAAGCCGAAAATCGAACGTCTCTCTCACTTAATTCTCCGGCGTCCGGTATATTTGTCTTTTAACCGGAGTTGATTTATGGAATTAAAAGGGACTGGCTTACTACGCAGTTAATCACGTCAAATATAGTGATAACAGGGGGGGGGGGGTAGGCTTCAAGTGACGTCTTTTATGTCCTCTGATTTTCTAAATCTGAGCTCCATGGTTCAAACCTACAAAGATCACTTTCATTCAAAAAATGCATATGACATCAAGTGATCAGTGACCCAAAAGAGAGGCACATAGTCACCTTGGTTTACAGTAATTACTTCAACAGAATTTCCTTTTTACTTTCAACAGAGATACTTAATAACTTAACAACCTTACACAGGGTGATTCATAAAAGATGGGCAGAACTTTAAGGGGTTATAGTACACTTAAAGACAAATAATATTAAATAGGAGACTAAGGGTCCCAGACGTATTCCCAAGGAGATAGGGGGCATTAAAGTTTAGGTTCCAAAATTTCAAATGATTATAAAAAATGGAAAAATTGGTCGATTCGTTTGCGGTTTTTGCAAAAAATTTTCTTTATGCCAGTATTTTCTTGAAATAAAATTTTAAAGTTCAATTTCAAAAAATGCCGATAGGGGGCGCTTTAGACTTTGCAGTAACAAACAACTATTTTTTAACGTTATTTTTTGTATTTCTTTAAATGATTTCGAAAGCTTAGACTTAAACTTAAATTTTGATCTAAAAATCTGAGTCCTAACGAGTAGTTAAGTAGCGTAAACTGAAATTTGAAATTTGAAACCCTTCTCCCCCCAGAACAAAAATCAGTTATTCCCGATCTTTGTGTCGTAGATTAGGCTCTAACTACTGCCGCGTTTTGCTAAAATTATTCTTTATGTCAGTATTTTCTTGAAAATAAATTTTAAAGAAAATTTTCAAAAAATTCCGATAGAGGGCGCTTTACACTTTGGAGTAACGAACAACTATCTTATACCGTTATTTTTTGTGTCTCATTAAATGCTTTCTAAAGCTTAGACTTAAACTTAAATTTTCAGCTCAAAATCTGAATCGCTGAGCGTGGTTCAGTAGCGAGGGGAGGGGGTTCGACACGAAATTGACAAATTGCATTCTAAGCTATTGAAAATGTTCAATTTTTGTGAAAGTGTAAGAAAAATAAAGGTGTGGTGTGGGAGGGGGGATGAGACAAAAGAATATCAGACCGTGAGCTTCTTTTTGCTTAAAAAGGACCGTTTAAATAGAAATATGAGAAACATTGCACAGTTTTAACTGTGTTTATTTGAATCAATATTTAGGATGTAGCTCGGCCACTGTAGGGAATCAACCGGGGTATTAATGTCAAGGATTGGCGTTATTACCCCGGTATAGTTATTGAGCAGTACATTTTAAATTACAAATTATCTCGAGAAGATATCCAAAATCTTCAACAACATTTTAAAAGTACATGAAATGCACTACAGATTTATGTAATTAACAAAGTATTTCCGGATAAAAAGATAGTCTTCACATACACAAAACGTATCTCGCAAATTTTAGATCAAGCGTTAATTTTAGTTGTTTGTAAAAACAATAAGACCTAAAAATGAAACAAATTAACTTGAAGCTGTTTTTTGCGATTTACATGACTCAAAACCCTTCTGCGCAGAACACATGGGTGTCAATATTATACTGTCTTTAAACATCTTAACTTAAGATATAAAACAGCACTCAGTAAATAATCGAGGTGGGCGAATTTTTACACACAAACATATTTAATAAAACTGACGGCACTACAGACGACATATACACATTGTAAACACAGAACAACAATCTGGAACGTAGATACATTATATTCCTTACATAATTCCATGGAATAGACAAGGGGCGCCATCTACAGTGTTGCCTGAAAAGTAAAAGTATAAAATACCACAGCTCTTCCCCACTTAGTAATGAAGTCGGTCAGGAGCTCTTCGATGTCTTCTGGACCTTCTAAGTACCTGTGGAGAAGAAGAAGAATTAGTTTTTACATGTTCAGGAGCATCAACTGTAGCACTAGTAGGAACCGACGGTTTTGGGAGAATGTTATCCGAACTAGTTGAATTAGAACTCGAAGAATCAGGATTATGAAAGTCAGTTGGAGTAGGATCTGGAGCAACTGGAACATGAGAATCAACTGGTGGCGGATCTGTGAAACTTGACTGTAAGGGTGGAAAATCATCTTGCTTCACTTTTGCATTTTCGCTTCTCAAATTTTCTGTGACATTTTCTTCTGAATTTGGATCATTAGTTAAAGAAATATCTTCCCCTACATTAGCTATTTGATCCACATGCCTTTTCCAAATATTTGAACCAACTTGAACTCTGTAATGTAATTTTCCTTCTCTTGCTACGATTCGACCAATTTTCCATTTGGCTTCTGGAGTATAATTTCTTACAGCTACTTTCTGGTTGATTTCAAATTCTTTTACTTTAACTTTAGATTTCCTTGCAGTTTGCTTTTCATGAACAAAATTTGCAACATTCGGCACGATCAAATCTATGTTTGTTCTTATGTGACGCTTTAGAAATAAAGATGCGGGACTTTCCCCCGTTGTAACATGTGGCATCTTCCTGTACTGCATAAGAAAGTTATTCAGCTTCATTTGTAAAGTACCTGGTTCAGACGCTAAGGCTTTTAATCCACGTTTGACCGTTTGCACATATCTCTCAGCCTGTCCATTTGTAGATGGATGGTACGGTGCACTAAACTTATGTTTTACACCATGACTTTTTAAGAATATTTCAAATTCTTCAGATGTAAACTGCCTAGCATTATCTGATACCAAAGAAATAGGAAAACCGTATCGTGCAAAGAGAGAAGAAAGACAAATAATTGTATTTTCTGAAGTTGTACTAGGAACTATAAATACTTCTGGCCATTTACTATAAGCATCAACCACTAACAAAAGCATTTTACCGTTAACAGGGCCAAAATAATCAATATGAATTCTCTGCCATGGAGCAGTAGGCCATTCCCAATGATGTGTATCAACTTTGGGAGGGTTATTTTTCAAATTTACACAAATAGAGCAATTTCTTGCAATATCTTCAATATCATGGTCTATTCCTGGCCACCATACAAAACTACGGGCTAAAGATTTCATTTTCACTATACCAAAATGACCAAAATGTAATTCCTTTAATATTTGTTGTCGATGAATTTCTGGGATAACTACCCTACAACCTTTTAAAATACAACCATGCTGAAGAGTAAATTCTTCTTGTTTACCACCAAAAAGTAAATTCTTAGGAATTTCTGAACCAGAAATGAGATGATGAAAAATTTGACGTAAAAGAGGATCAGTTTTTGTAGCTGAAGCAATAGATTTAGCATTTAAAGGTAAAACAGAAAGTTGATTTATTTGAATGATTTCCGATTCATCAAGTCCCTCATCTGAATTATATTCGTGGGGTAAATCTTCACTACGTAATGGAAGACGTGAGAGTGCATCGACATTACCGTGTTCAGTAGTTTTCTTATAGCGAATGTCATACTGGAACGTTTGTAAATATATGGCATATCTTTGCATTCTAGCAGCTGATAAAACAGGAATACTTTTAGAAGGTGAAAAAATTGAAACTAATGGTTTACTATCAGTAAACAAAGTGAATCTGTTACTGTACAAATATTGAAAAAATTTCTTAACACCAAATATTATTGCTAATGCCTCCTTATCTACTTGACTATACCGTTTTTCGGCATTATTCAAGGTTCTGGATACAAATCCAATAGGCTTTTCAGTCTTGTCTGGCATCACATGCGAAAGAACTGCAGAGATACCATATGGAGAAGCATCCGTAGCTAAGATTAAAGGTAATTTCGGATTGAAATACGTCAGCACTCTGTCCGAAGTAATTTCTCTTTTTATTTTTTTAAACGCTTGATCACATTTGTAAGACCAGTTGAATTTCACATTCTTTTTAAGCAAATTATTCAAAGGATGTGCAATTGTCGATAAATTCGGTACAAATTTTGCATAATAATTTACAAGACCAAGAAATGCTTTTACCTGGGAAACATTTTCTGGCTTAGGGGCATTTACAATTGCTTCTATTTTATCTGGTGTTTTATGAATACCATGTTTATCCACTTTATACCCACAATAAGTAATTTCATCTGCCATGAAGAATGATTTTTCCTTATTTATCCGAATGTTATAATTTCTCAACCTTTCTAATACTTGCTTTAACCTTTGCAAGTGAATTTCGTCCGTTTCCCCAGTTATTCCTATATCATCAATAAAAATTGTAATTCCCTCAATTCCACTTAAAATTTGTTCGATTTTTCTTTGCCATATAGCAGGAGAACTACTAAGACCCATTGGTAATTTAAGAAACTGAAATAATCCTTTAGGTGTATTAATGGTTAATAATTCCTGGGATTCCTCATCAACGGGCAATTGGAGGTATGCTTGATTCAAATCAATTTTTGTAAAATGAACACCACCACTTAAAGTAGCTAACATATCCTCTATTTTAGGCAAGGGATATTTTTCTACTTTCAGATATTTATTTAATGTGACTTTAAAGTCTCCGCATAAGCGTATTTTACCATTAGATTTTACCACTGGAACAATCGGGGTTGCCCACTTGCTATGTGTAACTGGTTTAATTATACCTGCTTCTTCTAATCTTTGTAATTCCTCATTGACTGCAGCACGTAGTGCATAAGTAACAGTCCTAGCTTTACAAAATATGGGTGTAGCATCCTTTTCAAGGTAAAGCTCTGCCTTTAACCCTTTAATTTCCCCTACTTTATCAGAAAACAAATCAGAAAAATCATTTAACAATTCTTGTAATTTATCAGAATAATTTACAGTCTCATTAACATAAACAGATCTTAAATTATGTGGAAAAATATCGAATGCAGAGGCCCAATCGCGGCCAAATAATAATGGAAAAGTATCTTCTTTTATCAAATATAATTTTAACTTTTCTGTTTTATTTTCATAAGTAACATTTACTTCAACATAACCCACAGGTTTAAAAATTTCATCAGTTGCAGTTTTTAACTGAACATCTGGAGGAAATATTTTATAATCAGGAAAAATTCTGCGAAATCTTTTTAAAGGAACAGCAGAAATTCCCGAACCTGTGTCCAACTCCATGTCAGCTCGTGCTTTATTTTCAATTAACACAGATAATTTAATAGGATTTGCACCTGTATTTTTTATAGTTAATACATTTACTGTATCTACTGAATTTACGTGTTTTTGGAAAGTTTTACTTCTACAAACTTTTCCAATATGGCCTTTTTTCTTACATATTTTACAAGTAGCATTAATAAATCTACATGAATTGGCTAGATGGGAAGTATTTCCGCATCTAAAACATTTTAATTTACTTTTATTTGCTTCAGGAATTGTATTATTTATATGATTGTTGACATTTGACTTCTGACAATCGTTAGAAAATTTCTTTGGGTGTACAGTCTTTGAACTCGAAATTTTATTAATACTGCAATTTTTATTTTTAATTTCAGAAATTTCAATATCTACATTGTGTAAGGATAACGCTTTTTCAACTGCTTTCTCAAAAGTTAAATCCTCTACTTGCGTAATCAATTTATTTTGAATGCTTTCGCTTTTCAAACCGCGTAAAAATTGTTCCAATAAATTTTCATTTAATGTATCACCCGTAAAACAACAAAAAGTTGTATTTTTCTTTAATCGAGCAGCAAAATCTTGAACTGATTCCGACTCATTTTGGTAACACTTACGAAATTTTATTCTTTCAATAAATTTGTTGGGGGCGGGGCTTAGATGCTTTATCAATATGTCAACAATATCAGAATATTTTAATGTTTCACATTGTTTCGGGAAACATAAATTACTCAGTAAATTGTAAAGGTTAGGACCCATGCAAGATAAAAGGGCCGCAACTTTTTTTTCCTCTTTTAATTCATTCAGAATAAAATTCTGCTCCAGGCGTTTAATATAAGCCTGAAATGTTTCGACTTTATCATCAAATTCTTTAAATGAGAACATCGTATTTTTTATGCAACAAGACAGGAAAAAAAAAGTACTTTAAAATTCAATGTACTTACCACCCCCTTGTTTTATAGATGCTGATATATTCTGGAAAGCTGCTGTTACCTTGAATAGTCGTCGAACTCAAAAACGAAAGAAGGAGCCATTTCTATTTGGCGCGCCGTTATTCCTTTAAAATTTTTATGGTAGAAAATTTTAACATCTCGTCGCCATTATACTATCTTTAAACATCTTAACTTAAGATATAAAACAGCACTCAGTAAATAATCGAGGTGGGCGAATTTTTACACACAAACATATTTAATAAAACTGACGGCACTACAGACGACATATACACATTGTAAACACAGAACAACAATCTGGAACGTAGATACATTATATTCCTTACATAATTCCATGGAATAGACAAGGGGCGCCATCTACAGTGTTGCCTGAAAAGTAAAAGTATAAAATACCACAAATATGGAGTAATTATTTCATAATTATGAAAAATATAAGCACTTGGCGTTATTACCCCAGGGTACCTTATGTCATTTTGTAACAAAATCTGAAGTTTGATGAAATTCTGTGCGTTGGTTGTTGAGATATAGCTATCGGAAAAATCGTGCAAAATGCAGCATAGCTGCACCACCTGTTGCAAGGTTAATACCAAAATGTAATCAAAGTCTAATTATGTTATATATTCTAGTGTAACAGAATCTAAAATTTGATGAAGTTCTGTGCATTAGTTCTTGAGATATAGCTATCGCAAAAATCGTGCAAAATGTAACATAGCAGCGCCACCTATCGGGCAGTTCACACCAAAACCTTATCAGCGGCTATGTACCTCAAGGTATCGCGGAATCTGAAGTTTGGTGAAATTCTGTGCATTAGTTCTTGAGATATAGCTATTACAAAAATAATGAAAAACGTGGCATAGCAGTGCCACCTGCTGGCCATTTTACACCAAAACTTAATCAGCGTCTATGTATATCAAGGGGTCACAGAATCTGAAATTTGGTGAAATTCTGTGCATTAGTCTTGAGATATAGAAATCTTGAAATCATGAAAAACGTAGTATAGCAGCGCCACCTGCAGGCCAATTTTCACCAAAAACCAATAGGCACTAATTCATATCAAGGCCTAACTGAATATAAAATTTTATTAAATTTCGAGCATTAGTTCTTGAGATAGAGCGCCCACAAATTTTTTGTCACATACAGACAGGCAGACTCACAGACATTTTCTAAAAATAGTCAAAACGTGTTCAGGACTTTCTAAAACGTATAAATCCGTCGAAACCCGGAAGTCGAAAATTTTCATGAATCCAATACTATCTTCTTGTAAAGATAGAAGAAAGTAAAAATATATATATGAGAATATTCATACACTCAGGCGAATATATTAGCCGAACAAATAAATGTTGAACAATTAAATGCAATTAAAAATCCTTTGCTGACATATTAAATGAGTGTAGTGCATCTGATTTCAAGTCAATATGATGCCAAGATCTTTAATTTTGGCATTAAATATTATAGTTTAACGATAGTTTTTTTATGTATATTTTTTCACTGGATAATGGTGAAGCACTTTTTCAACATGCATGATTTAGTCTCCCCAAAAAGAAAAAAAAATCTAAAAAAAAGAATAAGGCTTACAATTTTCCGCAACTACTTTGTCATCTTCTTGTATTAATGGCATCACTTATTAAGCCTTTTCGTGAAAAGTATCTTTACTGTACTAATTAAAATTAGTTTATTGTTTAAAAAATACTTACTCAAAGTAATATTTCTCAAAATAAGGTCAATAAACTAATAATTATTTCTTCTGAGACTACTAATTAAGCAATTTCTTAAACTGCATCCTAAAAGACTTCTTAATCATGTAAATTGTGAAAAATAATTAATATTATCTCATTAAAATAGAAATACTTTATGAAATGTATTGTCATAAGATTAAAAACTTTACCTTAAGCTTTCTCCTTCACGAAAAATTTTCTTTGTAATTGGCATAAGATATTCTCAGTGGAAATATATTAGGAAAATTACAAAATAATTAAAAAAAGTTTTGACGTGTAGAAATTTAGATAAAATAATAATGTAATAATATTCAAAATAATCTTTCGGCATATTCTTTTTTTAAATAACCTTAATAAATGTATATAAGCAATAAATAAAATATCTCTGTGACTTCATTTTTATCAAGATCCTGCATTGCTTGCTTTGCTCTTTTAGTCAAGAAAAGTGTTGTTATATTATTCATTAAATAATTATCTTTGCAAAGTAACTAATGCTGCAGCCTCCGCAAACATAATTGAATTTATTATGACCTTTTCACTTTCTCATGCCATAAAAAAACTAGTGCATATAACATATATGAAAACTGATAATTTTATAAAGAAATGTATGATAAATTTACTGAAGCAGACACTTTCAATATAAGAATAATTTTGAGCGGTTTTGAGCGGAATGATAAAATTTTTCAAATTAGTTAAAAAGAAAAAATATATACTATCAAAAGCTATGCATAGCGAATTCATCATATTTTGCACATACATAACTGACTAGATTGTGATGTTTAATCTCCAACAATTTTATTATTATTATTATTTATCTAATTTTTTGCGGGTTTTTTTTTTTTTATATTTTATTCAAAATTTCATTATCTCCATAAACACTTAATTTATATATTGAAATAGCCTCTTTCTACCAGCTGTTGCAAGGTTTTAAAATGCCCAAATAATAATATTTACAAATATTTTTCAATTAAAAGTATATTTACACATGTATTTTAAAAACGAAAGAAAACTTTAAAACAATTAAGCTATATCATGCATTTAATGATGAAAATTATGTCATATTTTAAAACATTTTCTAACAGCGTTTCCAAACACTGTATTTTTAATTGAAATGGACATTAGTAATAAAACTGAAAACGAAACAAAAATAAAATTTTACTTAAATATAAATAAATTGTTACGTAGTGGCGTACACTAGGCCTATTAGGTACCTCGGTCCTATTTTAATTTTATTTTTAATTCAAAATTTTTCATGGAAATTATTTAGATAAATATTTAAGCCAAATATATGTAATGTATAACATCATAAATTTTTATAAAATCTTTTTTCTTAGTTTTGGTAATATTTTTTTTAATTAAAAAGACAAAATAGGGCCGAAGTACATCACCTTCCCCTACACTTTCGTTCTTCATTACAATGTATTTTCATAGATTAAAAAATATCTGTCTTTTTAGGTGCGTTCGTAATTATGTAAATACGTAGCACCTATTCTTGTCGTTCAGTCTTTCCGTCTGTCCGTATGTCTGTCTGTCCGCTTAAAACAGCGCAAAAACTACCCAACTGAATCGTTTGAAATTTAAAATACATAATTATTACATAATTTTGTCGAGTCATTTAAAATTTTATGAAAATCGGATGCATAGATCAATTACAGGGACAATCAAAAGTATTCTGTTACATTATGGTTAATGGGGAAAAATGTTTCAAATGCATTTTACTGGTGTTACATTCATTCGAACGTAATAAAATTGATATGCATCTATAAAGTACATATTATAATGTACATTTTTCATAATCTGTAGTGCAAAGAATATTTGTTATTGATTTACAAGGCCACACAAAAGTATTCCATTGCATAATGGTATAGGGAGAACATTGTTTGGTGCGCCTTTTAATTGTAACTATTTACCATCTTATGAGATTGATATATGAGAGTGATATTTTTAAAACTTCATTATCGTACGAACGCAAATCATTTGCTACGTTTCACGTGCAATTTCCAACTTCTTTTACATTGTGTTCATAAAACATGTTTTACAGTCAAACCATATAGAATAATATCATTACTATTAACATTCTAATTATATCTTTTTCCATACATATAATAAATTACACAACTGTAAACGTTTATTTCAGAATTAATAACACCCGAAAAAACTATATTCCAGGTTTGGAAAACTAAATAATACACTATTAAGCTGTTCGATACGTTTCAAAAAAATTAATGGCAGGAAAAGAAACTTAGTTTGCATAAATATTTCCTTTTTTAAATCTTGAAAGTATGTTGAATTTGGGGTTTCTAAAGATAAAGAAAACTCTTAGGGATCAGGGATTACCCGAAGGAAATTATTGCGTGTATGCATTTATTTTTAGATTATATTTTTCTAAATATAGAAACAGTTTTCTTTATTTACTTAGCACATTATTATGGAAAATGACAAAAAAGATTTGGATTATAGTAAACTAGATACCTTAATTGATATTTTAAAAATCGCTAAAATATTCGACATGCATATAAATTTTGCAAAATAGCTTGAACATATGAATATTCATCAATAAAATAATTATCTTAATAACATCGTCATTTTTATTAAGATCTCGTATCTCCCACTTCGTTCTGTAGATAGGAAAAAAATTTCATTTTATTATCGAAATCTCAGTGGGATTTAAAAATTATGTACGTGACAATATTTAACATAAAAGTTTTTGTCTCTAATTTGAAATCTTTCTTCAAATTTAATTAATAATTTTTTAACGTCATATTTAAAATTCAAAATGGAGAAGATATTATTTCCATTTTATTTTTTTACTTGAATTTATTTTCATTTAATAACAAATAATTAACAATTAGTCCATGATTTGTTATTTCTACACTGTTATTATTATAAAATCTTATATATCAAAGTAGCGTGTAAATTGCCAAATACACACCCGTTCTGTCAATTTCAAAAAACACATTGTCGTATGAATTTTGATAAAAAACATTTTAAGCTTCTGATATGTATAAGAAGTTATCAGATAGCTTTGAAATACACCGTTTAATGTGTAAATTGCCCATAAGTACACATTTGCTTTGTAATAAAGAAAAACGACAAATTTTTGTGTACAGAGTTTAGTAATATCTGAACTAAATGTTCTTAATTTCGCAAAACAAAAGTATATAAAATAAAAAAACTTACATTTGGTGAATTTGTTTTCTTTCTAGCCATTTTTACTTTCTTCTAAAAGAAGAAAATAATCAGAAAGTTATCAGATAAATTTGAAATGCACCATTTAATGTGTAAATTGCCCATGAGTACACATTTGTCTTTGTAATAAAGAAAAACGACAAATTTTTGTGCACAGAGTTTAGTAATTTCTGAACTAAATGTTCTTAATGTCGCAAAACAAAATTATATAAAATTAAAAAAAACTTACATTTGGTGTATTTGTTTTCTTTTTAGCCATTCTTACTTTCTTCTAAAAGAAGAAAATAATCAGAAAGTTATGAGATAGCTTTGAAATGCACCGTTTGAAGTGTAAATTGCACATGAGTACACATTTGTCTTTGTAATAAGAAAAACGACAAATTTTTGTGCACAGAGTTTAGTAATTTCTGAATTAAATGTTCTTAATGTCGCAAAACAAAATTATATAAAATTTTAAAAAAACTTACATTTGGTGTATTTGTTTTCTTTCTAGCCATTCTTACTTTCTTCTGAAAGAAGAAAATAATCAGAAAGTTATCAGATAGCTTTGAAATGCACCGTTTGAAGTATAAATTGCACATGAGTACACATTTGTCTTTGTAATAAGAAAAACGACAAATTTTTGTGCACAGAGTTTAGTAATTTCTGAATTAAATGTTCTTAATGTCGCAAAAAAAAATTATATAAAATTTTAAAAAAACTTACATTTGGTGTATTTGTTTTCTTTCTAGCCATTCTTGCTTTCTTCTGAAAGAAGAAAATAATCAGAAAGTTATCAGATAGCTTTGAAATGCACCGTTTAAAGTGTAAATTGCACATGAGTACACATTTGTCTTTGTAATAAAGAAAAACGAGAAATTTTCGTGTACATAATTTAGTAATTTCTGAACTAAATATTCTTAATGTCGCAAAACATAATTATATAACATAAAAAAACTTACATTTAGTATATTTGTTTTCTTTCTAGCCATTTTTACTTTCTTCTAAGAGAAGAACGAATTTGATTCGTCAAAATTTTTTAAACCCGATTTTTCACGGATTTACACATTTACTGGATCAGAGGACCCGAGAAATATGCTTTTACAAAATGTCTATCTGTGAGTCTGTCAATCTATATGTATGTGAGAAATATATATATTTTTTTCAGAAAACCCTTTCTATTTTCACCTTCTTGGTCCGATTTTCCCATTAACAAACCAGACTGAGATTTTATGCTCCTTGATTTTATGTATCAGTTTGGAAAAGTTTTTAGCAGAATTATAGAAATTATCTTATCATAAAAATGTGATCTAGATAGACACATAGGTAAAGTTTTTTAAGGATGGTAGTTTTATTGTCTGGAGGTCATGATCAATGTAGATTTGCAAAAAATTTTCAGAAATTCCAACATAAGGGAGAACGCAACAGGTAGTATCTCATACGAAATCTACCTAAAAGCGTGCCATACTATAACTTTATTCTAATTGATGCAAAAAGTATCTTTTATTTTTGCAAACAAATTATTATATTTCTATACGGTTTGTTTTGTCTTAAAAAGTCACCTACATATTAACATTGAAACCAGCTTTTAAATGTTCAGTAGAAACAACATGCATTATTACATATATCTAAAAATAAAACGTGCCAAACAATATATATTACGAATTTTTAGCAAATTATTCGTAATGTTACAGAATAACATTAGCTACTTACACTGTAAAAAATTTGCGCAATGTTCTTGACATTTACTGTGTAACATTCCTCGGTTTTCTCGGATTATTTCTACTCATACAAGAATACCGAGAAATCTTGTGTAATACCTTCCACAATCTTGAGTAACTTTTCGAAATAGTTGAGAAAGTGGAAATTACTGATAAACTGTAAAACATTCCGAATATTTTCTGTGTATCATTCCTTAGTTTTAGTAGGCATACTTTTTGAGCTTTTGTGTAACTTTTCGGATTTATTTTAAAATAGCAATTATTGGTAATCTGTGCAAAGTTATATATGTTTTGTGTGTAGTATTCCTTATTTTGTGGTTAATATATTAATTACAAAAAAATCGTTATTTTACGTGTATTATTTATAGCAGTTGTGAAAACACTACGGGATCTTGCGCTATAAAAAAAGAAATAAAAAAAACCCACGAAGGTGCGTATACCCTTCTAATTGTGCATCTCAAAGCTCTTGTTCAAATTTCTGCCCTGTACAGCTCCTGAGCTATATTTTACATGTAAAAACTAATTTTTTGTGTTTTTATCACTTTGCTCGCTTAGTTATGAATCGAACATAGAAACTAGAGTCACTAATTTTTACCGAAGCTTTAACAACGCATTTAATTGTAATTCTCGAATATTTTTTCCCAGTTTAGACTTTGAAGACTCTTCTTGGTCTTTATTTCCATAGGAACTACTTTTTTGCGTGGAGGTCATTTTGTTGCCTCGGTTGAAGAAAAAGACTATAAGATCTAGAGCAACTAACTTTGGAATGAAAGCGCGTATGCCCATCTTATTGTGCATTTTGAAACCTATTTTTCCAAATTCTACGAATAATCGTTTTACGAAAGTATTTTATCAGTGATTGTTTGACGAAATTCTCGATCTTAGTACCGCAACTTTTTCTCCAAATGCCTACTATTTCCGATTAGTAATATTCGCCTTATTTAATTAGCAGTGCCAGTTTAGAAGATTTTTTTACAATGTCTATCACTATTTCCGAATAGTAATCTTTCTGTCATTAAATAAAGCGATTATTACTATTCGGAAATAGTTTGATGTTCATATCAAAAACTTAATATCCAGGTATATTAAGGTATGCGTACCAGGTAATTCGCGTCGTAGGCGAAATCTTTTGTCCAAGGAATGAAAACTTTATCTGATATTGAATGGAAAATTTTTGCATTTGTTACAAGAGTGATGTTCTGGTGATGTTGGAACTGGAGTAAATTCAGGTATTAATCGGTATCACGTCTTAAGCGGGTTCGACTGTTTCCTAAAACAATAAATCTAGCATAAAAATTATTATAAACAAAGTCAACGCTAGAAGGGTGAAGATTCTTGTAATCGTTTGTCATCGAGTAGTTCGAATTATAATATTTGTGTTCGTCTCATCAAATTATCCATTTTTTTGAACACATACAGTTTATTTTTGACAAAACACACAAACATACACAAAACTTCACAAACATATATTAAATAATAGTTTTCTCGACTTTTCGCCGGATCAAAAACATCTTCCATCCAAGCGGGAATAAAAAAAAAAAACATTCTAAACTATTTTTTCCCTCGGGACGGGATGACGTCACGACAAAATCCCCATAGGGATCATTTCTTTCCCCAAGGAATGAAGTCGTAACATCCTCCCGCCCCGATGAATACATTCATCAAATTTGGTAGTTTAATCATTATGAAATATGTATAAAATATCACTAATCATTTACTAATACTTATGAATACAATATAATTACTATAAAATCACACTACATTACAATTCAATTATATAGAATTAAGCAACAACAATACTAAATTAATACTAATAATGATAACATAATGGCAAAATAAAATAAAGGCAAAAAATATATAAACAAAAAACCGAACCAAATCCAAGTTTGATAAGTTAGTCGAGTTCCATAGGGAAAACCATTTGGACCGCGCGTTTGAGAATTCCTGTGGCAGTCTTCAGGGTTAAGCTTCTTACTTTTCCATCGCGGCCCTGATGAACCTCTAAGACCTTTCCGATTTTCCACATTTGTCTTGGCAACTTGTCTTTACCTATTAAAACTATGTCATCTACATTAAAACATTTTACAGTATTTACACGTTTAGAAAAATGTACACTTTTAAGTTGGAGGAGATATTCTCCCTTCCACCTATTCCAAAATTTATTTAACAAAGTTTCGCGATACAAATATCTTTTAAGGAGTATTTTTTTATTATTTTTCATAATTTTATCATCTTTGACAGCCATAGGGGTTAATGTAGTCAACCTCTTTCCTGTAAGGAAATTGGCCGGAGTGAGAGGGAATGGTTCATCCGGTTCATTATAAACATAAGTTAGGGGTCGCGAATTTATTATTGCCTCTATTTCAATAAGAACTGTTTCGAGTTCTTTCCGAGTAACTAGTGCCCGTCCCAATACCTTTCTTAAAGCACCCTTGGTGATTCGAACCATTCTCTCCCAATATCCACCCCACCATGCTGCACGTTCCACTATAAATTTCCAGGTTATGCCTTTTTTACTAAAATAATTTTGTACAAGTTCAGAAGTTAAATTTGAGTACAATTTCTGAATTTCACGATCAGCATTTTTAAAAGATTTGGCATTATCAGAATAAACAGTATTACAAAGTCCTCTTCTTGATATAAATCGTCGAAGCTAATAAAAAGTATTCAGTACTTAAGTTGGACACAATTTCTTGATGGAAGGCACGAGTCACAGCACAAGTAAATAAGGCAATGTACAGTTTATTCATATCTTTAGTATATAACGATCCAGCGAAGTCCGTACCAACGATCTCAAAAGAACTTTCAGCATAAAGTCTGTCCGCAGGCAATGGAGCTACAGTTTGATTACCTGGTTTTACCTTGTAGCGTCTACAGATGAAGCACTTATTGAGGCACGATTTAACTGTCTGCCTGCCCTTCAGAATCCAGAATTTTTCACGAAATTGGGTAAGTGTATCTGATACACCGGCGTGGCACAAGTTCTGATGCTCCCTCATTATTAATAGCTCAGTGAATTTTGAGTTCCCTGGAATTATTAAAGGATGTCGTTCCGAAAATTGGAAATTAGAATGTTGGAGACGTCCACCCAGAACTATAAGCTTATCAGGAGTCATACTGGGATTTAAACAATAAATTCTTGAATCGTTGCTGATTGGTGAATTGTTCAACAATTGCAAATATTCCCTTTCAAATTCAGTTTTTTGAATGAAGTGAATCCAATAATTTAGAGCATCGGCCAATTCTTCTGCAGATATGGGACCTGTCCTTTTCTCAGATTTATACTTACAGTTTCTAATAAAACGAATAATGTAAGCAGTGACCCTCAGCATTTTATTAAGGCTACTATTATTGTTAATATCCAACAAGGGATCTCTAGGTTCCTGCGAAATTTGAAGGAGAACTTTAACATCCTTCATTTCTCTTTTAAGTTCCATTATTTCATCATCAGATTTAAGTTCAACTGGTATTTCATCAGAGGGCAATTCGTCCATTTTCAACCAAGCTGGACCTGAAAGCCAGACTTCGTCCTTTAAGAGAGTGAAGGAGGGCATACCGCGAGTTAGTTTGTCAGCCGGATTTTCCTTTCCACTGTAATAACGCCAGTTGGAAGGGTTGGTTTTTTCTTTGATTTCAACTACTCTATTTCTCACAAACTGTTTTAAGTTTTCAGAAGCCCCTCGTATCCAATGCAGAGAAATTTGGGAGTCACACCACAAATATACATCGTTCTCCTTAATAATTGGAAAAATATTCCTCAGATAAGATGCTAGTCTGGCCGACATTAAAGCACCTAATAATTTCAAGCCTGGGTAAAGTTATTGGTTTCAGGGGAGCAACACGTGATTTAGCTATCACAAATTTTGTCGAAATTTTGGTAGGATATTTTATTCTAAAATATGCAACTGCACCATAAGCCTTTGGGCTCGCATCAGAAAATAAATGCAGTTCCACGCTTTCAAATTTAGAGTCATCGAAATATATTCGAGGAATAGTCATGGCTTGGGTTTTCATGACTTCGTCAAGCCACTCCTGGAATATAAGGTGAAATTCGTGTTTGAGAGGTTCATCCCAGGGAATTCCAATTTCCCAAAGTTGTTGCATAAGCAACTTTATACGAATTGTAAAAGGGGCAAGAATGCCTAAAGGATCGAATAACATACCGCAGGCCTTTAGAACAGTTCTTTTAGTTGAAGGGTTGGCACTTACGGCTTTAAAATGCTCCGTGGCAACAGTTATGTTATCATTCACATTATCCCAAACGATTCCTAACACTTTAAGTGGGATTCCTAGTACTTCAGTTGCTTGTTTGCAGTCAATATTTTCTTTTAACCACATATTTCGTAAAATGGGAGAATTAGTTACCCATTTTCTTAAGTTCATAGAAGCTTGATTCATAATGTAAATAGCGTCTTTAGAAATAGAGAAAGCATCTTTAATTGTTTCGCAGCCACTAATAAAATCGTCCACATATAACTCATTCAGTAATTCAGGAACATTTTTAAACTTATTTTTAAATTTTGAAAGATGTAATCTGATAGTTGCAGCTAATATGAATGGGCTGCATTTTACTCCGAAGGGAGCTCGAGTGAACTGCAGGACTCTGATATCATTGCGACCCAAACCTAAATTTGTCCCCTGATCCCTTCCCCACAAAAATTGCAAAAATTTTCTATCTTGCACAGCGATACCTATTTCCAAGAATGCTCGTTCAATATCCGCGCAAAATGCAATTGGGTTATACCTAAATTTTAATATAATTTTAAGCAAATCAGGATTCAAATTTGGGCCGCCCTCTAAACAATCATTTAGGGAAATTTCCCCCTTTGCTTTAGAAGAGGCATCGTAACACACCCTGAATTTAGTAGTTTCTTTCGACTCGCTAACTACTCCGTGATGGGGCATGAAATATGATTGTCTGTTTTCATTCGGATAATAATCTATTTCCTCGATAATATTATCCTTTAACTGATTTTCGATAATATCTTTGTATCGCAAATATAAATTTTCATCTCGCTTAAATGTATTATTCAAACTAAATAAACGTTTCCTAGCAATTTCATATTACTATTTAATTCCGAAAAATCATTTTTCCAGAGCAATCGCGTTTCATATTGTTACGAATTTTGTAAATAGTTAGTGTTTGTCTGTAAAATAATGTAAATAATCTTATTAAGCTCCATTCCTTTACTAATATTAATTTTTGTTACATTGTATCTGTTAACAAGCAAACTTGTCTATTATTTTCAGTGAATGTCTATGGCAGCTTGGCGAAATAATAAAAATATCGCCAAGTTGGCGTCACTTTTGACGACTAATTTTGGTCGCCAAATTTGGCGATATATTGCCAAGTTGGCGACAAACTTGGCGATTGTTGGCGATGGTAACCCTTTCCTCTCTATGGTAACACCCCTTAGATATACTGATACATTGTTTGTTGTTCCGTGGATTTTTCGAGAAGGTTCTAGAAATTTCCAGCACATGCTGCGAGCCTATATAAGGAGAGCAATACGAGCTGTTGTGGTTATTATTTATTAGTCAGTCATTAATGAGCTACGATTGTCAAAGCAAGTTTGCTTGAGCTTTATTTACGTTGTTTTGAATGTGATTTAGTGTTGAGACTTTGTATAAAAAGTCTCTGGAACCTATATCTGAACTTGTACGATAGATTTGAACAATTATTTTTGAATATCTAGTAATATTTGTGAGTTTCGAAGACTCTGTTGTTCTGAAGATCTGCAAATAAATTATTTTCTACTTTTCTAAAAGACAGGAGTTTGAAGTTGTCTAACCATAAGAACAAAAGAACCCTATATACGCTGCAACATTTGGTGTCAGAAGTGGGATCTTATGGCGAAAACAAGAACAATGGACGGACAGCTGAAAGAACTGTTAGAAGCTATTAACGGATTAAGAACAGAGCTGACCAATAAAATTGATAAAGGCCAAGAAGAGTTGGTGGATAAAATGAATAAAGGCCATGAAGAGTTCGCGGATAAAATGAATAAAGGCCAAGAACAGTTGGCGGATAAAATGAATAAAGGCCAAGAAGAGTTGGCGGATAAAATGAATAAAAACGAAGAAAGAATGGAACAGTTGACAAATAAAATTGATAAATGCCAAGAAGAGGTGACTGAAAAAATTGACAAAGGCCAAGAAGAGTTGGCGGATAAAATGAATAAAAGCCAAGAAGAAATGAAGAAAATTTTTGAAGAAAAGTTCTCGTCGGTAGAGAGAAGAATAGGTTCGGTAGAAGAGAAAATACAGGAAGTAGAAGATAAAATTCAGAATGAAGTTAGTAAAGTTGAAGAGAAAATAAGTAACGTTGAAGAGAAAATAGTTGACGTAGATGTAAAGCTAAATAAAAGAGTAGAAGATCTTGAGAAGAAGCCTTCAGCGTCTAGTGGTAATTATGAAGAATTTAGGAATCCGCCTGCTTCTCCCGTGCACATTAAGCTGTCGACATACGACGGAAAGAGTTTCTGGCAAGTTTACAAGACCCAATTCACCATAGTAGCCGAAGCGAACAAATGGAGCGACGAGGTGAAAGCTTGTCAACTGGCAGCATCTTTGAGAGGAGAAGCCGCCGACGTGCTGCAAACATTGCCCGATATGACGCAACTCAATTTTGAGACTCTAAGTTGTGCACTTGAAATGAGATTCGGAGAAAAATTCTTGAAGGATTATACGAGAATACAAATGAAGAGCCGCCTTCAAAAATCGAGTGAAACCCTTCAAGAGTTTGTCTCAGAAATAGAACAGCTGGCAAATTTAGCATTCATCGACTGCCCAACAAATGTACGGGAAATGCTCTCACTGCAGTACTTTGTAGACGGAATAAAAGATCCCGAAGTGCAGAGAGCGGTACGAATGGCAGATGTACAGGATTTAAAGGCTGCATTACTATATGCCTTAAAGTTGGAAGCAGCTGCACAAGCCAGCCGAAGAGATCGTCATTCAGTCCAAGGGGCAACGGTGAACAAAAGCTCAGACACTGAGATCGATTTCTTGAAAGAAATTAGGAAAATAAATCAAGAACTTGAAGCCTTAAAATATGGAAGAACAAGCTCAAGGAGACAGAATCTCACGTGCTGGGGATGCGGTGATACAGGACATCTCCGAAGAAATTGCCCCAAAATCCACGAACGTGAGATAAATTCAAACAGTCAGCAGGGAAACTAAATTTTGGCCATCTCGCGGGGCGGAGGTTGCCAGAGAATGAAAAGCCCCACCTGAAGATCCTCCAGATATCAAAAATGAGTGGCGGTGATAATGAATTATATGTGATAGGCTTTATTAACGGAATTCAGTGCCGTATGATTGTCGATACAGGAGCCAATGTGACAATAATAAGAGAAGATTTGGCTCGAAAATTGAAATCTAAACTCATCTGGACTCCACCCTGCGTTACCCTGCAAACTGTGACGGGCGACAAGATAGTCATATATGGAAAGGGCAATTTAACCATCAACTCTGGAGGAAAGAAATATTATCATACGACATATGTGGCTGACATAACAGATCCTTGCTTAATCGGGCTAGATTTTCTGAAGAAGTTTGGCTTCAAACTTGATTTCAAAAATAACAAAATGCTCTCAAAATTTGAAGAAATAAGTCTTTTTGGATTAAATAACGAAATTGAATGTAAACAAATAGTAATAGCCAAAGAAGACATCAATCTAGATCCAAGAACAGAATTTTTAGTTCCAGCTGTAATTAAAAATGAAACTAATTACCGATTTGGCCATATAGATTATCCAGAAGACAATAGTACACAAGCAGGAGTATTGGTGGCTTCTTCTGTAGTAGACCTCTCGAAAAAGACCATTCCAGTCAGAATTGCTAACATCAGTGATAAGACGAGGACTATCAAGAAAGAAGAGGTGATAGCATCATGTGCTCCTGTGACGTGCATAAGTCAAAATTCCACTCACTCTGAGAAATCTTCAGATAATTTAGTCAAAGATTTGTTACAAAATACAGACTTAGATCCAAAACAGATGCACGCTGCGGAAATTTTAATTAGGGAATTCCAAAGTTTATTCTCCCAAACATCTGAAGACTTTGGACGAACCAAAATGGCACAACACCGAATTGATACTGGAGATCACTCACCTATTAAACAACACCCTAGACGATTAACTTTTGCCAAGCAAGAAGAGGTGCAAAATTTAATTAAGGATATGGAGGAAAATGACATCATCGAACCATCGACAAGTCCATGGGCATCTCCCATTGTATTAGTAAGAAAGAAGGATGTTTCTACAAAATTTTGTGTAGACTACCGCCGACTGAATGACGTCACTAAAAAGGATAGTTACCCTCTACCAAGGATCGACGCACTCTCGACACACTTGCGGGCAACACTTGGTTCTCGACTCTGGATCTAAAGAGTGGTTACTGGCAGGTAGAGATCCATCCGGACGACCGCAAGAAGACCGCCTTTACAACGGGACAAGGATTATGGCAGTTCAAGGTAATGCCTTTTGGTCTGTGTAACGCACCTGCAACTTTCGAACGGCTTATGGAAACGGTTCTCCGGGGGCTGTCATATGAAGCATGTCTTGTTTATTTAGATGATATCATAATCATAGGAAAATCTTTTGATGAACATGTGAACAACCTCAGGCGGGTGCTACAAAAATTAAAGGAAGCTAATTTGAAGTTAAGCCCTTCGAAGTGCAGTTTGTTTCGAAACAAAGTCGCCTACCTTGGACACATCATTTCAGCGGAAGGAGTTAGGACTAATCCAGAGAAGATATCGGCTGTGAAAAATTGGAACCGTCCAGCAGATGTTCACCAGCTTCGGAGCTTTCTAGGATTATGCACCTATTACAGAAAATTTGTCAAAGGCTTCTCGATGATTGCAAGACCACTTCATAAATTAACAGAAGCCAATCAAAAATTTATGTGGACACAGGAATGTGACGTTGCTTTCGAAAAGCTTAAGGAGGCCTTAACGTCCACTCCAATTTTGTCATATCCTCAAATCCATGAACAGTTTATATTTGAAACGGATGCAAGTAACGAAAGCATTGGCGCTGTACTGTCCCAGGAAATCGACGGCTAGGAGCGTGTTATCGCCTATTTCAGCAAGTGCTTGTCAAAGGCAGAGCGAAACTACTGCGTAACAAGAAAAGAGCTTCTTGCTGTAGTGAAAGCCATAGATCATTTTCATCACTATCTTTACGGTCGAAAATTCCTGATCCGAACTGATCATGCTTCTCTAACTTGGCTATTGAATTTTAAGAAGCCTGAAGGCCAGATAGCCAGATGGATACAAAAGCTTCAAGAGTATGATATGGAGATATGCCATCGAAAAGGCTCATCACATGGAAATGCAGATGCTCTCTCAAGAAGACCTTGCTCAGAGAATTGTAGATACTGCGACCGGGTTGAGAAAAAATTTAATGTCAAAGGTCCTATATAAGACAAGTTACAACTGGGTCTACATCATCGCAAGATCCGTGGAGTGACGAGAGCCTGCGTAAAGATCAACTTGCTGATCCTGAAATTAAGCCAATTCTAGAGCTGAAAGAGGAGTCCAACAGGAAGCCCAGTTGGCACGACAAGGCCCATTACCATCCTACGACTAAACGTTATTGGGCTCTCTGGGATTCCTTAAATTTGAAGAACGGCATCTTGTACCGAAAATGGGAGTCTGACGATGGAAAGACATGTAGATGGCAACTACTACTCCCTAAGTCGAGAATTTCTATGGTCCTTCAAGAACTGCATGGTAGTCTCACAGGAGGTCATTTTGGTGTAATGAAGACCCTGCAAAAGGTTCGAGAGCGTTTCTACTGGAATAATGTTCGCAGTGACGTGTAGAATTGGTGTCGAACTTGTGACGCCTGTGTAGCACGTAAAGGTCCAAAGAGGCGCACCCGTGGACGATTGCAACGTATATAATGTAGGAGCTCCTTTCGAATGAATTGCTCTAGACATCCTGGGTCCACTTCCTAGAACATCTGATGGCAATAAGTACATCCTCGTTGTCATGGACTACTTCACTAAGTGGCCTGAAGCCTACGCCATTTCTAATCAAGAGGCGGTAACCGTAGCAGACATACTGATTCAACACTGGGTTTCCAGATACGGAGTTCCTCTTCAAATCCATTCCGATCAAGGAAGAAATTTTGATTCGGCTATGTTCAAGGAAATGTGTGGACTACTCGGCATCGACAAAACTCGAACAACACCTCTACACCCTCAATCGGACGGCATGGTGGAACGGTTCAATCGTACCATCCTAAATAGCCTCTCTCTCCTGGTGTCTGGAAACCAACAGGACTGGGACAAGAAATTGCCTCTTTTCCTGCTTGCCTACAGGAGTGCCACTCATGAGGCCACTGGTTACTCCCCTTCTCAAATGCTCTTTGGTCGTGATCTTCGTCTGCCAGCGGATCTTTTGTTTGGCCGTCCTCCTGACGCTCCTTTGTCGCCTGAAGAATAAGTGGATGAACTCCAGGCACGGATTGATGAGATTCATCGTCTATCGAGGAACCGAATCGGACTGGCATCGGAAAAGATGAAGACACGGTACGACACAAAGGCAACTGGACATGAGTTCAACGAAGGTGACAAAGTTTGGTTGTCGAATTCTATACGTCGTAAGGGACTGTCGCTAAAATTACAAAGAGACTGGGATGGTCCTTACACAGTCGTCAACAGGCTGAATGACGTCGTCGTACGCATACAAAAATCGCCACACACCAAGCCCAAGGTCGTACATTATAACCGGCTAGCCCCTTATTTTGGCGAAAGTGATTAGAAATTCAAAACTGGAATTCAAACCATGGTCATGAAAGTCACTTTTTGTAACTATGTAAATAGTAGTTAGTTCTTATTTATGTAAATCTTATTATTATTATTTATTTATTTATTTGTTTATTTATTTTAAGTGTTTTCCTCTAACTCAAGGATTGCACTGCCCGGGACGTGCAGTCTTTGAGGAGGGGGTAGTGTTACGAATTTTGTAAATAGTTAGTGTTTGTCTGTAAAATAATGTAAATAATCTTATTAAGCTCCATTCCTTTACTAATATTAATTTTTGTTACATTGTATCTGTTATCAAGCAAACTTGTCTATTATTTTCAGTGAATGTCTATGACAGCTTGGCGAAATAATAAAGATATCGCCAAGTTGGCGTCACTTTTGACGACTAATTTTGGCCGCCAAATTTGGCGAAATACCGTTAAGTTGGCGACAAACTTGGCGATTGTTGGCGATGGTAACTCTTTCCTCTCTATGGTAACCTCCCTTATATATATTGATACATTGTTTGTTGTTCCGTGGATTTTTCGAGAAGGTTCTAGAAATTTCCAGCACATGCTGCGAGCCTATATAAAGAGAGCAATACGAGCTTTTGTGGTTATTATTTATCAGTCAGTCATTGAAAGAGCTACGATTGTCAAAGCAAGTTTGCTTGAGCTTTATTTACGTTGTTTTGAATGTGATTTAGTGTTGAGACTTTGTATAAAAAGTCTCTGGAACCTATATCTGCACTTGTACGATAGATTTGAACAATTATTTTTGAATATCTAGTAATATTTGTGAGTTTCGAAGACTCTGTTGTTCTGAAGATCTGCAAATAAATTATTTTCTACTTTTCTAACAGACAAGAGTTTGAAGTTGTCTAACCATAAGATCAAAAGAACCCTATATACGCTGCAACAATATCTTTTATCGTTATACGTTGTATTCTGACTAAATTGTTCTAAAATATCTTCAGTTGTTCGTGAAACATTATTTTTTACATTAATTCCTATCGATTCCAATTCCCACAAGTCTTTAATTCTTTCATAATCCGGTTCACTACACGCATGTGTCATTAAATGATTAACGTGAACTTCCTTGGCATTTGATTCTCTTCCCTTACCTTGTATAACATACCCGAAAATGCTATCTGTCGCTACCAATCTATTACTAAGTGTTAAATTTCTTTCACTTAAAATTTCCCATATTTGTTCTGCGCCAATTAAACAATGTATTTCTGTTGTAGTGCCAAGATCAGCCAATTCAATTTCCTTCTCAAGGGCAAGATGTCTTACCCAATTCGAAGGTACTTCAACCTCTCCACACGTAATAGAATTTATGACAACTGCATTTATTTTCTTTCTTTGATCGGGATTAATTTTGCTTTTTAGAACCAATTCTACGATATCATATATCTGTTTTTCGGACTGTTTATTTCCAAACGGATAGATTACAAGTGATTCTCTGTTAATGATTTTTAAATTCAAGAAATCAGCAATTTCCTTTTTTATGAAAGTCCTCGTCGCCCCTCCGTCTATCAAACATCTAATTAATGTTCCATCATTTGACCTACTTCTACCAACGCGGAAAACGTTTGCAAAAACACTGTATTTGAAATTTTGTCGTTTACTTTTTTCTCTTTACAAAATAAACTATTTTCTATTGCCAAATCATCACGTTTATCGTTTGAGGAAGGGGGGATTACAATCTGATCACAAATTAAAATGTTATGAGGTAATTTACAATTGCGACACGCAATATTTTTCTTCCAACATTTCTTCATTACGTGCCGACGTTGGAAGCAAATAAAACAACGGCCCTGTGTCATTAAAGCTTTTTCTCTTTCTGAAACATTTAAATAACAATTTTCATTCGAATGAGAATTATCGGAACAAAAAATACATTTATTCCCGGCAGTCGCCAGAAAGGCGGAGGTTGTAGACATTGGTTTCTTTTGCGGATTATTACCATATCTGGATCTGGTAAAATTAATAGGATTGTAAGAATTATTACTCGCTTGTTTCTGTTTCATATTTTCTAAACCGCTACTCTGTTGATTTGATAGTAAAAGTGATGTTTCACGACAATGAATTTCTTTCCTTAAAAATTCCATTAAATCACTTATATCAAACTGATCTTCTGAATTTCGTTGTCGATTATATTGAAGAGTTATTTCATCGGGAATTTTTTGTAATATTACGGGGCAAAGTAAATTACTGTATGTTCCGGCAGCTACGCCTAGCGATTGTAGAGATCTAACTTGAATTTCAATTGCATCATACATTTTCCTGAGAGCCTTAATATTACAAATTAACTTAACTGGTTCAATTAATAACAATTTATTCATATGTGAGCTAGTTATTAGGTCTAAGCGACCAAACCTGTTTTTAAGTAACTGAATCGACGAATCATAATTCTCGTTAGTTAAAGCAAATCCTGAAACTGCGGATAAAGCAGTTCCTTTTAAATAAGTTTTCATATACGCGAATTTCTCTATCTTACTTAAGGACTTATTATTATGTATCGCTACTTCAAATGAATTCCAGAAATCTAACCGTTCACTACAATCTCCATTAAATACCGGTATGTTTAATCGGGGTAAGTTAAGTGTTTGGTTTTCATGCGAAACAGGTAGTCTTTCATCATGTCGTTACTTTCTGTTTGCGGTTTCTTTTCTAAAGATTTTAGACATCTATCTAGTTTTGTTTTAAAGGTTGTACCCATTTCCCGATATTTATCACTACCTGTGATTTCTTTTTTCACTTCTTTAATTTCAATTTTAGATTCAATCGAACTGTCTAGCTCTTTCAATTCTTTAAGGATTTATCTAACTGATTTTTTAAAACGTGTAAGTCTTCAATTTTAGCTTCGACTAAATAAGTTTCATTAACTGGATTTTCTAATGTATTATCTATTTTCGTAGTTTATTTAGTGAGCAATTCTCTTACCGCGGTTCTTTTTAATTTAGTTCGTTCTATATCCATTATCAAAATTATTTACAGAATTCAAATTAAATAATTAAAGGGACTTACCTCAATCAGGTCGCACTGACATCAGAGTCGTCGCGTGTAATCAATAATCTTAAATCAAATAATAAGAATAATAAATCAAATATTCCAAAGAGCGTGTTCCATCGAGTCTGGCGTCACCATGAAGATTCTTGTAATCGTTTGTCATCGAGTAGTTCGAATTATAATATTTGTGTTCGTCTCATCAAATCATCCATTCTTTTGAACACATACAGTTTATTCTTCACAAAACATATAAACTTACACAAAACTTTACAAACATATATTAAATAATAGTTTTCTCGGCTTTTCGCCGGATCAAAAACATCTTCGATCCAAGCGAGAATAAAAAAAAACATTCTAAACTATTTTTTCCCTCGGGACGGGATGACGTCACGACAAAATCCCCAAGGGGATCATTTCTTTCCCCAAGGAATGAAGTCGTAACAAAGGAAAAATGGGAGAAGTTCTGGCCAACTATTTTATTTTTCAAAATATTGAGTCTATAACATGAAATTAAAGACATATCAGTAGAGAAATGTTTAAATTTTGTCCCCCCTCCCTTCTTTAATATCTGCAAGCTACATATAACTATAGAGGATGAAAAGGTACAATTTTAAGTTACTTACTAGAAAATATTACTAATTTTGTGGCAAGGTTTTTTTTCCTAAATGTGATTCATAAGTACGGTAAGGTTTTTTTTTACTTTAAATCTTAATACAGGAATCCCAAATGCTATATAATAAAGCATTCGATTTTTAATGAAACTGTAAGCATTTTTCTGCATTGATAAAATTTCTTAGAGATTTTCGATCAAATAGTCATCGTTGATTTAATAGCGCCTCCATGTTTCGTAAATTTAGCGTATTTCCCAAAATTTCCTCTCGAATTTTTAACTTTGAAGATCAAATAATCTCACTAACGTAAAGAAACTATGTCTGCATCATTTAACTGATCAATAAATTATTTAAAAAGTGCCCAGTTTGTGGATAAGAATTTAAACAATTACCAGGTAAGTTTGTATGGTATTCTTTATATACAGGGTGATTCCGAATTTTTTTTACAATAAAAGAGGGGTGATAGTACACATCAAGACAAACAATATTAAATAGGAGACCAAGGGTCCAAAACGTTTTCCTAAGGAAATAGCCGCCATTAAAGTTTAGGGACCAAAATTTCAAATAAACATAAAAAACGGAAAAATCGGTCGATTGATTTACGGTTTTCACTAAAATTATTCTTTATGTCGGCATTTTCTTAAAATTAAATTATAAAGATAAATTTCAAAAAATGCCGATAGAGGGCGCTTTAGACTTTGGAGTAACGAACAACTATTTTTTGGCGGTATTTTTTGCATCTCATTAAATGTTTTCATAAGCTTAGACTCAAACTTAAATTTTGAGCTCAAAATCTGTAGTTGGGAGTGGTTAAGTAACACAAACTGAGCTGTGTTCAGAGGGTTCAAATTTCAAATGATTATAAAAAACGGAAAAATTGGTCGATTGATTTGCGGTTTTCACTAAAACTATTCTTTATTTAGGTATTTTCGTGAAAATAAATTATAAAGATAAATTTCAAAAAATGCCGATAGAGGGCGCTTTAAATTTTGGAGTAACGAAACACTCTTTTTTGGCGTTATTTTTTGCATCTTATTAAATGCCTTCGTAAGCTTAGACATGAACTTAAATTTTGAGCTCAAAATCTGAATAGCTGGGAGTGGTTAAGTAGACAAACTTTTAACTGTGTTCAGAGGGTTCAAATTTTAAATAATTGTAAAAAACGGAAAAACTGGTCGATTCGTTTGCGGTTTTTGCTAAAACTAATTTTTAAATCAGCAGTTTTCTTGATCAATCAGTGTTTTCTTAGAAATAATTTTTAAAGATAAATTTCACAAAATGCCGATAGAGAGCACCTTAGACTTTGGAGTAGCGTACAACTATTTTTAACTGTTATTTTTTTAATCTCATTAAATACTTTCAAATGCATAGACTTAAATTTTGGGCTGAAATTCTGAATGGATGGGAGTGTTTAAGTGGCAAAAAATTGAATTGTGCTCTAGGAGGAAAGAGGGTTAAGTTTTAACGCCTGAACACACTTCAGTTTGCGCTTCTTAATTCCTCATAACGATTCAGGATTGGAGCTCAAAATTTAAGTTTAAATCTAAGCTTCCGAGAACATTTAAAATGCTTTTGCAAGCATTTAATTAGAACCAAAAAATAATGGTTAAAATGAATTGTTGGTTACTCTAAAGTTTAAGGCTCCCTCTGACGGAATTTTTTGAGATTTATCTTTAAAATTTATTTTCAAGAAGATACTGAGTTAAAGAATAGTTTTATTTTAAACCGCAAACGAATCGACCATTTTTTTCATTTTCTATAGTTACTTTAAATTTGAACCTCCCCCTCCCCCTTGAACACAGTTCAGTTTGTGCTACTTAACCGCTCCCTACTATTCAGATTTTCAGCTCAAAATTAAAGTTTAAGTCTAACCTTCCTAAATCATTTAAAGAGATTCAACAATAACGGCAAAAAATAGTTGTTCGTTACTCCAAAGTCTAAAGCGCCCTCTATCGGCATTTTTTGAAATTTATCTTTATAATTTATTTTCAGGAAAATACCTAAATAAAGAATAGTTTTAGTGAAAACTGCAAAGTAATCGACCAATTTTTCCGTTTTTTTTTAATCATTTGAAATTTGAACCCTCTGAACACAGCTCAGTTTGTGTTACTTAACCACTCCCAACTACAGATTTTGAGCTCAAAATTTAAGTTTGAGTGTAAACTTACGAAAACATTTAATGAGATGCAAAACATATCGGCAAAAAATAGTTGTTCGTTACTCCAAAATCTAAAGTGCCCTCTATCGGCATTTTTTGAAATTTATCTTTATAATTTAATTTCAAGAAAATGCCGACATAAAGAATAATTTTAGTGAAAACCGCAAATCAATCGACCGATTTTTCCGTTTTTTATGTTTATTTGAAATTTTGGTCCCTAAACTTTAATGGCGGCTATCTCCTTAGGAAAACGTTTTGGACCCTTGGTCTCCTATTTAATATTGTTTGTCTTCATGTGTACTATCACCCCTCTTTTATTGTAAAAAAAAATTTGGAATCACCCTGTAGTGTATAAAAATAATTAAAGAAAATTTCATGTTTAATTAAGCTGTCGTAAGTCGTATAATTCTCCAATTAAAAATGTTCTTTAACTTAGCACTTAAATATGTATTTAAGCAATTTAACTTATATGCATAATCAGATTTATATAAAATAAAAAATTCTATGCATATTATCATAAGCTAAAAACTTTCTGTAAATTAAATAAAGGATTAAGTGAAAACTAAACAAAATTCTATAGTATCAATTTACAATCTTAATTTAAGAAAAAGAATGCAACATAAATTAAGAATTGCTGGATTTTTATCAGGTTTTTAAGGAAGTCAATATTTCAATTATTATGCTGAATTTTTTAACATTTGTCAGGCATACTTTTTGAATGTTATTTTCTTTTTAAAAATTCTAAATAATTGTAATATTTTACGTGTATATGTCTTTGTTATACAGATATGTGCATAATTATTTACAGCAATCTTTAATTTGTATGTTGGTGCAAAATATAGATAAAAACTAACATTGGCCACAGACCAGTTGCTCAGATTTTTAATTATTGACCATTAACAAAGTTACAAACACTTCATACAAAATCATATGAAGTGTTCGTACAGTTCTAACCATCAACATTGTAGCTTATAAATAGTTTTTACTTTCCATTCGGTAGGATTACACTCAACTGAAAACTGAAATTATATCTAACAGAAAAACATGTAAGTAAGAAATTACCGTAGTCAAATTAACAATATTTAAAATGAGCTTGGAAATCCGCATTAACGTGGGTGTGTATTGTGGGGGAGAGGGCGAATTGACAAACCCCAAATTATATTCTATCTACGTAAACAGGCATCCAAAAGTCTTAGAAAATAATATTAAATAAAAGCTACATTAGAAAAACTGATCTGAATCCGCGTTAAAAGGCGCCGTAACATCGAGGATTTCTCAAACTTAATTTCTAAATTTGAATATATTATATACTCAAACCTAAAAAAGCGCATATGACCATATTGAAAACAAGAGCTCGGAAATCCGCGTTAGCAAGCTTTCTAAAGCCCAAATTAAATCCACGCAAATGAAGGTTTCTAAATCTTGCTTCCAAAATAATTTTCAAAATTAAAATTTATCAGATTAACATAAAGCTGCATAAAGAATTGGAAAAGTACTCGAAACCACATTAACACGGGATGGAATAACACCGAGGATTTCTGTGATTTGATTTAAAATAACACAATTTTAATGTTATATAATTCAACAAACTTAAATACACATTAACTAGTATATTAGTAACAAGAATTCTGGAAATACGCTTCCAGAAAGATTTCCAAAAGTAAACTGGCTAACCGAATTATTTATTACCAAAAGAATTGAGAAGAAACGTGAAAAATAATTTTAAAGCGTTAAATAAATCTTAATACAGGAATCCCAAATGCTATTTAATAAGACATTCGATTTTTAACGAAACTGTAAGCATTTCTCTGCATTGATAACATTTTCTTAGAGATTTTCGATCAAATAGACATCGTTGATTTTATAGCGCCCCCGTGTTTCTTAAATTTAGCGTATTTCCTAAAATAGCTTCTCAAATTTTTAACTTTAAAGGTCCAATACTCTCACTAACGTAAAGAAACTAGGTCTGTTTCATTTAACTGACCAATAAACTGTTAAAAAAGGAGCCCAGTTTGTGGATTAGGATTTAAACAATTACCAGGTAAGTTTGTATGGTATAAAAATAATTAACCCGGGAGAACGCGCGTTTACCCAGGATACGAATGGTTTAACTTCGTCACCAATAAAATCAAATTACAACAGTCACTTTATTTAGACGGAGATAATTCTTAGAAATTTTGCGATAAAATAGGTTGAAGAATACTTTTAAAAAATTAGTGGTTGCAATTGTAAAAACCATACGCACTCCGGGTCTTTTAGGCCCTGCGTGCGTCCTCCCGGGTTAAAGTAAATTTCATGTTTAATTAAGTTGTCGTAAGTCGCATAATCCTCCATTTAAAAATGTTCTTTAACTTAGCACTTAAGTATGTATTTAAGCAATTTAACTTATATGCATAATCAGATTTATATAAAATAAAAAATTCTTTGCATATTATCATAAGCTAAAAACTTTTGCAAATTAAATGAAGTATTAAGTGGAAACTAAACAAAATTTCATAATATCAATTTAAAATCTTAATTTAAGAAAAAAAATTTACATTAATTAAGAATTGCTGGATTTTTATCAGGTTTTTAAGGAAGTCAATATTTCAATTAAAATGCTGAATTTTTTAACATTTGTCAGGCATACTTTTTGAATGTTATTTTCTTTTTAAAAATTCTGAATAATTGAAATAATTTATGTGTATATGTCTTTATTATACAGATATGTGCATAATTATTTGCAGTAATCTTTCATTTGTATGTTGGTGCAAAATATAGATAAAAATTAACATTGGCCACTGTCCACTTACTCAGAATTTTAATTATTGATCATTAACAAAGTTACAAACACTTCATATAAAATCATATGAAGCGTTCGTACAGTTCTAACTATCAACAAGTAGCTTATTAATATTTTTTAATTTCCATTCGGTAGGATTACACTCAACTGAAAATTGAAATTGTATCTAACAGAAAAATATGTAAGTAAGAAGTTACCGTAGTCAATTTAGCAATAGAGTGAGAATTGACAAAACCCAAATTATATTCTATCTACGTAAACAGGCATCCAAAAGTCTTAGAAAATAATGTTAAAATTAAAATTTATTAAATAAAAGCTACATTAGAAAAGCTGCTCTGAATCCGCGTTAAATGGCAGCGTAACATCGAGGATTTCTGAAACTTAATTTCTAAATTTGAATATATTATGTACTCAAAATACGCATTATGACCATATTGAGAAACAAGAGCTCGGAAATCCGCGTTAGCAAGCCTTACAAAGCCCGACTAAAATCCACGCCAACGAAGCTCTTAAATCTTGCTTAAAAAATAATTTTCAAAATTAAAATTTATCAAATTAACATAAAGCTGCATAAAGAATAGGAAAAATACTCCGCGTAGGAAGTACCTGTAGGAAAAGTACCTGCCGCCTACCACTTGAGAGATCAGAACCTTTCAGCCATTGATAGAGCTGAAGTGAGGAGGAGTATGGGGAAAGTTTAAAGTTTGCTACAATTATTATGATAGTTAAAAATAATTAACTATCTGTGAGATTAATTCATCTTTTTGTTAAATATGTACCCAAAATTTGAAGCTATTCAGATAATTTTATGCAAGGAAATTGCAATTTAAAATAAACTAAATGAAAGTGGAGGATTCTACCCCCCCCCCCCCCAAAAAAAAAAAAATTAACCTAAAAACACTTGCATTAACAGGTTAAGTGGCATGTCATTCACCGGTGACAGACACTGAAATTTCCGTTTTCGCCGCGTCAGTTGCCCGTAGCCGACAGCGTAAAATTATTATATAAAACTAAATATTATATTGCTTTCAGAAATTGCTGAATTTTTTAATTTTCCTTTTATTTTATTAAAGGATATAATTAATTAAACGGGAAGTTCAGTGTCAGTCATCCATGACTGACGTGGAATTCAACGTGTTAAAGGTGAAAATATCCTTCTAATAAAAGGAGACCAAAATTTGAAACTAATTGGTTCGCGACAAGGAAAATCTAGGTAAAGCTAAATTAGTTGGAGAGGGAGGGTTTCTTTTACACTTGACCTATACTTAACCTAACATTGTTGATTTGATTTCTACCGTCTAATTTTCTAATAAATTGATACCCAAACTTCAAGGAAAATGGATAATTGTAAACAAATTTTTTTGTTTAAGCCTATTTAAGAGGGGAAGGGGTGTTTAACAGTCCCTTTATATTTGAACTAGAACCCACCAAAACCCGAAATAATCATCTTCACAAAATAAGTGGAATTTATTTAGTAAACTTAAGCGAGTTTGCTTAGGACATGAGTCTTGTATGATTCAGGTTCATCCAAATTTTGGGTTTAGCAGTATTTTAGCAGACTTTGTAAATTGATACACTTCAATTTGCACAGCAGTGAGATTCCTGGATTAAGTATATTAAAAATAACATTGACTTACAATATGTTCCAAATTCAATTTTGTCATAAATGAAATTAATCATATTGTATAATAAGTCGGAGAAAGACATTTTAAGGAATTTCAGGATTAAGCATTAAAGTTAGACATTTCGGTATTTTTTTTTATTTCAAGATAAACTACGATCCCTGTTTTAAATATTTCATACTGTATAATAGCATGCGTAATAAGCTCGGATAAAAAAGATCGCTTGGCAATTAACTATCCCCTCCCACCAGCCGTGAAACAACCTTTGAACCAAAAAGAGTTATCTACTTTCTTTCTTAATGTTTGAAATATCGTTAATTTTGAATCCGAAAATTAAAAACGGATTTTTCTCCTTTCATCCCTGGTATTGATATATCTTACAACCATCGTGTTTTTCGAGTAGTACCCATCAAGTTTGCAGACTCAAGACGGTAAAATTAATGTCCAAGTTTTTTAATGTTACTCGACGGTGGAAATTGCTAATTTTATGCTATAGTGCACGGAGCTAACCAAAAAATATATGTAAACGAAGAAGCGTAAATGAACTTATATTGTATATCAATATTGAGGACAGTGGTAAAACTGAGATCCCCAAAACCCTGCGATGTAAGGGGTGGAGGGGCATGGAAGTAATTGTGAAAATTAAACATCTTAAACGGTCATAAATGGTTGTTCATTTTAGAATTTTAAGAACGAGTCATTTGTATTGAATAACGAATGTATATTTTGCGTACTCCAAACCTGATCTGCGCGTAAAAAAATCATACCCACAAGACGAGTCACGAAACGGGGACCCCGTTTTGTTATGAGAAATATATATAGATTCTAGGGGGCCTTGTGGAAAATTTTGCAGAGGACTCAAAACTATAGTTACACTGTTGATTGGAGATTTCACAAAATCAATATATAATGGAGAATAAAATGTTTCAACGATGTATAAACCCATTTTTATCTAATAAATTCAAAATTTTCAGTGAAAATCCAAAATACTGCAATACATTTTTCAAAATGGAACAAAAACCCTGTATATTTCATGGACATTCTTTTTTGACCATGCGCAACGTGACAACAGTGCACTTGCAAAAATTCCTTGTTAAAAGATATATATTGAATATTTAAATTTTTTTTATTTTTTGGAAAAAATTCGGGGAATGTACAAAAGTAGTTGTAGTACTTTTTGTATTGTTATTAAAGCCTTTTGTAGGACACATATTCAAGTATTCTATATTATCCAGCTAATGCATAATACAAAGTGTTTTTGCAAATGAGAATAACTTCTCCAATAAACATTTTGGATTTTTCCAGAAACTGAATTAACAATATTGCATCCAATAATTTATGCATAAAAAATAAAAAATAAAATATGCTTTTTGTTTCTTTGTAGTCACCTTGGATAATAATCAAATCTGAATGTAATGATAGTTCATTAACAGAAACAAATGGCGACTTTGGAACAGCAGAATTAAATTCAAGTATTGAAAGCACCTCTAAATATTAGCAGTCCCACTTGTATATTAAAGCACCCATGACGCGAGGATTTTCATATTCCTTCACATCATTATTATTATTCTTCAACTAAAGCTTTAAATGAAGATTGCTTGCAATGGACAGAAAAAAGTGAGTTACTGAACTATTTAGCTTTGAGAATCTGCAAATACACAGACAATCCCTCAACAGCTGAACGAAAGTAAGTAGAAGATAAAATTTTAATTGAAGGTGTGGAATTTGTAAAGAGTGTATTTTCGACAATCTCTTTATATTATTGTTATAACATAAAATACTCTCTCAAATGCACTGGGACTTACACTTTCATGGAATTAAAATTGTTGGTTACTTTATGTGAAAAATTAAGCCAACTGTGATAAATTCTAGATTGCAATTTTAAACCATAATATCAATAAAGTTTCTTGCATATTATAAAAGTTCTCTGAATTTTTATTTTTGATTATATTATTTTTTAATTGCATAATATTCTCAATATCATAAGTCGAAGGGATTCTAAAAAAGCATTATGTGATAGCTATTTGTTCAGATAAGTCATTTACAGGAATTTGTAATATCAAAGAGAAATATATTTTATTTGAAGTATCAAGAGTACACTGTATTAAGATTTTAAATTTTTTTTAAAGATTATCTTCTTTCGGCAGCTAAATCTTCTTTTTTTTCAATTGACATCGGAAATTAAATTTTGTGCTTTAACCAAATGAATGAATCTCTTTAAATATGCTAATGCTTAAATTACAATTAAAAAGTTATTTTTGACTATAACTTTAAAATCTCTTTCAAAAAGTTGTACATATTTTAACTTGCCTTGAAAATTTGTGTAATTAAACCTTAATGGTTTAGATAATCTTTTAAAAGAATTATGTACTGTATAGCACATGCATCAAAAACCGTCTTTTCATTGATTACTATGATACTAGCGAGCTACGCCCGCTAGCTGGGCCACTTTTTCCAAACGAACCTCGGTATTAAGCAGTATATAATAAGCAAAAAAATTCATTTAATAAGAAAGTCTTGGTGTTCGAATCCTCAAGCACAAAAAAAAGTAAATTAAAGAGCCATGGTCCCGTTAAAAATATGTGATTTCGCATGGTGGGCCACGTGCACTTGAAAAAAAAAAGATTGTGGATCGGACTATGGTCGCTTCGCGCCCATAGTCCCGTTAAAAATATTTGGTTTTGCACGGTAGGCACTACGCGTCCTTAAGACATTTTTCCGTATTTTTTAGTTCATCAGAAGCAGATTTTTACGCAGATTCTGAATATGTAATCAGTTTTTTTCTACTTTAAAAACTGTCTGCATGATGGTTTAAGAAAAAACGCGCAAAAAAAAACGCAATTAGCGCCGGTAGAAAAAGCGATTTTCGGCTGTTTCTTCTTTTAGCCAAAGGGGAAAAGTTCAGGTTCTTCACTGCAAGGTAGCGCAGTGTTCTGCCTCGGAGCTCCGTTTGAGCGCCGTTTGGTATTTGGGACATTTTTCGTTCCGATTCCCAAGGGGTTTTTAATTCATAACTTTTTTAATTTTGGTCCCACGGTCTCGAAAATGCCCGAAATGACTTCCCCGGAATATTTCCAATCGAAAGACACCTCTCGCGACTTCCAACTCGCCCGCGTTGCGAACTGTAATCGGCTTCAAGCAGACAGACAGAGGCGCACGGATTTTATTAGTATAGATTACATTAATTATTCAAGGAATAGATTTATCAAAAGTAATTTATCCAATTTAAGTGAAGATAGTGGTGTAGGGGGGGAAGCTTCAAATAACCACATAATTCCCCAAAAAGAGCAGATATTCAGATAATGTAAAACATTTTAAGAATGCTTTGATAGATTAAATATACCATTTTATGCCAAATGACTAATCTGTTGTATTAGCCAAATGACAAATTGATAATCTGTTTAAATTACTAAATAATATGGCAAAATTATCTAAAAGTTATTTTAAAAATACACAATTTCTTTCTACGAGATTTTGCCAAATATGTATACTTTGTGTTACATTATCTCTTAATTTACACCTTCAAATTGGTATATTGAGCTTGATATAAATATGGAAAAACTTAAGCAAGTCTTTTTGTAGATCACAGTACAATATCACTCATTTAGA